>RAOV01000020.1:1752-601752 GCA_009806015.1 Neurospora sp. CHS-2018b
CAAGCGGTTTTTTCCGTTACATTCCTCGGCTTCCGGAGATTCCGGAAACGTTTTATTTGTTTGTTTCCGTCAAGGAATGGCCGAGCAATGGGGATTCCAAAATCTATCCCTTGAATTCCATCCCTTGCATTCCTGGCTGTTTGCATCCAAGCGGGCATTCCTAGGCCGCCCTGGATTCCTGGGCCGCCCTGGCAACCCTTGCAGGCCACCCTGGCAGGCACCCTGGTCAGTGCAGGGCACCCTGGTCAGTGCAGAGCCTCAACCACCCTCTACGAGGGTTAGGGTTATATATGGAAGAAATTCAACAACGAATATTTAATCGAATAAAATCGATAAAAATCAACCAAAAATATAGGGCATATATTTATATTATATATTACCCATATATAGTTGCTTATACTCGTATGGTATAATCTGGACCCGTAAATCCGTTATAGATATATAATATTATATAATATATATATTAAGACTAACAGGAAGGCAGAAGGGAAAAAAAGAGTACAAAAACGAAAGGAATACCAATAGATCCTAGCTCACTTATAGGAATTAGAGTATTTCGTAAAGGAGTCCCAATAAAGTTAATTAAAATAACTCCAACCAATCAAAGAAATAGAAGTTTACTTAATAGACTAGCGACCGGTTAACCTTAAACAAACTCGTACGGGAAGGTCACTATCATCTTACCCTTACGTAAAAAAATTAAACCGGATGGAAAGGGAATTGGAATTATTACCCAAAAACGAACCGGAGGAAAAATAACGCAAAACAGCGACGGTAACTAAGATATACCTACTCCAAAACGCTTAAAGCCTATATAAGTTAAAGAAGGAATAGGGATAAGCAAAAATAAGGCTAATAAATCTCGCTATAGTAAATACTAACGTATTTAATATATACTTAAAAAAAAAGGTCAAACCGGAAACTACCAATCTCTACAAAATCGATAGGTTAATAAACGCCAAACGCGCCACTACCCTTAAAATAGACGACGAAGACCTACAATAACTAGTCCTTAAAAAGGTCCCCATTAACTATTATAACCTAAAAGAATTAGAAATCTTTAACAAAGTCCAATCGGATACTCTACTTAACTACCGCGCCAACATCGACTACGAAATCAAAATCCTAAATAGCCACCGCCCCAAAGAATTAAAGGTTAACCTATTATACCATATAACCCTACAAAAACTAGAGGAATATCAACAATACATCACGGAGAATTTATAAAAAGGATTCATCGAAGCTAATTCAATACCATAGGCGGCGCCCGTACTATTTATACCTAAACCTAACGGTAGCGGACTCCGGTTTTACGTAAATTATCGAAAATTGAACGCGATTTCTCAGAAGGACCGCTACCCTCTACTATTAATAGAGGAAACGTTCGCCCGTATTAATTAAGCTAAAATATTCACCAAAATTAATATTAAATAAGCGTTCTATCGAATTCGCATAGCGGCTGGTCAAAAAGACTTAACTACCTTCCAAACCAACTTTAAGGCTTACTACTATAAAATATTACCTTTTAAACTATATAGAGGACTATCGAACTTTTAACGGTTTATTAACAATAAATTAATAGGATATCAAGACTTTTACAACGCCTATATCGATAATATTCTAATCTTCTCCAATACTATAAAGGAATATAAGGAATACGTTAAAAAAGTCCTAAAACGGTTGAGAAAGGTTAGACTACAAACCGATATCAAAAAATATAAATTTCATATTATTAAAATAAAATTCCTAAACTTCATTATCGGTACTAATAGAATATCGGTAGACCTAGAAAAGATCGAAGCAATAAAGGACTAGCCGAAATTAAGTACCTTAAAAAGCCTACAAACCTTCTTAGGTTTTTATAACTTCTACCGCAAATTTGTAAAGAACTATAGCTGTATCGCCCGGCTATTGAATATAATAACGAAGAAGGATAAAGCCTATAAGTAATCAAACGAATGCCAATAAGCATTCGATACCCTAAAGAGGGCATTAATAGAAACTCTTATACTAACTTACTACGAATTTGGGCGGGAAACTAGATTCGAAACCAACGCTTCTAATAGAGTCTATACCGGGGTATTATTATAGAAATATAAAAACGAATAATACCCAACGGTATTCTACTCAAAATCGATAGTACTAATAAAGCTCAACTACCCTATTTATAATAAAGAACTACTAGTAATTATTAAAGCCATCAAACTATAGAGACCCGAATTAAAAGGTAGCCCCTTTAAAACTATCACAAACTATTAAGCTTTAAAATATTTCTCTACCAAACGGCTATTAAATTCTCAACAAGCAGCCTAATCAAAATTACTCTCAAAGTTCGACTTTAAAATAACCTACCGCCCGGGTAAAAATAATATAGCGGCGGACTTACTATCCCGGAAATCTAAAGAACTCAAAACAATTCTCCAAAAAAGAAACGACCAAAGGACCTTACGCTTATTTAAACCGAATAAAGAAGGCAAATTCGTATATACAAGTAATAAAGAAAATATACCAATAAGGGTATTTAACGCAATTTTTAATATAGACGAAGAAATAAAGTAAGTACCAAAGGAAATAAAATAAGTACTAAAGGGCTTACTAATACTATTAATTAATAAGGTCCTAGAAACTAATCGTACTAATAAAGCCCTATTAATCTATAGAATAAAAGTAGAGGCGGACGATAAATACCTTACTACCTTAAAAGAAAGTAGATTATTACTCTACAATAATCGCTTCGTAATATTAAAAGCCGACGAAAGGAAATTACGCACAACGGTAATTAAATTATACTATAAATCCATCCTTACGGCCCATCTGGGGAGGAATAAAACCAAATATATTATTTACAAGTAATATTAGTAGCCGGGTATAGCGGCCGATATCGATAAATATATTAACAACTATTAAATGTACAAATCTTTAAAAACCCCAAGGGATAAAACCCCGGGAAAATTACATCCCTAACCAGTTCCAAAGGAAGCTAGACCCTAATAATCATTAGTAATCAATTTCAAATTTATACCGAAGGGCAAGGATAGGCACAACAATCTCCTAATTATCGTCGACCGGTTATCCAAAGCGTCGTAGTATATCCCTTATTTTACTACCGTTATAGTAAAATAAGCGGCATAACTATATTATAATAGCCTATACCGAATTTATAACCTATTAAAGGACGTTACAAATAATAAAGGTCTTCAATTTATAACTAATTTCACGTAGGAGCTCGCTAAATTGCTAAGGATCGAATAGAAATTAAATTCGGTAGGGTATTCGCAAATAATAAGATAAGCCGAAATTATAAACTAATACGTTAATCAAAAATTATAACTATTTATAAATTATAACCAAAATAATTGGGTAAAAGTAATACCGGCCCTCGATACTATATAAGCCTCGCTCCTATACAATAACCTAAGGGGGTTATTACCGTATAAAATATTATTTAACTACCCTATAAACTTCCCCTTTTACTAAGATAAACGAACAATATCAATAAAGGAGAAGCTTTCCTACAATAAAGCCCAGACACTCGTTAAAACCTTACATACCTACCATAAATAAGCTCGACTAACTATTAATAAAGTATAGAAACTATAAGCGGAGTAAGCGAACCAATACCGTAGAAACCCCAACTTTATAGTAAGGGATAAAGTTTTCATTATTAAGAAGGGCTAATCGACAACCAGACTTAACAATAAACTAGACTTTCCTTTAACGAAGATTCCTTATAAAATTATTCGAATAAAAGGCGTATCCTACAAACTTAAATTACTAGATTCCTAAAAGGGGAATAAAGTTTATTATATAAATAGGCTAAAAAAAAACCCGGGAAATCCTCTACCAAAGCAAACTAACGAAAACCCTAAGGGCATTATACTAAAGGGAGACGAAGATAATAAAGAAGAGGTTAAAGAATAGGAAATAAAGGAAATTCTAGCGTCAAAAATCACCAATAGCAAACTCTTCTACCAAGCGAATTAGGTAGGTTAGGATCCCAATCCTAACTAATAACTAGCAGAAAACTTCAAAAATACAATATAGAAACTATAGGAATATTACAAGAAGAATCTAAATATACCAGGCCCCCCTATATAATTAGTAAACTAGGTACAAACTATATAGAACGATTCCGTCTTAAAAAAGTATAAAAATAATAATTTGCCTATCCTAAATTCGAAGTAGGCTAAAATAAAACAAAAGAGAAAAAAGTAACCGATTAGAGGATGAAAAGGCGTAGAAAGGGATAATAAATAACGGGTGCGGAATAATATATAATATAGCGGTATAAAATAACAGCCCGCACACTACGTCGCACTAGCTTAAAATATCTATCCTCTGCCCAAGACGCACCCATTCGAATCTAACTAGGGGAAATTTTTTTTAGGGTTTTAGAATTTTAGGTTTCTTAACACGCGACAACCAAATTAAAGACATAATCGCAATGCTTGGCATAGAGTTTTTTAGCATTCTCCGGGATTTCATCGCAACTCAACAAATTAGACCAACCGTTGCGATGGGTTCACATAGTCGATTGTTCTTTCACATAACAGACGCTTATCTTTCATCTTATAATCCTTTCTTTTCTTTTCTTTCGGCTCTAGGGCTAAACCTTTCTTCCGAGGGGGGGGTAATATTATAGTATAGTTAAATAGGTTCCTAGAACACTAACCACTGGGCAATAGGGTGCCGGTACTAGGCACCTAGTGCCATAGCACATCGGATGGAATAAGGCTCATGCTCTTATCGATAGACCGAACGGATCGGGAAGGCGGCGACGAGTGGCAGAATCTGGCTTATATGTCCAGATCCGTAATGCCTTCGTTTAAAAAGCTTCCCTTTCTTCTTTACACTTAATATTACTTTAATTTGTGCCTTCTAGCCTTGCAGCCTTGTCTCTTGTAGAATCACGCTTTCACAACCGCTATTAAGATTCCTAATATTAAAAAGTCGACCGACCTCAAGGTAAGTCTCGTTTTAGATCTCTCTTATAATATTACTACCCTATTTTATTATTATATTTAACTATAGGTTCTTATTTTACAATTTCCTTCCTTACCCCTCTAAATACCTAAATTTCTAATTTTGTTTAAGAAATCCAGTCTAATTAATTTTACCCTCCTTTAAATATATTTTTTTTATCTATAATATCTTTTTTATTAATAATAACATCCTCATCTATAAACGAACCCTACCTCTTTTATAAAAGTATTACTAAATGATAGAAGCCTAGTAAGAAAGTTCGTTCTTTGGCTAGGCGATATAAAGATTGCTTATACTAATTACCTCCCCTAATTAAAAAGACTTATGTCCGTCGGTTTAGGGATATTAAGATTAGGGTGTTAGATTACCTTCTTTATTATTTTATTAATACCCCTATATATAATAATATTCGTAAATGACCCTGTATTCGAACCGATATCCCTAAGTTGGAAGCCTTCTAATTTAATGACGAACGACTCCCTACCCCTCCTAATAGTAAGGTTCGTCTAATTTATAATAATACTGTTAAGTATTTTAAATATATTCGGTTTATTATAGTTAAATAGTGGAAGAATAAGGATACAATTATTTACGGTTGTAAATTCTAATCCCGACCCAAATATTTAATATTAGAAAAATTTTTATTCGAAGAATTTTTTACTAAATGAAAGGAAGGTACTTTTATACGTATCGGCTAGTTTCGACGAAAGTTTAAACACTACTTTCATTCCTTTATTGGCTAACCCTATTCGGAATTCCTCTTTTCGACCGGCTAGGTTAGGGGATTCTTTCGCCGTTATAATATTATAATTAAGCAAATAACGAAATAATTATTAAAATTGCCAAATAATTACCTTTGTTTTACAATTAACTTCCTTAAATTTGTACGTAGGAATACTACCCTACTTATAATATTAATTATTAACCGTTTAATTTATAGACCGCCTACCCCCTATAAAGTAAGTATTTATTTTATAACTTTTTTATATTTTTTTTATTATTATTATTAATTAATTTCCCCTCTTTTAAATAATAGGTTGATAAGCGATTTATTATTAATTTCGACGAGACCCCTATCCCTTTCGAATTCTTCGACGGCGCTATATATAATATTAGAGGTAACGATACTATTACGGGTAAGACCGATAGAAATAGGTAGAATAAACGGTAAGTAACCCTAATTTTATATATTTTTGCAAATAAATTTTGGCGGTTGAAACCGAAATTTATCTTTAAAGGTACGTCAAATACTAATAAAAGAAGGATTATAAATAGTATATTAAATATTTCTTTTGTCTTTTATCTTTTTCTTTTGTCTTTTATCTTTTTCTTTTATTTTTTATCTTTTTTTTTTATTATCTTTCTTTCTTTCTTTCCTTTCCCCCCCCCCTATATTATACCTCTAAACTATAAATCGCGTATAAGATTAGAACCGATAGAAGGTACTAACGCTATATTATCCTACTACTTGCGGGCAAATAGGTAAATTCGAATTAAAGCGGGCAGATTAGTGTAGTGCTATATATATATAGGACTTTTACCTTTTTTCTTTTCTTTTTTTCTACCCCTATTATTACGCTTCTGAACTGTAAGTCGCGTGTAAGTCCCAAACCGAATACTAACGCCGTATTGCCTACTACCCGCGGGCAAATAGGTAATCCGAATTGAAGCGGGTAGATTAGCGTTATATTATGCGTATATAGGGTAAAAAGAAAAAGAAAGAAAAAAGGTAGAAGTTAGAAAAAGTTAGGATTTTTACTTTTTATTTTTCCCGAATTCCTAATATCTTTCCCGAATTCCCTTTTTTTTTTCTAAGTTCATTTTTATTTTCTCTAAGTTTATTTTCATTTTCTTTAGGTTTATTTTCTTTTTTCTCAAGTTCCTTTTTTCCTTTTCCTAATACCTTTTTTTTATATAAATGAAAAAAATGTTTATTATCTAAGGGTTATAGTCGAATTTAACGAAACGGCTTATAATAACGAAAAGTTAATAGTTAAATAGATTTATAAAGAATTGAGTAAAGAGGTGGGTACCGATAACGATAAGGTATTATTAATTATAAATGCCGCCGGGTTTTACAAAACGAAAGATATATTTAACGCCCTCGATAAATATAGTATTAATAGAGCTATAATCCTTAGTGGCCTTACCCCCCTATTGTAACCCTTCGATACCTATATTAATAAATCTATTAAAATATACCTTTTCGAAATATACGAAGAATATATCGAAGAAAAGGAAGCCCGGGACGGTAAATTCGAAAAGTGGACCCTATTGAAAAAAAGGATTATATTTACCTATATTATTATACGAGCTATTTAACTCCTCGATAAAAAGAACCCTAGTTTAGTAGTTAAATTTTTTATTAATTATAGTCTTTCTATACGGCTTAATAGGTAGGAAGTGTCACGGCACGTAGATCTCGTGTGCAGAGACGCGAATAATCTGACGAATGTAATAAATAATTAACTATGAGGAGTAAAAGAAAGGGAGGAAGTGCTGGCTCTGGCTGGCACGGTTAAATACAGGAATGAAGTGGGTCTCAGAGATGGGAAGTGGATCTAGGAATGGATGTAGCCAATGGGACAATACCCGTGGATGCAGCCAATTAGAAGGTATAGCACTAAGCCGTGATATTACCCCCTCCGCGGAAGAAAGACTTAGCCCCAGAGTCGAAACTATGTGAAATCTATTAAGGTGTTCAATCACAGAGCCTCAAAGAGCCTCAATCCCAGTCCCATGTCCTTGGTACTCAACGACCGTAGTAGCGGCGCTCAAGAGTGCGCGCGAAGTCTTCATCCGAATCCGTTGCGTCATCGTCGTCGTTATCGTTGTTGTAAAGAGCTGCAATGGTATGAAGTTTGGCACGTGAAGTAGCCGGTGCCGTAGCTTTGGGAGGCAGAGCTTTATTGTGAGAAGGGACGATAATTGTATTATCCTTATTGCTATTATAAGCTTCAAGAGTGTAGCCACCTCCAAGGTTGATAGAACTAATCGTATTCAATTGGACGTGAATAATATTAATATTTATAGTATCCTTGTCCTTATGGCCGGAGTAACTTTTACCGGAGAAGTGAATAGAACTAAGTGCCTCTTTTAATTATTTAACGTAATTTACGTAAGTGGTTGGCTGGGGGCGTATTTGTAGCGCGCGCTTGCGAGTCTCTTTATTAAGAGTTTAACGGAGAAGAGAGATCTTTGCGGGTTTAGACTAGGTATTAATTTGCGCTTTGTAAAGGAGACGCTCAAATTTAGCGATAAAGATATTGAAGGTATCATTACTTTATTAGAGAGAATACAGAACAGCTTCGGCTTATTACACTTTATTAGGGTCGTCGTAGATACGGGCGAGTTGATCTAAGAGGGCTTGCGGGTTAAAAATATTATTCTCAAAGGATTGGATAAATTGCGGTATTACTAGGGCCTAGATCTTGCTATCGAAACGAGAATAAACGTAAAAGAATTGGGCTTTTGTATTACTAATAGCCTTACTATCGATTCGAAGCTTGGCGGTTATTATAAGGAACTAGGTTTCGAAAGAAAAGTTAATTCCGGTAAATTTATTGGTATCGGGCAATTTTGCTTTAGGGGAGGGACTTTTGCTTACGGTCTTGATTAAAAGAGCGAGCTTCTTATTTAGAAGATTAATATCGTTGCGTAGGCTTTAAATCGCGGACTCGTAATTCTATAATATTTATTCGGGGGAGATTTGGTCGGCTATAGCGGTATTATTTCAAATGACTAAAGCTGACAGTTGGTGATCGCGCGAGTTGGCGTAGAATGGTTACGGTGAGCCAATTGGAGAGGAGGCGGTTATCGAGGGGAAGAAAAGAAAGAATGGGTACCTTCTTAAAGGAGGTAGGTTGAACTGTCGTTTAAAGGTGGTAAATAAAAGAAGTAAATGTTGAATTCTAATAAAATTGGAGAAGGTGAATGGTTGAATGACGTAATCGGATAGGGGTGGGAAAAAGAAAATCCGGGTTTTGGATTACTCCGCTGGCGTAGCGAGCCCTAGGGTCGCGTGTAATCCTCTACTTTTAATCGTAAACCTTCTAGTACTCCAATAACGTAACCAGCACGTGGTTACCCTACGCGTATCGTATTAGGGCGTTAGGGCTTAACCCTCTAGTAAGGCAGCAGGCGCCCCGCTCAATTACGTACAGAAATCGGGTTCCGTCGGTCGGATAAAGAGAGAGAGAGATTACAATCACTAATTAGTCAATAGCTTGCGCGCATAAGCCAATCAGAGAAGGGATAGTTAATTAAGTGTCACGGCACGTAGATCTCGTGTGCAGAGACGCGAATAATCTAACGAATGTAATAAATAATTAACTATAAGGAGTAAAAGAAAGGGAGGAAGTGCTGGCTCTGGCTGGCACGGTTAAATATAGGAATGAAGTGGGTCTCAGAGACGGGAAGTGGATCCAGGAATGGATGCAGCCAATGGGACAACACCCGTGGATGCAGCCAATCAGAAGGCATGGCACCAAGCCGTGACAGGAAGACTACAAAATCAAAATTAAAGGTATTAATTAGGAGGATATCGACTTTACTAGATTCGAGGAAATTAATAACGCTAACGTTATTAATAATACCTAATATTTCGAACTTAATAAGGAGGCTACTTTTAATGAACTATAAATGAATTATTCGGATTATACTATTAATTAACTACGGTCCTTCTATAAATAATAGCGGATTTTTAGCTTTAATAAATTTAAAAAGCTTAAACTCGTTTCTATATTTCGAAAGGCCGATTATAATACTATTATCGAACTTTCTAACGGTTTAGATAATATAATATTAAATATTAAAGAAGAGGGGGGGGAAGGAAGCTTAATAGTACCGATTCCAATCGATTAACATTATTATCGATATTAATCCTCTTCGTCTTTAATAATAATCAACTCCTCTACCTATACAAATGCCTTACTTTCTTACTACTCTCTTTTAATACCCTGTATATTATTTTTTCGCTATCGCTTCCCTCTCGATTTTATAAAGCACTTAATTAGATAATTATTATTCAAAATATACGGTTCAATAACATCCCTCCATCGCTCTCGAATCTAGTTAAAATAATAGCCGCCGTCGCTTTTAAAGGATAAACTAGTAACGTATATAAATCCAGGGGAGGAAGGTTGCCGGTAAATAATATTATATTCATCGTTAATAATAAAAACTCTAGAATCCTTAAAGTCTTTTGTTACGTTTGTAAAAGGAAATTAGATCCAGTTAGTAATGTAGATTGTATGGCTATTTATGTATAAACGACATCGATAGTCCTAAGGTTAATACGAGGCATAGTTGTGAGGGGATGTTTGAAAATATCGTCGTTTTTATAGTTAGTATTATTAATAATAGATGAAAAGAAGGATAAAAAGACGAAATGAATAGGAATTAAGAGGTTGGCTATCACCAGAACCCCCTCTTTTACCAAGCAGCCATACTAGCAGGGGAGGCCACTTTTCTTACCCCTGTAAGCCAATCGAGTCCCCTTGCACGGCCACGTTGATTACCCTGGCTTGCAGGCGCCTACCTGAAGCCCTAAACTATAAGGGGGATAGATAAATCTACTTTGAATGAAAAAAAGCGGTACGCCGTACGGCCACCAGTCAGGGAGGCTCGGTGGCTCTAGGCGCATCGAGGTTGTGGGTGTTGTGACTTTCAACACAACCGCGGTGCGACTGGTGCTTGAAATGGTCTAGATGGCCCGTGAAATTCATGGCAGCAGGGCCAGAAGAACTCAAACCCAACGATGATGTTGGGGGGGCGAGTTATGATGACTTCCATGGTATTCTCGACGACAAAGCCAGATTGTACTCCAGAGTCGTGGTGCTAGCCGTTGTTGTCCTGTTTCCACTGCTATTCTTTTGCGACGTACTTAACCCAGTTCTGGCCGATTCTGTCTGGATTTGAGCAAGCATGTCCGTTTGTGGCTCATGAGCTTTTCCGTCTTTATTACGTGAAGTGCTATTTCGACATCTTTGTGATGACTTTTTTGCCGGCCTATCGGTGCGTTTTCCCCTTATCCGTTCGATCTGGGCCGACTTCCACCGAGAAGCCGAGGAATACGCTCTTTGGATACTTGGAGCGAAACCGGACAAGAATAGCGAATGTCACCTTGTGCGTCTTTTATCTACTCAGCTTTGCCATACTGTGGATTGATCTCGTCATCTTTGGGCTGTCTCATCAGCGGGCTCAAGAGCTAGCTGGACATTCCGACTCTGAAGATGTGTGGAGTTTCGGGCAGGTCGTTTCCGTGACAGGGTGGCTTCCTGTGATCATTGGCCTCTTTCGAGTGTGGTTTTGTAGGTCCTCTCGTTGATCATTTCCCCACAGGTCTGTTATGACGGCCAAATGAACTAACACGGACCAGGGGAATCCGTCCATGCATACTACACCAGAACCATCGCCCCAATACTTCTGGCCATCAGAGAGCGTGCAACAAGGCAGTGAAGCAAAACTAGATGTGGCCACGTCAAGGGGTGGAGAACCGATTCCAGGCACTCGATGCGGTTGGGGGGATGGCGAAAGCCATACCAAGAAAGGCGTGGAGGAAGTGAAAGCGCTGGCCGTCGAGGGAGAGGTCGCAGATCAGAAGACCGGGTCGATGTTATATGGAGAATCTGCGAGAGGAACGGGTGTGATGAGGATCTAGCAAGCCGGTCGACTTGTCTTCGACCAAGCTGTGATCATCATCACAGCTAGCTTTCGCCGGCCACGTGTATATACAGCTCTGGCCGGCGGTTATGTTTGGTGGTGAGCTGCCCTTGCTATCGTACTTGGTCCCCGAAATTCGACTGTGGGTGGTGAAAACCAGGTCGTGAATTTTAGGTAGTATGTGACTGTGATACCACCGACTCACATAGTCGTAGATATCATCCCCTGAAAATGCATATTAGCTATGTGAGTTGCGTTGGGTTTGCCCCTCAATCCAAGGCAGAAAAGTTTATGGGGAACCCCGAAAAGGAGTGGGCCACAAGACTTACAGAGCCATAGCCGCCGGATGAATTCAACAGATACCGAGAACCATGTCGTGACAGTAAGAATCTGGCCATAGGTCCATCTATCCTCCAAGTAGGACTGACCCTCGAAACGATGTGCCTCTGTACGCATTTCGTTAAAGATGGTCACGTCCATCCACATCGACAGAAAGGCCACAGCAGATATGACTCCTTTGAAGATACTCTCTGCTGTAGTATGCCAGCCGGACCGGTTGCATGTCTTCCCGATAACAAAACGGTACCAACGGAGCATGCAGTAAATGACTTGATATGTGAGCCCGAGGGGGAAGATAAGCTGAGAGAAATAGGACACTTTCCATAGAAGGTACCAGAAAGGTTTAAGGTCGTAACAGGTGATATCGTAATCGGTTGGCAGATAGTAGAAAATACCGTTTTCACAATACACAACTACCCAAAGCAGGGCGACACATAAGCGTGCCGCCTTTGGGAACTTGGCCTGTCTGCCGTACCATGGCCATAGACAGATGGGGACCATTGTAGCAAAATGTTCTCCAATCACCAAAAACCATGGTGATTCACTCATACCATAGGTGGACATTCTTGCTTTTATAGCCAGGTTGGAAGTGATTGCGATGGCCAGGGCAAAATAGAGCGATGCAGTCCAGAAGATTTTGACAAAGTTGTCGAGTATATCTTGAAAGTAGGCAGCGCTTTTGGCGTAATAGATGAGCCAACTGAAACGGGCGGAAGCTTGACAACAAAGCTTGAATGACAAGCTGAGATAGAGCTGCATGGAGATAAAGAGCGTTGTTATGCAAGCTTGTATTATATACGTAAAGTAGACCTGGAAAAGACGCCGATTAGTGGAAGCACATTGTTCGCTTGATATAAAATGCAACAAGGAGATGTTTTGGTAATTTGAGGGATTCATACTTACACCTATGCCTGCCAGGTCTGGATCGCCTTCCCAGTTGTAATGTCGACAATAGCTTTTCGCGCATACTGAGTTGGTGTGCACGATCTTCCACCACAAATCATCGAGCGCGTCGGCGTTGCTTTCTCTGTGATATATGTACCAGTCGACTACCTCGCCAGGTGAAAGCTTCCCCAGTGTCGTATTCGAGCAAGCGTAGAGGAAGGTCAACAGATCAGATACTGATGGTAGAGACGTCATCAAAACTCCCTGGTCGAGGAAATATGAGATTTGAGCAGCGATATTTCCAGCCGCAGAGCAGTTTCTCTCGGGCTCCAGGTGGTCCAGCGTTAGGTTCTTGAGGGCGATAGGCAGCTTAGCATAGATGTCGCCCAGATCCAAGGCTGAAGACATGGTCGCAGTTCTAAAGATAAATGTAGAAAGATGACGGCCATCTGGTGTACAAAAGGCGACGCGTATCTCTTGTTTATAAGGGCAAGGCGGCTGTTACATCTGGAGGGCGAACTAGGCATCCCGAAGAGCGACACAGAAGCTAGGCGGCCAGTGCTAGACCAATTGTACCTCATCTTGGTCGCCGATCATGTTGTAGAAGGGAATAATGCCATGGTACCGGGCGGCAGCGCTAAAACACCATCCCGATGGCAAGTTGCACATGCGGTCCGCAAAGTCCGAGTCCTCCAGGCCCCCTGGAGTCGTCTTCGAGGATCCCGAAGTAGATCTCTTCAAATGGCATGGTGGAAGCTCTTGGTCATATCATCGTGACGATGTTTGCTTGCACGGAAAAGTCCACGGCGTGCGTTGTGTTAGGACAACGCTAGGTACGTCCGTAAGTTTGGGATGCCCCGAGCAGAGTACTTTGTTGAATGTGAAACCAAGTATTCGATTGTCGATGCCTCGTTTCATCCGGTTGCGGGCCACCGAACTTGGGATGGAAGAGTTGAAGAATGAAGACAAACGGTTGAAGTTGACTTCCCCACGTCAAGCAAATCAATCCACCGAGCAAGCCCCATAGGGCGGTCCAGCCTCATTCAGTTCCCCACCTCCCCACGAACTGCACCCTCCTTTGCGCCACACTGCCCCACGCAGCAGTCGTCATCGGCGGATAGGCAACACTCCACAGCGCTTGTGTTCAGGTGGTCGGTCATCAGCCGCCTGTCGCAACCGCCAATCTTCCCCGCAACAACAACAACATCAACAACAAGCAACGAACACCTCCACGTTCACCACCACCTCAATACCAACACATCTCACTCATGCCCTACGGGAGTCGAAATTAGACGTCAATATAACACCAACCTCAACACCAACAAAACCAACCTCAAAAAAACAAACCACACACACGGCGCACCTCCAAGCCAAACCGCCAAAATGAACCGCCTCTTCGGCTCCTCCTCAAAACCCACCGCCCCCAAAGCCACCCTCTCCGGCGCCATCACCTCCCTCGACACGCGCCTCTCCTCCATCGACGTGAAACTCGCCTCCCTCACCGCCGAACTCAGTGGTTACCAATCCAAGCTCTCCAAGATGCGCGACGGCCCGGGCAAGACCGCGCTCAAGCAAAAAGCGCTCAAAGTCCTCCGGCAACGCAAACAGTACGAAGCGCAGCGGGACCAGATCCAGTCGCAGGTGTGGAACATGGAGCAGGCGCAGACGATGCAGGACAATTTGAAAAATACAATGGTGACGATTGATGCGCTCAAGACGACCAACAAGCAGCTGAAAAAGGAGTATGGGAAGGTGGATCTGGATAAGATTGAACGCTTGCAGGACGAGATGGCGGATTTGTTGGATGTGGGGAATGAGATCCAGGAGAGCTTGGCGAGGAGTTATGAGGTTCCCGAGGATGTGGATGAGGACGAGCTGGATGCGGAGCTCGAGGCGTTGGGACAGGAGGTGGAGCTGGAGAGGGAGATGTATGGTGGGATGGAGGGGGGTGCGGTGCCGAGTTTTATGCAGGATGAGGTGCCGGAGTTTGTGGATGAGGAGCCGAAGGTGGGGGGGAAGGTGAAGGAGGTTGCTGGTTAAGGAAGGAGGGGGTTGATGATTATGCTGCGAAGGGGATGTGATGGGAAGGCATTATATGGTGGGAAAGGGTTGGGTTAGGCCGCTCCGGGAGTCACGATCGAAAGTTGAACGAGCTTTGGGATCGGAGTTGTTGGATGGTTTCGGGTACGAAGGGGGGGCATTTTCAGACATCGGTTGAAGCACATACATATACCAGGACGAGAGGCCGGAACTATAGTCGAACGATGCTTTCTATTCGGTGCTTTCAACGGGAACATGTATTTGGGTTCAGTCACCGTGATCGAGGCATACAGGACATCAAGGAGACAAACATACAAATACAGATAACAACACTTCCATTGAGCACATACCCTGCCCTGCTCTATCACTAAATTCCATGAGAATAGCCAACACAACTATCGTCAAGTTTGTAAACAATACCTAATAACAATGATGCGCATTCGCAAAAAATAACAAGACTCCTTGCCATGATCTTGTGATCTGGCACTAACCATCCAACGCCTGTGCTCCATATCATCTGTACTACCAAACTGGGCTAAGTTTGACAATGACGTCCCGTCCTAAAAAGCTGGGTACTAAACTACAGAACAAACCTGGCCCCCAGAAAACACACGCTCAAATTACTGCACGGTATCAAAAAACCGACTAGCCTCCTCCAACTCCTTGTCGCCGTTACAGAAATCCCACCCGACGATAAAACTGGTTTGACTACAACAGATAATCCTCCGGGCATCGTACTGCAACTTAAACACCCTCGGCGCATTCTCTTCAGCCGGTGCTGTGGGGATATGCGGATGATGACGCCCACCTGCCATAGGCGGGAGCTGAGGCTGTTGCGCTGGCGCTGGTGCTGCTGTGACAGCATCCGCTGGAGCAACCGGCATCTGTGGTAGCGAGACTTGCGGGACAACAGGTTGGCCTGCCGCTGCTCCTGCCGCCAGTGCTGCTGCTGCCGCCGTTGCCGTTGCTGTACCGGTCCCAATGACGCCGTTGCTGCCAGCAGCAGCAGCAGCGGCGGCGGCGTTAGCAGCCATGACATGCTCTTGGTTGCGGACTAATTCACTGCGAGTCCGACCGTGGTTCCACTGATTCTGAATATGAGCACCAGTCCACGCAGTTCGCAACTGAGCCCGCAAGTTCGGGTCCGACTGCCGGTTGAGCGCTCGGTCTACCATATGGCGTAGAGAGATAATCTCGGGGCGAGCCTGAAGAAGATTTCTAAAAGCTGTTGGGCCGCTTTGGACAGCGCCGTGTACCATCTGCTCGTATTCAAGCAGGGTAGCTGGGTCCAGTGTCTCGGGCGCCCTTCCAGCCACGGGTCCAGGAGGAGCACTTGCGGTCCGCGAGGAGCCAGCAGCTGTGTGATGAGGGTTTGTAGGCGCGGGCATGCTCGCTGCAGTCAACCCAGAACGCATGCTTGGATGCAGTGGAATCCTGCCAGGCACATCGGGCGGCCCGTCGTCTCGTCTCGAAGCCGCTTCAGCAGCCTGTTCATGTCTGAGGTGATGCTGTGGCCGCCATACACCCTCCGAATCCCTCCTCCAGATGATAATGGTGGTGTCGTAGCTTCCACTAACGATACGACCAAACCTGCCACCGCCGCCGCCGGGTGGTAGCTTGGCTCCAGTCGCGCAAACGTCCTGCGGTTTGCTAGAGCCAGCGTTGGTCTTGCGGCGTATCCTCTGATTGTTTTCGTCAATCTCGCCTGCTTCCACAGCCTGGTAATAAGCCTTGTCGACCTCCTTGGCTTTGATCATGTCTTCCTCTACGCTGTACGGATGGTCGCCAAACCCGGCTTGTACTGTCCGCACCAGCGCCGTGTGGCCCTTCAGAGTCGTCACCTCCAGACCCGTCTGGCAATCAAAAATCTTGACTTCGTTGTCACTGCTACCGCTGACAATACGCCGGCCATCATACTGTACACAGGCTATGCCCTTGTGGTGTCCTATGATGGTACGTTGGACTTCTTGTGTGGGCCAATCCCACACTTTGATGTATCGGTCACCGCTAGCAGAAACGATCTCTCTTTCGTGAATCTGCACCGCATTGACAGCCGCGCTATGTCCGATGAGGGTGCCAATCATGGTCCACGGCGCTATTACGGGCGCGTCCTCGATACTCGGGGGGATGTTGTAGCCTACATTGACAGTTGTACCGACTTGGTCAACAATGGGATAGCCCAGGTCGCCATGACGAAGCGGCCTCCGGTTAAAGACCTTGATGGTTTTGTCCTTGGAGCATGTTACAAGAATGCGCTTGTCGAACTTGACGTTGAGGACGGATTCCTGATGCGCGTGCCGGAGCACCTCGATTATTTCTCCGGTGGAAAAGCGCCAGATGATGACATCAGAATCGGAGCTGCCAGAAACGATTATGTCCTCGTCCGGGCTGGAGTCGAACTGAAGACAGAGAACGGAACGACGGTGACCCTTGAGCGTCCGCAAACAACGTCTGCTCTTCATGTCCCACACCTTGATGGTAAGGTCCCTGCTGCCACTGACGAGGAACTGGGGGTTATACTGGATACTGTAGATGCATTCGCGGTGGCCTTCGTCGGGATAGTTCGGATGGGGTAGCTGGAAGTTTGTGTATTTGCCGTGCTCCCAGTTGGCCTCGAGTCGCCGGCGCATAGTATACAGATACTTCCAGTCAATCTTGTATCGGCGATCGTTGGCGTCCCACCACCACATAGTCGTCTTTTGCAATGTTCCGGGAAGGATGGGGATCTTGTGAGTCATGCTGTCTCTGTAACGCGTGGTAGCAGACTGCTGCGGCGGTGGGCTCATGGCCCGTCCCTTTCCCTTGTCCACTCGTCTACCTCTGCCGTTGAAATCGCCGTGCTCACTCGTCCGCGAGCGGGATACACCGGAAGCACCACCACCAAAGATGCTCGAGCCCGCCATATCGATATCGGAAGGCTCATCACCCAGGGACATTTTGGTATCCTCGTCAGCGGGCAACATGGGGGGTGATGCCTTGGCAATGGCCCTCCTCTTGTGGACATGTCCGTCTTCTTCGGGTCGGTATTGCTCAAGATGGCTGGGGGTGGGTATGGGAGTCTGGTTCATCTTTTCTTCGGCGGCAGCAATCTCATCCATCAGAGCCTTAAAGCCCTCCATGTAGTACAGATGCTGCCATAGCTTTCTATCCATGGCAAGCTCGTACCAAACTCGGCAGGCGCGGGCGACATTGATGAGGGAGATGGGGTCGAGGTACCCCAGAATCTTTAGACATATTTCGGCTGGGAGATAGCGCACAAAGTCGATGTACAGTCGGGGATAGAGTTGTGTTTCGACGATTTGAGAGATGACGCTCGTGGGGAGGTCGTTGAGGAGCGCCATGGCGAGTTCTAGGAGAAGAAGCGCAACGGGTCAGTTGGACTCTTTTGGACCGTTTGGGTAAAACAAAAAGGGGGAAAAGAAGGGCCAACCTGTCTTGTTTTCCATGGAGAGGCCCGAGATGTGTTGGATCAGCCAGGGTGGGATGTCTGAGGCTTGGCGCGACGATGGGTGGGCGCAAGGAGAGGCGTCGCGGGATTTGAGGCAGGAGGAATTGGCCTGGGGATTCAGAGGGTCTTCCGAGTAGCCTTCATCGGGCTGGATGTGGTGTTGGTTCCGTGGAGGAAAGCCGGCCATGTTGTTTTCTAATAGCAGAGGTCTGTCGGGTTTCGCGAGATGGAAAGAGCGGAGAAGGTCGAAGCTGAATGAGGGTCGGTTCGGTCGCGAGGAGGATTACCTGACTAGGCTGGGCACGCAGCGGGCATGCAGCAGGCACGGGCACTGGCAGCAGTGGGCAGGGCAGCAGCCGGTAAGGAGGGTAAGGTAGGTATAGCCGAGCCGAAGAAGGGAAGCGAAAGGATGATTGCGAATATCACGTTACGTGTAGCACTTATGGATGGTTCTCGTCCTAGGTTGTCGGCCGGGGAAAGCTCCGTAGAATGGGGGCCTTGTTGATGATTAGGGCATCTCTAGTTGATCTTGACTGGCTCTTTGACTAATGCACAGGGCCACAACCTAGACGATGCGATGGAGATGACGGGACGGATCGATGGGCGGGCAGGCGGCGGGTAGGTGAGCGGGTTCAGGTGTCAGTCCAGCTGTGTCGTTGGCTTAGAGTTGCACTTGTGGTGTAATGTCAGACGGGCCTCCACTGCAAGCCAGGATTGCGTTCTGTAGGTGATGGGAGTGTGTGGTTCGTTGGTGAGGTCGTCAGTGCTGTGTGCGTCTCTTTCCGTTGCTTCCACTTTGGTGACTGGGCCAGTCCACTTTAGCCCTAGATGCGAATTGAATCCAAACGCAATCGACTCCTGCTGGCGACTCTCTCTCTTGGTTCCAAAGTGAAGTGGAAGATGACGATGATGGAGAGTGGACAGTGTTGGTGGTGGTGGTTGGTCAGCGACAGAACCTGGACCTGACAGCTGCAAGCAAGAAAGGAATCAATGATCAGATCAGGTTCGAGATCAGGTTCACCCGACATGGGCATGCCGCACGAGACAGATGCACTGGCGCCTGGGCAGGAATCTGGGCGGGCCATTGGGCAGCTTCAACTGTCACAGACGGTTAGGGTTCGGGTTACATGTGGACGAGACAAACAAATTTCAACTGAATGCACGCCGAAATGACAAACAAGGGGCCTTGAAGCTAGCTAGTGGAGACGTTTGTCCCGCTGCTTCACGGCGGAGAAGTGGGTCCAAGGTGCTGATCTAATCAACTGCTGCCCTGGGCCTTCCTTGTCCCTTGTGGACGTTGTGGTTTTCCAGATTCATTTCTCTGTTTTTTTCCCTCTTCAACTTCATCCCTTCGCTTCAACCTTCTGCCCCGGCAGCAATCACCACAACTGCCTCTAAAATCATCATGATGTTGGGGTATGTTACAGTCGGCCCGTCGGTTGACCGTTCCTTGGCATCCATCGCCGCAATTAGCGCCATCTGCTTCTCTTGGAGATGAGAACCACAACGGTTAAGCCCGGCCAGACTTTTCTCGTGATTGTTTACTTTCGACCCAAACGGGAAGAAACCCCTGAGCTCCTTTCACAAGTGGGTCCTCAGGAATCAAGAGTTTGACTCGATACCTCTACATTGATGCTATCCCCATCTCACCCCTCTCACAACTTGCTCTTCTCATTCAACAACCCGTAAACCCTCGGCCCACTCTCCAACAAACTCCCATCAATCTCCTCCACGCTCCTAACCCCCATCACATTCATCAAAACATCAAAATCCGCCAACAGACTCCTCAACACATGCCTCACCCCTTCCTCCCCCATAATCGCCAACCCCCAAATCCACAGTCTCCCAATAAACACAAACTTCGCTCCCAGCGCCAACGCCTTCATCACGTCCGCCGCCCCTCTCACCCCGCTATCAAACATGACCGTAAAACCCTTCCTCTCCCCGACCGCCTTCACAATACTTTCCAGCGCATCTAGACTACCAACCGCACCATCCACCTGTCTTCCCGCATGATTACTAACCACCACGCCCTCAAACCCCAAATCCGCCGCCTTTTTTGCGTCGACTACACTCTGAATGCCCTTAATCAGAAAAGGCTTGTCCTTCCCCGCAATCTCCTGCCACTTCTCGCGCGCCCAAACCGCCTTCTCCCATGACCACGCCCGCCCGTGCCAGATGGTATCGATCCACATCGTCGCGGCCCTCACGGGGTCTTTCTGGGGGTCTACCCCAGCCTCCCGCATCCTCTTTTGAAAAACCGGATCCGTGAAACCTAGTTCTCCCCCGATGCCGCGGTAGAAAGCATAATTGCTCGTCGCGACGTCGTCGTGGCGCCAGCCTAGTTGCGCCGTGTCCGTGGTGAGGATACACGCTTCGAACCCGGACTCGTGCGCCCTCCTCAGCAGACTCAAAGTCAACTCGTCGTCGTGAGGCATGTAAAGCTGGAAAAACCGCGGTGCTTCGGGAACTTTTTGCGAGTTTTCATTCCCACCCTCCCCTCCCACATCCAGGTTCTCATTAGCCTCCACCCTCCCCCTCCTCCCCTCATCGTTCGCCTTTCCAACATCCTCAATCGGATAACTCCCCGCCGTACTCAAACTATACACCAACCCCAGCTCGCCCGCCGCCTTAGCGACCGCCAGCTCCCCCCGGTCATGATAAATCTTGTTGATTCCCACGGGCGCGATGCCAAAGGGGGCTGAGACCTCCCAGTTCCCGTCAAAGAGAGAAGTGCGCGTCGATCGCTCGTTGGTGTCGATTAGTTGTCTCGGCACGAGCTTGTGCCGGAAGAAGGCTTGTCGGTTGGCGAGGTGGGTGTGGGAGAGCCCGGCGTTGGAGGAGGCGTAGAGATAGCCGTTTTGGGAGAGTTTGCGGGAGGCGAGGCGTTCGAGGACGTCGGGGTCTGTTTTTGTTGCGAGGGTTTAGTTACTGAGTTTGGTGGGGGAGGGAACTTAAAAGGGGAGAAAGGGGGAGGGAGAGAGGGAGGAAAAGAAGGAAAAGACGTACGGGTATTAAAGGGCGGCAGCTCCCCCTCGTTGTACTTCCAAAACATGTTACGCTGGTAGAGCCCCCATTGGGGGGTGTCGCGGTTCTTGATATGGGGAGATTTGGCGTCCATTTTTTGCGAATTGTATATGAGTCGTCGTGCAATAGGTTTATGCGATATTGAACAACCTAAAAGGCATTAAACCGTAACAGGAGAAGAGTAACAGAAAAAAAAAAGAGAAAAAAAGAAGCAAAAAAAGTTGCCCGCCCGTCTCCGGGATCGAACGAACCGCTTCTACTCAGGGAGATAGACAGCCAGGAGAAGCTAAGCATCTGACGACTGAACTACCGTCCCCACGGTGGTCTGGTGACAGTACCTTCCAAATACAGACCTTAAGTACCAGGTAAGGTCTATTTGTTTGTTTCTTCGTCTAATAAGGTAGGACTTCTCAAGTGAGTGAGAGAAGTTTCGAATGTCTTGGCTCGAGAGGAAAAATGTCGAGACAAAATGCAGGAGTTGAGACAAGCTTTGTACCTGCCGGAGCTGTTATGAACGGGCCGCAGATGCAGATCGATGATCGTCTAGGTATACGAAGTCGTGACGTCAAGAGCCGGTAATGCAATTATCGTCTGAACAGCGCATTGCAGCTGCATACAGTAATTTGGTGGAACTCGTGGAGTTTGGTTTGTGCACCGACCGGCACCGAAGGGGATACTTCATTCGTGGTCACCTATCGAGTGTCCTGTTGAACTGTCGATGTGGTCGGCCCGAAGACGGCGGCCCGAAGACGGTGGCGGGATAATCATCGACGTCGATGACTTTCGTGTCGATGACTTCCATGCCGATGAGCCGGGTACGAGCCGAAACTGCATCAGTATCACTTTCAACCTCAACGCGGCCCGAAATCGGGAAAGACAATCTGCAGAACGTTCGCTATTATCACCGCGAAACATGAAGCAGGAGATGTGAAGCACAAAACAATGATCAGTCAATACGTTCGATGGAAGAGAAGCGAATCATGCTAAAATACACATCAAATTCCTGCTGCTAGGGGTATAAGACATCCACAACCACCAGTCTCGCCAGATCCGCTACTAGCTAGCCATCACAATGTCATCGATACTCTTTTCAGTCCTTCGTATTCAAAAAAAGAATCGTAACTCGTAAACTCATTAATAACAAATGCCTTCCATCTGCTATCCAAAACCCTCGTACAAAAACCGCCAAAAACAAGTAACCTTAGATCCAATACACCAATCCATCACCCTCCTCTCTCCTCTGAAACTAATTAGTACTGACGACCAAACTCACTCTCACCCTTCAAAGCTGTTTCCAAAACATCACTAATGTCATTATCCTGTCCGCAATGCTGGCACTTGTGAAGCACCGGCTTGTGAATGCGCTGTTGTTGCTTACCAGAAGAAGCACTCTCATTCACGCCCACATTCTTCTTCTGCTGACCAGCCTTCTGACCAGTCAGACCAGAAGCAGCAGCCCAAGCCCCACTAGCCGCCGCCAACGCCGGGTTAACAGCGTGAGTGGTGGACCTCGGAAGGGCGGCAGGCGCAGCAGCGTAGCTGATCTCAGGCTCAGCGAGCTTCTCAGCGCCCGAATGTCCCGGCGCAGAAGTAGTATAAGCAGCCGGCATCTCTTCCGGACTCATATGCTTCGCCTCCTTACCCTCACTAACAGCGGGATAAGCACGACCAGTAGAACCAGATTCAGGGATGCTGTTCAGCTTCTCAGCGCCCGAGTGGCCCGGGGCGGAAGCGGTATAAGCATCCGGCATCACCATGGGACTCATGTGCTTAGCGCGCATGGGCTCGGTGGCCGCAGGGGCGACAGCGGGACCGGATCCGGCACCGGAGTTGCGGCCGGGAACGGAAGTGGTGTAAGCGTCAGGCATCACTTCGGGGGACATGAATTGCTGGGGAGGCTCGGCGGAGAGGACGGGCTTGTATTGGTCTTGGGTGCGTCTGGCGGTGGTGGAGTGCATGGGTGCATCCTGGTTCTTGTGCTCGGGGGCCGGGAGGAGGATGGCGGAGTGACCAGACTGGGACTGGGACTCAGCGGCCGGGAGGGCGGCAATAGGCTGCGACTCAGCTGGGGGGAGAGCAGCGATCGGCTGCGACTCGGCCGGGGGAAGGCCGCGCTGGTTGGCACCGGCCTTGGCAGACAAAGTGTTCATGGTGCTCTGCTCGTGGATCTCATCCTTGATATCGTCCTTGGCCTTGTCACGGTTCTCATGCATGGCGGCAACGTTCACACCGGTGGCAGTGCCGGAGGCGAGGGTGCGGTAGATGCCGTCCTTGTCCTGCTGATCGGCATGGGTGACGGGCTCGGTCATTTCGGCCGGGCCGGTCGAGCGAGATCCACGGCGGGAGTGGTGGGGAGAGATCTTGACGCCTGAGGGAGTGCCGGATGCGAGGACGTTGTAGGGGCCTTCCTCGGAATCGTTCCTGCCGGCGGGAGCGTTGCGTTTGACACCTTCCGAGGCACGGCGAGCGGAAGGCTGATGAGAAGTGGCACCAGCGATGACGCCGGAGGGTGTACCGCTGGCGAGATGCTTGTGGTTACCTGGTTGCTGGGTAGTGCGGGGCTGATCCTCGGAACGGGCACGGCCTACATTTGCAGTGTTGATCGCAACGCCGGATGGGGTTCCCGTACTGAGGTGGTTGTAGTCGCCGGGCTGCTGGGTAGTCTTCGCGTGCTTGTCGCCATGACCATGGGTGGACATGGGCTGAGCGCCGGATGGAGTACCGGACATGAGAACGTTATAGCCGGGCTCCTGGGCAGTGTTCCTGGCGAGCTTCTCGTTGGGCTTCACTCCTGAAGGGTTAGCACTGAAGTCAGCAGCATGCTGGGTGGGGGGAGAAGGCGCATGTCTGGGATGCTCAAGATCAGCAGGAGCCTGTCTCACGTTCTCGGTATGATACAAGCCGCCCGAAGTTACAGGACCGGTACCGGCAGCAGTGGGAGCCCCGGCACCACTGGCAACGTGGGAAACGTTTTGCTCAGGATGGACGGTCTCCTTGTCATCTTGGGCAGAAGCGTACTTGGCAGCACCGATGCCACCAGCGACTCCGGCAAGAGTAGCACCAGCCATGCCAGCGCGGGCCGTGTTGCTGTTCAGCTTGTCGTGGGTGTTGTGCTCCGCAGCGACGGGGATCTTGCTGGCAGGGGCATGTTCACGCTGAGCCTGGCTGAGGCCATGCGAAGGAGCGCCAGTAGTCCCCGCATGCTTGCTGAAATGTTCACGCTGAGCCTGGCTAAGTCCATGCGAAGGAAAGCCAGTAGACACAGCGCCCACTGCAGGAACAGGGGGGATTGAGCTCTGAGCGTCACTGGAGATTCGGCCGTGGGAAACAGGAGCGGCCTCGGAAGCCCTGCGCTTCTGGTCCAGTTCGGTGGGCTGGTTGGCGGAAGGTCCAGAGAAAGACTTGCGCTGGTTCTGGTTGGCGGCGTCCTTGTCATCCTTCTTGTGGTGGTGGAAAAGACCGTAACCGGCGGCAGCTCCAGTGCCGGCCAAAGCAGCATCCTTCTTCGCCAACTTGTTGCGGCCCTTCTCCTTGGGAGACTTGGGAGGCTCGGTAGTGGTGGTGTCCTCTTCCTTGTCATCCTTGTGGCGATGGAAGATGCCGAGAAGACCACGGTGCTTCTTCTCTCCCTTGGAGGGCGAGTCCTCACTGCTCCTCCTCTCAGCGGGCGACGGCTCCTTCGCGAGTCTGTGCTCAGCGGCAGGCTGCTGGACATTCGCGGCATGGGCAGTGTGGCGAGACGCGGGCTTTTGCAAGTTCTCCGGGGTAGTATCCCAAACATCGAGGGTATCTTCTCCGAGAGGCTTCTCCTCCTCCTTAGTCTTCATCTTCTCCAACGTGCTACCAGAGATGGGGATGACACCGGCCTCGTTAAGCTCTTGGCTCTTCCTCCTGTGAGAAACAGCGGCAACACCACTAGGATGGTTACGAGCAGGGTGGTCCAAATTCTC
Organism: Neurospora sp. CHS-2018b; assembly: GCA_009806015.1. Taxonomy (NCBI): domain Eukaryota; kingdom Fungi; phylum Ascomycota; class Sordariomycetes; order Sordariales; family Sordariaceae; genus Neurospora; species Neurospora sp. CHS-2018b. Next base: position 27,088 of record RAOV01000020.1, read on the forward strand.
GGGGACAGTGTCCCATTCCTTGGCAAGGGTATCCTCTCCGAGATTCTTCTGTGTGTCCCTATTCTTGATGTCGCGGAGCTCGTCATCATGGTGCTTCTTAGCCAAATGGGAGGCAGCTGCACCAGCACCGAGACCAGCAGCGCCGGCGACAAACGCATCCTTGTGACGCAAAGGGTGCTGGTTGGGAGATGACGCAGCATCGTCCTTGGCCATAGCGACGTCAGCAGTGGTCGCGTGCTTGGCAGTCAAGGGAAAAGCGCGCTGGGTCTTGACATCACTGTTCTGGGCGTTAGAGCCAGCAAATGTCGTGTTGTCCTTCTGGTAACTATCATGCGCGTGAGCATCAAAGACATTACCGTTGTCGGTGTTGCCAGCGCGCTCCTTTCTCTTGGCAGCCGACTCGGCGAGGAGCTTGGCATCGTCTGCAGCGGCAAGCTCAGGCAGGAAGCCGGGAGCAACGTCCTTGCGATCCGTGCCAGTCACCGTGCCAGCGTCGGGAGCATTAGTGGGCACCTGAGAGAAGTTGTCAGAAGCCAACGGCTTGTCCTCGGGGACGGCAGCCAACGGCGCATCAAAGACAGCATCGGTGCTGTTGATAGTGGCTGCGCCGCCATGACCGGGCTCAGGAATATTCACCTTGAGGTTCTTGTTGTTGTTGGTGCTATCCTCCAGATGACGCCTGCTCTCCTCATCCTTGCTTCCATGGCCCGCAACAGTGTTGTAAACGCCACCACTTGGAACGTCAGTACCGAGGCCCGTAATGTGTAACCTGTTGTCAGAGTCTTCTGCTGACCTTGGAGATAGGTGATGGTGCTCATCGTGATCATCCCGAGCACTGCCATGACCGGTGACCGTGTTGTAAATACCGCCTTGGGAGGCCTTGGGAAGATTTCCCCAGTAAGGGGCGGCACCGCTGGTGTCGCTAGAGCGTGAGGTGGCGTCGTCGTTGCTAGACTTTCCGCCAATGTTGGAGAGCTGCTCGTCGGCGCCTTGGCTAGAGGTAGCCACACTCGCACGGCGAGCCTCGGGGTGGGAGTCAACCTCGGGGCGGGAGTCGACTTCACGGAAACCCTGTTCGGGGGCTTGACGAGCGTCAACCTCGCGGAAGCCCTGCTCCTTGGTGACGGTCGGAACGGGCTTGGAAAATGTGTATTCGTGCTGGTCTCCAAAGGCGGCCTCTCGGTCGGTGTTCTCCATAGGGAGGGTGCGGTGCGGGAGTTGGGAGACACGCGGATGCTGAGGGTTGAACATGGTCGGAACATTGCCGTGGTTGTAGAAGCCGCCGCCGACGGCTTCGCCTGAAGAGTGACCGTAGAAGTGTCTCTGGCTGATGTCGGACTCGTTCTCGATGGGTTGGGACTCGATGCTGCCGAGGCGGGCGTCGGAAAAGTTGTGGGAGCGAGTGTCGGTGGACTTGTGAAGCTGTTTTCGTTGGTCGTGGCCTTGGATGTAGCTCTGGTTCTGCGGCGCCAGGCCCTGCTCGTTGGGGGTGGCCGGGTTAGAGTCGGGATAGGCGCCCGGAAGATGGTCACGGTGTGTGGTAGCCATTGTGTGTGTTTTGTCGAGGAGTCGTAGATAGCGTAGTAATAGATAGTGTGATGTATTAGTTTGATAATGGGAGATGTCGTATGGGTATCAAGCAGACAAGACGGACAAAACACAAGCCAACTGATATTCCTGCGCAGATTACCTAGGGATCAGCAGGCTCGCAGGATGATAGGGGGATGGATATAGACAAAAGGGGAAAGTCGTAATTGTCGTTAAGATGTGTGGTATATGGGGGATGGGGATGGGATGACAGACGGGAAGTAGTCAGCTAAGAGGAGGGAAACCAAAAAGATATCAGATAGCAGAAACAGTCCTCCCCCAAGGTAATAAGTAGGTACCGACGCTACCGTGGGATGCCAATAAATGCAATGTGGTCCTGACGTGCAGCAGCGTCATACTTTTCAGTATTCCATCTCCATCCCCTCGTTTCAAGGAACCGAAAAGGGGTCTTCCAAGCGGGGAATCGACAATTGACAAGAATAGCCCATAGAATGGATTCCCATGAGCCGGGCCGTCCGCTTCATCGTAAGGCTATGACCTCAGTTGACCCCAACTTTCCCAAGAAAGGGCTCAGCTGGCTGATGAGGTCACTGGATCCAGCCGGTTGTTGACATCATCGCCCAGGAGTCCGTGCAAACAAAACGGTTGAGACCGTTTCCCAATCGGGACCAGTTGGAGATATTGGGCCAACCAGGTGTGCCGAAATCAATGAACAAGCGGGAGATCAACCGGTTTCAGTTATCCAGTTTCAATAACGTGTGGAAATGAGGAATTCGAAACTGTGAGGTTTGTTGTTCTCGAAGAGTGATGAAGCTCTTGATTTGTTGAAAGGAGAAAGATGTGGACCGGTTTTTTGGAAGAAGCAGTCAAAGAATTGGAGAATCGGTTGCGTCAGTGGTGTCAAATCACGTACTGTGATTGGCTCAATTGACTTACACGGCGGCTTGCTCGGTTCAGACTGCGTGCACGAACCCTCCGAGCTCCCTTGAAGGTGGCAGAAAAGAGACAGAGAGCTTAACATGGCAACTTTGAGCGGCTGGTTCATGCTCTCGTTTTTGGGTTCATACCATACTTCATTTCTTTTGGGGGGACCTCAAAACACTTTCCAAAGATTTTAATTGAGCTTCAACCCTCCTCTCACATTAAGAAACCTAGTTTTGGGTTTGCCAAATCGTAGTGTCCCGTTAATCAGCAGTACACTCGTTAGCATCTGTTAAGTCACGTTCTTTGTCGGCATTCGAATGGCCCGTGCAGTCCAGCTGTGTCCCAATAACACGGCCTGAAACAATGCACGTGCAACCAGGCACACCGGCTAGTACAACACTATTTAAACAGTGCCTCACCTTGGCAGCCACAGAAAAGGTTTGGAAAAGTCGATCTCTGCCAAGAACCAAGTGGATGACGTGGTACAAGCGCCCAAGATGCCATTCCGAAACCGATTATCCATCAATCACTTCAAGATCGCACAGGAAATCACGGAGATCATCAGGGTAGTGTTGGATAGGTAGGTCAATCACAGCTGTCACTCACGGATTAAAGAATCAAAATCATGTGTTCTGACCAACTTCTTATTTAAGTTGTCGTCTGTGTTGTTCTTGATAAACATTAAATATCCCAAGGAGGAAGTTTTTTCCTTTCCCCCCTTTTTGTATCCCAAGTAATTGCTTCTTGTCCAAACCCATTTGGAATGCTCATGCTGCTCATGCAAAGCGTAAATGCTAATAAATCATTAAATCAAATATGCATCCATCACCAAACCACACAGTTTGTGTGGTTCTTTTCAACCATGCAACATCAGGGTATCATCCATCTTTCTCTTCTTTCTTTCTTCTCTCTTTTCTTCTTTCTTTACTCGCTGTCGCTGCGGTTCTCAGCGTGGCCAGCAACAGTCTTCTCGGTCATGCCCATCTCAGCAGCATAAGTGGTGTGAGGCTTCCACTTGGCCGAGGTGCGGGGGGTAGACTCGGAAAGCATCTGGTCGACCTGCTCGAGGGTGAGGCCCTTGGTCTCGGGGACGAGCAGGTAGGCGTAGATGAAGCAGCAGGTGCAGAGGCCACCCCAGATGTAGAACACCTTGGGGCCCAGGTTGCCCTTGTCCTCGTCGACCATATAGGGGGTGATGACGGCGATGATGCAGTTCCCTAAAGAAGAGGAAAAAAAGGTTAGTCAAAACTGTTTTTGAGACTTCCAAAAAGGTAGTAGGACAGGAAAGAAAACTTACAGAGCCAGTTGGAGGCGGTGGAAAGGGCAACACCCTTGGCACGAATGGGAAGAGGGAAAATCTCGCCGATGACGACCCAGGAACCAGGACCCCAGGTGGTAGCAAAGAAGAAGATGTATATGCAGATGAAGGCGAGCATGGCCTTGATGGCCATGGTATCATCAGGCCTGCAGGTACCAACGATGGCGACGATGAACTCGCAGATAAGCATGCCGAGAGCGCCCCAGATGAGGAGGGTACGACGGCCGAGCTTCTCCATGGTGTAGAAGGAGATGGGGGTGGAGCAGACATTGACAAGAGTAGTAACCAGGGACATCAGGAAGGGGTCGTCAATGGTGCCGAGCTGCTGGAAGAAGGTGGTGCCAAAGTAGAAGATGAAGTTGATTCCGGTCCACTGCTGCATCATCTGCATGGAAGTGCCGAGAATGGTGCGGCGGAGGTAAGAACCGCCCTGCCAGACGGAGCCGCGGAAGCAGTTGGCCCACTGCTGGAAGTAGTTGCCGTGGGGGACGACCGTCATCTCGAACTCGTGGTTGGCAACGATCTCGGTAAGCTCATCCCTGACGTAGTCGGAATCGAGCGGCTGGTCGCGCAGGCGGGAGAGCACGACGGCGGCCTCATCCAGCTTGCCCTTCTTAACGAAGAAGCGAGGGGATTCAGGGAGAAAGAAGATACCGGTAGCAAGAATGAGGGCCCAGGCCATCTGGAGAGCAATGGGGATCCTGTAAGAGCCGCTGTCGGTGCGGTTCTGGGTGCCGTAGTCAACGCACGAGGCCAGGAGCAGACCCACGCAGATGCAGAACTGGTAGCCGGACACCATAGCACCGCGGACCTTGCGGGGCGCGATCTCAGACATGTACAGGATGATGATGGCCGAGACGAAACCGACACCGAAACCAGCGACGAGACGGCCGGCAACGATGAGACCCAAGCTCTGGGAGGCAGTCTGGAGAACGACACCGATGATGAAGACAAGGCAGCCGAAGATGATGGTAGGACGACGGCCAACCCAGTCAGCGAGATCACCGCCCATGAGGGCGCCAAAGAAGGTACCGGCAGAAAGAATAGAGGTGATGAGCGACTTTTCCTTGGAAGGCAGGAAGGTGGCGCCGGGTCCGTTGATGGTTTCGATAAAGTACTTCATGCCCATGACACCAGAAATGTAACCGGAATCGTAGCCGAAGAAGATACCGCCGAAAGCGGCAAAGACGCACATCATGTACGCCTTGAGGGTAACGGGAGCCTCAACGCGGGAGACATCGCCCTGTGGCTGGGCCACAGTGACGGCCTCCTTCTCAACGTCGGAGGCGGAGTGATCGTGCTCCATCTTGATTGTCGTTGTGTCGGGATGTGTCGTCTTGATAGTGTTCTTGTCGAGTGTTTCTCTTGTCGGACCCGTCTTGGGAAGGGTTGGTTTTCGGGAGGACGGTCGACGGGATCGAGTTAGGATGATGGAGATGAGGATGCAGCCAAGAAAAGACAGAAAAGCTTCTTTCGAGACGACGAAGCTTTGCCTTTATGTACTACATGCTTCCTCCTGTCATGCCCACTCTTTCCCCCTTCCTCCCCCCCCAGATCTACCAAGAATTTGTTGATGGATCCGGGGTCACCGACAATTTCCTGTCTGGTTCGTCCTCGGCATCGCGAACGACTTCGAACTGTCACGAGACCAAGAAACTGGACCAGATGCTTACGGGCCATCCCCGCCCAAGTCCGGCCCTGGCGTCGCTGTGGAAGCATGGATGGGGAGGCGAAGCCGGCACTTGCGCAGGAAGCTGCAGAGCTGCAAGCACTCCGAGACGAACCGGACCTCTCATCCAACCCCGTGTAGGATCATCCTGGGCGGACCCCCGGAGAGACATGGAGAGACAAAGGCCGGGGAAATTGGAATTCATGGGGATGCAGTTGGATGGACAGCCAACAGCCTTGGAGGAGGAGAGTGTCTGACTGGTTGAGGGCATCTGAATGTGGCTTGCGAGTGTGGAGTAAGCCACCGGAGCCTCATGGCAATGGATCCCCAGGCCCAATCCAGGCCCATCCCCACGGAGTCTGGCTGGGGAAGACCCAGTCGGATGGGAAAGCATGGGGTTGTGATGGAGCGCCTGGGAACCCGCTGAAAAGTAAACAAGAGCGGATCCGGGTTAGGGTTCTGGGTGGGATGGCTCAGGGGGCGATGGGCCCGCGATGGCTTCAAGGCCCAGAAGAGACCAGACCCCCGAGAGGAATCCACCGGAATGCGTCAGGTAACGTAAGGAGGACCAATTGGGTGAAATCGAAGCTAATTAGGCTAAATTAAGCAGAGACATGGGTATCTTCCGAGACATGATGGGCTTTTGAGAACTCGGTCCTTTTGTGGCGCCGTGTGGCTCCGGTGTGGATGTGCGGTGGATGAAATGTGGATGAACTGGTGGAGTGGCTGGTTCTCCGGACTACAAAACACCAACCAGCTCGCAGTATCCGCGAGACGGTCAAACATCCTGACTCGCCCCCCTCCAGCTTAATCCAGAACGCTCCAGGTTCCTGGTCGACGAAAAGCTCAGAAAAACCGGTGACCACCTGGCAGTACGACGACGATCTGGAAGCCGCCGAAAGAAGCGGACAAGCGGTGCACCACCGAACCGCAACTGCTCCACGCCAGAGCACGCATTCCCAACGAGTCAAACGAAATCTCCCATGATGACAGCCGCGGGTGAACCAAGCAAAATTCTATTCCGACGGTCTCCGAGACATCCGCGAGGAGGGGAATCCGGGTGAAGGTTTTCGAGATTTTGCGAGAAAAAAACAACAACAGCAACATATGTCGGTAAACAACGAAAACATGGGGAAGGACCGAAACGCCGGACGAACCATCCGAATCTAATCTCGCACCGAGATCCGATACGGGTCGAGAACCTTCATTCAGTAGTCGTCAGCTCGCCAGCGCACGCGAAGCGATCAGCAGGACATGGAGAAGGGCCGATAGCAAACGGTGTCTCGCGTGCCTGTGTATCATTCTTCCCCCACGAACCCAACCATCCACCAAACCCCAGATATTATCTCGGATATCTCCTCCTTTTCGTCAGAAAACCCAAAATCCTTGGTCGATCACCAGCTCCAGTGCATTTCCTGCCCCTGACGATTTCTCCCCCAGGTTCCAGCTTTCTGCCCAACGGTCAACTGTGCCTGGCGTGCCACCATCCGGCCAATTCCATGCCAGCAGGCAACAGCGACCAGGAGTCCACGCCATTTCTTTCTTGATGCGTGGAGAGAACAAGAGGAACCCCCTCCGCTCTCATTGTTACCTCCCGGCTTCCACCCCGTCCCCCCCAGACTTCTGGGTAGTTGAGACACTTCCCACTCCTCCAGATTTCGTCGATCGCATCTCCATCGCAGCGAGATCGAGCGTCAACGGTTCTACCCCGAGGGGAAAGAACGGTCGGGGCTGCGTGCTGTGGGTGTTGCGTGCTGTGGACTTTGTGGAAACCTCCGATGTGATGTTTCCCCATCTCCCCATCTCCATCTCCAGGTTTCTTTTGCTCCAGACCACCACAACCAACTGGGTTGCAAGCTATTTTTTGTCGATGCTCTTTTGATTTGGTTCCTGTCCGTTGGTGCCCAGTCCACATGACATCATATGAACTGCTCTGTCTGGGGAAAAGAAGAAAGATCCAGGTCGAACTGATTCCTCCACATGTTGGAGAATGGAGTTGGCGCACAGACAGGAGAGAGAGAGCAATGCGAACTGCTAGGAATGCCAGCATCAAGACAACGGAAGCCTGCCTGGACTTGTTGGAGAGAGACGTTCAGGTTTCAGGTGTACGACTCGTTCCAACCCATATGCGCGGAGACGAAACCCATTGCTTTGGTGAAAAAAGCTGGAAGTTTGAATGTCGTGTGACGGAGTGATGGGTGTTCCTTGGATATTCTGTGGTTTCGAAATTTCTTCATCATCATGATTATGCCACATGGCTAGCTGGCGTCGGCTTTGCTTTTCGCCTTCTTCTTTCGCAAGACGTTCTTTCAAATTGGCATTCCAATGGATTGAAGTCAATTCAGTCGCAGAGCTCTCATACCGACTGGAAGCTGGAAAACGACAAAGGTAAGCCAGCCCCAGTCCCTCTCCCGGGTCGGGCCCAGATGCCATGATTCTCCACCTGGTCTTTGCGCCAGTGCGCTCACGGCACACGGCAGCTGAATGGTTCATCGTCAAAAAAAAGCGGCGCAACTGCCGGCCGGCGACCACCGATAACCTGGCCAGTTCTTTTCAGTGTCCACCATGGAGAGAGTGGACTCCTCCTTCCCTTCCCACTGCCTCCCCGCAAAATTCTCAAGTCTGGGGCGCATGTGATCTTCGGAATTTTTTTTTTGATCTGGGGAATGTGTGCACCGCCCCATTCGAATCGCATTGGTTCGCGAAAAATCTGGAGTAAGTAGCGCGAACTCGATGGAGTCTGGATTCTGGAGACTGGATGAACGACAGTTCGTTCGTTTTTTTTTGACAACGTCCAACCCCGAACCTGATCGCATTATCTTTGCGAACGCACAGGATGGTAAATTGCGGTCATGTTTTTCATTCATGCTTTCCATTCATGTGCAAATCCGGGTTGCAGACTTTGATGCGATTTTTGGGAATGGTGCCAAGACTTCAAGATGCGAATGCACTGCATCTTGCTGCTGCGAGAAAGAAGTCCAAGACGGACATGCATGCATCGAAAAAGGCTGAGGTGGGCGTTCAAGTTCCGATGGGGTGGTTGGAAACGCTGCAAGCTGAGTTGAGGCGAGAGAAAAACAATCATGGAGGAGTGTCCAAGTCGAGAAAATCATCGACGCAGAATCTGTGTGACAACAGCTACATGAGAGCAGAAAGATTACGAAGAGCGAATAATCTCAAATCCCAGGTCATTATTGATTTAAATTGTAAGAGTATAGGAAGTTAGAGGCAAGCGATACCACGCGAAACACAACACCAACCAAGCCTCAAAAACACCTGACCATGTCAATGTGGCGAGGATCAATACAACCCGTCACCACCACCCTATACTTCCCTCATCAACTCTACTGACCGAGTCTCGTCAAAATAAACTTTTAAGCTTAAAACCTCCTCCAAAATTAAGGTTAACACACTTCCACCTGACAACCGAAATTGACAGCTGCATTGGCATTACATAAATCCGTCAACCGACATAGCAAGCCATCCTGTCTCCCGAGGTCCGAACGCCCTTACGCCCGAAGCTATTGACGTTCCCTTCCCTTTCCCGGTCGATCCCGTCCGTCCCGTCCCGTCAAGAGCTCTCTCAGCTCGTGGCATATGCAGAAAAGGGTGGTAGGTCATATGGCCAAGCTTCTTCCAAGATTCCCCCCCAAGTGACCCCCAACTTCCAACGCCCTAGCGTCCTAAAAAGAGGCGATATCCATGTCCTCAGCTGGACCTAGACCTTACCTTTCTCGGTAGGCTCGCTGGATACTGAACCGAGTAAGGTTGAAATAAGCTTTTTAGTGTAAATAGAGGCTGTGCTTGAGAGTTCGATGCATCTTTGCATCGGATTCCCTGCACACGTAGACTAAAATTCCTGCGCACGTAGACTAAACCCACTTTTATGCTTAGTTACACTCTGGCAGCCGCCCAGCCGCCCAGCCGCGCCAACACACCGCTAAATCAATAGCCGCGCATTACTACATTCTACGTCGTCGTCGTTATTCTTTTACGTAAGGTTATTTAGAGTTATCAATCCAATTAATTATCTACCGTAGAGGGCGTTAATACGGTTCTTACCAGTGTAACTACTATCCCTCTTGCTAGCTCTATTACTGCACATATTATACTTACTACACTTGCTACCTAGAGTATACGTGCCTACCCTGATTTTAATACCCGCCGTATAAGTATTGGCTATGCCCAAACGGTTGCCTAAAGTACTAGCTAGAGTGTAAATGCCTAGATTCTAGTCTACCCTGGTTGTTAATATACTTACCCTAATTTTGATACCCGCTATAAAAGTGCTGGGGAGCCCTCTATGAGGGTATTGGAGGTAGTACTATAGGGGCTGGAGTTCGCTTATACTACGTTACTAGTATAACCTATCTACCTCCTTATTATTGGTTAGAAGGGGGCGGGCCGTCCTAATGTTGGGGCAGTTGGTTAATAGGCGCTAGTAGTCTATAACCAAATTGGCTAGAGCTAGCAAGAGCTAGTATATAGCCGTAAAACGGCTATTATTAAACTAGCGGTTGGGGAGATAGGAAGGGCGCTAGAACTCTCTATAAGGGAATTAGAGGGTAAAAAGGCGAAAGTAAGGGAGAAGGACGGTAAAAAAGCGAGATAGAGTGAGCTCTAAACGGTTAGGCGGTTGGCTCTAGCTCTGCCCTCTATAACGCGATACTCTTTAGAAGGCTCTAGCGAAATACGTTAAAATCTATTCGAATAAAGGCGGGGTCTCCTACTGGCTCTTACGTTGCCGTTCGTTAAGTGCCTCCTCTACTATCACAGGGCTAGCCTATATTGCACGTATTCGCTCACGTGCCTTATGCCAGCGCATAGCAGCTTCTGAGACTGCTATCGCGCTGCTAATTGACTGGCTATAGCGGCCCGCTAAGGACCTACATCGGGTCTACCGCTAGCCGCCCTCATAAAGCCAGTCTTTTAGGTACTCGTCTATACTCTCCTCCTTTCTCCTTCGTACAATTACGTATATTTATATTTACTATCTACCTTTTGCCCGTAATAATTAATTATACTTTTTAATTATTATGTTTATAGCGTAAACCCTTCTTACGATTAATTTATTAATCGCGCGCGTACAGGAATCGCTTCGTTAATCGAATTACTAAATTTAACACCCCTAAGCGTTAACTTCGATAATTATAAATCGCGACAATCCTAGTCCCGCTCCCCTTTATTTAGTGAATAAAGGTAGGTATTCTTTATTTAAAGGATAAGAGTTTCGCTTTTACGTAATTATTCCCCTCGCTCTTATATTTTATAACGAAAGTAGCGACCCCATTACCTTTTTCCCCGCTAGTAGTATTAGCGGCGATTTCCCTAGCGACCTCCCTAACGTTCTAATTACGTCCTTTAATTTAAAAGACGTCCGTAAAGTATTTAATAAATTCGTTAATACTTATAATATAATTATTTATCGCGCTGCGCTTCTTAAACTTCTCCCCTCCCTAGCCGTTAGCGACCTTATCGTTAGTATTAAAGACGATAAAGAGAAGAAAACTATTCCTCGTAATTACTTTACGTCCGTTATTATCTTTATTAATAATCCCGCCTTCTATTCGATTATTACCCCGCTTGGTCGCCTTTATTATATTTAATTCGCCTTTTATAACGATATTTCTAGCGATTTCGAATATAGTGAAGAAAAGTTAAAGATTGTTCGTATAGTAATTAATGAAGCTTAAAATAATTTCGATTAAAAGAATTTCAATTATATTAACCTTTTAGTTATATATATTAGCCTTTAGAAATAGTACGGCGACTTTTTCGTAAATTATAACGCCCTTAAAATTTATAGCGCTAATGTTCGGGCTTTTTACGATAACCTCGTTGTAGTAAATAAAAATAAGATATTATCCCTTAAATAGACGGTGGAGAACCCGCCTATTTTTATTGGTAAAGAGAATATTAATACTACTTGTAAATACGAAATCTTTAAGGCTTAGCGTTTCCGTATCCAATTTTAGTAGAAGTACGACCCCTTACTTTATATTAATAAGGATATTAAAATTATCTATACAATTATATTATTAGGCTTAAAGATCCTCTCCGGTATTTAAAACGATTTCGACGTTATTTAAATTAGCGGTAATAAAGATATTTAACGTTAAAAGATTAGCGCCGAATTTATAAAATATTTCGTTATTCGCTTTTAAAACGTTAATTTGAAGTTAGACGCCGGCCGTCGTTTGGAAGAGTTCTTTATAAAGAATATATCCTTTATTAAATTCGAATTCGAATTTACTAATTTTATAAATTTATACGGCCTTTCTAACGCTATAAAAGTCTATTATTTATATAATAAAATTAATAAACGGTTCCGTAACGCGTTCGCCTACCGTAATTTCCCCGAGGCTAATAATTTTAAAAAATAGCTTACAATTTATCGTACCGTTACTAGTAATTTCGAAAATGCTAATTATTATTATAAAATAAACGCTCGCGTTCTAAGCGCTATTACCCCTTCTAATTATAGCGGTAGTAATAGTACTTTTACCCCCGGTAGTAGTATTAATTCCCGTACTGCCGATAACCTCCCTATTAGCTAGGGCGGTAATAAAATAGACTTCGATATTATCGATTTCGCCGTCTTTATTTATAAGGATATTCTTAATTAATATTCCTACAATAGCTTTTATCACTATTATACTAAATTTAGCTATATTATCCGCGAATATATTACTTTTATTAATTACGGTTCCTTTAGCTTTTAATATAAGAAGGGTAAAAAGAATAAAAGTAAGGGTAAGGGTAAGAACTATTATAACTATAGTAGTTAAGAGGAAGTCCGCGCCGCTAATATTACCCCCGCTATTATAGCCGCTCCCGTAGAGCCCGCTGCTAGCGGTAAATATTATAATAATCCGGAAAACGAATAGCCTCTATACTTAATTGTATATAGAGGCCTTATCGGTTATTTTTATTTTAAAAACGAATTTCAAATTCTTCTAAATTAGAAGTTTTAGAGGAAATTAGGATTTAATTTTTAAATAATTCTACTTCGCTAAATTTAATACTCTTATTTTTTTATATTATAACTAACTCGTATAAAGATTATTATATTTCCTTTATTAATACCGGTTACTCCGCTTTCGCCTTTATTAATTATTCGTTTATTATTAAATATAATTTCCTTTATTTTCGTTTCCTTCGGCTAAAGAAGCTAATTCTCGTTAATAGAGTAATTAAAAATATTATTTTTAAAGGGGTAATAGCTAAATTCTATATTAATTATTATAATAAGACCCTTACCTTCTTAATTTATAATATTTTTAAGAATTACTTAATTATTTTAAGCTTCCTATAAATATAATACTATAAGCCCGAAATCGATTATAAATATTACAGGGTGCGCTTTAGCAACCCCGTCTATTACGGCCGCTATTTACCCCTAAATTTCTCTAGGGAATAAACCGCGGCCCCCAAGGTTCTTATTAATAAAATCTCTACGGCTTCTATTCGAAAGAAGGTTACCCCTTAACCGGCGCCCTCTTTAAAGCCCTCTCCCGTCCTTAAAACTAGATCTACTCTAAAGCCCGCCGAGCCTACTCTAGAGCTTACCATTACTAAATCCGCTCTAAAGCCTTCGGTCGCGGAGCCTTCTCCAATTAAAATCGACTTTAAAACCGGCTACTAAGCCATCCTTATTCCTATTAAAGTATTAATAATTAAGAGAGCCGAATTAAAGATCAATATTACTAATACGGCCGCTCTCCTTATTAAAATTAAAAGCCCCGCCCTCTACGAACCTTACGTCCGCTTTAACGGCCGCTACATTTTTACAGGTACTAAGTGCCCTTCCGCCCCCTACTATTACTACAATTTCAATTACAACCTCGACCCTAATAATATTAAGGAATTCAATACGGTTATGTTTAATTACGTTTACGAAGTGTAATAATTATAGCCGTATATTATAAATTATATTTAAATCGAAAAGTTAATAACCGCGGCGGTAATCTAGGATATAAATTTAACGGAGGAAATAGTCAACTATATTATAAATAGTAATAACTAATAATATAAAGGAAGTCTTCCCCTTATTCTTTACGATTTTATTAACGAAATAGCTAATATTTATATATTAGAGGATACCTACGAGGCCGTAATTTTAGCCAAAATTATTTACCTTATTAGGAACTTTAATAAAAATGTACCGCTATACGAAAAAACGATCCGACGAATATATTTAATTAAAATTTCCGAAGAAAATACAAAAAAGTTTTTCGATAAAGCCAATTACCCTATGAAAATTAAAGACGAAATTCTCGAAATTTTAAAGAAATTAGAAGGCTGCCGCTACATTAATAAAGTAATAACCTTCCTCCCCTCTTTAGTAAATAAAGTCCTTCTATACTACTCCTATAATTATAAAATCGAATTTAAACCGGATAAAACGCCCTTTAACGTTCGATTATAGTAAATATCGCCTATCGAGGTTATTATAATTAAGAAGTAAATTAATAATAATTTGAAGAAGAATTTTATTCGACTATTATAGTCCGTAGCCGCTTTATCTATCCTATTAATTAAGAAATTAGGCGGTAGTATCCGCATCTACGTAGACTACTACGGTATTAATAATATAACGATAAAGATTCGATACCCGTTACTATTAATTAAAGAGACCTTCGATATTATTTATAAAATTAAAATCTTTATTAAGTTCGACGTTATTACCGCCTTTAATAAAATTCGCGTAAAGGAAGGATACGAATAGCTTATTACGTTTATTACCCGCTTCGGACTCTACGAATCTATTATATACCCTTTCGGTTTATAAAGCGCTTTAAAAACCTTTTAAAATTATATTAACGATATACTATACGATATACTCAATATTTATACAATTATATACCTTAATAATATCCTAATTTATTCGGATAACGAAGAAGAGTACGAAAAGTATATTAAGGAAGTCCTACAACGGATAATTAAAATAGGATTTTAAATCGATATCGATAAATACGAATTTTATATCGTACGAACGAAGTACTTAAGTCTTATTATTACCCCGGGAGGCCTCGAAATAAATCCGGAGAAGGTTTCCGTAATTATATTTTAGGAAGCTCTAAATTCTAAGAGGGCGCTATAACGCTTCTTAAGCTTCGCTAATTTTTATCGTCGCTTTATTAAATACTTTTCGATTATTACTAGCCCGCTTTACAAATTAATTAAAAAGACGGTCGTAGATTAGTAATAGACTAAATAATACTAAAAGTCCTTCGAAGCCCTTAAGAAGGCCTTTAATAGCGGCCTAATACTCTGTATTTATAATTAGTTTAAATAAACTATTATTAAGACGGACGCTTCAAATTAAGCCTATAGTAGCACCCTATTATAATATAATAAAGAGGGTATCCTTTATCCTATTACTTACTTTAATTAATAATATTCTTTAGCCGAATATAATTATAATATTTATAATAAAGAATTATTAGTAATTATTAAGGCCTTAAAGGAGTAGCGGCCCGAATTAAAAGGAATATAAAAATTATTCGAAGTCTTTATAAATTATAAAAGTCTAGAGACTTTCACTATTAATAAGTAATTTACCCCCTATTATATATAATAGTCCCAATTCCTCTTTCGGTTTAACTTTATAATTAAATATCGACCGGGCTCGTTATAAGTATACCCCGATACTTTAAACTGAAAACTAAAAGATTTACCTAAGGACGTAGTTAACGAATAATTATTAATTAGGAATAAAGTCCTATTCGATTATAATATTTTTATTAACGGGGCCTTCGTTTTAGAAGACGGAAAAGGGATTAAAGTTAACGTTGGTACTAAATATATTTGCGAATTAAAAATTATAAACGAAAAATTTACCGACAATTTAATCGCGGAGAATTATAAGAAATTAACCTTCCTACAAAACGTTATAATTTATTTATCGGACCTTAATTATAAAGTATAATCTAAAGAAATTAGAAATTAAATAAAAAAAGTATCCTTCGCTAAATATAAAGTAATTTAGGGACGGGCGTACCGTTGTAGTACTGTTCTCGTCGACCCCGTAAATACCGAATTTTAATTATAATTCCTTCGTTATATTTATAATTCGCCTTTAATTAAATATTTAAGTCATAAAAAAACTTATTTGTTATTCTTATAGTCTTTCTTCTAACTAAAGATATACGTTACCGTTAAATCGTACTATAGGGCTTATTTAATATATACGAAGTTTAAACTATCGTAGTATACCCCCTATAATTTTTTAAAGCCTCTAGTAGTACCGTTCGTACTATAGAAGGATATTTCGGTAAATTACATTACCCTATTAATACCCTACGTCCGTCGAAACTAGGAATTTAAATACGTCGCTATAATAATTAACCGGTTAATTAAAATACAGTACTTTATCCCTACCGTTAGCCTTACGGCCGAAGAATTAGTAAACTACTTTATTAAAAAAGTCTATAATATTTATAAATTTCCGGACTCCGTCGTCTTTAACCGTAGCTCCTAATTTATTTCCTAATTTTAGAAAGCCTTATTATCCCATTTAAAAATAATTCTCAAACCTTCCTCTATATTCTACCTAACTACTAACGGCTAGACCGAGCGTATTAATGTAGAAATAGAGAAATACTTTTGCTTTTATATTAATTGGGCGTAGGATAATTAAATAAATTAATTATTAATTATAGAGTTCGTTAATAATAACCTAATCTCCGAATCTACGGGAATATCCCCCTTCTTCGCTAACTACAGCTTTTACCCTCGTATAGGTATTAAATTAGTAAAACCCTACCCTCTAAATATATTAATATAATAATAAGTAAAATATTTCAAGGCTAACGAAATCGTTAACCGCTTTAAAGAAATTTTAAATTATATTACGGACTAAATTAAACGAATTTAATAATAGTACGAAAATAATACTAATATTTAATAATCGGACGCCTTAAAATATAAGATAGGAGATAGGGTCCTATTTAATATAGAGAATTTCGAAACCGGTCGCCCGTACGCTAAATTTACGCCTTTATTCGAAGGTCCCTTCGAAATCCTTAAGGCGGATAGCTATAAAATTACATTCAAATTCCTAATTAATATAAAGTACAACCTAACTTTCTACGTTAATAAAGTAAAATTATAAAACAAGGTCGGCGTTCCGGAATAAGCCCCTGTAAAGGAATAGGATATTCGTATTAATTATAAACGAATTATAAGGAGGACTAACGATAGGAAGGATTTAATCGAATACGATTTCAAAAAGTTTAATAGCTGCCGGAAGAACGAAAAAGGCTATTAGGAATATTATATCGTTTAAGGACCCCTTTATAACCTATTATAATAATTACGTACTAATATAATTATAGCCCCCGACGAAATATAGAGGTTCTACGAGGTATACCCGGGCGAACTATATTCCTTAAATTAGGCGGCGGTAGAGAAGAGGCGGAAACGGTTACTAGAGAAAAGAAGGCCGGCCGTAGAGACGGAAGCCCCGGTTAGAGAATATAGAGGGTTAGAGCGGGAAGTTCTAATTCCGCGACGGAGGTCACCGCAGCTCACAGTAACGGCGGCTATAGAAGTATTTCGAAGGCGGACTATTTATTTAATAGGGATTTCTATTATTTTATATAATTTTAATCAACTATATAACTTCTTTTAATCGGGGGAAGTATCACAAGGCTAGCCTATATTACACGTATTCGCTCACGTACCTTATATTAGCGCACAACAGCTTTTAAAATTATTGTCGCGCTACTAGTTAATTAACTATAGCGGCCCGCTAGGGACCTACATTAGGTCCACCGCTAGCCGCCCTTATAAGGCCAATCTTCTAGGTACTCGTCTGCACTCTCCTCCTTTCTCCTTCGTGCAATTATATATATTCACATCTACCATCTACCCTTTGCCCGTGATATCTACTACCTTTACCTTTACCGCGGGGCTATCTTTGGCAGCGAAGTATAGAAATTAGTGCCTTCCCCCTTATATTTCGTAGTATTACCCGGCGAGGGCCCACCCCGTCTTCGTCGTAAGAAGGTATATAGCCGTTATTATACCGGTTACAATCAATAGGTTGGGTACGGGTAGGCTAGGCAAGCTCGGTTAGTTAAGGAAGCAAAGCTTGGTTACCCTCTAAGTTACGTAGCTTATAAACTTCCGGGTTTATAAGGTTACGCCCCGATACTCTACGTATATAATTTGTAAGGTCTAGGTTGGGGATAGCCGCTTTTCGTCGGCAATTAAGCAAGGTAATAGAGTTTTAGATTGCGTAAGCGCAGCGCTTAGCCTTTATTAACGAACCGCCTAGCTACTAATATATATCTATATCCTCCTTAAGTAGTACTAGCAGCGGATCTATTTATAGTAATTCTAAAATAAAGTATTTGTAAGGTAGGCTATACTAAATAGTAAATTCTTTTTTATAGCTAGCGTCTAGATCTTAAGCTGGATCTCTAAGTTAATCGTTATACGTATAGCGGTATTAATACCACAAAAGCTTAAGGGCATATGGCGCCACCTACCAGCAAGATACTTTAGGTTAGTGGAAATTCGAGACTTAGAGATTGTCGGGGGAGACTTAGAAATTGTCGGGGGAAACTTAGAGATTATTGGGGGAGACCTAGGATTTATCGGAATGTACCTTTAATATTAGGTCTTCGAACATGCCCACTTTCTTATATTTATATAAGACCTCCTATTTCGCTTTAGTACTTTTAGTCGTGAACTCCTGTCTTTGAAAGCGGTAGGCAGATTGTATATACTCGTAAAGTTAGTCCAACGAGGAGAGGCGGTTCTTGAGGAGGCGCTTAATAGTTCTATATATAGATTCGATTCGGCTAATTGCTCTAATACTATAATTTCTATACTTCGAAACGACGTAATTATTAAATTCGTTAATTTATAGGAGGTAATACTTATATAAGTAAAAGAGGAGAGTTATAATAAATAACGGTCAATAAAAAAGGTATATTATTTATTATAGAGGGGGGTGGAGGGAGGGATAGATTTATTTATATAATAATAGAAGAGTGTATAAAAGTGCTAGATACTTACGAATTTACTATTTAAATTTATTAACTATTAATTGCCATGCCCTTTTGAAGCAACCTTCATTATTAGTATAAACTACCTGCCTCTATACCTTTTAGAACCCCTTATGTAAATCTAAATAGAATCGACGAGCTAGATTAAAGACCGGTATTTTACAGTTACGTAGAGCAGTAGCTTTAATTAACGGCTCTTTAATTGCCTCACGAACTCCCTACCCATCGTTTGGTTATTATATAAAATTGGTAGCGACGGCGGTATCCTCAATTTCTTTTAGGTTATCCTCTTCTAGGTTATCGTCGAGGTGCTTATTAGGTTCGTTATCCTCAGTAGCAATAGCGGGGCCTCGATATAATAGAAGATTAGGGCTATTACTATCTAAATCCCGAGCAATTAGCGGAGGAATTAGTAGGGCAAGGTCGGGAATTAGTTCGTTATTACCTAGCGGACCCGGTTAAACCCATTTCTTTTTAATATAATAGTTTACGTTTTTTATAACGTACTATACATAAAGCTAATATAGTATTTTTAGGTAAATAGTAATAGCGGCCTTTTTAAACCCTCTATCGAAATCGCTAATAATTATATTAGGTTTAGAAATATCGTAATCCTCTTAGAGCTTCTTCAAATAGTCTAACTACTATTTAAAATCTTCTTAATTCTCTCTATTCGAGAGACTAAACCCGATATTGAAATTGTAACCTAGGGTATCGACGCTAATAATATTGAGGAGGGGGAAGTTAAATCGGTTAACCTATATTAAAAAAAAGGGAGTTAGTATAGACTCCCAGTACGATTTATAGGGGTAATAGATTTATCTATATAATAATAGAAAAGTATATAAAAGTAATAGATTTTATTTATTTTATACGTATTATCGACTAATAATATATAGGGGTTCTACTTCTATATTTCTATACACTACTCGAAGGTCTAGAATATTCGTATAACCTTACCACTTTCGTCGTACTTAATAAAGTACTCGATATTATAACGGTTCTTATATTATTCCAATAAATCAACGAACATTTTAATTGAAGTATAAAGACTATACTTTACTCGTCGAATACCCTATTAAATATTCCAAACCTCCTTAAGCGTAATAGAAATTCGAAGACCGCGCAATTTAACCACTAACTAATTATTAGCGACAATTAGAGGTAGGATAATTTCATTATCTTCTAATATACCATTTAAATAATAAGTAATCTAACGTACACTTATTTTAATTGTACCAAATAGCCTTTCGATAATAGTTTTAATAACCTCCTTATAGTTGCGGCGGACCTATTAACGGTATATAATATTACCAGCAAAATTATCCACATTAAAATTATAATTATAAATATTCTTAATCTCCTTAATAAACCACAGATTACCCTACCTCTTCCTTATAACGACTTTTGCCTAGTATTTACAACTAAACCGCCGTAAGGGTATATTTCGAATACCCTATCTAGAAGCCGTATAAGTACCGCCGTATATATAGGCATAATCAATTCGTATAACGAACTCCTCCTCTCCCTACTTCCTACTCTTTATATTACTATACAATACGACCGTAAAGCCTTATCGTACGTAGTAATCTTATAGTACATTAAAAGCAACGGCCTTATTATCATAACCGGTTAATATAAACAATAACTTTGCTAGTAGTTGGGCGGCGCGCTCGGTAGGGGACGGTAACCGCGTTCCTGATCTCGCTCGCTCGTATTAACGGCGGCGGCGGATTAACAGCGACTGGATTTCGACGAGGGGAATCGTACTCCGTTCAAGAGTAATTAGTCGTACCGGACTCGAGGGCATTTTGGCTGGGGATTCTGGTTAAGTGCCGTCAACGCTGGTTGTCATAGTCGGGTGGGTGGCAGTCTAACTTACCTTGATTGTACGGGCATACGCGTACTTTGCTGGCGGGCGGTATAGTAATATAACGAGGTCGATAATACTCCACGAAATAATAATAAAGACAATAAGATAATCGCTCAAAATAATTGCGCAACACTAGAATAAGGTCTCGCGATAGCTTCATTCAATTGCGTACAAGACTAACGGTCGCTAATAGACTGCGCGACGCCGGCGAGGGTTGGGCAGCGATGTGCACGGTGTGCTGGCGCGGCTGGGCGGCTGGCTGGGCTTACTCAGCGATAAAAGTGGGTAGTCTACGTGCGCAGGAATTTTAGTCTACGTGTGTAGCCTTTCCGTCTTTGCATCTTGCATTCGGTTAGGTACCGAACGGACCCAAATCCCGAAAACCCGGAATCCGGCAATCGACGGGCCGAGGCAATGCCCTTCTTCCCGTCTGCACCGAGCGCACTGCATGCACGCAAACTTGGACGACTACACCAGTGCACTTTGCACCTTGTTTTATATACTTACCTCTCTTACATATGTACTTGCATCGTGACTACAGGTAGTACATTTGGTAAAGAGAAATTTACCTACAGATATACTCCTCATACAGCCACATTAGGTATACTTCCGATGTATCTTCGAAAGTTTTTTCACTACAGCCTAGCAATTTCAATCCCAAAAGATGAAGTCACAATCAATTGCAACCTAGACAGTTTCCTTCCGCCCACAGCTTTCTCGTACCTTCGAGTCCTTGTTAGGAGCTGTTATCAGTTGCAATAGTAACGGCGCTGCGAATGCGAAAAGGTCACTTGAAGATTGCATACGCTAGTGGTTTATCAAAAAAGAAAGGATTGCTGATAAGTGGTCTGAGATAGAAAGCTTTCTTATACCAGGTTTCGGAAGTTACAGGAAGGTTGTGGTAAACATTTGCTTCCTCGAATAGTAACTGTAGAGAGATGAGATGTATTTGTGGGTAGGTTCTCCCATAGTAAAAGTGTCATGGTCGTGAAACTTGAAAATCCAGAACTTGCGCCTGGATGAAATCTTTCGGAGCGGGACATGGACATAGACATGGATATGGATATGGAGCGAACCAGGCCTTCTCTACCTCTACCTACCCTAGAGATAGGTATCTAGGACTCTGAAGTGTACACTCGTTTACACTAGAAAGACAACATGGGTGATACGGTAATGTGATGCCAATCTGGGGATTTCTTTCTTCTTTCTTTCTCTTTATTTTTATTTCCTTTTTATTTCTTTCCTTTCTTTCTTTTTCTTCTTCCTTTTCTTCTTTCTTTTCTGTTTTTGCCCTTGTTGACGTGGACTACGTCTCACAAGGTGAAAGTCAGGTCGATCAATGTCCATGACCTAATGACCAGCACAATGGGGAAATCATGGAAACCTCGCTAACACGGATGATACATACCTACTCGAATACACGTTTGATGTTGCCTCGATTTGATGTACACTACTATGTGCATCCATAATCCGGTCCTGCCTTAGTTATTAGTTGTTGCATATTCCCTCTAATCCAGCTTGGCCTCAGCTTGTCCCATACTACGTAGCTGACTGATATAGTGCATGTTTTCTCCATGGAAAAAAAGCGCAAACTACAGCGAGAATCTGATTAAAGCTGGATGGAAGCGAGTGGACTAAGGAAGAGAAGGCAAGGCAGACAAGGAACATTCAGGTACAGGGGTATGAGGGGTGATTCCAATTCCTCTCTTTTTCCGACGCCAACCATGCGTATGCATTCTCCAAAAATATACAAATGCCATCTTGATCTCCTCCCTTTTATACCCGGTTCACGCTACGTTCCACACACTTTGGTACATCGTAATGTGTACACTTCAACCGCAAGAGCATTTGTCATAGGTCGGACAGAGAGGGATGTCCCTGTCGAGACGGAATCTGTGAATCTCTGACAGTCCGACTATGGTCGGTTGAGACCTTGCTTGGCCTAGGTAGCGATAATAGTTAGCATCAATAACGTACCAAATGAGACGACCGAGATCAGTAACATACCTTCATCTGCTCTATCCGAGCCTTCAACTGACTCGTCACTTCCGCAGCCCTCTTCCAGCTCTCCATTCCACCCGCCGTACCATTCGAAGGAGCCTGTAGCCTGCTCGCGCCAGTCCTCATACCAGTCCGGCTGCTAGACCGCTCAGCTCCGTAGCTATTGAAACCCATGGAAGCGAGCGACTCGGAGCTCCTAGCCTCCTCGACCGGCTGGCGGAAGCCAGCAGGGGTGCCGCGACCGCTACTTCCCGCGCTTCCTCCCGTGTGGTACCTGGGATCCGGGCTCACCTTCTGGTGGAAGCCGCCCGACATCATGCCATCGCCGCCGTTCTCCTTCTCTTCGCTCATGCTGCTGGCAAAGCTCATGCGGTTCCTATTCGCTGACTGTTGCTGGTAGCCGTTGTCGTTGTAAATACCGCCATCGTGGGTCGGGCTCATGACTCCAAGGCCGATATGGGGTGAGCTGGGGCTGCCCGGCCGAGCACGGTTCGCGTGGCGTAGTTGGTCCTCGGTGTGGCTCAAAGCTCGCTTGAGCCTGTCGAGCTCACGACGCAACCGGTCGTTGGTCCCCTCAGCGGCTTCGAAATCGCTGCGGGCCCGGACCAGCTGCGTCTCCTTGGCCTTGATCGAGAGCACGTCCCTTGTATGGTCCTCAATCAGAGAAGCATTCTGGTTCTTGAGTTCCTGGATCTCCGACAAGAGTTTCGACCGATCGTGACGAGCATCCTCGAGCTGCTTCAGCAGACGGTCATTGGCATCTCGGAGCTCTTCAAGCTCAGCCCGCTCAATGTGGGAAAGGCCTGAAGGTGGGGGTGGCATTGGGGGAGTAGGGGTATAATCCATTGGTACCGGCTTGGCGAGTGAACGCCCAGCAAGGCCCCCTGGCTGAAGACCGCCACGTCCGAGTCCCATGCGTGGTGGTGCTGGCCGTTGCTCCTCGGGGGAAGGCGGATCATCAAGATCCATAGGCTCTGGTTCCGGCTCCGGCTCCGCGTGTCTGGGAGATGGCGGCGCAGCGAATGCCGACCGCTTCTGTGGGGCCTTGATACCGCCAAGACCACCACCGGGAGCACCACCGGGTTTGGGTACGCCTAGCTTGTTACCCAGACCACCCATTCGTGGGGGAGCGGCGGCGGCAGGAGCCGGTGTAGGTGTAGGTGCCTGGGCAGGTTTCTTGGCACCGAGAGGGGCCTTCTTGACGGGGCCCTTCTTTGCAGGACCCGGAGGCGGCGCTCGAGCTGCTGGCGGAGGCGGCTTTGGCTTATCCTTGGCCTTGACCTCAGCTGCCTCGTAGAACTCCTTGATCTTGTTCTTCCGGATGTCATCCAAGCCTTCGAGATGTGGGTTCATTGCTCTTTCGCCAATGATCTTCATGATCGTACCCAAAACCTCGGCACCGCCAGAACGAAGAGCTTCACTGCTTTCGGAAAGAAGCTTTTTCGCGCACTCAACCATGGTCGCAATCTCTTGTTTGCTGGGAACATCCTTCGTTGTGCGCAGGCACCTGACCAGGAACTTCATGGTACCTTCCTTGACTTGAGGGTTCTTGTGTTTAAGGAACTCGGTGATATCCTCCATGTTTTCCGTTAGATTAGTCGACAGGAAAACGGCATCCAGGGCAAGGCCCAACGCATCCGCCACTGTCTGCTTCTTTTCCTTCAGACGCTCGAGGATAGGCTGCATGACGGTAGGGCGATACTTGGCAAAGCCCCTTCGCAGACCCTTTGCGAGTAGCTCGATACACTGTGCTGCCTGCGTGACGACGGCAATATTGGCGTCCTTCATACACTTTGCCAAGCAACGTGTGATCTCGTTAAAGTCTCCCTCCTTGATCCTCGGAATATTCACAATAGCGTAAAGGGCTTCGCATGCCTCCTTTCTCTCCTTCCACTTTGAAGATGCGATATTCTCGAAGAAATTTTGTGGTACTTTGCTGATGATATCCTGCGGTTCGGCCAAATCGAATGCGTCAATTTCCCCTACCTCCTCTTCCTCAGGTGCGTCAGCCATTTCTTCATCTTCATCACCGCCTCCTGCAGGAGCGGCGGCCTGCGCAGCTTGCTGTGATCGAAGAAGACGCTCTTGCTTGGGAGCCCCTTCGGCCTTGGCCTTTTCAAACTGTGCTTCTAGATCGCTTTGTTGAGTCGGCTTGAGTTCGCCCCAGAACATGGGTTTCATGGCGTCGCGCAACCACCTGTAAAACTCGACGGTAAGGTTAGTAGCCTCGGCTCTTACATTCTTGTCGGCATGGCCAAAGACCTTGGGCAAGAACTTGAGCACGGGCTTGGGGTCTGCCGTCTTGCAGCCATAGTTGTGGAAAATGGCCGTCAGCGCAGCGAGCGCAGCAGCAACGACCTTGGGGACCTTGTTGGAGAGGACGGGAAGGATTTCTTCGATAACGGGACCAGGAACATCGAGTTCGATATAAAGGAGAAGCGCTTCGAGAGAGTTGGCCTTGATGGCAGGTCTAGTAGACGGGAGACCCTTTTCAACAATGGACGTGATGGTGTGTTGTCTCGACCGAACAGCGCCTTCACGACCGCCAAACTTTAGGAACGCGCAAAGAGCAGCCATGCCCTCTTGTTGCGCGGCAACGTTGGAATCTGCGACAGCGCCCTTCCACAAGCTGGGATCCTGGACGAACGGTCGGAATGCGGGATCATATTCATCGGGGGTCTTTTCGAATGCCTGAGCGGCCTCTTCGTATGCTGCCTTGCGTACTTTCCAGACCTAGCCAACGTTAATAGGGATTCTGGGACTTGTAAGCGCAACGAGAGGGACAAGTCTTGGACTGAAACGCACCTTGTGTACCCAACGGTCTGTAAGGGGCAAGGAGCTGAAATCCTCTTCGTCACCCATGGTTGCGGTTTTCGGTGTTTTGGTTGTTGTCGCAGGGCTTTCGGTCTGTGATATCTCAGGGTTCGATGGATAACGGGATTCAGAAGACAGTCGAGGGTATCGTGTCGACGGGTCGGGGAATGAAGGGAGGCTCGAGGTGCTTTGGCTGGCGGGAGACGATGTGGATGTGGTCTTGGAGTCGAACGAGGGTGGGCGACCTAGGGAGGAAACTCGCTTGATTAGTCTCTGAAGCGAAAGGGGTTTCCTAGAGCCGACCATAATGGGAACAAGAGGGGCATTGGGAGGAGTGAGATGTATGCCGTCACGGTGCCTGTGGTGGGTGGCCTCTCTGGTGTCGATGATGTTCACGTCAGATGAAGATAGGGAGGACCTACAGAAGCTATCAACAGCAAGAAATGAGGAGCGAACAGAAGCTGCGATTTGGAAGGATGATGCAGTGTGTCAAGCAGCTGTTTTGTTTGTTGTTGTCTGCGACTGGTAACAATGGAGTGTCGCGGGTGCGCAAAGGAAGGGAAGATATATGTTTAGGATGTTGCAGCGGGGAATCCGGTCGTCGGTTCTCGATTGCTGCCGCGCTGTGATTGCGTAGTGTGGGCACGGTGGGTGAGTGGGCGAGGGACAGGAAGTGGCCGTCTGTTCCTGCTCGACTGCCCTGGTGTGCGTGTGTGATCCGCTGGGGAAGCGTATCCGCGAAGTAGCGAGATACAGCCGTGGTCGAGGTCGGAGTGCAGCGGCGATGTAATGGATGTATTGTTGTAGATTTGTTGACGGTGACGGGAGTGAGTCCACGCCCACGGTAAGTAATTTGTTGTTCGTGCTTCCCGTTTCGCGACAGGCTCTGGTTGGCGGGACAAGAGCGGACCAAGCAGTGGACGCCGGGACGGGGACGGGGAGCGACAGAGAGGTTCCCTCGTTCCCCCTGTTCCCCATGTTGAACCCTGACGCCTTGTGAACGCCCAGGGAAGTCCAATGCCGACCCAAGCAATAACCCTTGCACGCCTTACTAGCCTCCTGTGGCTTAAGGGGAAGAATGTGGCTGGGCCGTCCAATCATCTGGCAGCCTCGTCTACTGACCGCTACGTGATATCAATCAACCCCTCTTCGATCTGCGCCTACTGGCCCGTTACAGTCCGCCAGCGCCTATCTGCCAGCTGTCGATAAAGGGTCCTCGGTACCTGTCCTTGGTCCTCCCTGACAACCCTGACAAGCCCCCCTAGCAACCCTGACAGCCCAACTCCGACGGCCAAGCCTGTGACAACCCTGAAGAACCAAGCTGATGCGTTGTTTCTCTGCCCCGCCAAAAACAAGACAGTCCGCCCGCTGAAAGAGAACCCAAACAAAGTGCTACAGTGGGTGAGCAGTCAGTCTTTTGTCGCTGCGGTTTCTGTTCGTTCATGCATGCCGGCGCCGCATTGGATCGCAACCACAACACGCACAGTCGCACACAAGAGACTGAAGCATCTTGAACAACATCATTGAGGTGACCACCAAGAGACAAACACCAAGACTTGAATACCAGTACCCGTCTGATTGCCCTCAATTTGCTTTCAATCTCGTCACGAACTACTCAGTTTGCAATCAAGAGCTCTATCCCCCTCTCGACTAGACTCGACCTCAATTCTCTCTCCAAGCCCAAAGAGACCAACCAAAACGGCCACCAACGCAGAGCGCAGGGCAGCTAGAGACAGCGACAACTAAGTCCAGGGACAAGGGGTCCACTTTTAGGCGAACTCCTCACCGTTTGGGTTTGGATTTGGATCTGGATCCGGGATCAAAGAGAGGAGAGAAAGAAGAAAGAGAGAGCCGGACAACTGGCACATGCAACCAGGACCACATACAACAACAACAACAACAACACAGCAACCCGACCACCACAACACCGCCGCCTACCTCACCAGGCTCACTACTCCCGTTGCTACTATCTTGAGCACACAAAGGAGCAGCTCTCTCGCCCGTCGACGTCCCGGGCTCAGACACTTAGCAGTAGAGGTAGTAGCTTGGAGTGCCCGTGTGCCGGCCAGCTCTCTACTTCCCCCATCCCGCTACCTGACCGAAAGGACCGGGCCTCCACCGAGATGGAGTATAAAGTCCTGATCTGCCAAACAATTCCGTCACACTAAGGCATTGCGATCACGATTCCCCCGTAAACAAGTCAACAAACGTGCACGACAACTGTACCTACCCTTTGGGCGACGCGGCAGGTGGGCCAACGACACGGAACACGGACACGGACAAGACCTGGCGAACGAACCGACCGACACCGATCCCGACCCCGCGACAAACCAAAAACACCACATCTTCTCCTCCCAAGACACGCCCCTTTAGCTGACCCACCTCCTTGGCTGGCAACCATGTCCCAAATATTGACCTCTCGGCAGGCCGATGAGCTGTAGGTTGCTACTTATACTCAAGTTGAGACAATGGCTAACTTGTTGTCCGCCACTCCTACAGACACAGAGCCCTCATCGCATACCTAACTGCCGCCAACCTACCCAACACCGCCGCCGCCCTTCGAGAAGAACTTAACCTAAGCGAAGAGGTTTTTGATCCGGCCACGGCAAAGAAGTATGAGGGCCTACTAGAAAAGAAATGGACCAGTGTAGTCCGACTTCAGAAAAAGGTGCGCAACCTGACCCCTGCCCGACCGCCAAATAACCTCCCCCCTCCCCCCCCCCTCTCTCCCCCTTGCCAGCCGCTTACCCCCTTGTCACACACAGATTATGGACCTCGAGTCGCGAAATCATATCCTACAGTCAGAGCTCGACAATGCGACGCCTACATCGCGACAGAACAAAGACCCCGTCGCCTGGCTACCCCGAGCACCTCCCCGACACACGCTTCAATCACACAGAGATCCCATAACCTGTGTAGCATTCCACCCTGTTTTCTCGTCTCTAGCTTCCGGATCAGAGGATCAGACCATCAAGATCTGGGATTGGGAACTGGGCGAGCTAGAAAGAACGATCAAGGGCCACACAAAAGCTGTCCTCGACGTCGACTATGGTGGCCCCCGCGGAAACACGTTGCTAGCTTCGTGCAGCTCCGATCTAACCATCAAGCTTTGGGATCCCCTAGACTCGTATAAAAACATTCGGACTCTTCCCGGCCACGATCACAGCGTCAGCGCCGTACGGTTCATCCCTGGGTCTGGTAACCTCCTGGTTAGCGCAAGTCGCGACAAGACACTAAGGATATGGGACGTTAGCACAGGGTACTGCGTCAAGACATTGCGCGGTCATGCCGAATGGGTGCGCGACGTATGCCCATCCCTTGACGGGAAATATATACTGTCTACTAGCGACGATTACACAAGCAGGCTATGGGATGTGACGGTAACGAACCCCGAGCCGAGGGTCACCCTGATCGGCCACGAACATGTCGTTCTATGTTGCGCTATCGCACCTCCGGCCGCATATCAGAATCTTGCCGCCATGGCCGGCACCAAGAAGCCCCCTGCGACGAGCTCTGCCGAGTTTATGGCCACCGGCTCTCGAGACAAGTCGATCCGGTTATGGGATGCGCGTGGGACATGCATCAAAACCTTGGCCGGCCACGACAACTGGGTGCGAGGGTTGGTGTTCCATCCTGGAGGGAAATACCTCTTGTCCGTATCCGATGACAAGACGCTTCGGTGCTGGGATCTTACACAAGAAGGCAAATGCGTCAAGACGATTGGGGATGCGCATGGCCACTTCGTTCAGTGCATTAGATGGGCCCCGTCGGTTATCAAGGATGCGTCGGTGAACGGTGAACATGGGGAACCCAACGGGACGCCAAAGAAGGGAGGAGCGGCTGCCACCCCAGAGACTCAGATCCGCTGCGTTATTGCGACAGGAAGCGTCGACTTGAACGTCAGAATCTTTGCAAACTGATGCATACGTGTTGGCATAAAGAACGGCTAGAGCACGACGTCTCAGACCCAGACAGAGAGAGCCCTTACCCTGGAAGCCAAGACGCAAGTTGTTGCTCAGCAGACCCTTGCTGATATCCACCACTACCCGAGAGCTATTTCTTGGACGGCTGGCCGTGGTGCTAGCTACTGCAGCGCTTGCCCCGAAGAACACCATTGCTGTTTTTTTGTGAACGGGGCTTGCTACTCGCACGCACCACAGTCCTTGGACGAGACTCGAAGAAGCAAACAAAAAAAGAAAAAAGAGACTTCTCGGCGGGCACCTCACGGGAGAGAGGGGTTTCGTCACGACTACCCACCCACTTGAGCAAAAAGCAGGGAGGTTTAGGGTGACGGACGGGCAAATAATTTTGCATTGTCTTCTACCCGTGAGACCCATCAAATGATAATGTTGCGCCTGATGGATGATGACTGATGAGAGATCTTTTTTAGAAAGCAAAGAAAGATGAAAGAGAAACAGTAGAGAGGAACGGAACGGAACGGAAACGCAGAGGGTTTGTAGATATGAACAGAATTCAATAGATACCCCAATTTTTGGACGACTTATACTCGAGTGCCGGCTCTCGTCTTGCTGGCAAGTTTGAACGGGATCCAACATATGTATCAAGAGCAGCCATGGAAGCATTGCCCAACGCTACGTCGATGATATCTCTCTCTTCTCCGCGTTCACAGTCACTACCAACCTGAAGGAATCAAAATATGACAACAGCTTCTACGTTCTTAAGGTTAACCGAAGCTTCAATTAGCCAAGGCTCTCCATCTTAGCATCAATCCTCTTCTCACGGACACCAACAACAAAACACAACACCACATCAACATTCCACAACATACCGTCATGCATCACCACCACCTCCCACTTAGTCCTCCATCCCACTTCTCGGCGTTCGTTCGTCCTCCCCAGCCCCCCACGGGGAAGCAACTCACAGATCCCCGCCGACCTTCCCTTGTCCTCCACCCCACCGTTTCTGCCGCCCAGCTCGGTTGTACAATTTACCTAACAAGATCTTCTTCTGCAGGCATGCCGATGTGCAAGAGTGGCCTGTGTCTCAGTGACGAAACACAAGCCGGTGAGTTCCAAGCCTGCCATTTTGTCTTCTCTGCAATTGCGTATGCATGTCTTATTCAGGACAGGACAGGATGTGTTGCGGCTGAGCCTGAGTCCCCTGAGATGGCACTATCCGAGTTCCCCGTTATTTCTTCTAGGTAGCTTGCTTCATGGGGCATTGGAACTGCGGACAAGTGTCACGGTTCTCTTTCAGTTTTAGTCAGATTTCGGAGATGATGGGAGGCTGGTTGCTCTGGTCCCGACTCCCTCCCAGAGGAGTGAAGGCGGAGATGCTCATTTGGTGGCAGGTATGACATGTAAGTGTGTACCAGAAGCTGAAGAGACATCAAGCATCTCATCAGAAATGGTCTGGACTCATGGGGGTGTAGAATTCCCAGTCCAGTCGACCTAGTTATTCTCTCTTGGTTGCGACATCAGTCTCCTCTCCTCATCCCTTGCACATTTCACGAACCTCAATTCACGAACCCCTCTCACCCCCTCATTATATGAAGTTTGTTCCTTCCAAGCTAGGCGCCTCGCCAGTCGCCACTCCCGTCGTTTGTGCGCCTATGTATGTCTCATTTAGGAAGCAGCTTCCTACCCACTGCCTTAGCGAGGCGCCATATGTTTCTTGGCCGTACGATCCTGCCCTGTCCGCGCCTACCTGATCGACGCAGCTAATGGACGGGAGGACCCGTTACCCGTTCGTACCCGACCTCCATACATTATTCCAATCCATTATGCTAAGGAGGTATTTTGACCCGTAACTGATATCGCCGAGTCGGAGATGTAATGGAACTGCCGCCATGTCTTCCGTTCCAGCTACAGTTTTGGAAAAGCACTTTTCAGGAAAGAAGTCCGACAGCCTTTTACGTATTCTGTGGTTTGTAGAAGGAGTGAACCGGAAAGTCCCCTTACATGGAGGTTCAATCGATCCAGAATGTCAGGCACGCCTGCCACCGTTGCTACCGGTTATAGCAGGTGCAATGCACAGGCTGTGCACAGGGTAGTTGCGATGGCTTCACCCTTCCTGTATGATCCGGTCCCTGAGCCAAGGGTGGATCTCCTGGTCATCTTCCTCCTGTCTTCATCCGTACCGGGAAGGGGGGGGTTTAGCGAACAGTTAGAAACTAGTTTGAAATTTTCGAACTGTAATTTAACAGTTGGTTTTGGGACAAACGTTTACGAAGCGTTGATCAACAGTTGGCTCAGCCAAATACATTTTCAAACGGTTAATATAAATAAACGCTTGGATATGGGCTAACGTTGCCGGCATTGCAACCTAGGTCGGAAAGTTGAAAAGCTTCAAATTAGCGAAAGGGAAAGAACGACGGCTACCACCACCTTCCACCACTATAAAGTCTGCATCGGAGCGAAAACTTTGCACTTCTTCCTTTTCCTCTTTCCAACCAAAAAGCCTCCAAGTCATTTATTCACTCAAAGAACCAAAGAGCTAGGGAACCAGGGAACTAGGGAGCTAGGGAGCCAGGGAGCTAGGGAGCCCATTCACAAGTTATTGTCTTCCAAGTGGAAGTTGCAGCCAAGTGGCATCGCAAAACCAATGCCTTGGGAATGGATTGCCTAGCTCTCTCTTTCTCTCTCTCTCTCTCTCTCTCTCTCTCTCTCTTTCTATCTACCTTTCTTTTCGGCCGGGCAAAGAAGATAAATAGGTAGCCAATTGATATCTTTCACCAAGAAACCAAATGTATCAATGTGACCGTGACCGTGATCTTGACCGTGACCTTGACCGTAACCTTGATTGTGACCCTGACCGTGACCCTAATCGTGACCTTGACCTTGACTAAATGTTCATTGAATAGTCAATGAACGGTTGATATGCGTTCCAACGCTTGGTAGGCTCAAACGTTTACTTGTTCAAACGTTTGGATGCATTCAAACGTTTATTTCTGTAAACGTTTGAAAAATTTCGAACAGCCACTACACCCTTGAAAAAATTACCAACGTTTACGACCCCCCAACAGTCAATTGACAGCCACTTTGCTGTTCGCTAGACCCCCGCCTTCCTGGTACGGATCACTTCAGTACAATCCACAGACCAAGCCATTGGTTGCATTGCATTCCATTTGCCTGACACAAAAAGGAGACAAGCGGCTCTACTCAATCTGTGGGCTACGACAAGTTTGACGTAACAGTGTGTTCAGTTCGGGAGCGAACATCATCCGCCGACCACCACCTTACCTCACTCAACCCCCACCCCCCCCTTCCCCATTTTGCCTCTAGACGAGAGAATTCCGAGTTGTCATCGTGTATGCCGATCCATATGCAAGTTTCCGGAGTACGGGAACGGCTGTCCTCTGCGTGATGTGGTGAATGTGTCGCGCCAATTTGGCGTCAAGCAACTGCGGTGGTGATACTGATGATGCGAGAGGATCCAATAATTGAGTCAGGAAGCGACGTTGACGCTGGACGGAGCTGTCTCATTGGAGGTTGGCGTGGTGTCAAGGCGAGGGCATCGAGTGGGGGGAGTAGACATGAAGCCGAAAGAGGAATGAGATGGCTGCGGAACGATGGGCAGCCGATGACTTTGAGGTTGGAGAGTCTGAAAGGGCTCGCTGCAGGATGTGTGTGAGAGTGAGACACCAGTCACCACCGAGGAGGCCAACCAAGGGGTACTGGGGAAGAGGACACAGCATCGCACAAGTTTCGATCACCGCGGGAGAATGGTCCGGTCCTCCAGCTCGACCAAGGGTTTGTCAATGGTACGAAAAACCTATAAGTACTTCCGCTTCAACCCCTTCCCAACCTCGATTCTCTTCTTCAGCATCATCACACACACCAGACAAATAACACAAGACAACTCGACCTCTTAACAAAACACACTCTCACAGTCCCAAGCCATCTAACCAACCAACCACCCACCCACCCACCCACCAAACAAAATGGCCCCCTCAGTCGACCCCACCAGCGCCGTCTTCTACCAGAAGAAGAACTACGAAGGCACCGGCGACGCCTACGCCCTAGGCCAAGACGTCTCCGTCCCCGGCTCTCTCAACGACAAGTACCTCTCGGTCGCCGTCGGCGCCTCCGCCAAGGTGATTGCTTGGCAGCACTACAACGAATCAGGCCGCTACCGAGAATGGACAGGCAACCAGGCCGACATCTCTGACATCGGCGGTTTGTCTCGCTTCAAGGTGGTCGACGATGACACGCGCGCCATTTCGTTCTTGTTCAAAGACGCTACCGGAGGGGCCGAGAAGCAGTACAGCTTGAAGGTGGATGCGAGGGATGTCGGGACGGTGCTGCTTTACAGTAATGCTGGAGACGAGTATGGCCTGGTCGGGATTCTGCCGGCGGGAGGGCCGCCGGTCACCACGGCGATCTATGTGAGGGATGAGAAGTCGGGGGGCTATATCGCTGTGGGATCGGTGTATTTCCAGTGGAATGAGCAGAGCAAGCAGGTGGATGTGGTGGAGAATGACAATTGGCCGAAGCAGTTGAAGTCGAAGAGGACGGGGAACAGTAGCTTTGAGGTTACTTTGATTGACAATAAGCCGTCGGAGTGAGGGTGAGTGGGCAAGGTAAAGGGAGGCTGGACACTGGAGGAGGCTTGCGCTGGATCGATGGGTTCCCTTCTGACACTGCTGTGAGGTTTGGCTGGAAGCAAGGCTGAGATTGAGACCTGGTGGCTCCGTGAAGGAGAATCCGAAATAGCATTATGCTATGGCCGCTCGTTTACAAAAAGCAATAAAATCAACAGGACAGGAGAATGATCCCCCTAAAAGTCCTCCAAAGCCGGATCCAACAAATGCGTCTTATCGTTCGGCGTAACCGGATAGCTATCCTGTCCATACGTGGCATTCAGCGTGACCGCCCCGACCACGTCTCCATTCTCCAGTCGAATATGCGTCCTGATAACAAAGTCCTCAAGACCTTCTTGATCAACAACGATCTGTCTCGAGCCGCGGATCCAGCTACCGTAGCCTCCATAGCCAGTGTGCTGTCCAAAGCAGAGGTTTACTCCACGTCCATGTCCGTTTCCTTCTCCTTCTCCTTCTCCTTCGTCTTCCCCAGTGACGACAGCCTTCTGCTGAACATCACCTGTACCAGGAACCTGCCCATTCCACCTATAACACCAAGTATTCCCATGATCATGCCCCGAAAACAGCGCCATCATACCCGGCGTCGAAGCAATGGCTTCCATAAAGGGGACGTCTTGCTCGCCGTAATCGCAGCCTGTCTTCTCACCTTTCTCCCCATCATCATCCCCGTTAGTAGCACACCAACCCTGTCCCTGCTGCGAAAGAGGCTGGTCATCGTTAATACCCGGTTGACGATGGGCATCTACACCTCCTTGTTGTCCTTGTTGTTCTCCTTGTTGGAGAGCCAAGAAAGCGTTGGTTGGGATGTGGACAAAGCCTAGAGATGGAATGGTTCTTCCGGCTTTGGCGGTGATGGAAGCACTGGTGGCCTTGAACCAATCTGCCACGGATTGGTGGACCCAGTTCGGCTCGCTGATGAGGAGTTGTTGACCCGTTGTGGAGGAGTCCCGTTGTTGTTGGTATTTGTTTCCGCCTCTGCTGTCGAAGAACCAGAGGATTAGGGATGGGGTACTGCAGTCGCTGGTTGTCTGCTGCTGGTTTTGGTTCGGGTTTAGGTTCAGGCTCAGGTTGTTCCACGCCCACTGATACCACGACTTCTCCCCCTCGTTCTGTTTCCGGGTCCCGCAACCCGCTGGGTAGACCGGGAGATAGTAGTTAGTAACCCCCGCCTCTCTGTCAGTAACCATCCTCCCCGTCCTCGAACTCAACCACTTTTTTTCTTGCTTAAACAACGCCTCCCTCGACAGATTAAAATCACTATCATGATTCCCATACGTACTCGCCCACGTCAAGCCCCTTCTCACCATCGGCTCCACGATCTGGTCCATGTAGACTGTGCTGTTTTCGAGAAAGGTGTTGTCGCCCGAGATCAGATCCCCATTCAACACGACGAGATCTGTTTGGGACAGGGACTCGGCGTCCAGCACGCTGTTCATCACCCGGATGGTGGAAGCGTCTTGGAGGGGACCCCATTCTTCCCAGGCGTTTTCGCCGAAGTGGAGGTCTTCGAAGATGGAGATTTGGAAGGTGTTTGTGGTGGGGGAGAAGGTAAGCGGGGGTGGTTCTGCTAGGGAGGAGGAGGGGGKGGGGGTTTGGCCGCGGGTTTGGTCGGGTAGTGAAAGGAGGAAGAGGGTTACGGCGGCGACGAAGGATGATCCGGCGAGGAGCTTTTGCCAGAAGGGGGAATGGCGGCGGTTCTTCTTGATGGCGGGTTGGTGGTTGATGTGGTGAGGTAGTTCGGTTGGGAAGTGATCGAGGTCTTTGCGGTCTTGGTGGTGGTGAATTGCCATTTTGTTAGCAAACCTCGGGGAGGATATATGAATTGGAGACGTCCGCCCTGAGAGGGCACAGCTGAGCATCCAACTTATAACGTTGTGCGATGATATAGCTGTTGAATCGGTTAACATCAAGGAGTGAACAGGAAGAGTGGAAATGAAGGCGATCGAACAGCGGTGAATATTGAATCGCTAAATACGAGATGATCTGTCAAATTGCCATGCCCGGTTAAGAAACCCTTCCACCGATCAACCGATGCGGCTACGAAGCCCGGTGACCGGTGCGCGCATACATAAAGAATGCATCAATGGGCATCACCAGTATGCAGTTGTAGTGTGGGCGTCTTCACATGTCATCAAAGCAAGTAGTGACAAAAAAAAAAGAAAAAAAAAAGAGAAAGGAAATCGGGAAAAAAAAGAAGGTATTTGTGATCCGACCCAGGCTCGATCTGGGGACCTTCAGTGTGTTAGACTGACGTGATAACCAACTACACCATCGGACCAATTGTTGAAATTGCGGTTTCCAGCATGGCTTAATATTCTCTCACATGCGTTTGCAAGTTCATCCATCTTTGGTTTTGTCTTTTTTTCTGTAGCGACGGACTCGACCGGTCTGGAGTGGGGACATGAGACAAATTTAGGGGTCCGTTCAGGGGTCCAGGGGCGTTTGGTAGTGGAGCTGCTGTTCTCGCTTCGCTTACGGCGCTTCAGGAGACAAGGACTGCCCGGCCGGGGATGCGTCCTTCTTCTCCTCCTCCGTGCCGGGGACGATGATGTTATCTTCCGAACCCACGACGCTCCGCCGACCCGAGGCGGAGCGGTGCGGGATGCGCCGTGGATCGACACTCATTTGTTAAGGTTGAATTATCTGGTCTCACAACCGTCTACCAGTTGGTCGGCACTTGGTATCAATGGGCGTGTGTGACTGTGGCGGACTGAGCCCCAAGGATTTGTCTTGCTTAGGGACAGTGGATGGCTAGGCACTCAGGATATTGGAGTGTGCTATGTGTCTGGCCTCGAGCATCCATGTTCTGGATATCAGTCAGACTCGGAGTCGGGAACGGATGAGACCCGACTTGAGGAAACCAGGCAGATAAGTGCAAGTTCGCTTGGTCAAGGGTCGCACATGGGATGGATGGAACCTTCAAGGGGTACCGGTAAACAACTCCGAGTGATGACGGGATGCGAGGAATGAGACAGCAATACGCGAGACGATATTACTTGCATTAGTTGCCGTGACTGGCACTCCTGTTGGTCAACAAGCGCGGGACCAACAGCTCCAACTGACAAAGCCGGTGGTTGTTGGTTGTAACCAAGGCTGACCTGACTCCCCGGAAAGATCAAGGCCGGGCCCATAGAATGGTGTTTGCTCAGTCGCACAGCATCCCGTGCCAACTTGATAACTTGCGACGGGGCCGACAAGCCGCCGACGGATGGTTTCGAAAGGACTATAGGACTATAACGACGGACGCCGGGAGATCCGGGAGGTGGATATACAGGACATTGTTGGACGTGGCTGTTGTGAAACGGCTTAATGGAAAATACGCCGAACCCATGCCCAGGTCTCTTCTCTTTAGCTTGTCTCTCCTAACTCGGTAGTATTGGTTGCTGGAACATGACTAATTCACAATGGGGAACAACGACATCACTGCCGCATTACTGGGAGTCGACCGAAGAGCTGGTTATATGGAGTCATGTATGCAACCGTCCATGATCTAAATAAGGCTGGGACGATGCACATCATGGATGGATGGGTATTAAGGTGCTCAGCCTCCCTGCATGTCTGACTGATTCTGGGCTGGAGGTGTGATCGAGGCTGTTATAGATGGGAGTTCGATATTGCGACACCGCGTCTTCCAAAAGCGTTCTAAGCATGGAGCAGGATAAGTAATATTCCCTCTCGTGTTATTTCAAGGATGGGAATCGGGCAGCGACACGGGTAATCTTGGCGGCAGGTGGGAATTGTCCCGCTCAAGTGCCGCCCGCGGGCCTCCAAGAACGTGCTTACAGGGCAAAGCATCGCCGGTCTCGGGTTTTCTGTCGTGGATATAAGATTGTCTTGGATGGTGTTGGACTTTAACTCCCATCTCGGTCATGGATTGACATTGGATTGGCGAGTAAATCAAAGTTACAGTTGCCTGTCCACTGTAATATTGAAATCAAGTCCATCCATCTTGCCCCTCCTTGGTCTAGCCTCAGGGCCGCTGCCAGTTGATCGACACAGGGTCCCAGCTGCGAGCACGGCAAAGTGGAGCGGGGGGCAGCTGTCCGCGTAGCATCATTGGCTGCCCCTGGAAGTGCACTAACAATTTTCCATCTCACGTTTCTCACACTTTGACACGCAGAGGTTCCCTCTCCCGATTGCCGACCCCCGACTTCAAACCTCAAGCCTCCCCGTCAGGTCTCGACACCCTCAAGACCTCCACCAACGTCAGAAACACCAATCACCACCGCTTCGGGCTCCTTTTGCGCCTCCTTGTGATTCCCACCGTCCCGGAGTATCGTGGAGTATCGTGGACCAGGAATGGCATGCTAGGCATGGATTATTCTTCTGCAACCCTGCGGCTGGTTTAACCAAGTGCTCCCCATTACATGTTGGCGTCGATCCCCCCTCTCTTAGAGTCTTACTCTCTCTCGTCTCTGTCTGTCAGTCTTCGCTTCTTCCCTTTTTCCCGGGCCATGTCGTGTTTGCTCCCGACAACACCCTTCCAATCCCTCTCCTGTTTCACGTCGACGACATCGGACATTTAATACTGTATCGCCAAGTGGAATGATCTCGCGTCACCCCAAGCCTTGCCTTCGTGGACGAGCCAACAGCCAACACTGTGCGATGCCGACTAGCGCCTGACATCATTCCTCGACCACGTCTCCATCTTCTCCGAACATCCAACAAACACTTCTTCACTTGTCTTTCGTTTCGTTAGGTGCTAATGGTACCCGGGGTACTGTTACCACCTACCTTCTACTGTTCGTCGTCGTTGAGGTTCCATTCCTCCTTCATTATACCCCTCCCCCTTGTTGTACTCTTAGTTTAATATATTCCTCTTTTTGCCCTTTTCACCTTGTGCCCCCCCTCCCCTCCCGCCATGGAAGACCCTTCGGCGCAAAAGGTCCCCATTCCGCGCATAGATACCACTTCGACCTGGGTACGGATTGAGGAGGAAGCCGCGGAGAACAGGCTGCTGTCAGTAATTGCGCAGGTCCTCGACATCCCCAGAGAACAAATCCAGCTCCATGAATCCTTCAGGGACTTGGGCGGTGACGACAGGTCCGCCGTGGCCCTGAAGGCCGAGTGTCTGGAGGTTGGCATTGACATCAAAGTTTCCGATATCCTTCGCTGCCCGACCCTCGCCGAACTCCAAACCTGCATCATTCCCAAGTACGAGTACCCCGACAACATCGAAACCACCATGGTCCCAGTCGAACCTCTCGAAATACACAGGCCTGCGAGGCTGTCCGTTACCCGCGATGCGAATGCGATTGCGACAAAACACTCGCGCACTTCGAGCCAGGCCAGCTCCGGCTCGCAAGCTATACATATGACAGAAATCGAAAAGGCATTGGGGAATCAAAAAGAAATATCAAGGATAGCAACGGTGCGACCAAAGGCAGGCATCCTCGAAGGGAAACTCGTCGCCCTCTTCACTCTCTCCACCACTCAGTCATCCCGAGCCAGTTCATCCGATGTCCGCCTGATATCCCAGTCCAACTCCATCTTCGCCGGCACCCAAGTCACCTTTCTCCGAGAAGTCGCCAAATCCCTTCTCCCACCAACCAGCCTGCCCGATATATGGATCGTCTTGGAAAGCATGCCCCTCAACGGATGCGGCCTTGTAGACACTCGACAATTGCGAACTTGGGTCCAGAACATGAACCAGCAGCTCTATTACCAGGTGTCCAATCTCCAATCCCAGGTGCCCTTGGAGGAGCCGAAAACGACCATGGAACGCTCGTTACAGAGGCTGGTAAGCAAAGTGCTGGCTCTCTCTCAGGTTCAGATTGGCGTCAACCTTTCCTTCTGCCAGCTAGGAGGCGACGAGACGACTGCCATGGAACTTGTTGCCCGGTGCAAAAACGAGACCATCTACATCAATCCCTTGGAGGTGCTTGGATCCAATACCCTCTCGGAATTGGCCGCCATTGCCGAGTCCAGAGGCATCCAGGAGAACCAATGGGAGGAGGAAACTCGCGATTTCTTCGACCTGTCCCCCATGCAGCATTTGTATTTCGAGTCCTCTATGGGCGGAGACCTGAACCGTAGATCTGCCGGCGATGGGACTTACCGCTTCAACCTAAGCCTCTTTCTCCGCTTCAAGAAGGACGTCTGTTTTGAGGACGTCGCGGCCGCTCTGGAAGCTGTTGTTGCCCACCACCCAATGCTTCGATCGCGCTACAGTCGGGGACCTGATGGTTGGATGCAGCTTATTTTGCCTGATGTCGCAGGATCGTACAACCTCCGCCGCCACTCGATATCCTCTGATCGCGAACTTGATACCATTATCGGACAAACCCAGCTCGCTATCGACATCGAGAAGGGGCCCGTCTTCGCTGCCGACTACTTCACAACCCACGACGGACAGCAACTGATCTATCTTGCCGCTCACCATCTCGCTGTTGACCTACCCTCATGGCGTATCATCATTCACGATCTTGATGAGCTTCTGGACTCGGGAAGTTTTCTGTCCCAGAGGTCGATGCCCTTTCACAAATGGGTCGAGCTACAAAAGCACGATGTCCAAGGGAGAGACCCAAAAGACTTTGTGCCCTTCAAAGTCCAACCGGGAGATTATACATTTTGGGGTCTGCGAGAAATCCCCAACGCGTACGGCGACACCCAAGACATTAGCTTCGCTCTCAGCTCGGAGCTGACGGCGCTCCTGCAAAGTTCTTGCAACCAAGTTTTTAAGACTGATACGGTCGACATCTACCTCGCTGCGCTCATGTTATCGTTTGCACAAACATTTCCTGATCGGTCTGTGCCGGTGGTTTGGAATCAAGAGCATGGTAGGGACATGTGGAGGTCTGACATTGACATTTCCGAGACAGTAGGGTGGTTCACGGCTCTGTGCCCAATAGCCCAAAAGGTAGAAGGTACGGACGACTTCATCGACGTTCTCCGACATCTCAAAGATACGCGCCGATCAATACCTGCTCATGGATCCAAATATTTCGCGTCACGGTTCTACAACAACGCTGGGCCTGACACCTTGCGCCCCGACTGGCCCTTCGAGGTCATGTTCACCTACGCGGGCTCGCTGCAACAACTAGAGCGCACCAACGGCGTGATGGAACAGTTGCCCCTAACAAGCCGATCTTTCGACTCCCCGACTTCGGATATTGGGTCGAAGGTGGGCCGCGTAGCTTTGTTCGAGATCAGCGCCATGCTTGACAAAGGTATCGCCAAGGTGTCGTTCACATATAGCAAGTTCTGCAAAGACCAGACTCGCATCGCGCAATGGGCCCATAACTATGAGCACCTGCTTCTCGAGGCGATTGGCAGGCTGAGGTATCACCCTCATGAGCTAACGCTTGCCGATGTTCCGCATCTTGATGTCACATATGAAGGTTTGACGAGATTCAACAAACAGCGGGTAGCGGGTCTGAAACTGGCAAGCGTGCAAGACGTCGAAACCATCTACCCGGTGACTGCCGTACACCAGGCCATCTTGATCAGTCAAGCTCAGCGACCAGATACGTGCTATTTGCATGCCATCTACGAGTTTGCATCACCACATGGCGATTCGATCGATATTGCCAGGCTATGCAACGCGTGGCAGCATGTGTGCATCCGGCATCTAGCCCTAAGGACCATCTTTACCGAGAGCGTCAGCGAGACTGGGTTGTGGGACATGGTGATTCTTCGTCGGGCTTCGCCGGATATGCTCTTCATTGATACAGCCCCTGCAGAGGATCCAGTATACGAGCTCGACAATCTCCCGGATCTTAGACCAACAGACAATAAGCCGCTCCACCGCTTGACCGTGTGCAGAGCTCCGACCAGGACCTTCATCAAGCTGGATATTAGCACCGCGCTTTGCGATGTAAGTTTGGTCCCGGTTTCCTGTTGTGCCCCTCCAATGCTTACGAATTGCAGTCCGTCAGCATCCATCTCATTCTACATGACCTTCGAAGAGCATACGTCACCGAAAAGGCCATTCCCGAACCAGCCCACTTTGGCTACCCTCATTATATGCAGTTTTTGAGCGGAATACGTCGTGGATCCAGTGTTGGCTTTTGGCGTGAGAGGCTCTCCGATGTTGCACCATGCTTCTTCCCTCGACTTGCTGTGTCGCCCGACGAGCAGCGCTTCGTCAATTCGTTTCTTAACTTGGAGATCACGTCCTACGAACTGTCCGGGTTCACTAGATCCCACGCGACTACTGTCGATGCGATCGTCCGTTTGGCGTGGAGTCTTGTGCTGCGATGCTTCACTGGGTCGAATGCTGTGTGCTTCGGCTACCAAACAAGCGGCCGTGACACCTCTGTTCCCGAGCTACAAAGCGCTGTAGGCTCGTTCGCCAATATGGTGGCCTGCAATTACGAACTGACGTCGTACACACCCCTTAAGATGGCGCTGGAGGCCATTGAAGATCAACTTACAGCTAGCTTGCCGCACCAACACTTTACCATGGCCGAGTTGGAACATGCTATGGGCATGAAAGGCGGCGAGCATCTCTTCAACTCGTGCCTTACATTCACCGAGGAGCCCGCAGGACTTAATAGCAAGTTTACGACCAGGACAAGCTTTGAGCTTAAGCCAATCTCGCTCAAGCAGACGTCCGATGTGGACATACTCGTCAATACGCGGTTTGCGGGGGGGAAGCTGGTGGTCGACATTGGACAACGGGTCATGTCCGAAGAACAGGCCCTCAACGTGGCCAATACCTTTGGAAAAGCGATCCGCACCATTCTTTC
Source organism: Neurospora sp. CHS-2018b (assembly GCA_009806015.1). NCBI lineage: Eukaryota > Fungi > Ascomycota > Sordariomycetes > Sordariales > Sordariaceae > Neurospora > Neurospora sp. CHS-2018b. Next base: position 69,507 of record RAOV01000020.1, read on the forward strand.
CGCGCCACACAGTTCCATTGGAACAGTTGACCTATTCAGTGACCGCGATTATGCCCAGCTGTTGGCCTGGGGCGCTGATTCGCCATCTGGCAATAGCACAAGGGTCGAGAGTGTTGTTCATGAACTTGTAAGCAAGCAGGCCAGCGCTCAGCCAAACTCTCAAGCCGTCTGCGCATGGGATGGAACTTTTACATACCAGAAGCTGGATGAAGAGGCAACGATCTTGGCTCATCATCTTGTGGATGTGGGAGTTGGACCACACTCGGTTGTGCCTGTAGTCATGGAGAAGGGTCGCCTCGCTATTGTGGCGATCCTCGCTGTTCTCAAGTAAGTCCTACCCACCTCCGTCCTCTTCGCTTGCTAACCTGTGTCCCTCCAGAGCTGGTGGCGCGTTTGTACCCATCGATGCCTTGGAATTAGGCTTGATCCAACCCATCTTTGAACGGCTCAACTTCTCGAGGGTCGCGGTCGCTTCGGAGCGCGCTGCTCCGGTTCTTGGAAACCTCTTCGACGATGTTGTCACCTTGAACGACGTCCTGATGCAAACCCTTCCCCGAGATCGAAGATCCCTCACCTCGATGGCTACGCCTTCCGACCCAGCCTGTATACTCTTTTCTCGCGTGTCCTCAGGCGAGGCTCGTGGTGTTTCCTTCAGTCATACTGCACTATCCACGGCACTTCTGGGCCAGGGCCCCGCCGCGAAGATTGGACCCTTGAGTCGCGTCATGCAACTCTCGTCTTTCAATGTCGATATCTGTGTTTCGGAGATCCTCACGACACTCGCTTATGGAGGATGTGTGTGTGTGCCGTCTGCGAACGAGCGGCTCAAGGATTTTGCAGGCGCTGTCAACCGGATGCAGGTCAACTGGACTTATATGACGCCACACCTCTCCCGTAAAGTCGATCCGACAAAGGTGCCGACGTTGAAGGCGGTATGCTTCAGAACTCGGAGCCTGGACGAAGACACATACAGCGCATGGCACGGTAAAGCCAACGTCATCTTGGCCTATGGACCACACGATGTCTGTCCTCTGGGTATATCCTTCCTCGAGGTCGTTGGGGCAAATCAACTGCGCAGTGTCGGGCGCCCGTTTTGCGGTAGCTTCATGGTCGTTAATCCCGACGACCGCAAGAATCTGGTCCCCGTCGGTGCCGTCGGAGAGCTGGTAGTAGAGGGGCCAACCTTGGGTTGCCATTACCCTAACAGGGAGTCTACCTTGGGTCCTATGTCGCCACTTGGACCGTCTGCGGGCAACACGTCACGGTACTTTAAAACTGGACACAGAGTTAGGTATACTGACGGTGGGTTGATGGAGTTCATCTCTCAAAAACACGAGGACGTTGGCAGCAAGGGAAGGCCAGTAGACACGGCGCAGATAGAGCAGTATCTTCGACGGTGCCTTGGACAGGGAGTTGATGTCCTGGTAGACAAATTGCCCTTCCGAGGTACGGATGACGCACCGGTATTGGCCGCCTTCATCGAGTTCGGGGATAGTATCCTCGACGGCGAAGACGACCTGACCTCATTGGGCGCGACAGCTAAGGAGCAACTGTTCATTGCTAGGCAGCTTGTCGAGATTGGATTGCGAAGCAATGCCGCTCCGCCCGGAATCCCGTCAATCTTGGTCCCGGTCAAGCATCTTCCGATTACCCCTTCACTCAAGGTCAACAAACGTCGCCTCCAGAAGATGATCAGTGGGTTGTCCAAGGAGAAGCTCATCGCACTGTGCAGTGCCTCGACAGCCAACGACGCAAAGCTCAAGTCCTTCAAGCCTCTTCCGCTGACAGACAGTGAAGAGCGAATGAGGGTGATCTGGGCAAAGGTCCTAGGGGTAGAGGAAGCTCGTATCCGTGCTTGTGACGGCTTCTTTGGTGTTGGAGGTGACCACGTCCTTGCTGCTCAATTGGTTACCGCCTGTCGGCATGAAGGCATATCGATCTCAATCGCCGATGTCCTCCAAAATGTCACACTCACCGAGCTGTGCAGGACAATGTCTTCCGTTGAGCCGCTGCAGTCCGACAGCCTAGTTTCTCTGCCAGTGTTAAACCCTTCGCCTACTGCATCTGACCCGAATGCAGTCAAGCAAGTTCTCCTGGAGAAAGTCATTGCACCAAAGGTTGGTGTCGATGCACATGGCATCAAGGACGCCGCCGAAGCAACTTCGACGCAGATTCGACATATGGAAACCGGAATGCTCCGCGGTCGTGCAAACATCAACTATTTTACGTTCATGTTTACCGGCCCTGTCGATGCTAAGAAGCTGGAAGATGCGTGCTTGACACTTGTCACCATTCATCCCATCCTTCGTACCGCCCTTGTTCCGCACAACCGAAAGGTGTACCAAGCCGTGATCAAGTCAGCTAATGTCGAGTTCAAGAGGCACACCTGCCCCACTTGGCGGTTGAATACCGTCATGGAGAAGTCGATCCGGAAAGATCAAGCCTCACCGGTAGCCTTCTGCTCTCCCATGACCAAGTTCATCTTCATTGATGGAGGAAAGCAGTCGATACTCATTCTTCGACTCTCCAAAGCCCAATATGACGACCTCTCGATGGCGCTCTTCGTTAAGGACCTCAAGAAACTGTATGACGGGACACAGAATCCACCTCGTCGTCCGACCTACTGCGAGTTTGTCCGGTCCGTTCAGCTGGCTAACTCACAAGGAGCCGAGGAGTATTGGAAGAAACTGCTTGAAGGCAGCACGGTTACCCAGGTAGTCGAGCATTCTTTGCCGTACCGGGTATCGGCGAACACCAAGACGCTACGCCATGTGATGCCTCTCGGTTCCTTGTCCAGCCTCGGGATTTCTTACGAGACCATCCTGAAAAGCGCATGGGCAATGGTTCTTGCTAGTCTCTCAGCCTCTTCCGACGTAGTCTTCGGCGAGCTTGTTGACGGTCGCCATGTCACACTCTCGGGCAACCAGTCGGTAATGGGGGTCATGGGACCAACAGTCAATCAGATCCCCGTCCGGGTACAGTTCCCAGATACGCCGCTTACACCGTTGGGCCTGCTCCAGTACGTCCAGACGCAGCGGATTTCTAGCATACCATTTGAGAACCTGGGGACACTGAATATCGTAGAGAAGTGCACGCCATGGCCGTACTGGACTCGCTTCAACACTCTGATCCAGCACCAATACGAGGATACGGCCATTGTCCCCGCGGAACCCAAGTCATTCCATCTCGGTACCGCCTCGTGCAAGTTTACCGTTGTCGAATCCAGAGCCCAGGATGTTCCTGATCTGTTCATTAGATCAATTGCACGCGGAAACAATCGGGTAGAGTTGTCCGTTACATTCTGTGTCGATCGTCTCCCCGAGACTTTTGCTGATGATGCGCTGCGAATGGTCTGCGCCACCATCAACCTTCTCACCAGCGTTAACATCATGCAGCCACTGATTCCATCCGGTTACCAATACAAAAACATGGAGAAGAGGATACCACTTCCGCTTAGAGACTTGTTGGACGCATGCACGGCGCATACCAATGCCGGTCGGTCAGATGCCGTCAAGGCGCTGACAAAGGATCAAGAACGTGGCATTCAGACCGTCATCTCCAAAGCATGGACATCGGTCATCAACCCTCGAGCTCTGGGTGTCCCCGAGACGCAGGTGCACATTGCTGCCTTCTTCGATCTTTGGGGTAGCCTCATCCCAGCTGCCCAACTAGCAACACAGTTGAACCGCGAACTGCCCAAGGCCAACATCCCCGGTGTTGATGCTAGCGTCACAGTCACGATGGAGGAGATCGTGGAGAACCCAACAATGGTCAAGCAATTCGAGCTGATAGCAGTCAAGATGAAGAACAAATCCAACGGCACCAGCTCCTCCTCCTCCTCATCACCTTTGCCCAAAGGTAAGGATAAGGAAAAGGGCAAAGACACTGCCGTCGACAACAAGCCTACATTGACAGACAGCACCCGGCTTGCTCCGATCCAAGCCGCCGTGCGCAGAAAACCTAGCATCAACCTCGCGGTTGCCAGCGTCAAGGGAACATTCCGCCGCTTTGCCTCCACTGTTGGCCGCTCGGGCTCCGAATCCTCCGCCAAAACATCGTCATCAGCTTCCGGCCAGTCTACCACCATGGCCATCGGTATCGCTTCCGCCATGGTTGCCGAGTTAGTCTCTCCCTTTTCTCCCAACGTCGTCAGCGCCAATATCAATGCCCGTCTCGACGTTCCTGGTCGTCAGCAACAGCAGCAACAACAACAACAACAGCAGCAGCAGCATCAACAGCAGTCTTCCCAAATGGCACATCCCGGACAACCAGCCTTCGACATGACCCTCCACAGCCCCGTCGGGCCCGTAGAAAAGGACGCCACCGAAGAACTAATAATCCCCGACTCTGACGCCTCCTGGCGCTTACTACTGCCCGGCGCAGCGGTCGAACTTTTCCCATCAGGAATTGCTTCCAGAAGAGGGACGGAACACACCATCGGCTCGTCCACGTCGGCAACCACTACTAGCATGACGGAGGACGGGAGCGGCAGTGCGCGGAGTAGTCGGTATAGTGGCGAGGAGGGAAGGCCTGGTGGATATGGTGATCAGGTTACTACCCCTGTAGTGCCGCAGGTGACATTGAGGATAAGTGGGAATTACCATGGAAGTGCAAATGGCAATGGGAACGTCCCAGCGGGGATCGACATCGCGGCTGCAAATGGATCCTGGAGAAGAGGGGCGACGACAAGCGAGGCGGATGATTTGGTTAGTCCGTTGACGGCTGTTAGTCCGGGGAGGTATGGTGGACGGTTGTTCTATGGTGGTGGTGGTGGTGGTAATGCGGGAAGTGTAGCGGGGGATGGGACGGCGAGTGTCAGTGGACTGACGGTGAGGGTGTCGCCTGCTACTACGCCGAGTAGCGCTGGAGGGATGGCGGAGGCGCTGGCGCAGGGACAGGGACATCAGGGACATAGAAGGACTGCGAGCGGGAGTGTGTTGATGAAGAAGATGGGTATGTCGAGTGTTGTTGAGTAATTAGTTGGGTTTGGATGGCGGTGGTTTATTTGCTTGTAGCGTGGTGTTTGGTGTTTGGTGTTAGTTATGCCCGGTCTTCGGGAGGGATATATCACAATGGAGTAAATGGCTGATATTGTAGCTGCTAGCTAGTACTACAATTTGATGATACGATCTTTGGACAAAATATGGAAATGGATGACGAATGGATGGATGGTGACGAGGTAGCAACACCAAGACGACGACGTATCTAACCCGTGCAGTGCAGAGAATCATGGCAACAAAACGATTGAAAGGAAAAAAAAAAAAGAAATATCACCAACCCGAGCTCGGTTGATGCTGGATGATATGATCATGACAAGAGTGGGATTCGAACCCACGCCCTTTCGGACCACGGATTTCTCGGGATGAGGATTAAGGGTTAACCTTAACGTGGCGCCTTAGACCGCTCGGCCATCTTGCCTTTGGTTTTAGAGATGAAATTTTGCAATGGGTGGGTGGGTTATGAAGGTGCGGTGCTGGTGAAGAATTTTCCCCAGGCTTGGCCCTCGCTGCCGGGGAGCGGTGGGGTAGGTATCCACTGCTCTCCTGTTTTGTGGGGCGTTTCGGAGGAAGGTGGGGCCGGGCCGGGCCGGGATCGGGATCGGTGTGTCCCCGGCCACGTTGAGAATCTGGCGGTTGAGTTTGTTCTGACGAGCTTTTTGTGTTCAAAGTTACCTTGGCCAGCCCCGTATAGCTTGTAGCGGCATCAATAATTCAAAATTCAATAGTGTTGGTTTCTCCTGGTCGCTCGCTGCCCGGATGTCAAACCGTTCGGGGCGACGGGGAATCCGGAGAATCCGGAGGATTCGCAGATGCGGCCATATCGGGTGTGTTTGTGCCACTTTCTCGAAGGCTCAGTACTATAGTTCAGGTAGGTAAGCGCCAACGGCGACCAAACATTGAATAGGAGTATTGAAAAACGTGATCATCTACCGGGGGTTTCAATTGTTTGTTTTTAGGAGCATTTTTTGGGAGAGCATTACAGATTCACAGGGGGTTCACCATCCCGATGCTTACCGAATACAGAATACTACCAAGAGAACTCAGTCACAAACTCGATGGACGACTTTTCAAGAGGGTTAAGTCCGGATACGGCCCTGAATGCTGACCAAATACTACCCGGACCAGACCCGATCCTTCATTTTCGGGGGTACCGAAGTAAGTGATATCGCCGAATCACCGAACAGTTGCGGCCACCGTACGTGGTGGGCAGGACTAGTGATCAACTAGTGATGATGGAAGGTTGGGATCTTGGGAAGGGCGTTGGTGATTTGGGCTGTGTTTCATCGAGGGTGTGGTATATCGGGGTCAATATGTATATAAAGACAACAGCTATGCATCTAAGCAAGTCCGATTCTGGCTTTGATGCATACTTTGCTGGATACATTGCGCAACCAAACACGGTCCTATAGGTAGGTACCTAACCAGCAACTCGGTCGGCACCATTCATCCTATTCAGCATCGTTTCTCGGTGAGCAAACACAACAGAATAGGATGCTACTGACCTCGGTCTAGCAGATCGAAGACGATGATTTCATATCGGGTCATCCACGAGCTGGCGGAGGACGGAGATGGATGCAGCTTCGGTTTGTAATCCAGTTGCCGCTGTTGAAGGGCGAGACTTAACTATTGACTTTTATTGATTGTCCAGGAACCGTGTAATGTTACAGTAGAACTGATGTTGAGTTTTTGGATGGGAAGTACAGTAATAGCGAAGCGAGGTAGACATAGTGGCTTGACTTGGGCTTGACCTGGCTTGCGGTGGCATGACACATGAGTGGTCTTTCCAGTGTCTGGATTCTGGAACTCGGGATGTTCCCATGGAATTGCGGGATCAGAATAGGCATATTTCGAACATGTCTTTCCTCCCGAATTATGTACGAAGTCGACCATTCGGGTGCAGTGATGGGCTAACGGGCGGGCGTCAGGAACGTCAGCTGCTGCGTGGTGCCTCCATGGCGTCCATGCTGTCCGGTTTTCGGTCAGGTACCTGTATTGAAAGGGCGTGCGAGTGTGGGTGTATGTCTGGGTGTACAGTCCACAAAGATGGAAGTAACGACTGTAAACGAGCTGGAGGGCTTAAGCTGTGTAACGATTCGGAGGTAAGGACTGTAAGGTACCTGCGCCAGGACTGACATGACTGACAGAGTGGAAGGTGCAAGAACTGTGTACATTGTACCTTCCCTTGCCCCACGTTGTCCTCCAGTCACCAGAGTCAGACGGCAGTTACTTTCGTCTTGTTTTCGATGGTCACAAGGTACGGATATGAAATGTTGGACGAAGGGCCAATGCTTCCCCACGGCAGAGCCCAGAGCGAAGGCCAAGCTACCACTAACCATGTGGGAAGGAAGGTAGGACATACTCGGAAGTTATGATTGAGTGGTGGAACTTGAGCTCTACATGGCTAGTGGTGGAAAGTGGAAACAAGGTAAAATGACATCCCGACCGGTGATGGCATGTGAGATGCTGATGTGGTTATACAACAGTTCTCTGGTACCCAGAGGCTCGGATCGAGGTGAGATTTGTGTCATGATAACTAGACTATTTCCGAGAGCTGAAGACAAAAGAGATCGCTGTTTTCTTTCCGAAAGAGCTTGGATAGCTCGGAGACCGAGTGATTATGCCGGCATTTTGACAGAGATGGTCGATGTTCAGCCACGAGGGAGGAGCCTAGACTCATTGTCTCCGTTGGTGTCAGACCCTTCTCTTTTTCTGACTGATGATCAACAGGCCACGAAGATGAATCGTGTAACCCTAGGACCAGAACCAGCTTGATGATCGATTTCTCATGTTGATTTTGGAAGTATTATTTGAAGGGGTGTTATCAGTTTGTCACAGAGTGCCACATTTTGCGTGATGTTCTCCATGCTATACCCCTGGCGCTGGAGCCTCCTGACAAAGGAGAACTCTCCTCAAGACTAGGAGCATTAAAGTCAGCCGCAAAAGCTGCTATCCCCGCAGCCCCTGTCTTACCAACTCGGTTTAGGTTGAAGAATCTTTGCCAGGAACAGGGAGAAAAAGAGGCGGCTGTGTAGGTAGCAATATTGAGCTCGTGACAACGCCTACGCCGGACCATTCCGCCCTGAATAACCCGAGAGCTTCTAGAAGAAAGCTTCAACCAAGTCATGCTTACGTTCTGCTGGCGTTGGTAGTAGAGAACGGCGTGGAAGGCACCTACCCAGGTGAGGCAGCCTACTCTGGCCGTTGGAAGGTCATTGGAACCCTCACGGGGTCGTAGTCTGGGCATTTATATCCTGCGGCTCCTCGTATATAGTCTTGGCGTGGTGGTTCAAGTCCTATATCGCCCTGGTCTCTGATAGTCTTGGACGGACACACCGAGATGCCGATATCAAAAAATCTGGGACGGAATGGCATTGTCTACCCGTGACCGTGCTCGTGGGTTGACCTTGTGCAAAGCAACGTATCCATGGGGAAGTATGTTTCCGGCACAGCTCGTACCATCAAGACAGCTTGGGGACCGACAAGGGGGTCACAGCCCAATAGGGAGGCACCCAAGATCTGACAACCACCCGGGGCCATGTCTGTCAAGACTTTGGTACACTGATGACTGAACTAACCTGGATGGATTTGATGTTGAGGCTTTGCATGCGTCATTGAATCGCAGTATAGGCAGCTGCCAGGTCCTTACTTCCATGTGGGCGTAGTCTGAGGCACTGCACAAACCGAGGTGAAGATAACCTAACAATCGCAATATTGACGGAAGATGTGCCCCTACGGAGCTATATATTGGTGAGGGAGCCATGGGCTGGCTGTATACATCTGCCTGGCTTCTATAGTCAGTACGCCAACACGATATCACCGCCGCCTCAACCAGACTTCTGAACGAGACTCAAAGGCTTCAAGCCCCAAAGCCACACATCAGAATATCGAGCCGGGGCGAATAATACGGGCCGAAAGCCGAACAGGAGCGGCGTGGTAGGGTTGATTCAAGTTCAACGTTTAAACTGAGCCTTACCGAGTCTCACAACATGAGGCAATGTTCTTCCCTTCAACACCATTGACCTGGTTGCCCTGTCCCTGTGCTCACCTCAGCAACGGAACCAGGACTTTCTCTCAACGGAACGACACGGGACAAGTTGTCCCAGGCTGGAGTGCAGCAGCCGAGCTTTGTGCGAGATCAGACAAGGAAAGCGTGGGGTAGTCTACCCAGTACCCCATAGTCTTCATCCACATGTCTGCTGCAGTGAGATATGACAACAGGGCAGGCCGTGAGGTGGGAGGTCCTTCCCGGGTTCACTGGAGCTGACCAAGACTGTCAAGACAGCAAGTTGCCGCCCGATACGCCCCACAAACCGAGGGGAAGTAACGATTGAAGAACGAGGAAAGCACGCTGCTTCCTGTGGACTGTATGTTTGTCAGTAGAGGTAAGTAAGCAAAACAGAACAAGATATCAAACAAGCAATTGTTGCGCACCAACCCACCCCATTACGCTCCAGCTTATGTGATAATGGTGTACCGCACCATCCGCGTACGAGGTGACATCGCCAAAACTTTAAGCGAATCCGGAATATGCTTCCTGTGCATCTCCCGTTCGGGCCTGAAAGACAGCTGAGGCTTAGTGAAGAAATGGTGCTGATTCTTCGCTAAAAACCCCCTGTCTACGTGCCGAGATGTTACAGTTGCAATATTCCACGCATTGCACTAGTCCATTGCTACCCACCGACACTCACCGGGAGGTTCGGAGAGTTTTAATAGTGCGGCGATACGACTCCTCCACGCGGGAAGAGAAAGAACCCGACGCTTTAACGCTAAAAGGGAAGCGAGAAACGAAATATCGAGAGCAAACCAAGAGGGGGGAAACGTGAGCAACTTGGAAAGGGTAAACTCACAGTTGAAGATATTCGAGTTGCCGCATTATCCCGAGCTCACAACAAGAGACCGAACGGCCAAGGCCCAAGCGTTCATCGACAGCGCTAGCATCTTACATGAGCACTGGATCAGTAAGACGGTCGAATCCAGAGCCTCAGAGATACGAACGGACGTGGGGTCCGGCCCTTGAAGCTTTTCGGTGCAGTCCAGTGCAGTCCAATCCCAGGTCCAAGGTAAACAAAAGGCTGGATGGATCATCATGATCCAAAGCACAGACTAAGTAAGTCAACTGCAGTCACTGCATCGCCAAGTCAACAAGTGTGGAGAGGTAAACATATGCCGTGTCACCAACTGTGAGGAACGATATGCCTCTTCATTGGGCACAACACTGGCAGGCAGGGGTTTTCCTCGATGAGCTCGAGTGCAAGGGAAGACGTACCAGTCCAATAGATTCCCGTTAAAAATAGATAGCTGGACACGGCTCGGGGCCGAAAGAACGAATTGAGTGTGTGTGCATGCCTAGCATTTAAACCGAGCTGTCAAGTGGGTTGCTGGTGAAGCTTATGTAAAATGCTACCTTACCTGACCCTCGATTTCGACTTGGCGTTTACTCTTGGTTAGGTTGTTTGAAGCTTGACGCAATCGTGAATGGATGCTTGATGGGGTTCAGCTACGCTGAAGACGATTGTTTGGGTTGACCGCGGTATCGATATTATGCTGAGCTTCGAGTTCTCGTGAGTCTCCTAACGTTGGAAGATTGAAGTTGAAGTCAAATCGAAGGTTGTGATGATGCAACCGCAGTAGGAAGAAGATCAATGCAGCCTGCAGAAACCACTACTGTGCCAGACTGGAGACGATGGAACTCACTAAAACAAGCGCCGCGTTGTAGCCCACGTCTTTGGGTTTTAGTGCAGTTGCATCAAGGTAACCCAGAGCCCTATAACATGCTGAACATATAGTGATATCGTCGAAGGTTGTCACCGGGTGTTGATTCCCGGGTCCTTTTCCCTACCTATCTCATCTTCAAGTCGTACTTCGGCCATGAGTTGAGGTCGTGACCCTTTCATTTCCTCGTTAGCAACAACAGGTAACACAAGCTGTGACACAAGAAGAGATGGAGAAGAAACAATACCTTTGTTCCCATGCGCTTCACGATAAAGCGCTGACCCGTTGTTCGCTTCCAGAGCTGCTATCCTCGGGCGGAAGGTAACTCCCAGTCGAGCCACAACGAAGATCATTAGCTGTCATCCGCGCATCCTAGCAAATGAGCAACAGACATGTACACCACTGCAGTAAAGGTACCTACCTGCAAGACCCCTCAAGCCACCAATTTGGATGACCCTGACACCCCACTGGTGCAAGAATGTTGGGCGTAGCTCGCCCCGTTAAGAGCCTCCCGTCCTCCACTTTGAGTCTGACAGTTGTCGACCCACGGGCTGAGTTCGGAAATGCTCTGCAAGCCACATGATATCCAGATCAGCTACGGTATGCTTGAGCTGACGGCCTGACGGGTCTTGACGAGGCAGACATTGAGGGCACCTTACAACACACCGGTGATCGGTCTTGTGTGTAAGAAAATCGTATCTGCAGATCTTGTAGAATTAGTTCTAAGCGATCCAACAGCTTTCTTGCCCGCAGCTTACAGCTCCTGTCTAGAACTGCACTTACTGCAGTGCAGTATATGCATAGTATGCTGCTGCACGGTTGGCAGATATCTCTTGGCTGCTGGATAGGATTGGACCCTCTCCAATCCACAGACTCCGGCCCCGCGCCCTCGCGGACTGCACTCCGGTCTCCGTCCAGAACTGGGCACCCGAACAGCTCGAGGTCGCCGATCAAGTTCCTCTTCAGGGGAGCCCATGTGGCGGGTGCGGCAGGCAAGGGCACGAAAAGGTTAACTCATCTTGGCTTTTCGCTCGAGGACGCGGCGCTTGGAACCTCGTAGGGCTTTATGGTTGCTCCCCGTTGAAGGAAAGATCGCCGTGGTCGAGATGCTGGCTGGGATGCATGCTGCGATGTCAGGCCGAGGGTAGGGAAGGTTGAAGCCTAAACTGATTCCTGGGGAGGTGCTGGATGCATCGACGATACCAGTTCGGATATGTTTTCTGTTGTTGTCAGCTTGATGGAGGTGAGGAAGGCACATCTCGCCGTGATGAGAACAGTGCACCCAGCAGATGCAAATCGGCACTGCGCTTGGCTTGATAACCGGGACCGCAGGCAGGCAAAAAGGAACCGAAATCTTTCGAAATCCTCCGCTCTCGGCTTTCAGTAAAATGCATATCATGAAAGGGTGTAGTGAAAAAAAGACGACGTCCAACATTGTGACCTCCACGCCAAGTCTCCTGCAACCGCAACCGAACCAATACATCACCATCCCAACAGCGCGTTAGCGAGAATTCGAGCGTCAAGTATGAGCGGGAGAATCCATATTAGAAGCAATAAAAGGACGGAAGAGAAAAAGGGACACACCTGAACTCAATATCGGTAGGGCAGAATCCAACTTCCCTACTGCCACAGTACTGTCTGTGCGGTTCATCATCGCGAAGGTCTCGTTTGACGGAGCTTCCATCGATTGGAAGAATACTTGCACTGCATTTCAGCACTATCAGCGCCTCACTCGGCCCAAAGGGACCTGGACCAAGACAAGCCAAGGGTTCAATAGTAGCTGCACCCGCCATTTGTCTTCCTTGCAGATAGTGCACTGCACGTTGAATGGAAGGGTTTGCTTGGCTGCCGTGGTTAGCTGTACCACAGTACATCGAGAATTCGAGATACAATTTGGGCGGCAATCATCTAACTTACCTATCCAGTTATCCTTTTCGTCAACCAGGTTCTAGGGAACCCCGAACGAAGATCATTCTGATCGTCTAATCCGACCTAACAAGTCAGCGCAGAACACGGGTTGTCATTGTTCTGTAAAACGACCAACAGCACGTGGAATGTCAGCACAGAGAAAGACTCACCTAACAAAGGGCATTGTCTGATCTCTCGGTCTTAGCCGGCCACGCCATTCAAGTCTTGTCTTGTCTTGTCTGATCTGATCTGAGCCTCCGCAGTAAATCCTTCCAAGCATGGAGTCCATCCCATCTCCCCGCCTCCGCCTTACTGTGCTTTTTTGTCTTACGGCGAGATATATCCGACCGGTCAACTGGGGCAATACACAAGTATTGTACTACCTGCCAAGCCGATGATAGGATACCTACACAGTAGGGAGAGACCCAGCAAAGAAAAGAAACAGTCAGCAATGCGACTGGAGTCCTGGACCGACGACACCGGTTCGGAACCAACCGGTTTTCGCTGCTGTGCTGCTGTCAGCTCTCCCCCCTGCCCCCCTCCCCACCCACCCCTGGTCCCTGGTCGCTAACGAATAAGGAGCCGCGTTACACAGGCGATTAACCAGTCTGGTAGTGTACAATAGGTACAAATCAGGTAACGAAAAAGACTCCCGAGAAGAAATCAGTCGTGTCTGACAAAGAAGGATTATTCCGAGCTTGGCTTTTTCGAAGCCTCTTGAAAAAAAACTGTCAGCTGCCAAATGCCAATGCGCGCCAACCTGCCAATCCGATTCTCCCGTCATTCCGTCACCGAAGGAAATTGCTGGTGTGTTAGGGAACTTTTTGAGACTGTACTTGGGCGCAGCTTTATGCTGCTTATTCTTTGTCTGAAGAAGTGAAGGGTTTGTGCAACAGATTGACAACTTTCCACTTACATCGTCAATGGGAAAGGCTTTCACCATCTTTTTCCCCTGCCAAGGACGGAGGGGCACAGAGAAATGAAAGCCCCCCTCTCGTTTTTACCTCTGACATTTTCACGCCGCTTTCAGTGCCCTCGTTTCAGTAACCATAATTATCGGTAGCCCCAAGGCGCAAAGCGCTTAGCCTACGCCACACGGCAGTGTACGAATCGAGACATCAACATACCAGGTCCATCTCTGCACTTGCGGATACTGTCAGTCTGTCACTAACCCAAATGGCACTGACTGACAGACAACCCAACAATATGTATGCAACGCCATGCTTACATGTACACCGAATCTCTGCGTCCCTCATCGTCATCGTTAGTGGTTTGCTTTCTCACTCGGAATTGGTAACAACAATCAACTTTGGACTGGAAGGCCTCACCTTTCTCTCCCCTTCCCAACACCAACAACAGTCAACACGCGCTGCCCAAGTGGAAGAGTCATCTCGCTCCGAACATCAGAACATACCATGAGTCCATGATATCATCCCGGCCAGGCTAGGCCAAGCCAATCCTTCTCGTGCAGCGTGATCTGTCTCTTCTTCTCTTACCCACACACACACATCTGAATGATCAGATACATCCCGATCTTCGGCTTGAGGCGATAGCACCTATCACCGAGGGCTGCCACAACAGCAGTCAATCTGTCACTCACAGTCTGTCAGTCAGTCAGTCAATACCTCTACCGCATGCAGAAAGCATCAGGAGGACATCGTCAATTCACCACTTGCACTTCGTCCCTCATCTCTCACCTCTTCTTCTCCTTTCTGACTGGACTCATTCCCATTCCGCGGCGCCGAGCTGCCGTCCGCTCTTACACTACACAAGACATTGACTATTGAAAGTATGGCGCCACGCCCTACACACATCTTACCTACCTGTCTGTACCTATTCCTCGACTACCTACCTACTTCGAGGCCTGACGTCCAGCCACGAGGTCTCAGCCCACCTCACCTTCATGCTCCATGCGCGACTGAGCGCGCGAAGCGAAGCGAGCCGAACCTCTTCACCCACCACCGTGAACTGAGCTGCTTGCTGCGTGGAGGTTTGTGTATGCTCTGCTTTCTCCACGGTACCTGGAGGCTTGATGCCCAGCGCTGGGACTGTTGTTCACACGCAGACCCGCCGTTAGTACCTAGCTGCCTATGCAAGTGCGTGAGGGTACTTCTACCTCTACCTTACCTAAGACCTATGCAGCAGCATATCCCCTTTGGGATTTATGGCCGGGGTTTACAGCTCGTTGGTGGTGGAGCTGTCTCTTCGGTAACACCGTGAGGTAAGTGCCTTTTGTACCCGAAATTCTTCGTCGCCGAATCTCACGACACGACACCACACGACATAGCTTCAGGCTCGTCGACGGCCTTCTCGCTTGTCTTCACCTTTCTTTCTCCCTTCCCTCGACATGCTGTCTACAGGCCTACGGGCCGTCAACATCATCATCTTTCCCGTGTCCATAATGGCAATGTTATCCAATATCCTCTGCAAGTGTCATTGTACAGCGTCGTTCTTCCACACCATTAGTCCCAATTTTTCTCTCGCTTCCCTCCACCATCACGGTGAGAAGACGGGATATCTTCAAGTCGAAGTTTCGACGATATGTCAGCAGTTCACCCACTTCACAGGGGAATAACTGCCGTTGATGTTTGATGTTGCCGGCGTCCCTCCACTGTCCAGTGTCAGTCAGTCAGTAGTTTCTTCAATACCAAGACAATGGCTTCGTGGATGGCCTCGCATCCGAGCCGTGCCGCTTGATGCCATCCACATCCAGGAACAGGACGGACGATATCGCAGGTGTCATGGTCTCATGGCCTCACGGTGGCCTCGGCAGTGCTGGAGGTGAATCACCATTCCCAACTAAGCTCCCAACATCCCGAAAGATTCCACAGTCCCGTCAGTGGGATGGAAAACGGCGAAGTAGCCGAGAGGCGTATGCCAGGCGGTTGCCTGAGCACAGCACAAGCACAGCACAGCACAGCAAGCTGTCAGGAACCATCCACCCATCCATCCAATATCAGATCCCAGTTCGGAAAAAGAAGACCCAGACATGGCCAGACAAGCCAGCTCAGCCTCTCCAATACGAAGGGACCTAGTACTCCACGAGGCACGAGGTGTAAGCAGCCATCCACATGGCGATTCGATGACCACCACGACGTCTGGACAGCTCCACCACATCCCAACATGCAAGGGCAAGAGGGTACTCATCTGTTTTGTCCAACGTGTATAAAGTGGTTGATGATCTCTCCCTTTTTCTTGTCTTTCGATTCGTTCTTCATCTTCATATCAGGTCATCATCTCAAGAGTGCAGACTCGAAGGTGTGGTAAACACTTTCACATACCTTTCTTTTGGATACATATCTCCTTTGGATCCCCCTTCCCATACTCACCCAAGCTCTCGTTTACTTCTTTCATCACTTCCACTCTTGGGACCTTCATCATCACCATGAGGTTCTTCGGCATCGCCGCCCTCGTTGCGGGCCTCCTTGCCCCTTCACTCGTCCTTGCTGCTCCCGCACCTGGCAATGAGCAGAGGAATCTCCTCACTCCCGTTGATAAGAGACAGGATGCCGAATCTCAAGGTTATGGAGGTGGCGGAGGCGGTGGTTGCAACTCCCCGACCAACCGGCAGTGTTGGTCTCGAGGATACGACATCAACACCGACTATGAACTTGGAACTCCCAACACCGGCAACACCAGACGGGTAAGTAATTGCTCCATATGACCGGTACAAAGAATGAAAGGACTGACACTCACCTAGTACACGCTCACCCTCACCGAGACTGACAACTGGACTGGTCCTGATGGTGTCAAGAAGGACAAGGTCATGATGGTCAACGGCAAGATCATTGGGCCTACCCTTCAGGCCGACTGGGGCGACTATCTCGAGATCACCGTCATCAACAGGCTGAAGGCTAACGGCACCTCGATCCACTGGCACGGCATGCACCAGCGCAACACTAACATCCAGGACGGCGCCAACGGCGTGACGGAATGCCCCATCCCGCCCAACGGTGGCAGCAAAGTGTACCGCTTCCGGGCCACCCAGTACGGGACCTCGTGGTACCACTCGCATTTCTCGGCGCAGTACGGCAACGGCATTGTCGGCTCCCTCGTTATCAACGGACCGGCCTCGGCCAACTACGACATCGACCTTGGTCCTTTCCCGCTCATGGACTACTACTACGAGACGGCCGACCGGATCGCGCTGCTCACACAGCATGCCGGCCCCCCGGCTAGCGACAACGTGCTCTTCAACGGCTTCGCCAAGCACCCGACCACCGGCGCCGGTCAGTACGCCACCGTGTCTCTCACCAAGGGCAAGAAGCACCGGCTGCGGCTTATCAACACGTCGGTCGAGAACCACTTCCAGCTGTCGCTGGTGAACCACTCCATGACCATCATCTCGGCCGATTTGGTTCCCGTGCAGCCTTACAAGGTCGACAGCCTGCTGCTCGGCGTCGGCCAGCGTTACGACGTCATCATCGATGCCAACCAGGCCGTCGGGAACTACTGGTTCAACGTGACGTTTGGCGGCAATTTCCTGTGCGGTGTTTCCAACAACCTGAACCCGGCCGCCATCTTCCGGTACCAGGGCGCGCCGAACGCACTGCCGACCAACAAGGGTGTTGCCCCGCCCGACCACCAGTGCCTGGACCTCAACGACCTGAAGCCCGTCTTGCAGCGCAGCCTGAACACCAACAGCATCGCACTCAACTCTGGCAACAAGATCCCCATCACGCTCGACGGCTTCGTCTGGCGGGTCAACGGAACGGCCATCAACGTCAACTGGAACAAGCCGGTGTTGGAGTACGTGCTGACGGGCAATACCAACTACTCGCAGACGGACAACATCGTCATGGTCGACGGCGTCAACCAATGGAAGTACTGGCTGATCGAGAACGATCCCGACGGTGCCTTCAGCCTGCCGCATCCCATCCACCTGCACGGACACGACTTCCTCGTCCTCGGCCGGTCGCCCGACGTGGCCGCCATCAGCCAGACTCGCTACGTGTTCGACCCGGCCGTGGACATTCCTCGGTTGAAGGGCAACAACCCGACGCGGCGCGACGTCGCCATGCTTCCGGCCAAGGGCTGGTTGCTCATCGCTTTCCGCACGGATAACCCGGGCGCGTGGCTGATGCACTGCCACATTGCGTGGCATGTGTCGGGCGGTCTGTCGAACCAGTTCCTGGAGCGGGCGCAGGATCTCAAGAATGGCATCAGCGCTGCGGATAAGAAGGCGTTTAACGACAACTGCGACGCGTGGAGGGCGTACTTCCCTGACAATGCGCCGTTCCCCAAGGACGACTCTGGTCTGAGGAGACCGAGCGGTGTCAAGGCGAGAGAGGTGAAGATGGAGTGGTAGATGGTGGTGTGAATGATGAGTTCCCCGGTGTCTTTGTACATATCGAAGAGAGAGTGAGAGACGGAGAGCGCCCTACGTGGTTGCTGTGGAGGATTGTATAGTGTGTTTCCCTTGAACCGGTACATACCTAGTCGACTGTTTTTTTGCTGTTTTCACGGGTTGGATAAATGGATGGATATGGCCAAAGGGGTGTATATATGGTCTTGGTCTTGGTAATGTGGATCTCTTCTCCCTTTTTACTTCCCTTCATCGACCTTTCAACACTTGTTGTTTTGCCAGGTGGTCTCAGCAAAGATTTTGAGATTGAGAGTCGGACGCAAAGGGTGATATAGCTGAGCCGACCAGGGGACGAACGATCTTGTACATATGAAATTGAGACTCGAGCCTTTTCCTCTCATGTTGATGCCCCTCTTCCTTGCGGATGGTGAAGTTCCATTGCAGCGCCAAATCGGAGGAGTGACGGACTGAATGCATGGCGGTGGCCCAGGTCGCATGGTCCGTGCATGTCGAGACGGCGTCGCATCAAGTGGCCGGCGACGAGTCGACCAACAAGGGAAAAAGAGCATTGAAACAGCGGGAACCATGGCGGCGCATAGCGGTCGTGATCCGTTTCATTCCGCTTGTTCAATGTATGGTCGCGTCTCTGCTCCTTCGAGAGCCAATGGATGGGAAATTGCAGAAAGCCGTGGATGCTGTGGGATGTTTCTCGACGTTGTCGCATGTTTGGTGGTTTGAACACTGAACTGAAAGAAAGAGAAGACGTCGCGGAAAAAGAGATTTGTGCAACATCGATTGGCTGGCTGAGGCGCTGGACGGTTAGCAGCTGTTAGTGTCCGCTGTGGATATTGCGTGGAACCCTTAACCCCGGCCTAACCCTTGCTCAGATCCACTGACTCCAGCCTTACCCCCTGTGGCTGGCCCTCTCATTGGTTGCACGAGCGCCTACTGAGTCCCGCTAAGTTGACATCCCTAGCTCCCGTCGTCCAGGAACCTCGTCGTCGTCGCAATCAAAATAGCAACCGCGTGCAACGACAAAACAAAAGAGAGGTTGGAACATTCCCACAATCCCACTCTTTTGACTCTTCAATTCTCCGACTCACCCATGGCGCGACCTATCATTTTGTCGATCCGCCTAGGCGCGCTTGTTTTGAGAGCCGGGATCGTAATACGATGATGAACATGGCCGATCGGGAACGGGAGGGACATGGTGAAACTTGGAATAATCACCATGTCTAGAACTTCCATGAGGTGTCTGTGTTTGTGTACCTCGAATACATAAGATGGACGGCCGTCTTCAACCTCATCTTTGTTGCTTGTTGGTTCTCCCTACCACAACACTTCAAAACTCGATAAGTCACATCTTTTCCTTGTGTCTCTTTTCCTTTTCCTTTTTCCTTTGGGTTTCCTTTTCTGTCTCTTATTTCCTTTTGGGTCTTGGGGTTTCATCTCGTCATTCTAGAGGAATTTCGGTCTGGATCATTTTCCTTGTGACGACGAACTATCACCAAGCAACAACGCCAGCAACGAGTCTCAGTGTTTCATCCTCTCTTCGTCAACAGTTGATCTGCTGGCGAGCATTTCCTAAGCATATCTATCCCCTAACGAGAAACGGTTCTTTTTCATCGTCATTATCACCCCCACGAAGTCTACAATGTTGCCCACTGTCAACACAAAATTCCCGCCTCCTCCGACGGCACCAATCCCGATTAAAACCCACTTCCCTCTCCGGACAGCACACAAAAAGCGACCATCACTGGAAATCATCACAGACTTCAACCCCCATGGAGCCAGAATGGGCTTCCAAGCTCCCCGACTGGGCGCTTTGGGCCTGACGTTTTCGGTCATGAGGGCACTGCAGTTCGCTGCCCTGATCGCCGTTATCGGCTTGAGCGCAAACTTCATCGATGAGTTCTCTACAAAGTCACTGGGATCTCCTTCAGAGCTTCTTGGTACTCTGGTAGTGGTATGTTCCGACTTCCTCGCACTCTTTAACAGCACGAAATACTAACATATAACAGGCTGTTATTGCTGCCATCTACGTCGTCATCTCCTACATTCTCTACTACGATGTCATGCTCCCATATCTCCTCAGTGGAATTCTTGACGGCTTACTACTGATCGCCTTCATCGTCGTCGCTTCATTGCTCGGGAAGCCCCTCTCCCAGCTCCAGTGTGCTCTCATGCCCAAGGATCCCGACGCCAACAACTTCTGGACATCCGTTCCCTTCACGATCAAGTCCCAAGAAACGACGCACGATGATGGTCTATACTTCACCTTTGTGCACATGGACCAGCCCACCTGCTTCGAGACCAAGGCCATCTGGGGTCTTTCCATTGCTCTTTGCGTGCTCTTTGCCTTCAGCAGCATCATCTGCGTCGGCCTCTGGCGTCGCGTCAGTCGCGAGACAACGGTCATCAGCAGAAAGGACATTGAGGGTTAGGGGCGCGCGGGCGCCGGCTGGGGGATTCGCGAGAAGAACTACTACTTGTACAAGTCGGAGTCAGAGTCGGACGTGTCCCTTTACGGCCACAACACCACCACTGCTCCACCACAGTTCCCTCCTCCCCCGTTGGCGCCCATGCGCATAACCCGCGGTGCTCGCCGTAGCGACAACCAACAATACGACAGTGACCCTCAAGACGTCCCGGTCCCCACCATCCGCGCAAGAGCCGGTCTGCCGCAAAACCGTCGTAGCCTATCCGGCTCGAGGTCCAGCATCGACTCGGACGCCTCCTCTACCCTCAGCCGGGGAGCAAGCCCCGAGCGCCAACTCCGCACCAGCGGCGGTCTAGCACCCCCGCCCCCCGTCCGCCACTGCTGCAACCGTGGCCGCGTCGGGCTAGGCATCATGCCCACAATCCCCGGCTCTCCCATCGACGCCACACAAGAGAGGACCATCATGGACGGCATATCGCCCATCATGTCCCGCGCCCCCGAGGCTTTGCCTCTCCCCGTTGCCGACCCAGCATTCCGCAGCACCAGCACCAACAACCTCACCCTGGCCGTCCCCCCCGCCACTCACAGCCACCACACCCACGGGCAAGTGGGAGCCGGAAGAGCCACCCTGCACCCACCGCTCACCATCACTACCGAATTCCCCATCATCTCTCCCTCCGTCTACTCGCCAACCGATAACATCACCCCGCAAGAATACAAGCGCGCCGCCCCGCCGCAGCCGCCGCGCTCCCCGCTGTCTCCGCTGAGCCTGCGGGGACTGGGCTCGTTCATGGCTCGGAGGGGGTGCAAGAGGAAGGAGGTCCCGCCGCCGATTATCGTCCATCCTAGCTCGCCTTCGCAGTTTGCGCATGTTGTTAACAGCGCAGGCATGGATAGTGTTGGGTTGGGGACTCCCGTTGATGGCCCAGGCCTAAGCCAGTCGCCGCCACAGCAAACCCCGAACCCGCCCAAGAGGAGAAAGACGGTTTGGGGGATGATGGTGGAGGGGTGGTGGGATTTGGGACTGCTGGAGAGGATGGGGAGTGGGAAGAGGAGTCAGAGGAAGTAATAAGACAGGAAGGAACGGGCGCGAGCCTAGTATGGATTGGATAGAATGAAGGCAATAGCTAATATGATGATACCCCGGGAGGGAAAATGGGAGGAGTGCTTGAATAGAGTTGGGAAATCTGGACGTCTGTCGCATCGCCACGCAGGCTTGTGGGCAGGTGGAAACCACCGAGAAGTGGACAGCAACAAACTTGTTCTGGCAATAAGTAGGTATCTCTGGATAGACATTCAACATAACGGTTTGCAACGACGGCATCTTACTTGATGACCACAAACAAATAATGATAACGATTACTCCCACCTTTTGAAGCCTTTGATTGCCACTAGCACCTTGGAGCTCAAATTGTCACGAAAACTAAAATGGCTTCACAGCACTCCCATCCTCCCCCTGCTTACCAGCCGGCATCCACATCCACAACACCTGCAAATGCCCCGGCGTTATCCCCATCTGCTCGCTGCCCCACGCATACTGCCACACAAAAACTTCATCCTTGCTGTCTTCCTTGGACGGCGCCCGCGGGATATCGTAGTAGCAGTTGAGATTGCCGTTGCAGATGAAGGGGTATTTGAAGCCGTTCTGTTGTCAACCCGACAGTCAGCATCACATCCACTCCAATTCACTATAATACCTCATCCCATTACAGCCCGGTCCAGTCGAAGAGACAAAAAAAACTCACAATAGTATAATACCTCTCCCCCTCCGGCACCAATCCCAGATCCTCATTACAGCTCCAAGCATGCTGCCTTGCTCCATACCTACTATCATCGTTCGTCGGCATCGCCTGGTTTCCAAAGCTGTACCCGCCTATTTCGGAACTAATCGTTTTCGGGTACGAAGTGATGGTACTGAACACAGCGCAGTCGGAAGAAGTGACGTAGCCGGCGTCGGAGAGACACCCGATGCTGTCGGATAGAGAGGCGTCGCTGTAGGAGGTGCTGTTGAGCACGAAGATGTGGCCCAGGCCGTTGAAGAGCTTTGTTACATCTGGGGAGCCGGATTCGGCGGGGACGGCTACGGGAGGGGCGAAGGCCAGGGATGAGATGGGGGTGGGGGTTGAGGAGAGGAGAAGGGTGAGGGAGAGAAGGGTTGTTAGGAGGTTGTTGGTTGGTCTTATTGAAGGCATTGTTGTTGGGTAGGGTGTTTGGCTCAGAAAGATGTATGATTCGGGATGATGATGCAATGGGTGGTGTTTGAGAGGGTCTAGTGCTAGTCGGAGCTTGGAGCTTGTGTATTCGATGGAAACTACACGAGCTCAAGGTCTCGAGGAAGAATAGCAATCAATGACTTATGCATCTCCCCCAAAAGCTTGATCCTTCTTGTTCTAACATCCCCTCAAAAGTCTGAGGGTGTCATCATCAAACCTCTCCCTTCATTTCCACATTCCCATCGTCCACTTCAACCTTTTACAACTCGTCACCGGCGGGCCAATGCATGTCAATTGTCCAAAATCCGGACATGTGATCCAAGAATCTCGTCATCTGGTACCCTTCCTGCCTTCAAATGAATTCACCCGAAGCACGCTGGCGTCCCGTGCTCATGGGACTCGGCGACTTTAACCGGCAAGCGAGAGTTTGGGGGTGCAGCTGGGACTTGGGGACGCCCGGGAGGAAGGTGCTTATGCCTGACACTTCGCAGTCCAACGTCCGTCCGTTGCTAAGGTACTTTCCCGTTCTGTGGGCCGTTGCTGCCGTTGCGAGCCGTTGGAAAGCTGGACAGCCAACGAGAGTGCGGAGAGCCGGTCGTACTTGCCGTCCATTATTGGTACGTATAAACCGCCCATGCGGAGGAAATAACGGCATTTTCTCCTTTGGAATTTGAGGCAAGGATTAAGTACTAGAGAGAGACAAGGGAGGAACGAATCTTGAGTTTACAGAAACGGATTTCCCCATCTGAACCAACTTCCACTTCCTGGAAGCGGGGTCGGATCACAAATGCTTATATGATCAAAGGACTGTGATGAGTGTGATCCGGTTGTGCATGGACATGCAGTGTTGCAGGTGAAATACCGAAGTTGTGTACGGGTTTTAATCAAGATGCAAAAGGCGTATTCATTGGCTGGGTTACATCCGCCAGGACGGTTGACAACTTGACCTTCAGTGGTTTTAGCCATGTGAGCCATGGTAGAAGAACATGACAAAGAGCTTAAAAACTTCGATCATCAGAGCTTGTTGTAAAATCTTGGTTCGTCCATGTTCAAGTCTAGATTAAAGTATCGAATTAACGGCCTGTGGCTTTGGCGTCGTCATGAATGAGTGACCCCGAAGCGTCCAAAGACACATGTAGGGTTAAAGGTCTGCAATTGAGTTACGTTAAGCGGCCAGAAAGCCAAGGAGAATGTGTGGTTAGTTGTTGGAGAACTTGAAGAAAGTTGCCAACCAGCCTCGGACCCGGGCTCGCCAGGAGGAAATCCGGCCCCGGCATCCTCCAGATTCTCCGGATTCCCGGAACGGTTCGTCATCCGGGCAGCGACCAGGAGAAACCAACACTATTGAATTGCAAATTGCTGACGCTGCTACAAGTCCAACAGAAGTGGCCAACAGCCAAGTGCATCTCGAATGCAAAGGATTCGTCAGAAAAAAAAACTCAAGATTTCCAGGCAAGCAGGCCGCATTCAAGCCCCGGGTCCGGCCCCACCACCTCCGAAAATATGCCCCACTAAACCGGACGATTGTGGAGACCTCACGCCGGACCGCCACGGGCCACCGGCATCGCGCCCCAACTCGCTCACAACCATGAAACAATCATTTCTTCCATTGTAGAATTCAGCAAACGTGGTTAGATTAAATGAAAATGAACTAGGACTAGTATCTATGACACCAGCCTTAGTTCCATCCCAAGCCCCATCTTAACGTGAAGTGTCCATACAAACGCTTCGACCCTCTCTTTGTCTACCTCATAATCAATATGCCGTTCTCGTTCCCGTTCTCGTTCCCGTTCCCGTTATCGTTCCCGTTCCCGTTCCCGTTCCCGTTGGTTGGTGGATTGTTTTGCTAACTTCTCCTTCTAGTTCTCCTTCAAGACTCTAGTAGTCAAGTCCAATTCTCGCCCTCCACCTTACTGGTTCTGGTTCTGGTTCTGGTTCTGAGTGCCCCTGTTCTTTCCGTTGCGAACACGACCAGTGGCCGTAGCAGCGGGGGCAGCAGCCGCTGTGGTGCCAGCAGCACCGGCGCCAGTGCCAGCTCCAGCTCCGGCGCCAGCTCCGCCGTTGTTCTTGCCACCACGGTTACCACCAGCACCAGCACCCTTACCAGCACCCTTACCAGCACCACCCGTAGCAACCGCGTTCCCACTGGTAGCGACGCCCGTGGCGACCGCCCCGCCATTACCACCAAGCACCACGCTCGGCGTCTGCACGGGGGCGGCCTTGCTCACAAACCCAGCATTAAGAATGGCGCTGACGGCGGCGGCGTTCTGTTGTGCCTCGCTGCTTCCTGCCTTGCGGTTGGCTTCCGCGGCGATCGGCAGCGTGGCCACGCTGATCAGGCGCTCGTCCTCGATGGCGTCGATGTTCTTGAAGGTTTTGATGTTATCGGGCGTGTTGGCGGTCGCCTTGGTGTCGGTTTGCTGGACGGCGAAGCAGCCGCCGAAAGGACCGGCGACGGCGTTGTTCCGGCAGCGGACGGTGCAGATGTTGCCGGTTGAAGCTGTGTGGGACAGATGTTAGTATCGGTTGATTGATGGTGGAGGAAAGGAAAAGGGGAATGAGAGTGGAGGGGGGAGAAAGAGGTAGTAGAATGGAAGGAGGGTAACACATACCGCCAGTGCACTTAAAGTTATCCGGCATCGTCACGGTGAAGTTGAACTCCTGGATCTTGTTCTGCGAGATGCCGTTGGCTCCGGGCACGTTGTTGGTGACTGTCAGGTTCTGGCTGATGAGGCCCGAGTTGGAGGTTTCGTCCAGGTCGCAGACATAAGGGCCGGCGCCGTCGGCGTTGACCTGGTGGATTGTCACCTGGATCTTGCTGCCCGCCTTGACTTTGGTCACGGCGCCCTCGGAGAGCGCTGCCTCGGTGTTTTCGGCGATGTCGATGTTGCCTGCAAGCTGCGTGCGGCCGCAGTTGTTGACCAGGTTCGCCTTGATCTCGGCATCGCGGATGATGACCGAGTCGAGCTGGCAGGGGTTGATGGTGGTGCAGTTGCGGGCGATTTCGGGGTTGACTTTGAGAGAGGTTAGTCGGACTTGAACACACGGAACTTGCATGCAGTAGTGGTTGGTAGTGGATGGAACATACCTCCGAATCCGACAGATGGTGGCGAACCAGACTCTCCCTGAGCGGCCAGAATCACTCCATGAGCTCTGGCAAGAGTAACGAAAGCCGCCAGCGGCAAGGTAGTAGAGAAACGCATGATGAAAATAGGCGAAAAGAGGGTGTCGTTAAGAGAAAGACTGTGGTAAACAAACACTGAATGAACTAGATAAGATGGGGGGCAGCCTGCTGCGAAGAAAGAAAGTAGAGAAGAGAGAGACGAGTGCTGGAACAAACTGGATAGGGAGTTGCTGTGTGAAAGAAGCGAGAAACGTCGGCACCGAAAGACTCTAAATACTTCATCTTGGAACTCGAAAAAAGGAGTTCAGGGGCACCCAAATGAAACTAACTGTGCGTAGATTCATGATCGCAGAACATACGTTCGTGTTTCTTGTCCCTCCTGCGGCATGTCTTCCCGCTCAATCCTAGATCGACTCGTATTCCCGGGCAAGCTAGATGCAAAACGGCTGAGGCTCTGGAGTGCTGCAGGGATCTCGTTGCATATAGACAGGGTGGATGTGCTGTGTTTCGGATGAAGCCGAGTAAACCTTGAGGGTGGTCACTCCTTAGGGTTTCAATGGTATCATCTTGTATGGGCCTTATTTTGCCCGAATATGTATATGCCATTGCATCTTATGAATGATACTCGTACGAGTCAGGTGACATTGTAGGGGTAGCGACTTGAGACGAGCGGACTCGCAACTCTCCCGGTCTCATGTCGGTGGGTCCAGGTGACAGTTGATGGAGATCGTTGCCATACTCACGTGTATGAAAGAAGGAGAACAAACAAATGTGACTGAATCAAACATAAATGTTCGAGATACCATTTCCCCTGGTGTTTGGAACGTTGGATGCCTTTTTGTCGTCTCGGTAGTCGCGCACAATCTTTCCTGGTGCAACGCCGTCAACATCGCCACCCAACGATAAACGAAGAGAAACCCTACCCGCACCCATATTCTAGGTGCACGCAAACAAATGTTTCCACTACGGCAGGGAAAATCCAATAAAACCTTGGGATAATGGTAAAACCAGGTTCGGACATCCCGTCGGTAACTTTTTCTGTCATTATACCTTCAAATCGCCGATGTCACATCCAGGTTGCATTGACAGCGTCCAGGTTGCATTGACAGCGTCGCTTCTGCAAGGTACAGTACTCTCAAACGCCGCCATTAAAAGCCCGTTTATAGCTTTGTAAAGCTTATAAAGCTACTGGATGTTGAACAAAAGTTTCAAAATCCCTGTCAGTGCTAGATTTTGGGTGTAGAAAAGGGGTGATGCTGTTGGAAGACTTCGCGCTAGTTGAAACAATGGGTGCGTGGAGGAAAGATATGGGTGCGGGTAGGTTTTCTCTAAACGAACGCGATGATCGCCAGCTGATCATTGAGGCTCTTCGAAAAGATCGAAGAAATCTTAGTCGTTTGTTTGTTGTACATATGCTGAATGGACAATTTGCATCTGTAACACCAAGCGCCAGCAGTCCGGGGGTGTGAAGGCTACCTAACAACGAGCGTTTACATCTCATTGTTAGCCTTGGGGTCTGTGAGAGGTCATTTGCGACACCGTTCACACAGGACTGATCTAATAATCTCCAGAAGTGACCGTGTCATTGACTAGACAACACGCTCATTGTGCACTGCTTCATCGCGTGAATGACAGCAGCAGGAGAGATGAGGCTTTGTCGCTGTGAACCTGTTGACACTATAAGATGTTCAGCTCAACACTTGAACGACGAGGTAAACCAGCAGCAACTTACAACTTCTCCGAATATATGATACGGAGGACTGACCATACAACGAACACTCACCTCCGCCTCACCCTCGGTCGGCATCTCTCAGCCACCCCATCGTATCACTAACCTCCCGTCCTTTCCTCCAGCCCGCTAAACACAGCAGGTACAGTGCCTCCAAGGCTTGCGCTCGGTACCAGCGCGCCAAAACTGCATCACAGATCGAGACCATCAAAACCCAGAAACAATGGGTTGCCTCTGCAGCATCCTCCGCTTCATCTTCCTCCTCGACGGCGGCGGCGAGAGGGTGACCTGGCACATGTGGGAGCCATCACCTGCACATCTAGAAGAGGGACGAGAAGCATGCGATTGCCACAAATGCAAGTATTGGAGGCGATGTCGACAGGATCGGAGGAAGTGCCAGTGTCCAGCATGTCCGGGCCATAGGGCATGATGCCGAGTAGGAGCAGTGAAGGTCTGACGCACCCTACCAAATGCAAGTAAACGTGATGAGGTATGAGATCAGAGTCGAGGGATGGCGAAGAGAGCTTGTGGGATGGCTCGAGGAGCAGAGACCGAATAGGCTGGCGATGCGTTGATGCGTTGATACACCCCAGCTGGGAGGTATGGCGACGCGGGTTCACTACTTGGGATTGAGGGGACTGGTACCGGTAGGCTGGGACAATATGAGTGACTCCGGTGCCGGAGGCCGGAGGTCGGAGTCACGAGGGTATAATAGCAGTTGGGCCATGAGGGTTCTCATCCGAACTTCCACGCTGCACAATGCTCATTTCCCGGGCGTTGGTTGGTTCACCTCACCACTGCTTCCAGATTTCGCAATCATGAACAATAGCAAGCTGGATTTCGCTGTCTTATCAGACATATTGTTGGCCATTTGGTGTCGGGCGTCGAAGTGACTCACGGAAATTTGGTTTTCGATTTGTTTTCCTTCATGAAGCGGCTTTTTTCGTTGTTTGCCTGTTGTTGGTTTTTCCTTCAACTTGTTCCTGGGAAGGTAAACTCACGCGACGAGCTCGGTATCCCCCATTGACTGCGCAAAATCGCCGTTTTGGTGCAGGAATTGTACTCATCCACATCTGTCCAAACCCGTCCACAACCTTGGATATCTTCCCCGCCTCCGATCAGAAGCTGAGAACACCGGCAGCAAGGCATCGGCCATGGTAAGCATCAGCCTCTCTGGATCCTGTATCATCTTCCCACAAGCCATTACCCTCCATGATATCGTGCCCAACTGACACTCGTCATCTCACAGGATAACTCCACCCTCGCCGACGGCACCGCACCGGCAGACATTCCGGCAGACGGCTTCTACCAGAAGTACAAGATCCCCATGTTCGTTCTTTTCAGTGCCGTCACCATCGCTATCTTCGGCACGTTCATTTGGAAGTGCTTCTTTCTCCTACCTCAGAAGAAGGAGAGCAATGAGCTCGAATCCCAATTCCACCTCCCACCGTTCATGGGACACGGCCCCGTGAGAAGAGAAGATATCCACCTCCCCTACCCACACTCACTCCAGTACCATCCGTACGGTGGTAGAACTGGAACTAGCACCAGAGACAGAGGCAGAGAAGGAAGGGAAGTGATTCGTACGACTTCGGGATGGTGGCGTCATGCTGGTCCTGACCGTCCATTGTATCGGAACCGGCCACAGAGACAAACTCGTGTAGGAATCAGGGTACCGCCGACGACGGGAACACCGCTGGATGGAGCCTATTCCATGGCTTATATGCAGGAAGAAACTCGACAGGAACAGCCGCAGCAGCATCGAGAAGGAAGACAGCAGGAAGAGTACGAGATGGAGGCGCACAAAGGGCAGGCGAGGGAGGCGACACCGCCCCCGCCGTATAAAGCTAGGCGGTCCACGGATGGCATGGCTGATCGTCCACCAGGTTGTTTATGCGCCCATGTGTAGAAATCCAGTGGGGAGCTGGTTCATGGCTAATGTTTGGCGAGGATTGAATGATAAGGTAGCAAGAGTTCAGGCGTGGTGGTTGTGCAGGTCGCGGTCGCACAATATTAGTCCCGTAGGTAATGGTAATGATGGGAGTAGCTAGGCCTTTCCAGGCGAAGAAGCCCAATGGTAACTGATTCGTGTTCGTGGCCCCAAGATCGCGTTCGTGAGTCCAAAGTATTTCCAGTCCAATCGCTTTTCTGTGGGTATCAATCCTACCAGCATTGGTGTCCAATCGCGTCTATCTAAGTCAAATATCCTCCTCTTCAGCCCATCAAGTGCTTCTCTCCTTCCCCACCAACCGTGTAGCCTCTCGCCACTCCACCTCTTCCCTCTTCAATCGTCATGCTGGCCTCCTCGTCAAAATCGGTACCCAGACCGAGCCAGGTCCGCTGAGTACGAAGATACTCTGCACCTGGGCTAACGACGCCGTTGACTGATGCCAGCTCCTGGGCCTTGGATCTCAGGGTCAAAGCGCTTGATCGTGGCGGCGCGTCCGGCTTGTCAGGGGAGCTCTCCTTCTTTTCACTCTTGGGTTTCGACGCGGCCATGCGCATGGGCCTACTATGGCTGACAAGTTTTCCTGTCCTCCAGTCAAACTCGGGTGGTGCCGACTCCTCTTCGCTGTCAAAATCGCCGTCACCAGAGGCTTGCTCGTTATCGGCTGTATCTTGCGTCTCGTTGTTCTCGGTGTCCTCGGACTTCTTCTCCTCAGGCTTTTCGTCAGCCGGTGGCTTGACAGCTTCGATGCCGCCCCACCACTCGCCGGTCCAAACTCTTTCGTCGTCACTGGCGAGGGCGAGCTCGAGCTCAAAGGGGGTGATGACGGGCTTGTAGAAGCCAGCATCGTCCTCGATGAGAGAACTCTCCCAGCAGCCGACCACAACCCAGCCGTCGATTTCGGCAAAGTTGGCAAGCTTAGCCGGATTCAGTTTTCCAACAACCATTGTGTAACTTTTCTTGCCAGCAGCAGCGATCTGTTTGCGGATGCTATCGATCGAGGAAAGGTAGTTGGAAACCGAGAGGGTGTTGACAAGGATACCGATGATGCCAGCCGTAGTCAGGGAGAGAAGGCGGGCATAACGGCGACCAAGGAGTCGCTGAGCGGAGTACAGCGAGGAGCTGTCAGAAGAGGTCTGAAAGATGTATAGGTTCTTGACCCTGGAGCACAGGGCGAGGAGGAGCGCGGTTGGCGGTTGGGAGACGTGGAAAATGGAATAATCTCGAAGATTCAGACCCGTCGAGGTTTCGCTGCCATCGGTGATTTCAACCTCTTTGCCTTCAGCGTCCACAACCTTTCTGTTTGGTATCCTTCCCATGGGGTTGTGAACAATCTCCGTGGCTAGCAGGTTGGCGTAACCACGGCTCTGGAGTTCGGACAATAATGACTGGACGTGAACCTGGTATGTGACATCGGCCATGAGGACCACCTTGGCCTCCTTATCTGGGTATTCTTTCTCGAAATCGGCAAGGGCAGCATCACGGTCGAGAATGTGCTTGGTGAAGACATAGATGACGGGAAGACGGGAAGTAGGCGAGAGGCACGAGCGGCCGTAGTGGACAACGACATCGGCGTTAACGTGTTCAGCGGCAATTTCATCGACGCAGCAGGCGCTGTAGGAGGTATCGGCGAGCACGTATACTCGGCGGGCCTTGGGCTGTGATTCTGTTGGTGCCGGAGCTTGTTTACCACACCCACACCCTGTACCGTTTTGTTGGGCATCGCGACCGCATTGTCCGTTGCTCGTGGTGGAGGGCTCGGGGCATGTCGTTGGTGTTGACTGGGAGTCTGTGGTAGACGTCGACGGCGTCGGTTGTGGTAGAGCAGCGAGCTCTTTCTCTAGGAGTTGGACGACTCTGGGGGCATCGCAAAGCATATGGTCGGGAAACTGTAGGCCAATTCTCCCCCATCCTCCCTCTCCAATCTCCTTTGCTGTCCTCGTGATTTCGTAGATGTCGCCGAGTTCATCGTCTGATTTCGTCTTGGTCTCGTCATCGGTCGGGACCACTGCGTATTCGAATAGGTGGTCTTCCGGCGTGGACAGAACCGGTGCCGCGTTTAGTTCGCCAGCCATTGTATGTCTACCGCAGGTATGGTGTTGTGGGTGATGATACCTGGTTGTGGACTTGTAACTTTTTGTTGCTGGGGAGATGTTTCAATTTTGTTTTTGTTCCTCACTGGACAAGGCTTGCGACGGAATGTCGGGTGGGGTTGAAATTTTCTGGTCGGCGGCGGGGTCTGCTGAGAAATTACCCCGCGATTTGGCGTCGCGGGTGCCTGAGCCCTACGGCTTCGGCGGGGTTTCAGCGGCGGCACAGTGGGCTGAAACATGCAGCCATTTCCACTTCCTCTTCCTCTCGTCCACTTCCTTTCACGACACTTTTCACTGGTTGCACAAAGGAGAACTTTCTGCGGCGTTGATCATTTCGCATTAACATTATCTAGCTATCCAATTGCTTTTTGTCTATATCCAATATCCAACACCGGAAAAAACGCGCCGTCCGACTAGAACTTGACCCGCGGGTTGAAGCCGACAGCGAGAACACGAGCGGACGTATAACACGCCAGGGCGATGAAGTACGAAAGGCCCGAGAAGATGATGACGGCTCGCCAGCCCGTCTCAACAGAGCCCATCTCCAACAAGGCGCCGCCGATGGGTACACTGCTGAGCGTACCGAAACTGGCCACCATCATGGCCGTCGAGTAGTACCGACCGAAGTGGCGAGCGTCGCACAACTGTCCGAGGCATACGGGTATCAAGCCGAGGTTGCTTCCACTGGCAAATCCAAAGAGTACGGCATATCCGATCAGCACCGACTTGGACATGGCTGCCGGGAGCCACATGGCCAACACGAGAATCACACACAGCGAGATGGTCATGATCACCACGTTGAACCGTCCGATGCGATCGGCAAAGAGGCCGGGGAGCACACGGCCCAACACAGACCCGGCGTTGAGGTACGACAGGAGCAGGTAGCTCTCGGTCGCATCCTGTCCATGCGCCACCGCGTACGAGACAATGTACGTCAAGGGCATGAACAGACCCCACTCCATAAAGAAGATGCCGATCGCCGAAAAGGCATAGCGAAGGTCTCGGAACCCGGAAAAGTCGGGCAGAAGCGATGAAACCTTGGGTCCATCGTGGCTGATCTTGGGCTTCAGTCGAGTTTTGATAAAGAGGTTGGCGGGCACGGCGAGGCCGAGCATAATGAAGCCAAGAATGCGGCAACTCCAGGGGAACCCAATCGAGGGGAGGGTATACCGCAACATAATGGGGAACACGATACCACCAATGCCGCCGGAGATGGTAGCAACACCTGTTGCCAGTCCACGGCGCACATTGAAAAAGTGTGTGATGGATCCGTACGCAGGGCAGTTGAGAAGGGCACCGCCCAAGCCACCGAGCACGGAGTATGTCAGCATGATCTGATAATAAGCTGTGTTCGTCGTTAGCTCCACATCACATCAACAACTTGGGGCGGAAATGGTAGGACGTACTCTTGCTGAGGCTCAACAGCATCAAGCTGAGGACGACCAGCACACTACCCACGGCGACCAAGAGGCGCGCTCCATACCGATCGAATATGGGGCCGACTTGGATGCCCACAAAGAAGACGATAAAGAGGTAGAGGGAAAAGATCCATCCGATCTCGGATGCGCTTTTGTTGACAAGCTGATGTGTCGAGAAATATGATTCGAAAACGGCCGCAGAGTTGATGAGTCCAAACACCGATATCATGGCGCAAAAGGACCCAAACACTACCAGCCAGCCCTGCAGGCCACCTTCGGGAAAATCGATTATGGTGGTCGCCGCAGACGGCTGCCGGGCAAGGCCGTTCTCGCACTTGGCGCCCTCATCATCGGGGCTGTAACCGTAGAGGTCTTGGATGGTGTCGGATTCCGGTCCCGAGTCCCGTCCGTCCGAGTTGTCTTCGCGCTTTGAGACGAACGATCCGCCCTTTTCCTGGTCGCTGGAGTCGATAAAGGTCGGGAGTGATGACACAGACTCGCCCACGGGGGGCTTCTGATGGTTTTTTAGGCAGCTGTCCTCTGCATTAGGAGCTCGACCTAGGGTCATTTATCCGGGGTTTGTTTGGCGACAGATAATCTCGAGTCTCGAAAGACAACTTCCAAGGTCGGGAGGGTTGGTCAGGGCTTTCTCCTGCTCGTTCAGGGACGAGGTCAACGGAAAGATGATGTTCTTCTCCGAGATAAGAGAATGCACGTTCTTCGGTTTCAGTCACTGTGACAAGAAGTGGCGGTATCTGGCCCTTAAATGGAGGGCCGGGTGGGTGGAGGACAAAGCGGCTCAACAGGGATTCACACGCAAGAAAAAACTTTCTTTGCAAATCGAATCGCGGGGTGGTGGCAGGGTGGCTGGAATCTGTCTGGAATGGCGGAGAGGCTTCTTGGCCTTCTCTGAGTCTTCCAAACGTCGAACACCACTGGCACGGGCTCATTATCCGGTCCCACCACTTGTTAGCGTGATGGCAGCTTCGCTGTGACAGCCGCTGCTGTCAGAGGAGAACCAGTTTCTCTCTCGTAACAAGCCGGCCTTGGCAGCATGCAGGCGCAACTTTAGGAATCCCGGACCAAGGCCGTCAAGGCAAAGTCTCCGAGTGTGTCCGGTCTGGATTTCGGAAAAGTATGGGGCTTAAGCCGGGGGCCAGCGCCGGCGATGTCCCTTTGATTCTCAAGCACCGCGCCCGGAGCCCGGCGTCCACCGGTCATTCGCCGTAATCGCTGGCCCTTTTACCGTAATCGATGTTCCAAAGTTCGCGGAGGCTTCGATTTATGTCAGAGGATCTTTGCAGGATCGTTTTGCATTCGAAGAATGTGACGTCAACATGCAAGTGCACCTCCAAATTTTCCGATTCGGTTGCCTGTACGTACCCCTTTCACGTGCGCCGGTGGAATGCGACCGTATTGTTTACACTTTCTCAACTGTCCTCAAAAATCTCTGGTTCCGTTCGGACCCCGACTTTGTCTACTTGTCTACAAACAACATAAAACATTCATGAATTCCCTTCACCGCATGTTACTTAGCGTTCTCCTGCCTCAACAATCATCACATGAGCGTCCCTTTGCAATCTCCGGCCCTCAGCACCTGGGCTTTTCACTGGCCAGCAATGGCTTACGCGGCCCTGCTCAGCCATGGATTGCTACGGCAAACCACTGTAACATCGTAGTGTGTGCCATTGGTTGTCGGTCGTCACTAACCCAAGGATTTTACCTACCTAACCCGGCAACGCTTAGTGGCAAGGAACGTAAAGTTTGTTGGTTCTCTTCTCTTTGTTTTTCTTTGTTCTCGCCCGTCAACGTCTTGTCAATCTATGACAGCCAAGACAAATAGCTGATCAACTAGAAAATTCCATCATGGATATACGGCACAGAAGAGACTGTTGGTTGTTCTATTTGTGCGGCTGTGCCCTTGCTCGTTGCGACAGGACACGTAATGGGCTGTTGTGTAGGCAGCAGTGTTGATCATCGTATTAGATGCCACTCTGCCACCGACCTGCATCATCTGGCGATCCTTGATGTTTGTGTTTGTTTGAGATGCGGTAGGTAAGCTCACAAAGCCACAAGGAAAGAGGTAAGCTCACAAAGCCACGTGGAAAGAGGTAAGCTCACAAAGCCACATGGAAAGAGGTAAGCTCACAGAGCCACACGGAAAGCCCTGGTCATCTGTCATCTCATGTTTCAAAAAGATGGTCTACTACCGCGCATCTTCCCAGCCGGGCACGCTGTCTCTCGCGTTTGACCTGCTGGAGCGAGTAGGACAGATCCTCATGTTGCAATTTCGACGGCTTCGGCGCTCCGGGCGCAATCGCCGCCGCATTAGGCTCCTTCTCAAAATCGCCATACCGCTCCTCGTCCTCTACCTCATCGATCTCCCGATTCATCTATACCGTACGCGCGTTGCGCGTCCCGATCAGGATCTCGACCAGCCGTTTGCGACAGGATGTCTGGACCCGTCAGTCACCGCCGCGCAGCCGCGCGAAAACGCCACTTTTGTCATGCTGGCGCGGAATAGCGAGACTGAAGATGCGAGAGCGACGGTGGAGAATATTGAATGGCAGTTCAACCGGTGGTTTCACTACCCGATCCTGTTCCTGAACGACGTTCCGTGGACGGAGGAATTCAAGGATGTTTTGAGCAGGGCCGTGAGTAACGGGACTGAGGTCAGGTTCGAGGTCATCGAGAAGGGAAAGTGGGGGTTCCCCGAGGAGATGAATGAGAGGGAAAAGGCGAAGGCCAAATTGCAGATGAAGAAGCAGGGTGAGAAGGGAGTGAGCTACGGTGATATGGAGAGTTATCACCACATGTGTCGGTTTTACTCTGGGTACGTCTCCCGACGCGTTTCGTGTGACAGGTTCTCATGCTAATCCGTGTGTCGCCAACAGCGAGTTCTACAACCTCGAATCCCTGAGGCCGTACAAGTGGTACTGGCGCCTCGAGCCGAGTGTCCGCTACAGCTGCGCCCTCACATACGACCCCTTTGCCGAGATGGCGCGTCGCAACCAGGTCTACGGCTGGACAATAGCGCTCTGGGAGGTCGGCGATACCTGCCCGTCCCTGTTCAAGACGACTGACGACTACCGGATCGAAAAGGGCATTCCCCGGACGCCCGCCTGGAACGCCTTGTTCCAAGTGATGTGGTTCCCCGCGCCCGTTCGTTGGTTTCTCGGCTTCTTTGGAGTCTCGGAGCACGACAACTCCGGCAACAAGTGGAACATGTGCCACTACTGGAGCAACTTCGAGATCGCCAACCTGGACTTCTTCCGCGGCCGCGAATACCAGGACTACTTCCGCTACCTGGACAGCAAAGGCGGCTTCTACTCGGAGCGCTGGGGCGACGCGCCGGTACACACGCTGGCCGTGCACATGCTTCTCCCGCCCGAGAAGATCCATCATTTCTCGGACATTGGCTACGAGCACGACGCGCTTTGGCAGTGTCCCGGAAACGCGCCGATGGATCAGCAACTGCTCGGTAACAAGGCGCTGGGAAACACGGGCAAGATGACACCGCCGTCGGAGGGTGGAACGGGATGCAGGTGCAAGTGCCAGGAGAACAAGAGGAGGAGGAATATCAATAGCCAGTGCACGAGCGAGCTGACGAGGCCGGCGGCGTTTCATAGGCCGAGTTGGTGGGAGAGGCATAATGGGGTTTATCACTATGCTGTAAATAACCCTAATAATCCGTCGAAATGATGGAAGGGTGGGACCAAGGGGTCTTGAGTCTCGCGCCAACAGTCCGGGTTTCTAAGTATTAATCGCATAGAAATAAAATACTTTTCACAGTTTCGAGACATTACTTAATACCGAATAGCCGAACGATCTATCAGCGGCGTATCTGAAACCATCACTTTGGCTTCGTGGAAAAGAATTCGAGGTGTTGTTGTCGGCGTTCTGGGACGTGCAAGGGGGTCAGGCTCCGCCCATAAGGGAAAGTTTTGGATCAATGAACATCAAGCGGGTTTAGCTCAGTTGGGAGAGCGTCAGACTGAAGTCCACTTCACTCATAAATCTGAAGGTCGTGTGTTCGATCCACACAAACCGCAAACTTTTTGACAATTCTAACATCGCAATTTTTTGCACTGTCGTCAAGTGCAAGAATTTGGTCGGCTGAGAGTTTTCCTTTTTTGACAGAGGAGTCTTTTGCGCTGTGGGGTGGCACCCCATTGAGCGGTGGAGTGGTATGGGAAGAAAGTTGGACCATTCATTGTCTTTTGTTGTTCTACGGACGTCGGACGTCTTTGTCTGCAATATACGGGGAGATCACTCGACAGATTTCTCTCTCTTTGAAAGCATTGTCAGAACTGTTTCTTTGTATTCAAATAGGTGTACGGCACGCACTGGCTTTCCAGCGAGCCCTGCGAAGTTCTGTTTGAACTGGGTATACCTACCATCAACTTCCACTGTTCCACAAACCTCAAAGCTGACAGATCCAATTCCAGTTCGCCGTTATTGCCTTTCCATATTCATCAACATCTGTACATATTTTCCAACAAACATTACTTTCACGGCGTACCACAATGCACCTCATCACCATCCTCCTCTCCCTCTCTTCCTTCCTCCTCCACCCAGCAACCGTCGTCGCGCAATCCGACCGCTTCTGTCCCTGGTGCTACTGGACGGTCCCGGACAGCATGGCCTCCCTCCCCGAGTTCAAATTCGACTCGTTCTGTCACGCCTTCGTCCACCAGCCCATTGCCGACCGCCCTGGATCCTCCTCACCTGAAAAGCCGATGCACGTCGCCATCATGAACAACAACTTCACCGAGCTTCTCTCGTACAGCAGGATGGGCTACAACATGAGCGTGGACTTGCCGACCAGGCCGGCGAGGTGTGCGCCGGGGGTGGCGACTTTCTACATGAACGGGAGGGAAGACCAGCAAGGGGGGGATGGATCGTTGAGGCCGTGAGTTTTTTCTTCTTCTTGCTTCCATAGAACTATCTACCTATCTTCTTACTTGGTGGATGGATGTCATTTGATGATAGGGGAAAGGGTTTGTTGAGAAGAAAAGATGCTAATGATGAAGGAACTAAAAGGCCTACGTTCAGCTACTCTGTTCGTTCTGACGAGAACTATACCCCTCCGCAGTTGTTCTCGGACAAGTTTCCAAATGGATGGGCGGCTTATGCAGGCGCCAAGGGCGTGGCGCCGGGCGGGGAGTATGTGGTGTATAGGAAAAAGTTCAGTTGTTGTGTTAAGCAGGATAACATTGGGGGGACTGATTTTCCGTGATCGTGACGCGGGAAGGCTGGATGCTATGGTCCTATGGTGCTATGGTGGTGAGGTGGTGAGGCGTAAGTGATTTAGAGCAACAACTCAACTAAACTGTGTGTGCTATTATTAGACGGGAGTGAAAAACCTCTGTTTTCGAGCTCTGCTGTAGTTTCCATTGCGTTGGTGATCACATGGTCAGAGTGAAGTTATTGTTCAGCTTTGTCTAGTGGCGGGATATCGGGAACAAAGACTAGCACAAGCCCCAGCTTTCCAGCGGCAGGACCTGTGCTGGGACCATATAAGCACCAAAGTGTACGCCTTCCACCACGGTCCAGTAGCCTATGTGGTAGTGCGCTGGGTCCCCAGAAAATGCGTGGTATTTTCGAGCTGTACATTGTCGGTCGAGTCGCGAGTTCGAATCCCGATCTTGTGGGGCTATGTTTTTTTGTTTTTCTGTTTTTGCTCGTCCTTCATTTTCTATTTTGAGCATCGTCGATTGCGTTTACCTTTTTTTTTCTTTTTCTTTTTGGCCCGGACGCCGATTCAGCCGCGATTTCTGACCGCAGTTGTGCTGGCGCGGGAGGGGGTTGAGATTCTTTGTATGTCACAATCGTCAAAGAAACATGACAATGCGTGCCAAATAATTGTGCCAATCTACGAGATAACCTTCAGTCAAAAAGGACGAGGTAGTACAAACCATATGCCTGCCCTGGGAGACTTGTACACATCCCGACAATTTCACTTTTCTCTGCCATCCAGCATCTCAAGTTCACACCAACTTCATTCGTTCTTTCCCAACCCAACTGATACACCTTCCAAAGATGTTGACATCGCTCCTTCCATTTCTTCTCCTCCTCCTCTTCTCCACCCTCACCGGCCCCGCCCACGCCTCCCCAGTAGGCAACTTCCCCGACACCACCTCCTCCAGCGCTCCTGCCGCGAACAACTCTCAGATCCTCAACACCAGAGACGCCAACTGGAACGACTGGTCCTCCCTCGGCGAGCACTTCTGCCCCTGGTGCGAAGCCGGCGTCGACTCCTCCAAAGACGGCGCCAGCCCGGAAGACAAGGTGTGCAGGGTAGTCGTGCACCAGCCGATGGCCGCGGGCAACCCGCCGAACACCCAGTTCGCTCACGTCGCCATCCTCAACGCCCGGTACACGGAGCTGCTGTCGTACGTGCGCATGGGGTGGAATCAGCAGGAGAATCTTTGGACGTCGGTGGGGGATGGGTTTGACGGTGGGATCGCCACGGTGTTTACTGGTCAAGAGGGTGCTTGGGCGCCGTAAGTTATTCTTTTCTGAATGCAGAGTTGGGGGGGATTTATGAGAACCTCCAACGGTAGAGAGAGATAGATATCTTGTGGGGATGATATGGCTGTCTGTTCTTGAACTTTGCTGACTTGAGATGGATGATGTTTGTTGTTTCTAGACCGAAGATTTTGTGGCAGAGAGATGGGAAACTCTCGGTGACCATTCTTCCACTGTACCCGGGCACAGAGGGGTCGACGTGGAAAATGGTGAAAAACGTTGCACCGAAGCAGACCTATCTCATTTTTCATACTTGGTTCTTCTGTGGGAAGTAGCTTCTATGGTAGCTA
This sequence comes from Neurospora sp. CHS-2018b, assembly GCA_009806015.1. Taxonomy (NCBI): domain Eukaryota; kingdom Fungi; phylum Ascomycota; class Sordariomycetes; order Sordariales; family Sordariaceae; genus Neurospora; species Neurospora sp. CHS-2018b. The sequence continues at coordinate 109,218 of RAOV01000020.1, forward strand.
AGTGTATGGCTCTGTTGCCTGGGGTTGGAGGGATTCAACGTTTGTCTTCCTTTTATATGCAGTGGGTAGACAGTGTTTTACCAGTGTCATTAAACATCATGCTGCAGTCCTACCTTTTAAATAAAGGTTCAAATATAGGTAGTTTTCGAGACTCGGGAGCTGGAGGACCACTGTGACTGTGTGACACCACGAGGACCACAGTTCCACTTGGTGATTGTTTACATTTGTGGATTCAGCAATGCACAAAATAGGGGGTAGCCCCACTTCACGGATTCACGACGGTGGTGTTGCTGTTGAACGCCGCTCGACCACCGAACCATTGTATGTGTTGTTGGGTTCACGACGTGATACATGGAAATATGTATTCAGGTACATACCTACCTTACGCGTATAGGGATTATTGTACGACATATATTTCATGGTTCTGTAAAGTCTAACTGTTGATTGCAACCTATCTCACCCGCCGTTGAACCAAACTTCGACCCATCTGCCCAACATTATCCCTGAAATTTTGAAAAGCTGTGACCAAGATTCGCTCTGCAACATCTGGAAGATGTGGTTGATTTCAGCCAAATGCATCACTCTCCTACCATTTTCCAAGCTAGCGATTGATCTAAACCTTATCCTTCATTCTGGCTTTCACGGCTCAGCACAACAGCGTCTCGCCGCACCCTTTCACCATCTCGTCATACCTTTTCAGAACCGTATCGAAGTGATCTTTGACATCATCATACTGCTTGTCCACGTCGGAAACAATGTTGATCAAAAAATTGCTCCGCTTCCAACACTCATGTCTCAACCAATCATGCTTCAATCTGGCGAGAATACTTGTATCCCTCGCAACCATCTTACGAAACCTGTGCAGCCAGTCTTGGTGATTGGTAATCCTCCTCTTAGCCACGTTAATGGCCTCCTGGACTGCTTTCTCCTCTTTGACCATTTTCTCCACGACGTTGGTCTGATACTCACGAAGAAGCTCGCTGAACTCGTGCCATTCCTTCTGGATTGCGGCATCGGCATCTTCAGCGACGCTACCAGCCTGTGTGAGACGATTGCTCTCTTCTACTGCCTTGTGGAAGCACAGCTTGAGAGAACGTGGCATGGATGTTTCCTGATTATCCAATTCCTCGGGGCTGCTCTCAACGCACTGGTTGCTTTCTTCAGCCGTGGTATCCTCAAAAACACCAGTTGATGCCTCTGCTTTGCTCAACTGAAGCCTGAGCCCCTCCATCAGCTCCCCATTGCTCTGAACTCCGTTGTGCAGCTCGCCTATGGTGGAGTTGACTGAGTTCTCGAAAGCAGACAGCCTTCCGTCGATAGAATGGCCGAGGGCAGCAATCTTGTCAACAACCTGGGAGACTGCGGTTTCAACGGTAGCGGACCGTTCGGAAAGCTGACGATTTAAGGCATCCTTCTCTGCCATACAAGCAGAGAGAGTAGTATTGACCCTGTGCAAATGCAGCTTGACCATTGCGAGCGATGAATTCAGAAGCGTCCTTTCCACTTCGCTGGACTTCTTCTCCATAACTGCCTTGGACAGCCTGCCCCTCGTGTCCTCGAGCTCTGCTTGGAGAGCGGCCTGCGAAGACACGCCAGCACTAATCTCATCGTTTGCGTCCTGCAGCATCTGCTTGGTGACATGAAGTTCCGAAGCCACAGTGCTACTCGTTCTCCGTGAAGCATACAGCATGTCTTCCACCGCAAGCAATCTCTTCTTGACATTCTCGTGGCGTTCGCCCTGAAGGCTCTTTTCTGACTCGCTCTTGCACCACTTGCGCTTCTGAATCTCGAGCTCCTTTCCGAGAGCGGCTAGTTCAAGCTTCGTGTCCTCGAGCTCCTTTTCGAGAGCAGCCCGTACACGTTGAGCAGAAATGGCCTCCTCGTTTGCCTTCTGCAACTTTTCGGCCTCTTGCTCCCTTGCCTTCTCGTCCATAACAATCTTGATTTTCGCCCTACGCAGCTCGCGCTTGACTTGCTCCAGCTCTGCTTTCAGTTCATTGTTCTCCGCCGTCAATTTGTTGTTCTCGACCTTATGGGCGTTTTCCTCCGCCGACTTCCGAAGGAAAAGCTGTCCCCAATAAGAACCGCTTGGGGGTGTGGCAGGACTAGGAGAGGCCTGAGTGACCGTCTCGGACAGAATCTGCGGGCTTTGGGCGGGCGTGGAAGGGGAAGGTGTATCGGTTTGTTGCTCGCTCGTGGTGCCCGCTCCGCGAGCGTTCGTGTCGGCGGGGACCTTGAATTGCATTCTTTCTCCGTCTGCAAGAGTTAGTGAGGCTGTTCCCGTGCTGGAGCAAGTAGGCACGTGGAAATGGAACACTTACTGCCTATCTTGGCAAAATAACGTCTGATAGGAGGGGAATGAGGGGCTGAGAGTGCCTGACTTGGAGGGTACACGTGTTCGGACGGCCTTCGCGGTTGGTTGTTGCGGTTGATTATTCTGGAATGAAGGAGAAGACGAGTAATCAGAGAAGGGAGAAGAGGGAGGGGAAATGGAGAGCAGAAGAAGGAGAGGGAGAGCAGAGGGGTACTTATTAATAGCAGGAGCTCTTGTTGACAGAAACCGGATATTACCTGTATTCTCAGCGCCTCCCCCACCTGCCGCACAGCATGCATGAGCTGTGGCTCTAAGATGCCTACCGAGAAAACTCGCGAAACTCAGAAACCCAGAAACGGTCCGGCAACGTAGGGTTGGAAGTCTGCCATTTGCGTTTGGCTGTATGTACCTCTACGTGGTTTTTGATGCAACTGGCAGAGTTTTAACCCGCTGCGTTGCCGGCCTCGTCGTTTCTGAGTTTCGCGAGTTTCTTCGGTACCGTAAAGACTCGGGCCATCCGTTTTCATCTACCAAGGAAATCAGGCATAGTCTGTAAGCATAAGTACTGCAACATTCATGCCCGCCAGAAATTGTATGCAAGACGGTGATTTTGAATGTCCCCACCCTCCAGCGGCCTTGAAAAGACAGGATCAAAAGACAGGGCACCAGAAGAATCGAATTTACAGTCATCCGGGGTGGCAACACGTCTCCCCACTATTTCTTGCGGGCATAAAATGTACATATTCGGGCATACGCATGTCTGATTAGGTATGTCTGATTTCCCTGGAACCTAAAAACGGATGGCCCGAGTCTTTATGGTACCTCAACATTTCAAAATCTTTGTACTCTCTTTTTGTTACGGTCTGTTAGGGCTCGTGCCCCTGACCTACATTCCCACCACTGGACTTCCTCAGCCACTGGGCCACTGCCTCCAGTGATGCAGGAGCAAACCCATCCGGTCCTTCTTACCAAGCCCGTGATTTTTTTCTCCTCTGTTTTTTATGGTGATTCGCTGGCTCCTAGATGTGCACATACAATCCCATGGTTCATGAATCGTGATAACCATCTCTGGGCGCCTCATGGCTCCAAGCAGGCTTCGTCTCAAAGTCACTTTGGTTGAAGACGCGAGACTTGGAACACGCATTGTGATGAAGTAATCTGGTATCTGAAGTTAAAGCCTCTCTTGAACTTCTCGAAAAATTACATGATCCTTGCCCCTTCATTTGAAGTTCTACTTGTCCCAAGCCGTGACAGTAAAAGACCTTCCTTCATCTCCTTACAAGCCAGCCAAACCTCAAGATCCGCTATAACCATTCCGCTAACCGGTCAAGCTAGAAGCCTCCAAACTATTCATGGCGGCCAGCATGGTTCAAGGCTAACTTATTTGTAGGGTAAGTCACTGGAGCCATTGAATATGATACTAAGAGCTATAGAGACGTGGTAACTCACCTCATGCGTGGAGCATCTCAAACAGGAGAACCGGTCGAACGCCTGGTCTGGCAAAGATCCCGTCTGAATTCCCGGAAAAACTCGGCAAACTCCCCATCCATCTCCCTCATGATCTCCGCCAGTATTAAACCCTCTTCGAGCACGTCATGATTGTTGAATGTACGAGGTATGAGGCCGCCCTCCACTCCACGGAAGTTGGAACCGGCAAGTAGGCGGACAATTGGCCAGGTCTTTCGAAACCTACTTCCGAGCCTCCCAAGACGGCCTTTGTAGCCGTGAATCTTCAACTGCATCTCCTCATCTTTCTGCTCCAAAGCATCCTTCTTCTTCCTCAAATCAGCCTCGAGGATGGTTGCACGACTCTCAACTGCACGCAGCTTGTTCTCCGCTTTAATGCGAAGGCTCTCGCTGCCATCGAGCAAATCCTGGTGGTGGCTCAGACTAGCTTTGAGCGACATGTTATCTGCCTCGAGCCTCTCATTCTTCTTCTCTTCTCTTTTGAGCGCATTCTCAGCCCAACGCAACTGTTGCTTTGTTCTGTCGAGCTGCGTGCTCAAAGGAGACTTGAACTCCTCGCAAGAAGCAAGTTTGTCGTCCGCCTCCCGCAACTGTTGCTTTGTTCTGTCAAGATCTGTGCTCAAATGACACTTGCTCTCCTCGGAAGAAGCAAGCTTGTCGTCGGACTCCCGCAAGAGCTGCTTGGTGCGCTCGAGTTCTGCGTTCGCACTCTGGAGTTTGTACGCGTCCTCGATTAACTTCGTGATGAAGGCACCCAAGTGGGGCAATGAGGAGGATTGGAAGTCATTCATGGCAGTGTGATGGACACCTGTAGCTTGTGAATGATGAAACGGGATTTCGGTCGTGGCATCGGTTGCCGCCGAAGGGTCGCCCGGGTTCTCTTCCATGGTGGTGGTGCAGAGCCAAGGTCGTGCCTGTCGTGATCCTGCGAATGACTGTGTTTGACGGAGGTGGAAAGGTGACGACAGAAAAGGGCTTGATTCCGTGGTGGCCACGGAAGAGTATGGAGAAATGGAAACCAAGTGGAAGGCAGTCTAGAAATACTGGAAGGTCGTCCCGGTGAATGGGAAGCCCGGTGAATGGGAAGCCCGGTGAATGCGAAATCTGGTGAATGGGCAGGGAACTGAACCTGACTCCCCACAGGTTGTGTCTTCTGTGACATGAGATGACTGACGTGCCCATGTCAGGCCGGGGAAAAAAGGTACGCGCGAGCCGTTCACTTCCTGCTTCCTCTGCTTACTCGCACTCGGGGAGGACGAATTGCCATAACAGTTTTGGTGATATTTACGAGAAAACCTCAGCGCACTTCAAGCCAAACCTACGCGCACCATACGTCCTGGCGTTATAAAGACCTTTTTTATACCACATCTTGACTTTATACTCCAAGGCCAATACCTAACATATCTACAGGCAGACCTCTACCATCTGGGGCTACTTTTCTATTAATATCAGTTTTTAAAGAGCTGTGTTGTGGCCGTGTGTTGGTCGTGTCGTGCGCGCAATTGCAAAAGCCGGTGCTGTGAAAGCAATCGAGAGCATAAACGGTTGGTTTGAACAATATCAAGCCAAGTAAAACCACCGGTGGGCAACCGTAGTATACTCCCTCTCTTATGCGAAATTTCATAGTAGTGCAATTGTTGTGGTTGAAAACAATTAAGCTTACGCCTTGAAACTTGGGATGCGCGCAAGTTTGGTTTGGAGTGTGCTGAGGTTTTCTCATCAGATGTTTACAGAAGTCGCCAATGCCTGGGAGGTGCTTGCTTCTAGTGCACCTTCTGTGTAGGCGCGCAGCTTGACTTCCAGGTTCGGATGATGGTGGGGGACAAGTCAAAACTGGAAGAGGCAGGGGCAGCAAGCGCAAATTGCAAAATGGGACCAAGAGGGAAGGAGCGGAACAGCAACCTTCTCACTTGATTTCAAGCTTCCAACCTTGTGGAAGTTACGGTAACGGGAATGTAGCTTGTGTGGCAGATCATGAAACGTTGGATCTTGCTGGTATTTTCGTTTTCCCATCGAAATGACACGACCACAATATCAGAACGAATTCCAACCAAGAACCCATGGCATGTTCAAGCCAAGAGATGGAAGCAGATGACTACAGGACTACTAGACAATCACCCGTCAGCCTGCTTCATATTCTCGACATCTGAATGATATCTTCCTTCGTTCTCCTCCCTAAAATTCTCTACAATGAACCGACAACCCATCCGTCCCATTGCCATCATACATGACCCTCAAGCTCTCCTATCCGATTCCGAATGACAGGTTCCTCAAAGTTGTAAGGATTAACAAACAAATAACAATGTTGAGCACCAGGTAAACAATTCTTTGCTCCTTCATGGTCCGTTTGACCGTAGTCAGTCGACAGAATTGTCCGCATGAGCTCAAATCCGGTTCTGCCTGTACGCACACACGTTATTAGCACAATCATTTTCGAAAAGAACTCGATAGAAGGACGGTGAGAGCCCAACAATGACTTACCATGATTAAACCAGGAGAAATGTCGCCAAGGTTGAACTGACCGTGGAAAGTGACTAAGCGCTGGTGTTTCTGGCTTCCGCCAAAGCGGACTCGAAAGCGTCATACAGGGCGGTGAAGTGGGAAGTGATAGTACGGGTCGCTTCATCAAGTTTGTTTACCTGCTCGTTGACTCTAGGGTTGTTGCTTCTCTCTCTGTCATGAGTGAGAATGGAACTGACAGCAAGCGTGTTCTCCATGTGGCATTGGTGAATTTTGTCGAGGATGGAAATGTAGTCGGCGATCTTTGACTTGGGAATAGATCCGTTCAAAACCGTCTCCATGTCTCTCAAAGCAGTGTCCTTGTCTCTCAAAGCAGCCTCAAGACGCTTCCGTTTGGCCCTGGCTGCATTGTCAAAGATTTTCTTTTCCCTGGCACGGCTGAGAAGCTCTCTGACGTTGTTGGTATCCTCCTGGATGGTCTGGTTGTCAATCTCCAGCTCGGCAATCCTAGACTCCGCCTCGCGCAACTTCTCCTTGATCTGCTCGAGTTCCGAACTCAAACTCTGGACTTTGTATGCGTCTTCAATCAACTTGGTCATGAAGTCACCCAGGTGCGGCAACGAGGTTGAGGTGACGGCAGAGTGAGCCGGCACAGCTGAAGCAGGGACAAGTTGCATTTGAGTGCTGTTGCTGTTCGGCGTGTCGTCCGCGGCAGGATCGTTGGAGGCCATTGCGATGTGGATCTACAGACGGAGAATCGTGCCTGTCGAGAGCATCATACGTTAGTTGAGGTATCTTTGTTTTGCAACGCAGAATTAATCTGCCTCTGTTGGAACTTACGATATGGTCAAATGGTCGACGCTAACCCGTCTTTGTAAATTGCTTAGGCGTTCAAACCTGAGGATTAACTGAGAAAAACGTTGATAGGGCTTGGGAATTGTAGTGTCAAAAGTGCCTTATCTGGCGTCTCAAAATGAGAGGTACTGGGAAAGAGCGCGAGTTTTGCAAGCCGAATTTCGTGAGAAGGAGGAGGTACCGTGTCTCGAGGATCCCCACACCCGCGTTTATCTAACAGTGACGTATTGCGTCTCTAAATTACAGTAATAATACACCTCCCTTATCACTCGACCTCCATGGCCAGATGGGTCTTGCAAAGTAACCACAAACTTGTCATGTTGGCAAGACACCGAGGCCGAGCCTTGTCGAGGTATCGTCATGTCTCTTGACAACAGACCTCCTCTCCTAAGGGCAAAGGCCAAACCAAACCATGACAGACTCCTTCATGAGTTCCTGGTTCATTCCTCCTCCTGCTTCCCATAGAAGAGCTCCTTCAAATGAGAAACACTGTCGTATAGATCCATATGGTACTTGTCCAATATATACAGCGGAAGTTGGCCTGGCTTGTACTCACCGTCTCTGCCCCGCGGTCCGACGCGCCCGCTGTCAATTTCGTCGAGCGCCTGATGCACGAGTTTGTGATGCTCATCCGCTGCCCATTCTATCTCCTTGAAGGTTCCCAAGTAGCGCTTAGTCGTGTCCTTCTCCTCCCCTTCCTCCTCGTTCCTGGCCTTGAGAGCCTCCGCCTCGCTCTCAGCTTCACTCTGTCCATTTCCAGGCCCATCGACAGGCTCGGTACTGGTATTCTCGTTCGTCGTCGGAACGACAACGTTGGCTTGGTCGGTCTTCAGACGTTCCTCAAGGGCAGCAATCTTCTCTTCCGCCTCACGCAGCTGTTCCTCGGTCTCTTTAAGCTGCTCTCTCAGCTCCACGTTCTCGAGCTCAAGTTGGTATTCATACTCGTCGTCTGACGCAACGGGTGTCGAACCGGCGTTGAGATTGGGGAGAGAAGGCGTAGTAGGTAGGTTCCACATGAAGGGCAGAGTACCAGGTCGTGTGGGGGGGCGATCGTCTTGAGGTTGCTCCGTTGCCTTGCGTTTGGCGGGGACTCGATCAGCTTTGGTCTGGGAGGCCGAGGCCTGGTCTGACTGCTTGGATTGCATGGGCTGCTTGGGGGATTGTGCGGACATTGTGAGATGATTCGCGGCCTCGCAGATAGTGTTGGTTGCTGGCCTTTGGCTGGAAGAATTCAGTGCTGAGAATGGTCGGAGCTGGAGGAGTGTGGGAACAATTTGTCTAGGGCTTGGATTTTGTGGGTGTGCCGGTCTTGGATTTGATGTGTGGAAGAAGAGGGAAGGCACAGCTGATCATCCCCCACACTTCCCTTGTTCCTTCCGTTCTAGATGAAAGATGTCCACTCAAGGAGTGGGACCATCAACTAGGTACCCAGCCTGCAAGATGACTGCACATACAGCTCTGCGTGTCCAGTATTATTGGTGACAGGTTCTAGCTCCCGTCACTTGATGATGCGTCCTCCTTTCCTCGTCGTCTCTCTCTTGGATCCATCAAGATATTCACCACCACTTTTGTAGTCTCTCGTGATTACCTCCTCCGTACGACTTTTTATTCCTGGCCTCCAGCAATTCTTTCTTGATGTGCTCAATCTCCTTGGCTCTGGATCTGTCGCGGTCGAGCAACAGCTGGAGTGATCCTTCCACGTCATAAACACCGTTGATGGATATGAGTGTGGTGCCAGAATTCTTGAACGATGCCCTGAAAATCCTCTCGATACGGGCCATCTTCGCCTCTGTGTTGAGCAACTTTTCAAGCTTGCGCTTGTGCTCCGCCAAAGCCCACCTGAGATCTTTGTCAAATATCATGAACTCTCATGGTGTTTAAGCCTCACTCAGCCTCGTGAGTAGAGCCTCATAGGTACTGGTACATAGGTAGACAAGGGTGTCTCAAGGGTAGACGAGGCAAGCGGGCATAAAAGGAAGAGGTCACATCGCGTATTCTAGCTTACTTTTATTAAATAATATGGCTTTTCTCCCACTCTCTTATATACATTTTAATAGGTTATAAGCCCGGCTCCCGCTGTGCGGCAATTGTACCGATACTACGGGCTAGAAGCCACCAAACCGCATCCAGCTTAGCGTATCGGCAAATATATTTATCCGATCAAACAACAAACCCAATTCCAACCCTATATTCTATTCGGTTAGAACCATCTAAATAAATATTCTATCCCATTTCCCTTATATTATCTAAAATAATAAAAATAACGCAAATTAAATAGTAAATAATATTAAAATACGGGTATTCATCCCTTTATTTTATTAATAGACTGCTAATTCGTTTTTATTTTAGAATAGAAGTAAATAACGGTTTAAATGTGGGTAAGGGTAGTAACGGCCGCCTCTAATCCGGTTCCGGGCGCCCTATCTAACCGCCAACTGCTATACGCACTATAAGATAGGACGAATTCCTATAGTTAATTAAGACTATTAAACGCTTATTATATTATAGTAACCTATAGAATTCTATAAACGACGAGGATAATACTTTTAAGCTTGCCGAAACCTTATTTATAGTATTAAAGGACTTCGAAATAAAAATAATTAATAAAATTAAATTATTAAACGATAGGGAATTCTTTAAATTCGAGGTTAGATCCCTAAATATTAAAGGACGCCCAGATTTATAAATGTAAATAGTTACTTTATTCCAATCTAAAATATCTTATTTCTATAACGTTTCTATTAACCCTATATATTAAATAACCAACCCTATTAATACTACTATAATAATTCCACGCACTAGAAATAATAATAAGGACTGTAAAGGTACTATCGAAGCCCTTAACGACCAATTCGACGCCTTTAACGAATAATTAAGCGGAGCCGGAACCCCAGGACCGGACGAATTTAACGACAATACGGTCGATAGAATTACGGTCAATAAAACTATAATCCCGGTAATTATACGAATCGTCCCGATTATTATAGGACCTAGTATTACCTTTAATCCGATCTCCCTTATTAGTATTAACGTCAATACTAATCTAAAACTAGATAGAAAAAACAACTATAAAGCCTAGAATCGTTTCTAGTCGTCTATAATCGACGTTATAAGTAGTTACAATATTATAGAAATTTACCTTACCGAAGATAAGGTCCCTATCGATTCCTTAAAAGCTTAAAAAAATAAATAACATCGATATATCAAAATCCTCTCTATAATATTCGGCGAATTAACCGAAAGATTACTAGAAGGAAAGATAATTGTAATTAGGTTCTTCGCTAAAATTAAATAGGAATATTTAAACGAAGGTATTAGGGCCCTATAGCGAATCTAATAGGAATAGGACAATTTAAAACTCGTAGACTTCGATAATATTCGAGCCCTCGGCTAAAAGATCTCCTCCCTACAAAAGGAATATACTACTATTAGCCCGGAGCATCGATTCCTAGAGAGCTAACTAATTTTAAAACTATTATAGGCGCTTAATTAAAAATAGTATAATATATAAAAGATAAACTTCTAGGCTATTCATAGCAAATAATTCCCTACCTTCCAAGATATATTACGTTCAGCCGAAGGTAAATTTATACGTATTAACGTTAAGGGTAATAATAATACAATGGTAATATTAACGAAAAAGAGGAGTATAACGTTAATACCATTAGTTAATAACCCTCGTAATAAGTTCTATACGTATTGTAATAAGAAGTACTATAATAAGGAGGGGTGCTAGGATCTTTACTTAGAATTAAAAAGGGAGTATAATGCCCGTAAATAAAAGAAAAAGGATAATAGAACCCAATTTTCTTCATCGACTCCTATAATTACCCCTACCTAATAAATTTTTATTATAAACGTAAGTGTAGGAACCGATTTATTTCTTCCTATCTATAATTAAATTAAAGAATATAAGCTCTAGTTCTAACTAAATTAAATAATATATTTTACAATAGGATAAAAGACCTTTACTCTCTTTAAACAATATACTTCCTCGATTTGGGCTGCGGATAATATATATTAACCGTTCGGAGTAATTTTATTATTTTTAAGCTAAGTAGCGGATCTATTACCGGCATCGGTAGTATAAAAGTTTTAATATTAAGCATTAGCAATATAGAAAAGAAATATATCTTTAATAATATAATTACTATAATTCAATTTAAAAATATTCTTTTTGCCCTAAAACTTAGTATTAACTTAATCTCTATAACCCAATTCTTTAATTATAGTACCGATATAATTCTATTTAAAAATTATTAGCGAATTAAAAAAGGCGGAATAAGTATTCAAACCTCCCGCTTCAATAATTTCTTTATCTTACAAATAACCGATACCGCTTGGCAAGCCCTAATCTCCTATTCGGTTAGCCCGAAAATAAGGCTTTAGTATAAGCGTATAGGACATTTTGGCGAAGAAAACTTGGCTAAAATAGAAGATATAGTTAATAGAATGAAAGATATACACAAATACTATATATATAAGCTATACATTAAAGGCCGAATAAAAGAAACTCTATATTGGGGAAAACTTTACGAAGCTTAGTACGTATTAAATATAATTTATATAAATATTTATAGTCCCTTTAATACTATTAGGAATCGAAGTGAATACTATTGGATTATATTAATTAATAGCCATAGTAGATTTAATAGATCCTTGGTAATTAAAGATAGGGTAAGGGTATAGGAATTTATTCGAGAATTCGTATAGATAATAGAAGTAAGGGAACCCTAAAGGAGAAAGTATAAAGTTATTCATTTAAATAGGGCCTAAGAATTTAATAGTAATGAGTTTAACGTATAGGCTACTAACCGTAGTACCCAAATTGAGCGGTCAATAATAGAGTAATACTAATCTAACGGTATAGCAGAGAATTTAAACCTCTATTTATAAGAAAAGCTATTACTTATTATAATTAGAAGGAATATTTTAAAGAAGTTTTAGCTAAAAGTCTTTAAAACAGTCAATTATCTTAAGAATCGAAGCTTATATTTAATATTCGATAAAACCCTATTTAAAATCGTTTTTAGCTAGAGACTAGACGTTAATAATATCCGAGCTATTAGTATAATAGTTTAGTATTTAATCCTATAAGTATATTGGAAGAAGATAAATAAAAAGGCGGTTAAATACGTACTCATTAGATTCGAAGGATATACAATTTATAAACTATTAACGCTAAACGGACGAATAATTAAATTAAATAACGTTTATTTTAAGATAGAAATTGCTTTGGTTAGACGTAAGATAAAAGACTCCGCTATATAAATAATTCCAAGCCTAGACCAGCCCCGACCTAACGCTATAAGTAAGTAAACCGACGCTACGGCCCCGGACGAAAGTAGGTAAATAAATTTACCCGGCGCTACGGCTCCGGAAGGGGGTAAGTAAACGGGTTTCGGAAGTAGGTAAATAAATTTATAAAGTAATCGACCCTAGACCCCGGACTAGGGTAGGCAACTAATTAGTCAAGGTAAGCTAAGGGGACCGGGGGGTAAATAAGGATCTCCTAATTTACTAATTATAATCTCTCTAATAATACGGTTATTACTTTCTAAATATTAAAGATAAGGGTCTATTATTAAACAAATTATACCGGTAGGCTAATGGCGGGCGTTAATTAATATTCTTTTAGGTATAAACGACGTAAATAATATACCTATAGCCTAAGCTAGTATATAAAGTAGTAAATAGGCTACGTAAATACCTTCGTTAAACTATTAGAGCGTTAATAAATATTTAAAACTACGATATCCGCTAAAAGATCGAATTCTTAATTATTAATACCTAATTTAATATTATATATTCTATATTAATAACGGGGTAAAAGAAGGGATGGAATTAATAATACTGAAGGAGGCTAAAGAAAGCTTCTTTTAAGATAGTTAGCTAGAGGTAATAAAGGATAAATACAATTCCCTACTTAAAAATAGCATATAGGAACTAATCGAAGTAACGCTATAAATATACGTTTTGTACGGCAAGTAGGTCTATAAGCTTAAACGTAAATTAAATAATAAGGTTATTAAAAGAAAGGCTCGCTAGGTAGTCCGAAGCTTCGAACAAATCGAAGGAGTAGACTATTTTAAAACTTTTACTTCGGTTATAAAGTTAATAAACTATAAAATTCTATTTACTATTACTATAATTCTTAACTTTAAAATTAAATAGATGGATATTAAAATTATATTCTTATATAGGAATATAGAAGAAATAATCTACATAGAATAACCGCTAAAGTTCGACAATAGAATAAAAAAGATCTGCAAACTAAATAAAGCGCTTTACGGATTTAAACAAATACCTAAAGTCTAATTTAATACATTTATATTAACGTTAAAAGAATTAAATTATTACCCTATTACTACTAATTATAGAGTTTTCTCCAATAATAATATATTCGTAGCCATTTACGTTAATAACCTATTAATTGTAGGAAAGGATAAGGTCGAGATCTAGAACTTGAAAGAGGCGTTAAATATAAGATTTTAAATAACAAATTTAAAACCCTATTACTACTATTTTAGTATCCATATTACCTAGAATAAATAGGATAAAATAATTTATCTCGACCAATAAGGGTATATTAATAAGGTCCTAGCCCAATTCGGTATAATTCAATATAACCCGGCGGAAACGTTAATAATTATTAACCGACTTAAGAAGTTAAAAGAGTAATAGTAGGCCAAGAAGGTCAAAATAATAATATACCAATTAATAATTAACTCTCTAATATACATTATACTTAGTACGTAGCCAAATATCGTATACGCCGTCTCCATAATCAGCCGATACTCGGCAAACCCTAGGAAAGCCTATTTCCGTACGTTTAAAAGGATTTTCAAATATTTTAAAGACAGCTGGGGCTTAGTACTAATATTCTACAATAATCTCCACCCTCTATAAAGGTACTCGGACTCGGACTGGGCCGGTAATCCCGACATACGGAGGTCTACGTCCGGTTTTCTATTCAACCTCGGTAATAGAGTTATTAATTAGAACTCCAAGCAATAATAGATTATAGCCCTATTATCGATAGAAGTTAAATATATAGGATAGATACTAGCGATTAAGGAGGTAATCTAACTGAAACGGCTATACGTAGAATTAAATACTAATTTTCGAAGGGGAAATAATACGGATTAGGGTATAGAAAAACTAGTTATCATTTATTATAATAATAACGGCGCTATATCCCTTACAAAGAACCCAATATAATACCAACGGACAAAGCATATTAATATTCAATAATATTTCGTACGCAAAAAGGTAGAAGACGGCTCTATTAAACTTATCTACATCCCGATAGAGGAGCAGGTAGCAGATATATTAACTAAATTACTTATTAAAGATTAATTCTTACATTTTAGGAAGGATTTTAGCCTTATCGATAAAAGTAAGGTAATAGGACGCTTCGAAGAGGATAATATAAGTATTAGACTGCCTACGAATAAAGAGCTAAACTTTAGAAGCAGCGAAGACGAACAATAAATAAGGTTAAACTAACGGATATAGAGCTAGGGGGAGTCTCAATACTACTCGTATCTATTGAGGGGGAGTATTAAATATCATAAACTCTCATAGTGTTTGAGCCTCACTCAACCTCGTAAGCAGAGCCTCATAGGTACTAGTACATAGGTAGACAAGGGTGTCTCAAAGGTAGACGAGGCAAGCGGGCATAAAAGGAAGAGGTCACATCGCGTATTCTAGCTCACTCTCATTGAATAATATGGCTTTTCTCCCACTCTCTTGCATACATTTTGACAATCTTCGTTGACTTGCATAAGTTCACACATGCAAGCCACATCCTCCTCCAGGTTGTCTAGACGCTGCTGAAGGTCAAGGTTCTTGCTCACAGCCTCGTCTCGATGCCGTCCAGTCAAGTTTAGGGACATTCTCAGCCCCGTAACCTCCAGTTTCAGAGCAGTTATGATTGAGTTGCAGTGCTCTTCCCCGTCCTCTTCCTCCACTTCTCTTCCATATTCTTCCATCAGCCTCCGGATGGTTTCTTTTTCTTGCTGGTGCGCCTCATCTCGCACTGTTCTTGTCCTCTTTCTCTCCTCCTCAAGGGCGGCCTTGAGCTTCTCAATCTGAGCGTCCTTGGTCAGATCAGCCGCCCTGAGTTTTATGACTTCCCTCTTTGTAGAGGCGAGTTCCAAGCTCATTCTCTGGAGCTTATGTGTGTCCTCGGTTGCCTGGGCAAGCATGGTTGTCTCGGGTGCGGCCTCGGAGTTGCTCGTGGGAGCAGGGCCAGGTTGGTCGAAGTCGAACATCGACGTGTCGGAGGAATTGGAGTCCGAGTCAGAGTCGTGCATTGTGGCGGTGGATGTTGGGCGGCGTCGAAGTGGATATCGAGCAGATGGTATCAACACTGTTCGTGTAGTGGACAAGTTGTGAATGGTAGGGTAAGTGCTGTGAGATAGACGTATGGATGAAATCTTCTAGTTGTCCTTCGAAGGATGACGGGATGTGTTTTCGTCGATATCCAAAAGAGATGGAGAATGCGGTGGAAAAAAAAGTGTTGGAGACATGGGGGAAAGGCCCCCATTTATATGGCATCTTGAAAATATTGTCATCTTATGTAGGTATCCACGCATGGGAATAAAACAAACAAATGTCCGGCCGTGACAGGTTCGGGCATGGGTGTTGCGGATTCATCGCCCCAAGGTGACCTGCATTGCAGAAAGGTTGCATATTTCGACATTGGATGCCCGGTCCACGACTCCATTCACCGGCCCGGGCCTGGTCCCGCATGCCTCCCACTACTTTTTCAACCACCAACACCGACCCGGGCTTCAATTCGACTGCATCTGCACCACAACCCTCGCTGGCAATCGGAGGCCCGGATACAATCTTACAGGGCTGACAACGCAACGCACCATCACCTTCGATCGAGGCCACGAATCACAATGTCCGCCACAATCGATGCGGCTGAAGCCTCTCAGGGTCCCCTCCCCTCCATCAGCCTCCTTACCGACGGCTGCGTCAACTACATCGGCATCAACATCGGCGTAACCCCCGACCTCAAGTCCAGCATGGCCGCTCGCTTGCTCCGCTACGAAGCTCCCTCGCCCCACTCCACGAACCCGTTGCCCACTATCCCGCTCGGCCGCTCTCGCTACATCATCCCGCCCCCTTCTCGTCGTCGATCCAGTCGCTTTCTCCTCCTCAATGACAAAGATTGCCCTTCTCCATCCGGTGCCACTGGAACCGCCGCCGATGAGCCCGTGGTCTGGCTTCCCGCGCAGCAAGTTTGGGTCAAGAACCGACAGGGCAACGTCGTGCCCCCGTCGAACAAGTTGCTCAACGGCCCCCAGAGCTTTGTCAGTCTGCTGGGCCGCGATGGCACGTATGCGGCTGTTTGCCATGTCTCGCAGGTGGAGAGGGTGATTGCGTACATTGCGGAGGTCAACTCGGCCAAGTCGGAACGCTTGTGTGTTGCTACTGGCGGAGTGGACTTTCCTGAGGATGAGCGGCGGTGGATGTACGTCATGTCTTGTCACTCTTGTGTCGGTGCGGCTCCGGCAGATTGGGAGGGCTTTGAGGGTGGAAAGTTGGAGGACAACGACGGCCGTTTGGAAGATCGTGCCTGAGAAGTTGGGTATTGCTTCTCTTTCCTCTTTGCCTTGGTGTCTCACGCTAACAACAAGTGTTTAGAAGGCAAGACCTACGAAGTTCGAGGGTCACGACGGTGGAAATGACCACTGCGTTACCCTGGATCCCTCCCCATAGTCTCGACGAGGTGGCACAACAGGAGCGGATAGTCGAAAGTCCGCCGTCGACTTCAGCAACCGTCAGCAGAAGCATCCAAACAATCTCGGTAGCTCCTTAACACTGCCGCGCGCTCAAGTGGGCTATTCTTCACGTTCCATAGGCAAAACATACACAAGTGTAGCAGTCTTACAACACTTGGCAATGAGTCGAGGCTTCGAAGATACCAAGGTCTCGGGATCACAACCTACGAAGCCTCTGGCACACGAGAATGGAAGACTGTTGTTGGGATCGATCCGCACATCCACTTCCCTTGACATATCTTGTACTCTACCTGTGAGACAGATTTCCGCTCGGCAGTCTATGGTCTCCTTTTTCTGTGTCCTTCGGAGTAGTCTCTCATCTTCCAACAGCTTTGAGAGTATCTCTTGCGTTCAATTCTACAGATAGACCACATCTAGACGGCAAAGCATGTCTTCCATAACCCATGACACATCTGATGCATTTTACCTATACATGTTTTGCTACAGTCACATACCCCAGTAGTCCCTTGCCGTTCTGCTTCACACATGCTACAAACGAAGTTCATTTTCTGGGCAGACGAGTGTTTGCAAGGATGGCTGCTTACTGTACCATTGAGCTGTTAGCGCACGATCACTAAAAGCACCAAATCTATGGGGCAGCACTATCGCTTATACATCCTGGTCTTCACGCGTGTGGATCCCCGGGCATGCCAATATGTTATTGCTTACGTTATTGCTAACCCACTGAAACCACCTGATACAGGGCATTACACTATCGCAGGGCTGTTCCCGATGGACCTACAGTAGCAACAAGACATGTGATTGAGGTATTCTTCCCCCGGGTCCAGCTTCCGGCCATGCCACACCACCGTGTAGGCGCTCGAGTTTTCTTGCAATCCTAGACCTAGGACCAGGCCTGAAACCAATTCCAGCTAGTCTTCTAATCCAGCTGGTCAACGGTCTGCGCCTCCTTAGGTACCCTTGCCCTCATCAGGACGAGCCTTCTCTGCGTCATCTGCCTTCTACTTCTTGCCATCCTTCTCGGTAACCGCAAAGCGCCAGCTGGAGGTGTCCTCGATCTTGCCGAGCTGGATGCCCTTGAGCTGGGGGTGGAGCTTCAAGCAGATGTCGCCGGCGCCCTCCTGGTCCTCGGGGAGGTAGGTGACGGTCTCTTCATCGGCTTTCTTGTTGAACGATACAAGAAGCAATATGGTCAGCGGACGATTCAACGGTGGAAGTTCCGAAACATCCCTTAACAAGCAAGCAGGTATCCACCTTGCCCTTGGACACGGGATAGTTCAAACATCCTTCCACTTCCCTCCTCCGCTCTCAGGACGTGGGTATCATCGTTGTTAGCCGATGTCAAGACAATGAAGTCTCCACAGCCGGGGCCGGAGTTGGAGTAGAGCCTGATTTGTATCTGGCGTTCGGAGGATAGCCGAGAGGCAGCGGTCGAGTGCGCGACGATGATATCGGAAGGGGCCTGAGAGGAGCAACGATGGCGGGATGGAGAACAGCAAAGTGGAAGAAAAGTTGTGAAGGGCTCCCAGGGCGCGGGGTCGTCGGGGGAAGAGGGGTTGGCGTGATGGTAAGAGGGGAGGTCGTCCTCAAAATTTCCGCTTGGGGAATCTGGAGGGTATAGAAGCGGATGAGGGGAGTCGAGATTGGCAACGGAAAAATGAAAATTCGCGGTTGGAGCTGTTGTTTCCATGGTTGTTGGTCGAGGGAGATTTCGGTCGTGATGGCAGAGCGACCACGCTTGCTGGAAGTGACCGTGGTGTTAGGAAAGTGAGGAGCGCGCTGATGTGTCGGTGGTTGATGCGCCTGTTTCTGGAGCGAAACAGGTGCCAAGTAGAAGGCATACTTGAGGAATGTGCGCCGGCCAGTCTTCATTGTGGAACACCGTGATCGGCCATCCTTGAGGTCATGGAGGAAGGTGGTCCGTGGTGCTGCTTACGCCTGGCGGTAAGGCGAAGCTTAGCTCTGCTCCTGATGGCAGTCGGCGGCGTTGGCATTGCAATCTCACAGAAAGTCATGGCGTCACTTGAGGGGCTTCATGGCTTGATATCACAAGTGCTGATGTTAGGACAGGCCGATAAGACATTCACGATCTCAAACGCATTTAATACATCCATATGCAAAGGTTTGCCCTTAGAAGAACACACGTAGGAACCTTGAGATGGCGATGGAAACTTAAGGAAGAGATTACTGATATCTTGGATTTATGTGGCAGCTGTTCTTCCCTCGACCTTCTAGGCACGATCAACGAGGGTGCGGAGCATCTCCTTCATCTGCGCCAGGTCGCGGGTGACTTGACGGCGCCACTCGTCCCAGCCGGGGCCCATCTCGGCGGGACGGGGACTGTCGACCACTATGGGCGAACCCGGAGCGCTACCAATACCAGGGCTAGCGCCACCACCAGCTGAGCCGGCGGAAACGACACGAGGAGGAACGGTAGTAGGACGGTCGACCATAATCTTCTCGCGGGAGCCCTTAGCCGCATAATCGTTAACCATCAGGTTACGAAAGCGGGGGAGGGAGGAGAGGGTATCCGGCTAATTCGGAAGATCGTCGCTGGCCAGGCGAACGCGCATGGCGTTGAGGAAGGACGTACAGGCCTAGTGGAGGTTCCTGAGGGAGTTGGCAACGGGCACTCCGGCCGGACCGCTCAGGACAACAACCGCCGCCGCCTAGACGAGGTTGCGCCTGTCGCAGTGGCCGTGAGGGACGTCGAACATATACTTTGAGGCGGTGAGCGAACACTGGGCGGACCTTCAGGCACACCTCCACAAAATTTGACTCCAAGCTTAGTCTCATCCATAACGGTCGAATCCTCCTCTGCAAAGTGCTTCATCTCCCATCCGTCTAGGAAACCGCGTATGATCATGAAGCGAATTGTCGTTCACGAGCGATCCTTCCCGTCTTCACTTTTACTTCTGGGGTTTCTCCTTCTTCAGGTGCTCAATGAGAGCAGCCTGAACCTTGATCAGATCGTCTTGGATCTTGATCTGCTTCTCCAAGAGCTCGATTTTGTCCTTCGCCTCGTAGTAATTCTCCTCCAAGGCCGTCAAATACAGTGCCGGAGTATTCGTGCCCTTCTTAAACTCCTCTACGTGGGCTATGCCACCCTCGGTCATGAATGCGTCAACATGGCGAATGGTGTCAGGACTCGGCATTGTCTTCTCCACGATGTCGCCGCTGGGAGAGCCTGACGCGTTTTTCTTGGGAGTAGGAAGCATCTTGTTTAGGTTTTCTGTGAGTTGAGGGTGAAGTCAGAGGTGTGTGACTTTGATAGAGTGGTTCGAGATTCTTTTGTTTCTACCTTGCATTACTGGATGCGGATGAATGATATGGAAGAAAGGGAGGAAAGAAAAGAGATCTGAGAGTGCCGTATTGCTTGAGTTGGTTTCGTCTAAGACAAGTACGCGATGATGTTGCGGAGGTTGTGACTGCGCATGAGAATGAAGGAGGAAAGGAAGAAGTTTGCAAAATGGAGGGGCAAGAAATAGAAAAGATATTTCATGAGCCGCTGTGGGGCTACAAGTGACGCGTAGGGCAAGTGAAATTCGACTTTTGTTGAGAAATGGGACTTCAGATGAAAGAATGGGATCATTGTCCCGGCAACAAGTGAGTGGTGGAATCAAGTGGAAGTATCTATAGACAGAAACGAGAAGTGTATGAAAGATTCTGTATTGTTTGTCACGGTGTAATGTAGGCATGAGATATGACGACGCCTTTCGCGGCCTTTGGGTGAAGAAGAAACATGAAGGAAGGAGCTACCACCAAAGGTATCCGGAAAGGCGGAGATTCAGACTGGCAGTCAGAGAGTCAAAGGGCAGACACTCAACCGTAACTTTATATTGCGGTTGTTCATGTAAGAGAATCTGAGCAAGCCAGTCAATTAGTCGGTTGGCTGGTGATGCTCCCTGAATGGTGTCGCCAGTTTCGCCGTTCTTGGGGAACTCGGAAAAGTAGCTGGTCAGCTGCTTTCTCATGGAAGGAATGGCGAAAGGCGACCACCTCGGGAGTACTGGCCCGTCCTCTTTTCATAGCATAAGACTTTTCGCACGGCGTACACTTGTATGGTCCGTTGGCCTTTTCCTTGTCCCGCTTCTGCTGCTTCTTGTCTCTGATCACTTGCTCAGCTACAACAAGCGCCGCT
Source organism: Neurospora sp. CHS-2018b (assembly GCA_009806015.1). Taxonomy (NCBI): domain Eukaryota; kingdom Fungi; phylum Ascomycota; class Sordariomycetes; order Sordariales; family Sordariaceae; genus Neurospora; species Neurospora sp. CHS-2018b. Next base: position 130,213 of record RAOV01000020.1, read on the forward strand.
TCATATACTCGGACTTGATCGGTCGTCATATGCTTTCGGGGTTCCAAGAAGATAGGCAGCTTGTCTTCCTGTGTGTGACGTTTATCGGAATATTGTTGGGCGTCTTTTGCTTGCATCTGAGCATAATGTGGAAAAAGAAGAGGAGTGATGACAACATCCGCGCGACACAAAAAGGAAGACGACGACGCCGCCTCCGCTGTTTTGGCGACACATCAAACTGCTTTACTCCGTCTTCCCTCCCCGTTCCGTCTGACACCTGCCTGCGCGAACTCTTGACGCTCCCCCTCGCCCGGGAACTTCCACGGCCCCAACGCAATCAAATACGACGGATGGCCCAAGTCTCTGAAGCAGGACGTTTCTCACACTATGTTTTTGCTTAGGAATTGGTTCGGCCAGTCACTTTCAAGCCTTATTGGCAGGATCGGCAGATCAACTTTTGGGTGCCGCCCTTCAATCGCCGCGAGAACTACATCGGCCTCGCGCACTACCTGTTTACCACCAATGTTGTCGAGGACTGTTCGAAGTGTAGACAATTCCGTAACATTGGACCATTCGAACATTGCATTGCAGGTGGTCCCGACGTCCTGGGCGGAGCTTGTTTCTGTTGCTATACAATCTGCCAGGCTACTTCATGCCCCGTCCGCAAGAGTAAGTCACGCCATGTTCAAAAAGATTGACCTCGAGCGATACGTTATGGGTTACTTGCCGACACGGGGTTCAATCCTCGACAAGAACAACTTCGCTGATCCGGAATGGCGCGCTAAACACATGGAACCGCCGTACAACCTTGTCAAGGGCGTCCCGATTCCACAGATAAAGAAAAACTTCAACTACGCCGTCAAGATGAAGAAGAATACGCCCGTCGTTGCAAAGCTCTTTAGGACGACCCTCAGTGGTACATAGACGGGGATGAGTTCGACTGGTTTCGGGCTGCCATGCGTACCGGCTTCACTCGCGGCTTTCAGCGACACACTGCAACTCTTGAATCATCAGAATAGCCTGCGCTTCAATTAGGGTAATACTCTCCGCACCCAGGGCAATCCTACACGCACCCTCCCCCACCCAGAAATATGGGGCGGTCCAGCTGATGACACCTGACATTGTAAATCACGTTTTTACCCGCTAAATTTCGTATTTTCAATGCATGCGAACATTTCATCTAACTTGGTCATTTTTTTCGCTCATTTTCACACGGCCATTTACACCCCTCTTACACCACCCCTTTGCATCGAGCAGCTGGATGCCCAAGACGAGACACGCAGCTGTATCGAGGTGGCCGACGAAGAGGAGCTGGGTAAGTAGATAGAGGTAATGGGATGAGAGGGCTCGAGAAGCGCGGCGACGGGAGGAGGAGGCACAGCGGGCGCCCATTGAGATAGCATTTTGCACTAAACACCATGGAAATATCACGAGATTTGAGTTATGGGGAGGCACAGAGAGGATCACATGGCTGGGCGACCCAGTCAGTAATGTGAGACGACATTCAAAACAGGTAAGAATACCGCCAAAACCCTGTATTTTACATGACAGCTGACATCTGTGTGGGGGAGGGTGCGTGTAGGTTTAGCCTGGGTGCGGAGAGTATTACCCTTCAATTAGGTTTCTGTACATCCTCACAAGCTTCTCAAGACTAGAGATAGTTTAGTGGCATCTTGAAGTTTCTGTTCAAGTACCCGCAGATAGACGGAAGGAAAGCTGGAGTCAGTGCACCCCTATTAATTCAAAGTTGGATATGGTCCTCCGCTTTGGTTCCTTTCTCTTGCCGAATCCTGAGGCCCAAAACCCGACCAACAACTAAAAGCCAAGGTCCGAAAGACTATTCCCACCAGCTCACCATAGCATAGAGGTAGCTACCCGATGCTGTATTGCATGTCAACCTGATGACTACCCTCCATTGTTCTCCATATCAATCTCCTCCTGCCATGGATACTGGCTTCATCCGCGATTGTTGGCGTTGATGCTAGCCAGAACGCGGGTCAACTCTTCGATCAAGAGAGCCTGCGACTGGATGAGGTTGTTCTGCGCCTTTGCGCGCTCCTCCTGTTGAACAATGATGTTTTGTGCGTTCTGAAAGCCTTCTTCGAGCACCTTCACATAGATAGTAAGAAGGCCGGATTCCTTAATCTGACAACTTCTCAGAGTTAACTCTTCGGCAGATACGTCTGTTTTGTTGAACCATACGGAGGATGTGATCACTGGAGACGAGGATGTGGTGGTGAAAATCTTGATTGATTGAAGAGAGAGCAAGGGAACAGACAACAGAGGAAGAAGGAGGACGAAGTCCGACTTATATACAGGGTAGCCATGTGTAGATCGTATCCACTAATGCCAAGGAAGCCAAGATATGGTGATGGCTTCAACATGTTTCTTCAAGACCCTCCTGAAAGGGTGCACCAAGGGAGACAAATTTCCGACCGAATCTGGAGCAGTTATGTTGACGGACAGTATCGCCAGACCGAAAGCTATTATATACGAGCAAATACTCCTCGGTGAAGACGAACCATCGGAGTTCCCTCCGAGAAAACTACCATCCCCCAAAAGGGTCAATCCCTGGGGTTGCCCTGTTGCTCAAGCACCTCCGACTCAATGATACGGGCTTCGAAGCTATCGAGTCTCCTTGAGCTTGACGATAATCCTTTTGGCGACTTCGAAGTCCACCAGCTTCTAATTCATGGCCCAGCTACTCAGTCCTTCATGGTATGTTAGCGTGCTCTTTTCCCTTCATTGTTCTCCTTAAAATTCTCATTCTGCCATACGTACCCGCTTCACTCGCGGCTAATGTTGTTGGTGTCACCTTCAGCGACGCGCTGGTACTCTTGGATCAGGATAGCCTGCCCTTCAATGAGGTTTTTGTACCTCTTCACGAGCTCCTCAAGACTAGCGATAGTCTTGTTTGCATCTTCAAGTTTCTGTTCGACTACCCGCAGATAGACAGAGGGAATGCTGGACGTCTTCTTAAAATCTTCAAGTTCTTTGAAGCCGATCTCTTCGAGAAGATCTTTGGCCATGCCCAGGGCTTTGTTCTGGGTGGAGCATTCTGCGCGCGGCGCGTGGTTGCCTTCGTTGGGTGACTCGGATGCCATTTTTGTCTTCTGTGTGATCAAGGACGAGGTTAGTATGCGCTCGGTCTTGTCTGTCATTTGACTTTGTTAAGTTGTATCAGGTCTGGGGAAGGTCTCCGTTTGTGGAAGTAGACCTGGGATACACTGAGGTAGGAGGCTCACAGTTTCCACGGATGGCGCGGTTGATAAAGAGCTTGTCTGGTATAGATATGAGGCAATGGATGTCTTGTGTGTGATGCCAGAAGGAGAAAGAGGAAGCGGCTAGTCTAGAAGATTAAAATAGGCATACGAGAGGGCAAGTGAATAGTGCAGGTTCCTGTACTCGAGTGAAGAGTACTGGGCACTGAGGTACGGAACCTGTCAGGACCTTGATATTTGTGTTGGAAACCTTTGAAAAGAAGGTTGTGAGTGGGGAAAGTGTCAAGGGACTAAGGGAGTAAGCACATGGTCAGGATGAGGCCGTGGGGAACCAACATAAAGTGAAGGGCAGTGTGCACAGATGTCGCCCGATAATGGAGAGACGGAGACGGGCGGGAAGGCAACAGGCTATAAGGAGGGATTGTGAGATAAGCCATTCAAGACTTGAGAAACCATATGTAGCAAAAAATGGAAAAGTAGTTTCTTCCATTCAAGGCCTTTCGTCATATGTAGCACTCGCTGGATGAGATCAAACTTGGAGAAGATATCATGATTTTGATGTGAATGTTATCTCAACCACAGTGGATGCAGCCAAATAATGGCGAGGATCACCATTGCCAGGGAGGAGAACTGCTCTACCCAGAGAGTAGTGACAACAGGTAGGCACTAGCCTAGCCTAAGAGATCTCTAACGGAGTTCTGCTGCACGGTACAACTCCACGATGAGAGCAGCCTGACCGTCAACCAAGGACTGGAGCGACTTTGCTTTCTTCTCATGAGCGAGAACCAGAGCGGTGGTGCTTCTCCTCAGCTCATCAGCCTTCTTCTCCATGTCACGAAGACTCTTTGCCGCATCCTCAAGATTCTTTTGCGCATGCTCGAGGTCCTTCTTCGCATTCTCAAGGGCCTTTTTCGTGGCTTCTGCGTAGTTTAAAGCAGCCCGAAGGGTGGCGAGCGCGCCCTTCTTGAATGCCTCGATGTTATCCATGCCCCCCTCCTCCATCAGAGCTTTGAATTTGCTGAAGAGTGGGTGGTCGTCCGTGATGGACGTGTCTTGATGCTGGTCGCCGGACGGGGGAGTCAAGGAATGACTTTTGTCAGATGCGGAGGGCATTTTGATCGTGAATGTGGAGAGTGAGAGGTACTAGAAAAGATATATACATTAGATGATGCGTGCTGGGGAACTCGGATATCGTACGTACTCGTTCCTTAATGCGATCGGTACGTAGTAGTCCTTGAAGTAATTCTGACAGCTTGAATGCCGGCTTTCTCGAGTGAAAAGTTTAGAGTGTTGGTGACGAAGGTGAAAGACGACGACCGAAAACAGGAGAGAAAAAGGGAAAACCAAGGCAGCGTAAAATACTGGAAGGGAACCCAATGAATGGGCGTCAAGGGCACGGACTTCCATCACTTCCATACGGCAGGCAAAGGAAATGAACAGGCTGATCTCTTGGCGCGAATGAGGGGCAGAGAAAAGAGGCGAAAAAGCGCAAAAGTGGTGGGGTTGGAGTTGAAGTTGGGATGACAACGAAATACGAAGTCTTGCGTACGGCAAAACTGACACTCACTCGCGCCATCGTCCTGGAGGCTCACATGACGTATTTCCCAAATGCCTGCGGCAGGGCGGCCCAGGGGTCTCGGAGTGGTGGCTGACTGGCTGTGGGGAGAGCAAGTGAGATTTTGCGCTGATGGAAGAGGACAACTGCCTGCTTCTTATAGTTCTCTAACAGCGTCATTCATGCCGGCAAGGGAACCAAGGGAACACGATGAGTCAAATATGGACAGTTTCAATTGTCGTGTCAACTGCAGTGCTGTAGTCACTGACGAACACAGAAGTCTTTTCGCAAACAACAGAGAAGGTCATGTCCACACAAACTCCTTCCGTTATGACAGTGAGACCTGCAGATGTTGAGACTTCTCTGTATTAGGCGGGAGGGATTTGGTCTGGGAAGGAGCTGTCAGCGGCTCATTTGAACTTGTGTTTGCCTGGGCGTACCTTCCGTCTTTGGGGTGCAATTTATCCAAGAATCGCCAAGTCTTCAGTAATTGGCGGTCGGGTGGCCTGAGTTAAAAGGTGACCCACCAGCAATTGGCCAACACGAGTGGCGTTGAGCAGAGAGAGAAGAATAGGTGTACTTGATGTAACACATTTATTGAGGACCTTAATAGACTAATTTGGAGGCTTCAATAAATTGTAGATAACCGAAAAGAAACAAAGAAGCTATCGACTGCGCCAGCGGTCACCCTTGAATCACCAAACAAGTGCTTGCCACATCCGCAACCCCAAAAAGGGGTTTGTTTACATGCAATGATTGCGCCAACGCAGACTGCCTGAAAAGCAGTTATTTTGAAGCTCTTCAAACATCGAAGCGGGTTTAGCTCAGTTGGGAGAGCGTCAGACTGAAGTCCACTTCACTCATAAATCTGAAGGTCGTGTGTTCGATCCACACAAACCGCAATCTTTTTGTCTTTTTCCTCTCCATGTCCTCTTCTTTTTTTTGCTTTTCTCCTGAATGTTGTTCGTCTCGCCATATTTCTGACCGGACTTGTACGATGGCCTCTCTTGGTCGAGACCTCAACCAACAGCACACTCCTCCCCACCCTCCACCCTCCCCCCCTCAGGAAACATCCTCTTCCCAACAGCCACCTCCATACCCCGCCCACTCTTCCTCATCACCCCCTCCACCGCCCCCAACAACTCGTAATCCCTCCCCGGCGCCCCAACCACATTCGCCACAACAGGCAAATACTCCCTCCTCCCCGTTACTCTCGATTCATACTCCGCCTCGCCAATAGGAACCACCACATCCGGCGCGCCCAAAATCGACGGCAAGAAAAGCTCGTCAACAGCTGACTGGGTTTCCGGTGAGGGACTTGGTTCGTCGCGGTAGTTAGGTGCGACGTTGGCTATGGGCAAGACCACTAGGACTTCTTTACCTTCCTGCCACTGACCACGGTTTGTGAAGAGGGTTTTGTAAAGCCACTTCCTGTACACGTTCAGTCGTCTGCTGGCTTCTTCGTGTTCGGCGCCCGTGACGGCTGCGCCGAGGGCCCAGCGGCGCTGGACGAAGGGGATGACGTAGGGTTTTTGGCCGTTGTGCTTTGCTGCGTAGGCTTGTCGGAAGTCTGAAGTGGAGTGGTAGAAGGAGTAGTAATAGGTGCGCGTGATGACGTCTTGGAGGTATAAGTTGAGGTTGGGATCAGTGTCTGGCGGGTGGGTGTGTTTCCAGACGTCACGGATGGAGAACTTCGATATGGTAGCGGGGAGACGTAGCCGCAAGTCTTCGATGAACGCTTTCAGGAGCCGTAGTTGTTGGGGGTTGGTGATGGAGTCGAAGTAATCTTCTGGGCAGAGGATTTCGTATCGCTTCTGTTGATTTTTCTTCATTCGCATGCCATCGCCTTGAACAGAGGCACGAGGTATCCAACAACTCAGAACCCTTTTCAACATCCAAAAGTCCCTCGCAAACACGCAAGGTGTATCGAAGCCCGGCCAGGTCTTGATCATTCCCTCGCAGTCTACCAAGTTATGACTCGGTCTGAACTGCCACACCCCATTCGCCATGGCTGGCCGTCTTCCGCTCCCACTCGTGTCGCTTCCAATCCCAACATCAACCCACTCGTACGCCGCAACGGCCGCCGCGCTCCCACTGCTACTGCCTGCAGGCGACTGGTAACCATCCCCCCTTGGGTTGAAGCACGTGGGGAAGTCGACGGCATCAAGGGGTTCTTCGCGGGCGATCATTGAGCTGAGCTTCGTCATGCCGAGGATATGCGCACCGTCTTTGCGTAGAGACTCGATAACTGCGGCGGTGGAATTTGCGGGTAGACTGACATCGTAATAACTCTTGTTGTTCAGGGAGGTTGTGAGGCCTTTGAGTTGGAAGAGGTCTTTGACCACAACTCGTAAGCGTCGAGGGGCTATTGTTCCTACTTCGGGTGCTCGCGACGGAACGGCTATGCTTAGGGAGCCATATGTACTTCCGGAGGTAGAGAGCTGGTAGTAGGGCTGTTGATTGGAGCTGTAGAGTGGTATCAGGTGACTCAGTATTCTAGGCCATGTCAACGAACATAGGGTTTACCTACTTTGATAGCTTCGGCTTCAGACCAGTAAGAAAGGCACCGTGCGTGTCGTCATATAGTCTGTAAACTCGTCGCAGTGCACCGTCAAGGTACAGATACGGGCCCGGAGAGAGGAGTTCGGCAAGGTTCAGCCCCTGTTTGAATTCGACCCATTTAGCCCCAGCTCGCTTGAGGAAATCAAGAGATTCGGTTGAAAGAAGGTGGTCCTTGGCAGGGTCAGTAATGATGATGCCGTCTAAGAAGCCTTCCTTGGAATAGACATCACATAAAGTATCCAAGACTCTCAGGTAGCCCCGGAGCCAACTAGGGGTTATTGGCTCGTCATCCTGGACAGCAATCACTGTGATGAGGGAAAAGCCAGTGGCGTGGTTGGAGCTTTTCTCAAAGGGGATCTCATTGCAGGCCACATAGCGTCGTGATTTCCATTCGAAGACAATCTCCGCATTGACAAACGGGGAGCAAGTCGTGGCTGACGGGCATATCAGCGACATAGATGACTCCGACATGTCCATTCTCTGCACACATAGCTTGGTGTTGCGCAGTTCCAGTGTTGAATATGATGAAGTTAGGGAGTTGAAAGTATTTATGAAGGAAGGGGAGGGATGGCGCCAAGGACAGACGACACTGAATCTGAGACAAGGGGGCGGCCGGTTGGCCCACAGAAGGCAGGGTTACAGGTCGTGCCGGGAACACAGTGTGCGAAGGGTCCAGCGTAAAACGGAATGACGGTCAGGTCTGCCCTTGCAGATCACTGTGACTGACCGCGGTCTGTTGGCAAACCTGTATGGGTATCGATTCTAGGCCCAACAAATGCAACCATTCCTCACTTGTTGGTACTCATGGGGGTGATATGAAAGAGCTTTACAGGATCATCTTGAAAGCCGGATCTCTGTCGTCCCCAGAGCCTTCGTATTTCTCATACTTCCCAGCGGCTTTGTCCTTGTTGATCTTGCTACACCAAAACACATTGGCGAGGATCCTGCGAAATGTTAGCAAGTGTGCTCTTCTACCCCACCCCACAACCAAGACTTACGCAAACCAAGCATAAACTAGCAGACCAAGGAGGATCGTGTGCCCCTTGTGGTACAAAGGTCTATCCTTTGAAGGATAAACGAACGCTGAGGTGGGCGTTGGTCAGTGGACAAACTCAGATCAGAGACATGCCAACACTTACTAGCAACAAAACCGCCAGCGTTTGCAATAGCAAGTTGCAAAGCTGAAGTGGTTGCACGCTTGTAGTGCCCAGCCGAGTTGTTGGAGTTCCATACGAGAATGCATGGAACGCTGCTATACATGCCGATGGCCATCAAGCATGTCATAGCAAAACGAACTTGGGCAGAGGCGACATTGGCGATAACGGCGTAGCCAATGATGGCAATGGGCAAAGTGAAGAGCATCATGATGCCCCTGAGTTTGAGGCGATCAGAGGCAAAGGCAACGAGAACTGCACGTGTGTATTAGCTGTCAGCTGAACAAGAACAGAAACCGAAAGATACGGATAGTACAGACCTGTGACCGGGGTGGCAACTGCATATGGGATAACCGACCAAAGTTGGGTCTGGTTGGGGTTGGATGTAATCTTCAGGTCGTTGATGATGGTTGGAAGCTGGGGCCTGTCAGTGATCTTGGTCTTGCCCACATGGAGAGTGAAAAGTGGCAAACCCACAAAGAGACCAAAGCTGTAAAGCCCAGACAGAATGGCAAAGTATGCTGTAGCTGTTAGCCAAACTTGGAGGTTGAAGACGCCACGGCGAACTTCAGACCACTTGAACCTCTCCTCTCGCTCAAGAATGGGACTGCCAGAACAAGACATGTTAGCCGATGTCCGTTGAACATGGGTTTTGTCCCTTGTCTTACTTGAACCTATCCGCGGTATCAGCGCCGGTCTCTCCTTGAAGCCTCCTTGCAGCGTATTCCTTCTCCTCCTCGGTCAGGTAAGGAGCAGTGATTATACTTGTTGGAAGCAGAAGATATGCCACCATGCCCGCGAGTATGGTCTAGCAACATGAAGGTGTTAGTCTCCCCTTGAGGGTCAACACTGGTTTCGGACTTGGACTCACAATCAACCCTTCGATGATGAAGATCCATCTCCAACCCTCTAATCCACCATGTGGGCCTATAGCAGAAAGGCCCCGTGCCAGAAGACCGCCAAATGCACCCGACAAAGAGGCAGCGGTGTAGAAGATGCCAATTCGCAGTGCCATCTCCTGGCGAGTATAGAGGCCGGAAAGATAGAGCACCATGCCTGGAAGGAGGCCGCCCTCGGCAATGCCTAACAGGGCCCGCACCCCAAAGAAGCTTCCAAAGTTCCTTACGAATCCCAAACACATAGTGATAAGGCCCCAGATGATGGTGAGGGAGGGCAGCCAGATCTTGGGCGTGATCTTTTTGAGGACCAGGTTGCTCGGAAGTTCACTAGTGGGAGTGTTAGTGATGAACCACTACAGAACAAGGATGTTGAGGATAGTGGTGTACCTCGCAATGTATGTGGCATAGAAGACCGCCAGACCCTGATTATACTGGGCATTGGAGATATCAAGATCCTCTTCGAGACCGATAATCTTGGCGTTGCCGACGTTGGTTCGATCGAGGAAAGAGCAGAGGAAGAGGAGGGCAAGGACAGGTAAGACTCTGTGTTTTTGTGGGTTAGTGACTTTTGTTTCGCAAAGAAAGTCTTGAAGATGGACAATGGATTGAATCAACTACCTCGTGTCCATCTTCCATAATATCCGTCTCGTCATGTTGCGGTGGTGTTCGTTGTTGGAGTTGGTCCTCTCCATCTTTTCAATGGACGGCCGCTCGCCCATCTTGTCGGCATTCGAAGCATGATTGTTCGAAGTCATGTTTCGAAATGTGAAGTTCCGTCGCGTGTAAAAAGTGTACCTAAGAATGGCCAAGATTGCCAAGTTGGAACAAGCTTTTATATCATTTGAAGTTTGAAGGCCAGGTCGCGAAGTTGCAATGGTGATACAAGCCAAATGCAGATCAATAAGCTAGGCCTGGATCACTGCATATTGATTGGTCTTGTCTCACTTAGTTTGGAAGCTCCGAGTCTGGGGCAATGTTACCCCAACAGTTCAGAGTTCAGGTGAGTGGACAGGGAGAGCGGGGTACGACCAGCGTTAACTGTTTGTGGTACAACGAGCATGAATGTCGGATATCTTTTCCGGAGCGGTGCCTGGGTCTTTTGCGGCTCCAATCTCCTGTTGTACACTACAGTACTTAGTTGTACGGGAGTTTGTTGAGTTGTTGAGGCTAGTTGATGCTGAAGGAAAAGGGTCCCTGTTGTGATATTCTCAAGTTCGCAATCAAGTGCGGATGTTGAATTGTAGAGAAGGATCGTGGCGCGCAACGGTGCAGTCGCGATGAACCAGTCAGTTCTTGTGGGAAAAGCTGAACGGCATGTCTCGGGTACCCAGTTCATCTCAATGTAGGGCAGCCAGCCACGAAATGAACTGAATGAGTTGGGAAGGAGGTCGATGAAAGCGTCCCCATGGTCATCAATGCAGGAAAGAACAAACAAGATGCCAAAAGGTGATCGTCGCGCACCCTGCCGTTCATTACTGTGTACAGTTGCAGCTGCCCCTAACCCTGGCCACATCCCGGCAAGCATTCATAGCGTGGGTCCCATCGTAAAGTGGTTCTAGACCATCTCATGGGTCAATTACATGGATATGTACGACCAAAATGGAAGGAGACCTGGAATGGAAAAAAGTCAAATGGCTGGAGGACGCCTTGATCTTATACGATGGAGGAAGGTTGGGACCCAAATGTGCTGCTGCAACAGAAAGCAGCATCGAGAATGGTCTCGGCATCTGGTCTGTGCACGACCTGTGCATGGCGTCGGGTGCATCCCGCGCTTCCTGGATCACACATTCGACACTGCGTCGGCAAAGATGAGGGAAAGAATTTTGCTACCCGTTGGGGAGTGGAGGTCAGTAACCTGTCTGTTTCTGCTGAGTTGGGGAAACAGACAGGAATTGACCTCCACTCCCCAACGGGTAAAGATGATTTTGTTGACTGATATCATCAGTTGGGGAGCTGGATAGGGAAAGGAGACATTCCATATTTGGCTAAAGCCGTTGGCGAGACGCGTGGATGGGCGGGCAGCTCCCGCAAAGCTGGCATTCTTGGCAGGATCCACTTTTGACTTCACCTCATGGCACCTTCCCGATCCGCGGCGACCCGGGCCCTGACATCGACCTCCTCATCGCCGAGAACATCAACAAGTAAGTTTACACAAAATGCCGGGAGATGGGCGCAAGGTAGTTGAAAAGCTGCGACGGCGAAAGATCCCGCTGGCCTGTGAGCCTTGCCGCGAACGAAAGTCTCGCTGCGACGGAGGGAAGCCGATCTGCTCGACTTGTCAACATCGCTCTTTGCCTCTGGAACAGTGCATCTACACCATCGATAATGCCCGTACAGCAAGCAATGAGAAATATATCAAAACCCTCCATGAGAGGATCCGTCAACTCGAGTGCCTCTGTATGGAGCATGGAATCCCAACTCCCCCGATAACATCCGGATCCAGCCCCACACCGGCACCGCGATCCGCTACTACTGCAGGTGGTTCAGGTCAGTTGGATCCCCCCCAGCGAACATCTCCCTCTGTCTTTGTTGAACAGTCCATCGTTGTTGCCGCTCCTTCTCAGCATCCGGATTCCCAACACCAAAGTCCGTCTCAGAATGATCCCGGTCTCAGTCGTGGGCGCGATCACCGAGCACCGAGTCTGGGTCCGGGTCCGGCAGCCATTCCACTACCGCCACTACCACCACCACCACCTCCTCGGCACATGCCCGTTCTCTCACCGGCCGAACGGCTCGAGGGAGCATCTGAACTGGTTGGCGCAATCACAGCTATCGGAGCTGTCTCTACCGAACAAGATGCTGCATTTAACGCCACCGACGAGTTTTATGGCAGTTCCTCGGCTGCCTCCTTCATGAAGGAAGCCAGCAACTTTGTCAAGAAGAACCACGCACATCACATTCCGGATATCGATGTCCGACCGACACAGATGCCACACTTTGCGACTTACAATTCCCTCCATTGCAAAGGTGATTTGGGCATTCCCACACGCATGCAGTTCGCCCAGGCCGACAAGTTTGCATTACCTACACGGGCTCTGGCCGACCATCTCCTCAAGCGCTACTTTGAGAGGGTATACTGGTTGTATCCCTTCTTCCACAAGCCCACCTTTGAGCGAGCGTACGAGAGTCTGTGGAGACCAAACCATGGGCAGGATCCTACTGAGCCACTATCCCCTCCCGGTCTTGGCCTTGGGAGTTCTCCGGGAGCGGATGCAACCACTATTGTGTTTCATTTCGCTCTCAACACCATCTTCGCTTTAGGTTGCCAGTTCTCCGATCTCAGTCCTGATGGCAAGGCCTCCGCGCTACAGACCTATTTTGACCGAGCAAAGGCCTTCGTCAGTCTCGATCTGCTTGACCTCAACAATATTGGGGTCGTCCAAGCCCTATTACTTATGACCATATTCTTGTTGGGTACACCCTTTCCTCAAAGATGTTGGAACTCTGTTGGTGTAGCCTGCCGACTTGCTCAGGGGCTTGGACTCCACACAGAGGCGAGTCAGTCGACTCGTATTATCCGGTCCGACCTGGAGAAAGAGATACGGAGGAGGACATGGCATGGCTGTGTCATCTTGGACTTGTAAGCGATTTCCATCCATGGTAAAAATGGGTTATGGGTAAAGGACTAACCGCGGACTGCCTCTGCAACAGGACCGTCAGCATGACCTACGGGAGGCCCACCATGACTGCTCATATTGATGCGCTGGCATTACCGTCCATTGCCGAACTTGATGATGGAGAGCTTGACCGCCAGAATAGCCCTTCATCGGATAGTGTGCCGTCAAAGATGTACTTCTACCTCGAACATATCCAGCAATGCCACATCATGGGAGAGATTCTGTCCACCGTCTACCAATCACCTTTAGGCCGACCAACCAATTTACAGGACCCATCGAGTAGTGATCAAGCTACCCACGGCCTCGATGCCATCCTCGCGCTCGACGAGAAGCTTTCACGATATGAGAGATCCGTGAATCCCATCATGTCCTGGAGCACGCCGACCGACCTCATGGCGGTGGAACTGGAGAGAAGACAAGTCATTGTCACCCAGCGGACTGTGCTCCATGGAAAGTAAGTCCCGTATTCCTCATGTTGTGTTGCAAGTCCTAACCAAATTCCAAGCTTTCTCTACCTACGCCTGATGCTTCATCGCCCTATTCTGTTACAGTTATGCATGGATACCGTGTCGAACTCGACCAGTGACTCTAGCTCCCCGACAAAAAAAAATTTGCCTAACGCCAGACGGGCCCTTTATACCTCGTTCGCTGCCGAGTGTGGCAGAATCTGCATAACGGCAGCCATCGACTTGCTTGAGCTGGTACATAGTACCTACCGGACGAATACAACTGGCGGATGGTGCTGGGATGCACTTTGTAGGTTTCAATCCACTACTGTGTATGCTTGTGTCCCGAATGCTCACGCAAGCAAACAGATGCCTTCACAGCCGGGATAGTTGTTATTTTGGGACAACTTTGTCCGGCACCATCGTCATCATCGGAACAGCAACGCCTCGACCGGTCCTGGGCCTTATGTCAAGAGATTCTAGGGCACTTTGCTTCGTTTAGCATCTCTGCACACACATCTCTAGAACACTTGCGAAAGTTTCATGGGAATATGGTATCCCGACTATCAGGTATGTGGTCTGTAATGTTGGTTCTTACAAGAGGGTTAACCAATGCGGGTGTAGACAAAACCGGCGGAGAATCTTCGATGACCGAAAGAGGACTAATGTCTTCAGCTATCAACGAAACTTCGGTCCCAAACACAGGCTCGACATCAGGGCCTAGCTCCCATCTATTCGGACAAGGATATCAGCTCAATGCTCCGCTAGATCTGGGAAGCAATCCCTTCTGGCAGCCTCCTGGCGGCGCTCCAGAGTATGGAATGGCTGGCGGTTCTCTCTTGAACTGGGACCCGAACCTTGAAGACTTCATTATGGATAATTTCCAGTGATGAGGTTCCGTTGCCTCTAGAGTACAGAAGTGTTCGTTAGATGGACAATAAGGCCTTGCAATTACCAGCAGCCCCCGGTGATTGACAACAGTGTTCGCATACTGCAGTTAACCCTCTGCAGGATCCTTTTACATTTCATCCGAAGTTGTCCCCATACGATTGAGCACCGGCCGGCAAGGTGAGGGAGTTTTGTTTGCCTTTTGGGTATTTAACCCCGCCCCTCAACGCTCCGCGTCTCTATAGTTTTCTCCCCCAAACAACAACTCCCAACCCAAAAGTATCGGCAAACCAGCTTCACACTCGATAACAGCGGAATCTTGTTCTCGTTGGCTCGCTGCAGCCAGGCTTGCCAAAGCGCCTTCTTGACTTCTGATATTAAAGCGCTATCAGAGCTCGGTATGTGTGGTATTTACTTTGATTCGTCGACGTCCTACTTGGTTCTGACCTCCCTCTCACTTTCAGGCCACCTCAATCCGTCAACATGGCCTCACAAGAGGAAAGAGTCGAAATCAGACGCAGATTCTGGGTGGAGTTTGACAAAAACTGGTGGGCTCGCTATGCCTTGAAGCATCGCAAGCCTGATGGAACCCTGGAGGACCATCCAGAAGAAGATGTAATGATTTGGCATCTCCGCGATTGGATGGAATACGGTCTACGCGATTTGGAGGGTATATTGTTCAACATGTCCCCAAATGAGCGAGACGCTACGAACTACCTCTGCGGTCGAATTGATGGCGACACTCTGATCCAGTATGATCCGGGGGTAGACTGGGAAGTTTCACGCGCTCAGAACCCTGAACATGATGGGCTTGAAATCGACCATGGTGATAGCGATGACGGCGCAACTGAGTAAGCAACCCGCCTTTCATGACGTGATCCGTTGTACTTTGGAAGTTTGGATACCTTATGTTGATGCTGACCAAATGGAGTAACAGGATCAAAATCAACATGTTCCCATACGGCAAGGAGCCCTTTTCGCAGGTCTCCGACATCGACTATGCTAAGCCCTGGGGCGGCCTGCACGGATTCATGCTTGCGTTTGGTATCAACCCCCAGGATAGCGATGCTATTGTGCGCGCCGGTCAGTTGATTACCGCCCTTCGCAAGCAAGGAGCTATCTTCAGCTCACCTCACCTTGTGGTCAAGGCTGTCAAGGTAACGTGGGATTAGTGGTAGTGCTCCGGGAAGCCTGGACTAAGTGCGATGGATTGACAAGAGGAGCCTCGTTCCCATAAACATCTGAGCCAGCAAGCAATGGAGGGAAAACGCAGGACGAAAAAGACGCGGAGCGATCGGGACGCGGTCTTGCGAGCTGGTCAACTGATCATCGCGTTGCGCAAACAAGGAGCTGTTTTTACTCATCCCCGGGTTGACGTTAAGGAGGAGTGACTTCATTTTGAAGGATTCTGCCAGATAAATCGGTGCATCCAGGAGGAATCAGGAAGAGCCGATCATTGCGACAAAGTGGGAGCCAAAGGAGCTCACAATAGGTGTGTCATGGGTCTGAGCATCTATTCCTTTGGCAACAGCTCCTTTGGTCATGAACGTAGTTGCTAAACAGCAGAATGATAATGGTTAGAGCTTGGGGATTGTGCTGGAGGTCTAAGAGAAGCCCGCTTGCGTTGCGTAGGTGCGTAGGACTAGAAGCCAATGGAAACCCACCTTCCCCCTCAACCTGACCAGTGTTACTCGGCCGGTTACCAAAACATCAACACCAAGGCGGATGGTTGCCAGGTTGGCGATACTTGTAGATCACCGTGCTTATTCGGATAGAATCCGACCTCATACACGCCCGTATAAAACTGAGCCTCCACTAATACGGGCCAAAATCGGGCCTTACCACACTGCAGCAACCTACGCGCAGCGCAGCGCGGCCCGGGGCCTCGTAACTGCAGTGCGTTAAACTCCCGTCAGCTGCCTCTAGTGCGCTGGGTCGCTGCAGGTGCGCTGGCCCGGGTCGCTGCGCTGGGTCCCGCGGTGCCTGCGCTGGGTCGCTGCGCTGAAAACACCACGCTAGACGGGAGGTATTCGGAGTCCTGAGGCAAAGGTCTTGGCTGCGACGGGAGAGGAGCAGCTGCGCTTGCCATGATCTCAATTCAATGCGGTGGACTCCGATACTTCTTCTTGGAAGGCACGAACGGTCATGAGTGTTCAGTGCTAATTTACTTGGCTGTCATTGCACCTGTCACGTTCGACTGCTGCCCATCGCCACGGCAACAACCGTTCCACTTGCTCTTTTGCTCACATATATCTGCCAACGAACCTTCAGTACTTTTCCTCAACAGCATCACAACTACTCGCATCTCCTCCAAGATTTTGGTTGCTTGTTTTCATCGACGCATATCCCAGGACACAACCACGCATTGACGCGACTACAAGACTCAAACAACGGTAAGGTCTCTTCCTCTTTCTTGTCTCAGTTCCCTCCGCTTTCTCCTTTGTGACGGTACCCCTGGCAAGCTCTAACCTACTCAGCCTTTGTCCCCCCAGATCTTCAGTCTATCTGCATCCAAACATGAGTTCCCAAGCCGACAATACCGAGATCGAACGCCTCTTTGAAGAGTCATGGACCAAAAGCTGGTACGCCCGCTACAAATGCGCGCGGACCAACTTTGGAGGCACCTGGAGAGAGCCCTCTGTTCCCGTCGAGATCGTTGACCTTTGGAAACGTCTTGACTGGCTGGACCTAGTCCATGGAACCGGTGGCGTGCCGGCCGACGCAACCTACCGCAGCTTCATTGAGACGTTGAAGAGCATGACCAAGGAGGAGCGGGAGATAACGGGCTACCTATGCGGAAATGTCCCCATGGCTGAGTTTCCCATGTACGACAGGCCGGATGGGCCGTATTGGCGCGCCACACGCGCTCAGAACGTACTACACAAGGATGTTCGCGCTTTTGAGTCTCAGAGTGTCAAGGACGAGACCTTGTGGTATGTTCCATTCTTCCATGATTATCATGGATACAAGGATCAACAATCTCAGCTTGTTACTAACGCCTACAACGATGCTGAACAGTGGCCTCTACGTTGGTCCGTACGCTACCGCACCTGTGGCCGGCGCCGACACACTCAAGGACGAGCCTCCCGTCACTATCGTTCCGGTTTCCGAAGAGCAGTAGATCCCGCCGCGTCATCTCCCTTCTCGCTCAAGTGAACATGCAGCCCATTATCTACGGCCCCAGCTTCCAAGCAAGCGAAGCTCAACGAGCGGACAACAGTCAACACCGACTCCGAGCACCAGGAGGAGTTTTCAATCTTTTGACTGTTTTAAAGGCTTTGGTGGTATCCGGGAGCTCCTCGCTACGTTTGGTATCAACCCAGATACCGAAGGAGCTTTCGTACGGGCTAGACAGATCTTGAAAGCTCTTGAAAAGTACGGAGCTCGCTTTACCAAGAGACCAAGCGCTCGAGAAAGGAGAGTTGAAGGGCGAGGGACCAAATGCATTGAAGTGTCTCCATGTTACAAGGACGTAGGACAATATGATGTTACCAGCAGTTTCTGTAGAGCCGGAGAAAGGCTTATTTGTGTAAGGCATTGAGATAGTGGTGTTTAGAGTTGAGTCTAAAGAAAGAAGTTCATCTTTACTGGCTTCGTGACAAAGGACTCTTGACTGCATTTGAAGGCTGTTTTCTTCACGAAGGGAATTACGAGATGATGATGAAACCTCTGGAATGTCACCACCTTATACACGTCTCCTGCGCCCAGGTATAGAGCCAAATAAGTAAGGACCAAGCAGCACACTCCCACGTTACCTACGACCAGAAGATCCACGGAAACACCAAGCCTACCTACCTACCCATTAGGGACATCTCGCAAGCCAGGCCTTGGACACCAAAACACAAAAGTCTCCAAGCACACATCATCCACCAGAACCAGCAAAAGACAACAACCCCATATTCCCACCTCAGGGACAAAAGCTCAACAGCCATCATGACCTCCTACCCCTACCCTTCCTACCCCTCCATTCCAGCTTCCCCGGGTTCTCCTTCTCCTCCCTCTCCATCTCCCAGTCAGACAACCCTAAGAATCACCTGCACCGTCCCAGATTCTCCTTCCTACTCCTGCTCGCGCTCCCGCCCTCCTAGCCCTACCCCCGGCAGGAGAGGACCGAACAGGGAGACATGGACGGCAAGCATGCTAGGGAGCTGGTTGGAAGGGGTGGAAGAAGATCCACGTGACATTGAGGGCGAAGCGGTGGCGGCGGTGGCGGAGGGTTCTGGGAGTGGGACTGGGACTGGGACTGGGACTGGGACTGGGACTGGATATAAAGGTAGGGGAGAAGGAGGGGAATGTAGGGGTGGAGGTGGTGGAAGAGATGGGGAGGGTGAAGATGGGGAAGGGGAAAGTGATGGCCGGTGGGGTGGTGAGAGCGGGGCCGGTGGCATTGAGGCGTGGAATGCGGGGGTAAGGGACAGTGATGTCTCTGGGTCTGGGATGCTTGGTAGCTCTGTGGCTTGTAGCCGGTGTGGATGCCCCTGGGATGCCCACGATGCTGATGGTGGTGGTGGTGACTCTGGTGATACGTCTAGTATCCAAGAGGACCTCCACTTTACGGTCAAATTGTCGGATCTGAAGATATCTGACAGTCCTGATGCAGAGACCAATGGTAGCCGTTCGGAACAGGGAGGCTGGGAAGAAGATCCTGACGAGGATCACAGCGCAGAGAAGCAACTCGGAAGCCATGACGATGATGGCAACAGCGATAGTCCGGGATGGTTCCGCACGGCGGTGTACGGCTTGGAGGGATTGAACAAGTTGAGAAGCCCCAGGGGCAACGGTACTCCCTCTGACCAGCCTTTGTACAGCACGCCCAAGACGACCATTTGCGGTGCTTGTGGTAGAGATAGACAGCTTGAGCATGATTGGAGGTATGGTACATGCCAAATTCACCCGTACTCTCTTTGGTAAGGGGCTCATAGCTGACACGCGAGGGGGATAGGAACTACTACCGAGCGAAGTGCGAGAAGATGATGGTTGACGAGGAAAGAGGCTCAGATGGAGAGAAGACGGCAGGGTATGATGGGAGTCCTGATCACAATAGTGAAGGCAACGGATGGGGGTAACGTACTAGCCTCTTGTGTTGTTCATAAGTCCAAAAACTGACCAACTGTCTACCTTCCAGGGACCCAGATCCAGTCACCTCCGCCACTGATCAGACGTACCAAGCAGCGTCAAATAATGAAGAGGAATGGGGGAGTGATCGCAGGAAAAAAGCGACTGAGACATCCAGGTATTATATCAGAAGTTTTCATCTCTTCATATGGACCACGCGCATAACAGCTGATTCTTTAGCAGTGAATCCAGCACTTCCGAGTCGTCCTCCGAACACACGCAACAACCTTCAAGCAGAAACCGGAAGCTTGTCTCGACGATAGAAGACTCACTCGATTACCTTGACCAGTGGGGAGGACTTCGCGGGTTTATGAACGCATTCCTTATCAATCCCGCCCGGACCGATGCCGTCTATCAGGCTGGCAAGCTGATCCTCGCACTCCGCGCTCAAGGGGCCTCGTTTGCGCGCCCCCGTCGAAAGCCCTGGAGTGAAGAGGTACTTCAGATGGCGTCGGGGTTCATGTAGAGACTTGATGTGTGGCCTGTGAGGGGCCGATGCTCGATCTCGGAATAACTGGATCCGAGGTGTTGACCGGATGGACGTTGGTCTGTGGGTTCATCGGGACAATAGACTGTTGAGCTCGATCGACAGGAATGTCCAGCACTGGTAGTGCTGGGGTTCCCAGCTCCCCAGCTGTGGAATAGAGTCGCGGTAGAATGCGTCGTTCCTTTGCATATTGAAACCAGCAGAAAACACAGAGTACCTAAAGATGAGAGGTAAAAAAAAGTGACAAAAAAGTTGTTTGAAGCCGCACCCGGGCAGATTCGAACGAACCGGTTCTACTAAGGAAGTGGTCAGCCATCTGTGCAGATGTGGCGCCCCATCTTGACAACTGAGCCAGACTCCCCCACGGTGGTTTGGTGACTGTACCTTCCAAACACGGACCTTAAGTACCAGGGGCAGGTACAGGAAGTTAGCCGTCTTTCCTTGGGATAGGATGAAGGTGTCAATGACGGGACGGAAGACCTGAGTCTTGGAGGCTTGGTGAGGACTGAAGGCACGAGCCCGGGCATCCAGTTCCAGCGCGCTGCCAGGTGCATACGCCTAAAAAAAACGGCGGGGGTGCCCTTCCCCGGAAAACATGCCCCTGCGGCCCTGCCCCATGTGCATGCATGCAGCCTTAGGTCAAGCCAAACGGGCAACACGCACCGAGGACACTCGCTGATTCGACACGCTATGCAGCTTTCAGTGATATCCAAAATCATGTTGCTTCAAGTTCAATTCAGATGGTCTGTCAACATGTAACTAGACCATACCTCTATGCATTGTTCTTATTATCCTTTTCACGAGGCAATTTCTCTTCATAACAGTCAGGAAAGCCCGGTCAGGTTCAATTGCCCTAACACACGGGCATTGTAATTGGCGCTGAAGCTATAGTGGACTTATAGCGCCTTCCAGTTGATGTGGACCCACTTTCTGCTGCAGGAGGCCGGGTAGGACCCACTTTCCCGCGATCCCCCTCCCCTCTCCGCGTTTGCTCACGCCTTCCCCTCCTCCATCCCCCATCCTCTTCTCCCTTCCTTCCACAACATCTTAGGTTCACTTCGACAAAAGGCCCGCGGGTCGGCAGCAACTGCATATCTTTGGGCTTCCCTTCACGCCTTCCACCTACCCACTGCACTGACTGTTCCAATCCCACCTGCCCGATTACTGTACATCCCCCGCACAACATCCTTCCCCGCTTTCCAACATGTCCGACTACGACGACGACGACGATTATGGCTACGACGACTATGATGACTACGATGGCGGTTATGACGACGGAGGGTATGACGACGGAGGGTACGACTATGGCGACTACGATCACGGTGGATATGAGGATCATGGAGCCCATGACCATGAGAGCCATGATGCTGGCGAGGATGCAGTAGCAGTGGAATACACGGAGTTTGCCGTTATTGAAGAGGAGGAAAGTGGCCATGACCAGGAAAGCGCTGGCGGTGGCCATGATGAGCACACTGGTTATGCTGAGTATGCTCATTCGGACGATGGCTACCAAAGTGATCACGATCAAGTTCCTTCCTATGGAGTCGTCTCCGGTGGTCCCAGCTATGTTCAAGACCACGACGACCACTCTGCATCGCCCTCTCCGTCACATTACACTCCGTCTGCTCGTGGCGGTGTCGAAGGCTACCCATCATCTGCAACGCATGGTTCGATGGTCGACTCCCAAAGTCACGGCGGATCCTACAGCCATTACCCTTCATCAAGAAGCAGCGGCGATCATTACAGTGGCAACCACCATGGTCCTGGCACATGGCATCACGGAGAACATTCCAGTTCCCAACGAGACTACAGGCCTGGATATTACGATCAGGGGGCGGTGCCGGCATACAGGTAGGTTGGACTCACACACCAGAACTTGCCAATTCCTTGCCAGAAGTGCTTGTTAAGAAGGACCTGGAGCCACATCACTCTGACAGTTGCCGACAATTAACAGGCTCGAAACCCAACCCAGCTAC
Organism: Neurospora sp. CHS-2018b; assembly: GCA_009806015.1. Classification (NCBI taxonomy): domain Eukaryota; kingdom Fungi; phylum Ascomycota; class Sordariomycetes; order Sordariales; family Sordariaceae; genus Neurospora; species Neurospora sp. CHS-2018b. The sequence continues at coordinate 152,112 of RAOV01000020.1, forward strand.
CAAACCCACTATCCACCTTCAAATGCTGCAGCGTCCCACCACAACGCACACGGAGGGAGGCACATGTCAGACTATGAATACTTGCAAGCCTGGGGCGGAAGGCACAACTTCATGGCTTCTTATGGCTTGAAACCCGAACCCAGCGGATATGAAGAGTCACAGGCAATCATGAACGCACTGAGAGACCGAGAATCTCGAGGGTATGGCAGTAGCTACTACTCAGCTTCGGCCACGGCACATTCTCCTCGGGTTCATCCCGCTGCAGCACGAAACGAGGCCAGAAACTACTACCTGAGACATCAAGGGTGGTGGTGGTGAGATCAACTGCAGGACAAGTCTTACCCTACGAACTGAGCAACAGGAGTGGTAGGCGGAGTTGGAGGTGGAGTGAAGCACATGTTACATTTCAAGCAAGTTCGTCTTTTACTGTTGCACTTCTTTGAGCCCTGTGATCTTTGCGCCACTGACCAAACTGCTCGTCGTTGCCTTCGATTAACCGTAACGCAACGTGAGAAGAAAATATCGGCACCAGTAGCGCTTCCTTTTGTCTTGCAGATCTCAGGATGTTTTGGATCTACGATGCTCATACCCTGACAGAAGCTGCAGTATTTGAGAAAAGCTGCGGTCTTCCGGTAACCACGAAGTCCGTTCTCTTGCAGGGACGATGCAAGCACTCCTGGGATGGGAGGTTTTCGTGGGAAGCGAGTCCCGCTGGACTGAGGTATAAAGGACTGGCCTCCCCCTCGCAGACTGTTTCGTTTCCCTCTTCTCTCTCCATCATTCACAGCCACCTTAGCCATCATCTTTGATATCTACCATCATCTACTTATGTCATCATGTCTTGATCCAACTTATCCCACCAGCGATTGCTTTTTTTTCCATCATGTCTTGATCCAACTTATCCCACCAGCTATTGCTTTTTTCCCTCACACGACCGGCAAACACAGCGCTCCTGCATAGCAAGGACGGTTGGACTACTCAACAGTCCAAATCCACTTCGACAGTCAGCCATGCCTCCACAACAACAGAGATCAGACTTCGATTCGGCCCGTCTCTTGCCCAGAGACCCTATGAGGGTTTCATACTCTCCCATCAGATGGCCCTTTGATGTCTCACCACGACATGATGTTCCAACTATTGACCCACCTGCCGCTCATCAAGTCGTTGGATCCGGATGAAAACATCCATGTTTGTTCTTCAGCTGATCCCCTTGATGGCGATGCTGCCATCATTCCTTTTGGGGATGTATCAAAATGATACAGAGTACGTCTCCCATTCCATTGCCTCCAGTTCAACGGCTAACTCTGTTTGCATTTCAGATCTCAGACGACATCCCATCGCGCGCGGCACCCTCTGCTGTCTCCAGAGCTCCGAGAAACCTGAGTTTCCCCGGTGTCATTGTTTTGCATTTGCAAAACGGCCCTCCCGACAAGGAAGCCTCTATGGCGGCTTTTTACTCAGAGCCAAGACCCTGCGTCCTTGCAAGATCTCGTTTCACGCCGATCATGCCACCACGGTTGAGGTAGTCCAGGCAGATGCGCCTCCCAAGTCATCTGAGAATGAGATGCCTCTTTCCTCGGGCAACTGGGAGCTTTTGGAATAAGGACGTTATATGCCCACACCCACAACCCATTCAACTCTGTTTGGCCAAGGAACAACGGTCCCACGGTGGACTTCCCCACATGAGTCCAAGAGAGTAGGAGACCCGGGCCAGCCGTTCAGCAGCGCCCTTTCCTTGCACATGACCGCTTGACACGAGAGCCGCCCGAGGAGACGCAGATGTCTGCAGAGGAGGAAATCAAGCAGGAGCCGTCGACGCCGACGGCCTCATTCCCAAGGAACCTCCTCACACTTGTCTCCGTGCAAATGCTTTCAGGTACCTTACCTGCCTTGCAACGATGGTAGAGGTAAATTCTTCCTTTTGCGTTTCGGTGCCCAATCACATCTGCTTTCAGGCCTTCATCTGACACAATCTTACAACAGGAAGCATGGCGACATCCAGCAGATTAGCCAACCCTCCCCGCTCGCGTGGCCCGGCGCAGCCGCCACGGTCCTGGCCGCCATGGCCTTCGTGCCGATTTGGGTCGTGATCCACCCAATCGGCCTAGCGGGAGAACCACCGAGAGTACCCATGTATAGCACCGCCCACGAAGCAGTTCAACCCTCTCATGATCTCATCCATGAGTTCAGACCTGGCGCCACCCCCTTCGACCCCCAATGCGCGCATCAACGGCACCAGCACCCCCCATGGCACCGGCACTCCCATTCCTCAGCACATTCGTCCCATGTCTGGTGCATCGAGCGCTCCTCCCGCTAAGCGCCAGAAGACCAAGCAGACCAACCCCAACTTGCCCAAGATTCCTCTTGCTGAGGTCCATGCGGCCTTCGTCGAGTTCCAGGCCAAGCCCTGCCTTTAGCCCTGCGGGACCGAGCCAAGCTTTGAGCCCTTCGATCGAGCCAGACTCTTGATCGAGCAACTGGTCCTCAGAGAGAAGGCGAGGCTCCGGCAGATTTTGGAGCATGGGGGACCGCTCGGGACCCAGGAGGTTATTGGGGATAAAGGCCAAGGACAGCTTGAGGCATCGTCTGATTCTCTCAACCAACCGCTGACCGACATCTGGAGAGAAGCACCCCGGCGCCCGGAGGCGGCCGCAATCCCGCCAACGACCAGGCCGGTCCTGGGGGCCATGTGACAATTGGAGCCTCGAGCTCCATCAATTCTCTGCCCGCCAATGTTGCCTTCAAGATCTGCCGCTATATCATCCTGGAGGTTGGGTGTGCACGTCATCGTGCTCGTCGTATGTCCTCTTCTACATCTAGCCGAACATCTTGTCTCGTTTGTTATCCACCTCCCAAGATGACATTTGGACGGCGATCATTTCAGTCGATCCAAACACCCATTCTCAGAAGACTCAAGTTCAAACGTCCGACTACAGACCATCGTCAATCACTGCCTCCGTCTTGCCATTTCAAAGGTGTTCAAGTCCGTAAGCTCACTTGACTCTTGTTCTCTCATCAGAGGCATAACCACACGCCAAGACCCGGAGACGCCGCACACGTCTGGCTCCGATCGCTCGGTGTCCCCGGAGCCGAAACAGCGTGAGCATGGTCCTCAAGAACCTAGGGTGCGAACAGTTGCACCAAACAGGGAGGACAAGGATTTCGACTCTCTTCCCGACTACACGCCCAGCATTTTGACGCTTCCCAACACACCCGGCTGTCTCAAGGTTGACTGGAAGGGCAACCCGCTCGACTTGAGCAAGGATCCCAACAGGGCGCTCCTTAATGATGAGGAGCTCAGCCTTGCTGCTGCCCTTCGCCTGGATTGCGCGACCTACCTGACCAGCAAGAGGCGCATCTTCATGAGACGCATTGAGTGCGCTAAGATTGGCAAGGAGTTCCGGAAGACGGACGCTCAGCAGGCGTGCAAGATCGACGTCAACAAGGCACAACCCGCCACTGCCTCTACTGGTGCTGAGCGCCTTCGACTGCCGCTCCGACCCACTCGGCGGCCGCTTCCGAGGAAGTTCTAGAGGCAGCAGTGGAGGCTCTCATAGATGCAAATCTGGAGGGCATCCAAGAGGCACCGGAGCTGACGGTTCCGGGACCTGCCCTTGGAGTTTGCGTTTCGAGCTGTCTTTCAACCGCAACGGCCACCAGAACGAACACGACGACGGCAACGTCGGCGGGCTCGCCTGCAGCAACACTCTCAGCCTCCGCCGCCCAGCCCAATAACCATGGTGAAGACGCCCTTCTGGCGTTGATCGAGGACGAGGCGCGAAAGCCCTTGGAAGCCCTCTTCTGGCACTGAACTTGAGGCCAGATCACCTTGTGTCGCTCGGAGGGGTATGGGGGTAACATGGGCCAAACCGGGCACCAATTTCGCCACAACAAAGTTCTGGTTGGGAAGTGGCAATGTCGACGATGTTGTCAAAACTCTGAGAGGATATGACGTTTTACGAGTCGGATAGACCGATAAGGACGAATATGATGATGATGACTCCGAGTTTCTCCACTACAAGCCCTTTTGGATCTCCGCGACAGAGTCAACGTCCAACAATGGGCCTGGACAAGCCAGTAATACACCACATTGTTACGAAAACGAAACGATAACGATGTCGAGCGAAGCGGTGTTCCCCTGCCAATCGAAGCCTGCGGGCGAGATTTTCGATAAATTGCAGCAACTCAAAAACATGGTCACGACCTGGGGTGACTTTCGATTAGTCCATACTTACCAGAAAGTCATAGAAGATCTCCGGGAATCCAGCCATGGAAAACCTATCCCCGACTTTTGTGTGGCCTGTGCGACCGATATGGTCTTCCGTGAAGCTGTGACTCTGCAGCTTAATCATGGACACGAAAACGGAAAATTCGCGGCCGTTGTCAAGAGTGCGGCCTTCAAGAAAACGGCCGATGTCCCCACTGCAAAATGGCCAGGCTCCGTGCCAGCGGGACGTCACGAGTGTAAGCCGGGTTGTAAGAAGCACGGGTGTGAGGGAGAACGATGCCCTTGCCATCGACCTACTAAAGGGCGAGCCAGCAGTTGTTACACTTGCCAGCTGGCCAAAGTTTCTTGCAACCCTGCAAGGAATGGCAACGGATCGTGTCAACGTTGCTCCACTTACCCAGGCCTCTTCGCCGAGATGCAAGAGGCCTATCGTGCCAGGCATGGTGGCCACCATGAGCATCAGCGGTGAGAGAACATTGTCCTATGCGACCAACACGCGCAACCCCGAAAGGTGATCTCAAAGCGAAACGTCGGGCTATCAAGCGTGACAAGGGAGCACTCTTGCTCCGAACCTTGGCTGAGCGCCATAAGATCCGCAACCGGGTGAAGCATATTACGAATGTGCCCAGGTTTGGTGGATTGGAGTCAGAGACGGGCACACGCAAATGCAAACAGTGCCTTTGAAAGTCCGATTGAGTCCCAGGAGGAGGCTGCTGCTCCTGTTGTTGCTGCCCCTGAGGTTGCCGCTGCCCCTAAAGCCGCTGTTCAGATTCAGAAGCCGGATATTCCGGCCATCTATGAACCAAAGCACCTGTCCGCTACCCTCAAGAAGTACTGGGACCTGTGCCAAAAGGAGAGCAGCCCGGAGGTCGCGGCCGAAATTCAGAGGAGACTGCCAACTGCAAACCGGTTGAGGGCCTCGTGCCCTCGTCGATCTGGTCCGCGTCGACATCAAAGCTTTGCATCCGGATATGCACAAGTCCGCATCACGTGTTGTTCGAGAAGAGCAAACCTACCTGCTGGTGGTGGTTCTGCTGGGCTACTTGACCGGATTTGGGAATGGAAAGCAATATGAGGCGACTCCGTTGACGCTGGTGCGTCCGCCACCTACCCCATGCAGTGCTCTGCTCTGCGCAAGGGTGGCCACGTCGTGATCAAGAACCGTCCTTGCAAGATTGTCGAGGATGGCAAATACGACGAAGGAAAAGGAAGACAGATTGTTGGCATTCAGATACAAGCAAGGCATTGCGAGGCACTGCTAACAAAGCGGATGATATTCGAGACACGGAGAGGAAGTTGAGACCAGCATACGCATCTGAGCTTCTAGGACCATCCATCGTCGACCCTGCGAGGTACACTGGATTGCTTGAGGGGCAATCCGGTCGATAACGCGTTGTCTAGAGCTGACTGGCAGACCTCAACCAGGCACCGAGAGGTGTCTAACAAGGTGACGAAAACTATCACCAAGCACATTGATGCTCCAAGACCTCCTCCGCGACAAAGTTCTCAAGCCGTATAACCGGGCGTGGGATCACAAGGAGTTCCTCCTCAAATCCCGGCGAGGAGGAAGCCTCAACGGTGCTCAAGCTGGGCGAGTTCCAGGACGAGGACACGCTCACCCTCTCAGAGGCTTCCCTCGTAATCAACGCATGAGAGGCGGGAAGGAATAGACCTTTAACGAGATCACGACGAACTGGGGTAAGGACCAGTTAGTCTCAGACATCAAGCAACTATTGGGAGAGATCGAGGAATTCGATCCAAAAGAGCCCATTAACGATTTTAGTAAGGCCGTTTTGGCCGAACACTTCATCCATGAAGTTGCGCGTATATCGCGTGATTTCACCAAGGCATTCATTCACGACAACGGAGAATCTGCGGAGAGCGATGCGGCTAAGAATCCTTTTGCCGCGAGCATCAGCATCAACGAATCCGCCTCCTCCTTGTTCTAGGTCATAGCCTAGACGAGAAGAACATGAACTGTCACTTCTCCCTTCAATTTTTAGCCAACCGCACATTCGCGGCCTCCCGTTTTAGGATGTCGACAAAGCGATCGAACTCATACGACTCCAGCAAAAAGCCTTTTCTGGGATCATACAAGAAGCGCAAACGCGGCGAGTTTGAATCCGAGACCGACGAAGACATGCCCAAGAAGAAAAGGTGTGACCCTGGAAGCGGAGCCGAGCGGCGGCGGCGAGGACAGGAATGCGGATCTCAATGCCGATGAACCATACAACCCCAAGATTAGTGTTGTTTTCTTTCCTGCCTGTCTACACAAATCAAGGGGTTGTTGCGTCGTCGTCCAACGATGACAGCACTGTCTGTCACCAAATCATGGGGTTGTTCATGGTCGTTGTCGAACGACGTCAGCACCTGTGTCCTAGCATGAAATTCCAGTGCAGAGGGCACAACCTCTTTGGCGTCTGCCACATCACGGCACATGTGTACTATTGGGGAGTCCGAACGTTCGGTGGGAGCCATGAGCAATACCGTGAGAGTGAGCCGTCTATCAAGGTGACGGACACTCTCCACAGTCCACACAAATCAAGGGTTTGGTGTTTCTGGCACGTTCACCTGCCAAGAAGACCCTGAAGCGAAGCGAAGCGGTGCCAGTCGAGATCTCGCGCGTTTGCCGTAACTTGGCGGCACTTTGCATCTGCTCTTCTACAAGCTGTCTCGATGCGACTGTTATCGAACGTTACGCCAGCCTCTGGTCCCCCAAACTTTCAGAGGCAAGGGTATCAGGTTCCAAGTCGTGGAGGGTTCTTTCTCGCCCAGATCACCCCTTTATACCACCAACCTCACTGTTACTGATGACATTTCCTCTCGCAACTTGAACCAGCTGACCCAAGTTCGCCAAACCGTCGACCCATTTCAGACCTACCAGGGGCACGGGCAAAGTATGAATCTCTTTTGTCGAGACACATGCTGGAAAGCCAGGAGGGCTTTGGATGGGTAAGCTAATGGTTCCCATTGACAGTGGACATCCTGAACCTGACGGAGATGCATGGCTAACGGTTCCAAACGTGAACAGTGCACAGAGCCAGGTTGCGACAGCGGCCACATCCACGAGGGCGGCCCGGTACAGGCCTCAGTGTCTCCTGCCAAAAAGCCCGATACGTTGCGTGACCCTTTTGCGGGCAAGATCATGTGAGCCAGACCCCGAACCGGTCGACAACGCCCGGGCCCCGGCCGCCACACAAGAACCGACGCCCCCTCCCTCCCTCCCGACGTCCGGCGAATCGTCGCCCAAGAATTCGATTGTCGTCCCAGCCAAGAACCCGTCCGGCCACCACTACAACAACACCACCCAGGAGGGTCTCGGAGATTTCACAGCTCTGCGGAACCGTCTTCCGACGACGCCAGCACTGTCGTCTAACTTAGTGTGGTCCGGCTCAAATGACCGGCTCGAGGGATCCGTCCGCGAAGGGTCAGGAACCTAATAGCCGCGCTCCTACACACCAAGAGGCCAGACTAGCAGAGCAGGATTCATCAAATGTTGGCAACGGCATCGCACATCTACAGGACGCTTTTGCCGTCGTCATGCGGACCTGGGAGACCAGCGAGGAAAGACGGGATTTCGAGGATGGGGGTAGTGATAATGGCGAGCACGAGACCGACGACGACAGCGACAACGATAGTTGGCCCTACAGCGACAACCATCCGTCAACTCTGCGTCTACCGGGTTCAAATGCCCAGCCTGTGCCGCAGCGTTTTCTACAAATGAGCCACGATGGCCCGGATTCAAAACCGCAAAAACGGGCACCAGGTCCGCCCCATGTATTGGGACGCCCGACTGGAGACCTCCGTCTTCCGCGAGGCCGGCGTGGATATTAGCGTACATGGCGCAGAGCAGTGGGACTTCCAACTCCCCAGTCTTTTCTGCACGCGTTTTGGAAAACGGAGAAACAAGGTAGAGGAAATGCTCTACTCGCTCGGCGTCTCGTTCTTGTCCTCCTCCTCCGACTTCAAAGGCAAGCGTTTCGCCTGGCACAATGCGACCAATGACTGTTGGGCAACGGTGGCTGGGTTTCTCCAGGTTCTTTCCATGGCTAGACAGACATGGAAATGGAAGCGCTGGGTGGAAGAGGAAAAGACAGATGACGACTGGTGAATGATCCAATTCAGCCCCACGGAAAGGGGTTTTGGGCAAACTAGCGAAAACGGGCCTCGCCCGACGCTTTCGACGGCGAACAGCACTTGAGAACTCCATTTGTGGCTGCACCCTCGCCCTCCCAGAGCTCCAGGCATTGCTCAAACTCAGTACCTTCGAACGCCTCCTCATGGCCTCCGTCAAATCCCGCCCCGGCTGCTCCGGCACTCGCCCCGAATTGCAATTGTATTTTCCAGCTTGGCTTAGGCCAAAGAGGCGACTAATCACCTCAGATCAACATTGATCCTTGGGTCCCCGATGTTCTTCTTGCCGACCGAGAGCTAGTCAATGCTCTCGCGCAATTAATCTCCTGTGCCCATTGCTTTCCACGGTACAGGCAGAGCGTCCCCCATATTACTGAGATATACTCAGTAACCAAGGGCGTAAGGGCATTAGGGGGAGGCTCGCCTCGAGGTTAACTCCCGAGGAGAAGCGCAACACCTTGAGGGTATTGACAATTCTTGGAGTTTTTACGCGGCGATGTGGCGGGGCGGCCCTGCGGTGGAAATCCTCAGGATGGAAGTCATGAAACTCAGGGCTGCTGATCTGACCAAGGACGTTGTGATTGAGAAGCTCAAGGCCGCCCTTGAGGAGGAGAGAAAGAGGACAATAACAGTCCAAGATGAGGCGCACCACCAAGAAAAAGAAACCATCCGGAGGCTGATGGAAGAATATGGAAAAGTGGTGGAAGAGGACGGGGAAGAGCACAGCAACTTGGTGCCTTTGAACAGGAGAACGGCCGTATACTGCACGACCTGGACCAGGGGCATTGCCTCGCTCGTCCACATCATCACGAGAACCGGTACGATGATCGACACATGCAGCCTTGGAGAATTTGCAGAAATCTATGGTGGCAACGACGATGTGTTCCCGGACCGTCAAGGTTCGCAGAGTACGGGTCACGCACGCCAGAGGCCCTAACCACGAAGGCCGCGGCACAACTTACGATCTCGTCACGAGCACGCCGGTCCCGGCAGCACTACAGACCTGCTACCAAGCCCGTTACAAACACCGGCTGTACCAACGAGTTTTTTCCGAGTTGGACACTGTCAGATCTTGTGAAGAGCGCCGATATGTCTGGCTGAACTTGGACATCGACACGGTCGACGCGGGTTTTTCCAACGGGCTCACTCTATTCGATTTGAGGGGTGTTGCACGATCAATCCGGCGCCTCAAGTTTGAGACGGCTCGGATTACGATTGGCGAAAAAGCTGCCCTGGGCGGGGACGCTGAGGAGGGACACGCCATGTACTTGGGGGTTTTGCGAGAGAGAAATGACCCGTCGTACCGGCTTATGATGAGGATGAGAGAAGAACAAAGCAAGAAGGGCATGAAGAATAAGAAGGACACGGAGGAAGACGGTGATAGAACTACAGAACGAAAAGGGGCCGGGCGCCCGGCGGTTGTCGGAAGAGACCGAGGAGGAGCGAATGAGGTTGCTGGATGTGGCGATGGAGTTGATCAAAAAGGAGACACGGAGGACATGGAGGACACGGAGGACACGGACTATATCGTCTTGTGGACCTCATGAATTCAGTAGCAGCGTCTACTAATGGACCATTAGTTCACCACGCGCATTTTAGGCTCGGGACGGACGACAACCTCCTAGAGAACTTTCAAACCACCATATCTCCAACCACTCTTACCCCAACCGCTGTGCCTATGGTAGTGTTCAGCAAAAAGTACCGGCCTGTCTACCACCATGAAGTCCACATGCCCCCGCCGCTATTCTCGGTGCTATCTTCGGTACTGGGACCAACGGAGCTTACGTCGAGAAGATTTCCAACCTCAAGAAGCCCTTGGCCGGCGAGTACGACAAGTCTACCGGAGATATGGAGGAGTCGCGTTAATAAATTCCTTCGTGCGTGAGCGCACAGGAGCCGACGAGCTCGAACTCTCCGACCCCCTGGATTGGGTTGCGGCGGTAGAGCAGCAGCAGCAGCGACAACAGGACGAGGACATGGAAGCGAGGCGCCGCGCTTCGGAAGTCTACACTTCCGACCAGTTGGAAGAGTTCAAGATTGGGCACAATGATATCATCTTCATAGCCTTGGACTTCGAAAAGGCTGACCACGGCCTCAACGACCGAATCTTGGACCAAGCCCGTCCAGGGCTTTGACGATTGAATTCCGCCTTTTAACGATGATGCTTATGGGACGAGAAGGAGGGAGGAGAGGAGGAGCGGAGAAGGCGGAGGGCCGCGAAGAGGAGAGAGAGAAGGAGGGCTCCTGTGAGGGTGGAAGCAGAGAAGACCGAGGTGATGGTTGTGAAGCACAATCATGTTAGGAAGCATGGTGTTCAGAGAAATAATTATGGTATCGGTGCCGTCCACATTGCCGACATGAACGCCTTTATCACTCGCACAATACCCAGACGCAGGATCATGTAGCGTTGGCTCGCATTGTGTAGCACTCGTTGAGTTGACAGCAGAAGCTCGAAAGGCAGGACCTGCTCTTACCGCCATTCAACGTTATTCAAGCGCATACGAACAGTAATTGCTTCATAGAATACAGATGTATGTCGGACCAAATAATCGTGAAAGCTTCCCAATGTGCTTGACTCAAAGTGATTTGATCGACGCTGTCGTTGGCCGTTGGCTGTTGTGTTTGTTGTAGTCCTCAGCCATTGGTGAACGTGTGCATTACCGGGCCTCCGGCATATCCATTATGATGGACGGGATACCTACCTATCTAGGAATTCTCGCCCTGCTCACTGCCGCCGTCGGTGGTGTTTATGACTTTCATTCCAGGGAGCAACCTACAATGCGCGCATAGCGAGGAGGGGTATCCATGTAAGCATGTTGAAGCCATCACCAGCTCTTGGCTTTCTTGGCACACAAGTGGGTACGATCCACACATGGCTACCCGTTGTATATAAAGTCGGGATTCGTCCCCGTCTCTCGTCTTCCTCTTTTTTCCAGCAATCCATCAACACTTTCACCAACACACTGTCGCTTCAACAATCCATATCTACACTACTGAGATCCGTGTACTGTCTCGTCAACCACCACCTTTTCCAGAAAAACGACCATCGCTACCTACCCATAGCCAACACCAAGGCTTCGAAGGCTTATACCGCCACTCGAAATCGTATCCAAGAACTCATTCCTTACTGATCGGCTTACATCCCTCTGCCAAAACGGATCTACAATGTCTGACGACGACTGGGATGACGACTACAGTAGCGACGACGTAGAAGATGATGACGATGACGACGGCGGAGACCAAGAGGAAGAGGAGGTTGAAGAAGAGGAGGTCGAAGAAGAGGAAGGGTGAACACCACATCATCCCCATTCTCAAGCCATGGGACTAACACCAACCACAGATCCAGCGACTACGACGACAATGACGACGACGACGGCGACGAGGTCGACAGCAGAAGCTCCGCCTCCGACTCTGATCGAGATGAGGACAATGACGAGGACCGTGAGGAGCGCGGTGCGGGTTCGATGTCCAACTACGAATATACCAAGCCTTGGGGAGGAACGGGAGGGTTCATGGACTCTTACGGAATCGATCGGACGCCGGAGGGATACCAAGAGGCAAACGAGATGGTGGATACGATGAGGGAGGCGGCGGAGAGGGAGGGTGGTGGTAAGGGGAAGTGATAGGTTGTGATGGTTGGCATTTCCGCACGTGAAAGGTGAAAGTTGATCTGCTTCATGTCTCCTCGTTCCAGCAAGCAACAAGCGGTGCAAATGTCCGGGAAGGTGTAATGTGTGCATACCGAGGAAGGGTACTTAGACCTGGTTTCTTAGACCATCCCACTCCCTTTTCCTGTCTCCTTATCAACCACCACCTCTTCCGTCAAAACCACTCTCCAAGTCCTACGCGGCCACCCCAAAGCCGTATCCAAGAACACATCCCTCACCTCTCATATCCCTCTACCACAATGTCTGACGACGGCTGGGATGATGACTACGTCGACGACGGAGGCTACGATGACGGCCCGTATGATGAATATGCCGGCGACGGAGATTACGATGACAGCCCGTACGATGACTACGTCGGCGACTGAGGCGAAGACGGAGGCGACTGCGACGAACAAGACCTAGGAACCACGGGGTATGCAGAGGAGGTTGATGTAGAAACAACGGGATATGCGGAGGTCGAGGAGGTCAATGATGACAACTACAGAAATGCTGAAGGGTGAGTACCTCTACAGCCACTACAGCATCATCATCACCACCCTCATCCCTACAACACCCCGTTCACATATCCTGGCAAAGCCTCCGTCACCTCCTACCACTAACACCAGGCTCCTTTTCCAGTGACAATGGCGGCGGCGACGATCACCCCGGCGACAACGGAAGCTCCGATCCCAGTCATGACGGCGAGGACCATGACGAGGACGATGACGATGACGAGCGCGGTGACTCAATGTCAAACTACGAATACATGAAGCCTTGGGGAGGAACGCATGGTTTCATGCGTTCTTACGGCATCGCGACTCGGACGCCGGAGGGATATGAGGAGGCGAGGGACTTGGCTGATACGATGAGGGAAATGGCGGAGAAGCATGGTGGTGATTTGAAGTGATGGGAGTGATGGGTCGTGATGAAGGGAATCGTGGTAGAATGGCATGTGGCAGGTGAAAGTTGAGGTGGTTTAGGTGCATAGGTTCGGATGCAGCATGCACGGGAAGTAATTGTGGGTTGATCTGGAAAGCAAAGGTTGATTGATGCAGATCCAGGGGCATGTATCGGTATCTGCACTGAGGTGCTTCAAGTTGGCAGTGCGTAGGGCAAGGAGGGCTGCATCGCATAAGAAGGTGCTTTTTGGGCTGTTCTTTCCGGGTTTCATGACGTGACTGGGCCGGGCCGGCAGAGAATCATGTTCAATCGTGAGGAGCACTTTCCAACTCTCTTGTTCTCCTGAGTTACCGTATGGCGCAATATCCAACATGAATTCAATGGGCCCTCTATGATGTGTTTATCATGCAACCAAGTGGAAATCCGTCACTTCTTTCAACCTCCCCACGTCTTTACCTCCAAGCTCCCTTTATCATCGCAAAGGCCTCAGTCCCGGACTGGATTGCGGCCCCTGCCAGCCAGGGCAAAATAGTCGAAGGCTTCGCCAGCAACGAGGCCAGCACAGAGTTGGCATTCCTCCTTGACCAAAACACCACCCCTAGAGTGAAAGCCGTGAGAGTCAACAGCCGGCTGAGAGTATGACTCTGTTTGACCATCTTGTTCTTTCCCGTTTGGCCCTGTGGTTGTCAAACACATGTTAGTAAGTGTTCGCCAGCCATCATAGCAAAGCAAGACTTACACTAAACCGCCAGTCCTTCCACGACGGAAACAAACACGAGTACCAGTAGTGGGCTTGGGACCGCGGGTAGGCCGCAGCGTTCCACGGTTTCCTGCCATCCACGGCACGGTTGTACCAGCTGGTGCATCCAGTTGAGAAAACGGTGTCCTGTAGGGCGCGGTGCACCCACTGGACGTATTTCTCTTCTGCTTCGCGCTTCACTTCGGCCACGCTCCCCTTGCCTTTGAGAAGCGGCTCGATGATTCGCAGAGAGTAGTTGATGGCGTTTTCGGACGCGATGAGGAACGAGGTGTGGCCTGTTGCTGTGTTTGGACCTGGAGGAGGCATGTCAGAATGTATCCGCTGACGAGACCTTAAAAGAGGTCCAGAAGGGAAAACTTACCTCCCAGCAGGAAAAAGTTGGGAAATCCGCTGAGACTTTCACAGTTGTACGCCTCAGCACCGCCAAACGACTTCCAATGTTCGTGGATCGTCTCTCCCCCACGGCCGATAATCTCGCAGTCGAGGAAGAACTGATTCGTCTTGAAGCCATTGGCCATGACGATGACATCAGCCTCCACGATCTCACCGCTCTTCATCCTCAATCCATTCGGCAAGATCTCCTCCACCGGCTCATCCGTCAGCCTCAGATGCTCGTTATGCAAACTCTTCAGGTACCCGGAGTCGAATATCCTCCTCTTGCAGCCGACCTCAAAGTCCGGGATCAACAGGTCATGATACTTCTCCGGCGCCGTCGCCCGCATGTACGCCTCCACCTTCCTCTGCGTCTTCTTGCGCCACGCCTTGGCCATCTTCCCATCCCTAAACCCAATGTACTCCACCTCGGCCTTGACGAACGTCAAGAACCGCTGGATCTGCATCGTGCCCGGGATGTTGGCCAGCGTGAACATCAGCCAGAACGGCACCTTCTCGTCGATGGCCGGATACACCCAATGCTTGGACCGTACCACCTGCGTCAAGCTCGCCGTCTTGTCCACGATGGCCGGCACGATCTGCGCCCCCGTGCACCCGTTGCCGAACACCACCACCTTCTTCCCCGTCAGATCGACATCATGCCGCCACCTCGCCGAGTGAAACATCGGCCCTTCAAACCTTTCCGCTCCGGGAATCCCCAGCTCTCGCGGCTGATCAAAGTGTCCAACACCACTATACAAAAACTGGCACTCATGCACAATGATCTGCCCCGTCTTCTTCTGCCTAATCCACATCCTCCACCTTCCCTTCTCCTCGATCCAGACGCACTTTTCGACGGCGACGTCGAACGTCATCTTGTCGACCAAATCATACTTGCGCGCCACGCGGTTGAGGTACTCCCACAGCTCGGTGTAGGTAGGCAGCACGCGCGTCCAGTTGGGGTTGCACTCGAACGAGAGCGAGTAGAGCGCCGAGGGCACGTCGCATGCGCAGCCCGGGTATTGGTTCACGTGCCAGGTGCCGCCGAGGTGGCTCTGCTTGTCGAAGAAGCGGATGTCGGTGATGCCGTACCAGCGCTGCAGGGTGGCGCCGAGGCCGATGGCGGAGAAGCCGGTGCCGATGCAGGCGAATTGGGAGTAGGAGAAGACGGGGTCTTCTTCGGAGGAGTGGTAAGCCATGGTAGTAGATATCCGGGTGGTGATGGCTCTTGACGGGAGGGAGAATAGGTATCTGGGATGATCTGGGGGTTAGATGTTCAAGAGAGAAAAAAAGACAGTGAGAAAGTCAAAAAATACCCCCGACAGTACGGGAATTTCAACAGAGAACAGACAGGACAAGCGGGAGACAACGTGGTTATTATCTCGCGAGAGACAAGACACCAAGTTTATACGACGAGCCACGAGTCTGTGTCGGATAAAAGAGGTGACAGGGGTGGTTAGACCGCCCTGTCTTATATAATCTGGGCCCGCTGGCATAACTAGCAAAACCCTAATATTAGAGATTCTGAGTAAAGGATTTACCTAGCAGATCTCTATATAATATATAGTTTATACCCTACTTTCGTATATACATTTTAACCCCTGCTCGTACTCGTATTCTACAATTAAGAGTCTCATATGCAATATCATCGATTACAATTAACCGGGTAAATATAATATTTAATAAATAATAATAAAGATAATAGAACCGAACCCCCTATATTCGATAATATCTACCTCTATCGATTTCAAAACCGTAAGCGAGGTTATCCTTAATAAATTTAAAGATTAGTATCTCTAAGAAAAGGGATTTAAAAATAAAGCTTTCAATAAGGAGCTTTAATCTTTCATCGACCTTAATCCCAAAAAGAGAATCCCCTAGCCTATTACTCTTTTTAAACTACTAATTACTAACTTCTAAGAACTAACTATCGAAATAACTTAAGAGACCCAAATTTAATAATAAATTCTCGAATTTACCGAAGAAGAGACTTCGATTAAAACCTCGAATAATTCTAACCCTTTAATAATTAATACTTAGGCTTTTTAAACCGCCTAATCTACTATAGCCCCGGCCTATACTCCGGTATTTATAAACCTTGCTCCCGCTTTAATTCGAACGTTTATCCTTCCCGGACCAGCTATTAAAATATTTTTTACTATTAAACGTTTAAATTTTACGTTTAAATCTAATTTCTATAACTATAAGGCCGCCCTAACTAAATACTACTACGAAAAAAAGGACTAGGATAAATTTATCTTAAATATTAATAAAATTAAAGATTAAATAAAGAAGTATATTATTAAAAAATTTCATTTAACTTATTTCCCAAAGACTAAAACTATTACTATCTAATACAATAAACTTTATACTTCGATTAATTATAACCCTATTAAAATTAAAAAAGATATCCGTACTAAATATTAGGAAAAGGTTCGCTTTACCCGTCCTTCTAAAAGTTAGATTATTTAGTCTAAGGAGTAGGAGGGAATTATAATTATTAGTTAATATTATAAAGTTAATAAATATATTAATTTAGAAAATTAGTATTAAAATTTCTTTTATATAGTAAATAAATTCCCTAATTCTCCCCTCAATACTTAAATTACAATATATCGCCAAATTAAAAATAATAAACTTCACACTTTTATAAATATAGCCCGGGAATTTAAATAGGCGGTTTATAAAACGTTTCTATTAAATAAAAGTAATTTTTAAATTTATAAAAGCGGTATATTTAGGGTTAAAACTATATTTACTAAAAAAATTAGTAAGGACGCTCCTAATAACCCCCGGGATAACCGAAGTAAAAGGCTAGCTAAAGATTATTAAAACTATAATAATAAAAAACCGAAGAGGGTTTACCCTATTTATAAGCGAATAGGTTATTAAATTAAATATTACTAGTATATTAATATAATTAACCGACTAGAATATTTTAAAGAGAATTCTTACGTTCGTACGAAAGTAAATAAAAACTATTAGAAGGACCCCAAATTCGTTTAACGAATAAAGGAAATCCTAAAGGAGGTTTAAATTAGAAAGGATAAAGAAGAGGCATCCTATATTAATAGCGTTAGTAGTCTCTAATTTAATAGTTAGCGTATTAATAATACGAACTACGAAATGAATTTTTTAATACTAGAACCTTATAATAAAAGGCTAAAATATTTATTAAGAAATTTAATAATTTTTAATTCAAATACAATAATCTATATTTTTAATAAGGCCAGCCGGTTTAAAAGCTTTATACCCGCAAGGGAGGGAGACTACGTTTAGGCGGAAAATAAATTTATTATAATTGAAGGGTACGGTTTAATTTACCTAATAATAAATAATAATGAAGGTTTCCTTATTAATTTTAAATTTAATAACGTCGTACTTATATTAAAAATAACCTATAACCTCGTATTTTTAAAAAGATTATTAAAAAAAGGACTATATTAGGATTATTCTTTTAACCCTAATTACCTATATTTCCATTTAAATAATATTTACCTTTACTATCTCTCTTCAAAATTCAACTAATTTATATTAAAATATATACCCCTCAAAATACGTGCTAACCAATCCTCTTTTTACGTACAATCTCACTAATTTACTAATAAAATTATTAGGAAGTTTCTAAAAAGCGATGCCTTATATTAATACTTTCGCCTTAATTACCTAAGACTAGAGACTTTAATTCAACTAATAGATAAGGAATATAGGGTCCGATTTAAGGGCCCTAATCTTATTTACTACAACTCCTATATAGTAACTAAAATAAAGCGTTAAATACGTAGAAAGGTCTACAACGCGCTAAAAAGTCCGGGACTCCATTTTACAATCGATTTCTTTAATTATCCGCCTATAAAAGTACCTAGTAGAAGGATAGTCTTAAATTTAATAATCGTTATAAATTACTAATTTAGAATAATATAATTATATTATTTACTAAACCGGATAGCGGATTCAATTATTACTATACTAATATTATTATTTAATAATCTTAACCTTTATTATTAAATCTAACCTAAAGTAATCGAATATAATAATAAAATAATTATAATTAAGCCCTACGTTACTACCTTCTTAATAATAAAAAGTATAATTATTAAGCCTTCGGCTCCGTATATTTAAATATAAAATAATAGCGCTAAATATTCGGAGGGTATAATTAAAGAAAAATCGACGGCTATAAAGGAGGGGGTAAAATTACTTTAAGAATTCTAAAGAAAAATTACGATAGTAGTAACATATCTACTAAATATAACCTTACAATAGGAGTACAATTAAAAGTCCCTAAAAGAGTACTTTATAATATATATAATAAATTATAATAGTAATTAATAAAGGATAGTACTATAATTATTATATTTAAAAGTATATAAGTATAAAACGTTCGTACTTATAGTTAATATCCTATATAATTAAAAGCGGACCTAGAAATTCAAAAGACGGACTTAAGTAAAATATTTAATTAGTTATTAATTTAATAATATCTACCGCGTTTAAAATCTATATATAAATTAAATAATCGCGATTAAAGACGTAGTATTTAATAAGGACGAAGTTTTTATAAGTAATATCGAATAATTTTATAATATTCTTAATATTTCCTTTAAAAAATTAGCTGTATAATTGAATAATATTTATTAATTAAATTTCAATATATTTAACTTACTACCGATTAAAGGTATTGAAGTAAAGGATAAGGAAATTAATTTAATCGTCGAATCCCTACCTACCGCCGATAGAACCGCGACTTCCGAACCGACCGAATTTATATATATATAAGAAGAAGAAAGATAAATAAATTAAAAGGGTAAGGGTATTATAATTGCCCCGGCGGTAGCCCTAGAGCCGCGGCCGTAAAAGGATTAATAAATAATAATAATAAATAAAAAGGAGGAAATAGGTTATCCCACCCCTCTAAAAAGTTTAACGTCATTCCTTATTAATAGTTTTAATATATTACGCCCTTAAAAGAATTAGCCGACGTATAATAAATACTTCTATTATGTTACGATGCACCAGCTCACGTAGTTCCGTATTGCGTAGTTGGGTACAAAAGAAATAAATAATTAAAGTTAAAGAAGGAAAGAGGGAGAGGTTGAGATTTAGGCCCTAGAGTTGCACCCTTATATGGGATGGGACTAGATTCTACTAGCCTCGACTACCTTCCTTATTTAATCTAATAATGTACGTAAAAATCGCGGTGCTAGTTGAATAGCCGCGACGAACCAATTGACTAGTCGTACATCTCTGGGTTCTAGCCTAGTTAATTAAAGGGCGTATATCCCTAAGGATATAAGTTTCGTAATAGGACGAGTAGGGTTTGTAATACCTATACTAAAGTCGCAGGATCCTAATTATTATACTACCTTCCCCCCCGGGTTAAAGCTTAACCCTAAAGCTTTAAAAATAAAAAGAAAAATTTTAATATAAATATAATTCGAACATTTCCTCTAACGTCCTTCCTATTTCTTCCTTACTATCGCTCTCCTCTTTAAACTAATTCGTAATCCTTCTATTAAGGTATCGTTATTATTATAGTTTAACTTATTACCCTTTAACTATTAATCTAATTGTTTAGGGGGACCTAGTATCGTAGGGTTTATATTATAATATTCCTTTAAAAGTTCTATTAAATTAACGAAGTTGCCTACTAACTAGAACTCTAAATCGGGGTCCCAACCTTTCCATTCCACTTAGTATTCTAACTTCCCTCTAGTAACCTTTAAAGAAATTACTTTTAAAACTTCCTATTCCTTTTAATTACTAATTAATTCGTTAGCCGGGTTATTATTACCTTAACCCGGCAACGGGTTATCTTTATACCTTCTTAAATAATTAATATAATAAACCGTCGCTCTTTTTTATCCTTTAAGAACCTCTAATTCGTAAGAGTAACTTCTTATAGCTTTAATCCTATAAAGAATCCTAATCTAGCGCTAATCGAATTTATCGTTAGGTCGATCGGTAATCCAACTTCGTTTAATAATAAAAATTCGATCGCTAATTCTAAAATCTGGTTCCCTCCGGTACTTATTAATTTAGGCTGTCTATTACTATTATACCTTATTAATAACGAATCGAACCGTTATATAGAACGTTTTTAAACGTTCGACTAATTAATAAGCCTCTTATCGATTAATCTCCGTCTTAAACGGTTTCGGAATTATATAATCCTCCTAATCTAGTATACTAAATATAAGGAAGCCTATAATAATCTTTCTAGGGGATAGGCTATTTAAATTATTATAAAGTAGATTTATTTAAGTTACGTCCAATATTAAAATAAACTCTAACTAATTGTTTTAATTATAATTAATATAAGGTCTTAATTATTAATCGATATATTAGTACAAATTCTTAATTTAATTAATAATTTATAAATAACCGGATATAACTAGCTTTTATTTAACGTTTAGTAAGGAGGTTACTTCCTATATTATTTATAATACGAATTAGGGGCCTCTATTGTTAATTATTTTGTTAAAAAGGCCGAAGAAACAATATAAACTTCGGTAATATAAAATAGCAGCGTCCTTAGCAATAACTATATCCTTACAAGGGATACTCTAACTTACTTTAGTAAATCGGTCTATAATAATTATTAGTATATTATAATTATATTTATCTCTAAGTATTAATTTGAAATCGATTATTAAAGATTTCTATACTTAGCAATCTTCCTTTAGGGGAATTGAATATATTAATCTAAGCGTTTTATCCCTAAGCGCTTTTAATATTTTATACGTCTAATAATTAATAATATAATAATTTACGTCGGCGGCCAATCCTACCTACTAATACCACTTATAAACCATCCGCTTAATTTTATTTCTACCCAGGTATACTAAAATAACCGGGCAGTAAATTATTTTAATAAATCTAATTCGTAGATTATCGTCTTCCAGGACTACTAACTTATAATCTTTAATTAGTAGGCTATCCTTAATAATAAAAGGTAAACCTTCCTATTTTGCTTTCTCTCTATAAATCGATAATAATTCTACAAATCAATTAGTTTAAATTAATTCGTCAATCAAATTATAATTAATCTCCAACTCGGCGATTTCTACGTTAATTAATTCATCCTCCCCTTCCGAATTAATTAATATATCTACTAATTTATTGCTAACGAAGGTAAAGAATCCGTTATCGGCGGGTTTAAATATTCGCAAGGTAAACTAGTCTTCCTTTTTATCTTTAACGATTTTCAAATTTTCCAACTTACGAAATAGCGCGTCGGCGGTAACGTTTTCCTTACTAGGGCGATAAATTATCCGGAATTAATACTCTAACAAAGTTTCGGACCATCGAACCTATTGGCTATTTAACACTCTCTTCGTACTAAAGTATTCGAACGTTTAATAATCTATAAATATTATAAAGGGTTTAATACCCTTTAATTTAAATCGCTATTATTTAATACCTTTTATTACAACTATTAATTCCTTATTGTAAATAGGGTAATTAAATTCTACCGAATTTATAATTTCCAAATAGAATATAACCGGATATTAATCGCTATCGTCTTAAAATTAATTTATTATACCGGCACAAACTCTATCACTAACGTCTATTTCGATTCGCATTTCCCTCTCGTAATTAAAATAATATAAAACGGGCGCGCTAAAGAGACTCCTTTTCAAAATATCGAACGCCTCTTCACAATAGTCGTCCCACTTAAAAGCCAAATCCTTCTTCATTAAATTCATTAATAGTTTTACTATCCGGCTAAAATCCTTAATAAACTTCTAATAGAAATTATAAAAACCTAAGAAAGCTTATACGCCTTTCACAATAATTAGCTCCTTCTATTCCTTTACAGCTACTACCTTCTCCGGGTCTATTACAACGCCGTTAATACTAATAATAAAGCCTAAGAACTTAATTTTAATTATATTAAATTCGCACTTCTTAATATTAACTTACAACCCCGCTTCCTCGAAACATTATAATACTATATCAACGTATTTATTATAATCCTCCTAATTATCGGAATAAATTAAAATATCGTCGATATAAGCGCTATAAAAATTATTAAAATAGCTTATTAAAACTTCGTTAATAAACCTTTAGAAGGATAACGGTCCTCTTATAAGGCCGAAGGGTAGTACTTTATACTTGTATACTCTATACTATATTCGGAACGTCGTTAAGTCTTTATAATTTAAGTATATTCGAATATAGTAGAAAACTTATCGAATATTAATCTTAGTAAAAACTTTTACCTAACTAATTCGCGCTAATATCTTATTAATAAGGGGTAATAAATACCGATCCTTCTTTAATAGGGTATTAAACTTTCAATAATCTACGTAGAAACGTAAGCCTCTATTAACCTTTAGTACAAATAATACGGACGCCGCCTATAGTACTAAATTAACTTCAATAAACCCTTTTTAGAAATTATTAATAATATACTATCTATATTCCTCTAATTCCTCAAGCGTTATCTTATATAAAAAATTATAACCGAAATCTTAGGGGGACTTACCTTCCTCGAATTCAATCTTATAATTAATCTTCTCCTTAAACTCTAGGAGCGTATCCGAATCCTTTTTACTAAAAATATTAATATAGTCCTAATACTTCTTTAGAAATTTTTCTATTACTAACTATCTATATTCCTCTTCATCCTTTAATAGTAACGCAAATTACCTTACCTTAATAATACCGTTAATTTCGTAGAGACTAATCTCCTCAAGGACTTCTCTACGCTTAATATAAAAATCTATAACCATAACGCCTATTAAAGTATAGTCCTTAAAGCATTATTTAATCCAACCGAAGGTTCGCTCTATATAATATAATTCCTAAACATCGTAGTAGGGATATAAATCCTTATTCTATTTATATAAATCTCGAACTATCTCCAATTCTATAATCTCCGCTTCCGAAGTATACTCGTATTTAATACTATTAAAAAATTCCTATTCTATTTAATTAATATTTACTAACGCTAAAAGATCTCTATAGTCGTAATATTTAGCCGTATAAATACCCTTTAATTTCCAATTGGCATTAAGGACTCCTTTAGGGGTTTCGGTATACCTCCTTCTTTAAATCTCCTCCTTAATTACTAATAGAAGCTCCTACTTCTATTTTTCCAACTTAATAATCGTCTCCTTCACCGCCTTTACCTCAACCTCATTCCATTTCCTTACCTCTTCCGTTTTAACTTACAACTTCTTAATAATAGCATCCAACTCCTTTACTTCCTACCTCGGTAAACGGACTTATAACAAAGCACCGTCCGCTCGTCTTTTATCCTCCATATCTATTAAACACTCTCTCCATTTTACATCTTCTTAAAAAGAAGGATCCTAAAATAATTTCGGTCGCTTATTAATATCGATATCTTTATCTAACGGTACTTTCAATAAACTTTCTAGGAAAATTAGCTAATTATTACTACAATTAGGTAGGACCTTATTCTCGCTCAACTATAGCTTTCCCAATATTATATCTTTTAATATTACTAATAGGACGACCATCTATTAATTAAAGAACTTATAACCTTATACCCGGATAGCGGCCTTCATTACTTAAAAAATAACGTCGGGTTTAATATTCTTATAAGGCCTAACGTATCCTAATTCGAAGTCGGTCTTACTTTCGAACTTTAAATATTTAATTAATTTATTAATAAATCTCTAACTTAAAAAAATATAAGCATCTACTCCCGTATCGATAAGTACGTCGAAAATAGAAATAGATAATCTATTATAAACTATACTATATTTAACAGTAAAAAGCGGGCCCTTTCCTAAATAATTTTATAAATTAAATTTATTTATATTATCCGTTTTTCCTATTAATATATATATCGATACTTCGCTTAAACGGGAAATTAGTTTCTCCGGGCGTTTTAATTTTTTAAATCCGAATCCAAATCCTTCTTAATAATAGTCTCAATCTCGTAGCCGTCGTTACCCTCATCCTCGCTCAACTTAATCTCCTTATTAGGGAACTTTACGCACATAGCGTAAATTTTAATATTATAGGCCTTAAAAAACTTCTTCCGACGAGGGCAATTAAATGTTATATAGCCGAATTCGCAATAAATAAAGTACTTTCCCTCTTATTATAACTTACAAATCTCCTCCTCGGACAGTTTCTTATATAAGAAAGATAAACCGAACAAATAATTATAAGGGAGGCCGAAAATAATATTTTTAAAAGGCTTCTTAAAACCACTAAAGGCTTTGCCGGCGGATACCTTCTTATCTTTATCGTCGGGTTAACCTATATAGAAACTCTTATTAAAACCTTAAAGAAGTTCGATATAAGCATCGTAAATATAATTAATATAGTAATTAACTTCGGTATAATTATAAAATCGAATAATAATTTTATATTGGAATTCCGACTTCTACTAGGAATCGGGAATACTACAATAGCCAACCAAACGAATAAAAGCCACCTTAAAATCGTAGAAACGGTCAAAGTAATATATTACCAAATTCTCGTACTCTTCGCGAACCTTCTCGTCGGCGTTAAAATTATAATAATTCAACTATAAATAATTCATAAGGTCCTCGACCGTATTAATACGTAATCTACTAGCGTCGGAACGAATAAAAAGGTAAAAATTCTTTAACACTTATCTAAAAAGCTTAGAAACAACTTCTCCAAAGGCGGTTTCATCGTCGGCGAAATAATCGGCATTCGTATAGAATTAGTTAATTATTTAAAAATACTATATATTAAATTCAAATTTATTATTTTTATTACTGGAAAAAGTAAGGACATCTACTTTAATAATCTTACTATAACAATAACCTCCTTCGAAAGAGACGGTACTAAAAAAAATACTACTCTTCTCACAACAAAAACGTTCATTATTATTACAAAGGGCATAACGCGGGTCGCAAGGGGGGTCGCAATCGTTATTATCATTATTATTATTAATTGGATCGTTATTACTATCGTCGTTAAGGTCGCCACCGCTAGCCCCGAAATAGTATAAAGCGGGCTTCGAAGGAGCGCGTCGGTCCTTATTACGGCGACTATTGTTAAGGGTCTTAGAAAATCGACAGTCGGGAATCTTACCGTTGTAACGGGTAACGTTAATTATAGGAATAATATTAGGGGAATACTCAATAGACTCGATAAAGGTAACTCTCTCTTTAAGTTTGGACTTAACTAATTTAACAGCCTTAAGCTCAATAGCGGCCAACTCTTTTACGCCCATATTAGTAACGTTTAACAATCGACTTAAACTATCGACTTAGGCTTGCAAATAAACGACCTTAAGGTTGTATTATTTATAGAGGACTTTAAAATCTTCGACGTAGTCCTTCCTAAGACCTTCCATTTAATTATAAATATAAACCTCTATAAATAGTATCGCTACTTTATAAGCTTTAATAATTATATTGATAACGCTATTAGCCTTCTAACTTTATTTATTATACTCTCAACGAAAATTATCGTTCTTAGCCTAAAAATTACAAACCTTCTTACTTAAATCGTCCTTATCCACGTCGGCCACTACCAACTATTATTCAATATCGATCAGCCGGTTAATTAATTCTATCTCGTTATCTCTAGCTCTAGAACGGTTATTAACGTTAATTTAGTACTCCTTAACCTTCTAAGCGAAATATATAACCTACTTATCTATTTTAATAATAGTCTCGTAAATATAGCGAAGCGTATATATTATATCTTTAACAATATTAATAAAGGTTTCTAACGCGTAAATTCTAATACTAATTTCTCCTTATATAATATTAGGATCTTAATTAACCAAGGTTAAAAACTCTTAGAAGGTAATAAGGCTATTCTAATCTCGGATAGCCAACGAAGACTAGCCTTATTAAATAATAGGGTGAAAGCTAATAACGTAATTACCTTTATTATCTTTATTATTATCGCTAATAAAATCAGCGCAATTAATACCGTCTATAATAATCTTATTTACCTTTAACGTATAGTAACGTACCTTTACTAACGGGTAAAAGTTATCTATATAGAGGGTAAGGTTATTAATAAAATCTTATCGAAACTACTAATAATTACTTATTAAATAAGTAATAGAGGGGGATAAGGGTTTGGCTAATAAATCAACTATCTTATTATTAAATTCCCTAGCGTTAATAGAGATGCGGCGTACTTAGGAATTATAAATTATAATACTATCGCGGCGAGTATTAGAAATACGATCGAAACCACCCTAATTTAAACGAATATAGCAATAAGCAACCTCGTTATTAATATACTACTTATAAAGGGGTATATATTTACGAACCGTATTAGGACTAGGTTTTACAATTTTATTATTATTAGGGTTTAGAGGCGAATTAACCTTAGGGGTAAATTTTACGCTTCGTTTAAATTGCGTAGTAAATTCTAAAGGAGTCTCTTTCGAAACGTTAAAGAAGAATAATTTTCCCTTAGGTTATTAGTTAAAAATATAATGCTTCTTAAAGGGGGATAGGGTAAAAATATCGACCGACTCCTCGAACGAATCGTCGTCTCTAATATAGAAAGAAGCATCTTCGTCTTCTTCATCCTCTTAATTAATATTATTATAATACTCATTATTATAATTATTATTATCGTAATTAACGGTATAGGGTTATTCGGTTTATTATTTATTATCGGGGACGAGAGGACGGCCCGAAGGCGCACCCTAGGCGGGATCAATTATAATAATTAACTTTCGTTGTAATCGGTAAGGGAGTATCGGATTTAATAGGTATCGGGTTCGCAATATCGACGAAGCGACGTTCAAAGTTAAAAATCAACGAAGCGACTTATCGGATTCTCGGGTTCAAATTAGAATATTATAATACCTTCCTAAACGGATATAAATAAACTTTAATTAAATATTACAATATACTAGTTTACGTAGTTCCGTATTGCGTAGTTAGGTACAAAAGAAATAAATAACTAAAGTTAAAGAAAGAAAAAGGGAGAGGTTAAGATCTAGGCCCTAGAATTGCACCCTTATATGGGATAGGACCAGATTCTGCCAGCCTCGACCGCCTTCCTTATCTAATCTAACAATACACGTAAAAATCGCGGTACTAGTTGAATGGCCGCGACGAACCAATTAACTGGTCGTATATCTCTGGGTTCTGGCCCAGCCAACCAGAGGGCGTGCATCCCTAAGGATATGGGTCTCGTAATGGGACGAGTGGGGTTCGCAGTGCCCATACCAAGGTCGCGGGATCCCAGTCGTCACATATTAGATCGGGTCCTTTTTAATTACTTTAAATAAAATAAACGTTAAATTATATAACGGACAATTTATCGATAAAGAAACCCTTAATTAAATAAAGCGGTTAAGGATATATAAAATAGAAGAAAAATTCTCTAATAATTCGAAACTAATTAAAGATATTATAAATCGTTATAACGCCCTTAAAACTTTATTTATATTTTATAAACGAAACTTCCCTCTCCTTCTTCGTTATTATAAAGACCTCTAGGGTTATCCTTTTAATAATATTTTTATAAAGGTAAAGTAAAAATATATAAATAATTATAAAGAAAAAAAGTTGTAGGTATAGGTTAACCAAGACGAATAGTAAATTAATAAGACTATTACTCCTTTTAATTCTATATAAATATATACGTATAAATTTAACGTAGAAAGTTACTTCCTTAAATATAAAGTTCGTTTAATTATATAAAGAGATTAATAATTATATAATAACGTACGTAAAATATACGCTACAACCTTTACAATCCAATCCTTCCGAATTATAATAATTATTACTATTTATTTTAATTTCGAATTTAAATAATATAATATTATTAACGTTTTTATTAACGCAATATTAAATGAGATTATTTATATAAAGGTACTATATAATTAAGTACGTTGAAATAAAGTATTAAAATTATTATAAGTTCTCTATAATTTAAAATAGTCGCCTCTATTTTAGTAAAAGGAATTTACTAAAACCTTAATAAAAGTTAGCCTAGCCCCTATCCCTATAAAATTATATATTTTAATTTATAAAAATATAATTATATTCTTCTATATTAATAATATTATTTTCGCTTATAAAATAGAATACTCGTCGCTAGTAAATAGAATAGTCGCTACCTTTAAAAAGTACTACTAATTAACTGGTAATTATAATATCTAATAATTCTTAAGTATCGAAGTTATTTAAGACCGCTATTATTAATTAATTTAGTTATTTTAAAGAGAATATATCTTTAAAATAATAAAAAGAATTATATAGATTAAGAAAGCCCTTAATACCCCTATAATACTTAAAGAATTAATCGCTTCGCTAGAGATTACTATTTAATATTTAATTAAGGAATATTAAAAAGTAATTAATACTATTCTCTACCTTATTATTATTATTAAATTAAATATTTTGTTTACGCTATTTTAATTAATTCGTTTCTTTACTAACCCTAAGCAAACTTACTACTCGGTAATCCAATAGTTAATATCATAGGGCTAGCCTGGGATATAGTTGCACTACACTAACCGTACATATACCATACCAATACTTTGTACTATAGCCCAGAACTATACACTCGTACTAGTCACATACTTCGTTACGTACAATCTCACGTACGCGCGCACGGACTAGCCTATTTAAGCTCTCGCCCATATAGCCAATCCTCTACGCACACTTCCCTTTCTCCTCCTTCGTACAATAATATATATCTTACCCTACCCTTAATAATACCCTCTCGCCCTATAATAATTTATTATACTTAACTATTACGCTACGCGCGCTCATTATTCAATAGAGGAAGATTAATTGTATTCGAATCGTATTAATTAATTAATTAAAATTCGTCTTTATACGATTAAGACCTTCGTCGCAATCCTAACCGTCGAACTAAATAACCACCAAGCCGAATTTACCATTAAATAATTCGTATTTTCTCCTTCTCCCTTATATTTACCCGGCGTATTAATTTAACGATTAATATTTAATAATATTCCTCCTCTAATAATTAATAATTTCTTAATAATTATAATAATTAGTACCCTTATAACGGCCGACCTAATTAATTATAAATTCTATTCAAATATTTCGTAAACGTTCGAAACCTTTAATAATTAAACGATTATTGTTAATATTCCTATTAAAAATACCTTCGGTCTCTCTAACCTCCCCGTTTTTCGTATCGTTTTTATAGCTTTTAATTATTTAATTTATAATAATATTATCGGCGCTAAAACCCAAGCGTAAGAAGTAGAAGAGCTATTTAAAATTTTTAAAGTTTAATTCGCAACCACTTAATAAAAAATTAAACGACTTAGTAATAACGTTGCTACTATCCAAACTAAAGCCCTACTCTACGCGTAAGAAATTTATAAAAATTATAAAATTAAAATCAAAGCCTTCCAAAACGCTTACTCGGATAAAATCGGCTCCCTCCGCACTAATATCGCCGCCTTAAGAATAAAACTCTTGACTTTAAAAACCAATTCCAAAGCCTCTTATTAAAAGTAGAAAAAAAAATACTAAAAATTAATTAACAACTTTCGTTAACGTATTATTATAACTAAGGCCTCTAATACCCTTATCCCTAATATTAACGTCCCTACAAATAAAAATAATAAACCCGAAGACGGAAAACCTAATGAAAACCCTAATAATAATAAACTTAAAATTATAATTACTATAAACGATAGTAACGGTTATAAATTGGTATTATATATTACTATATCGCTTATATTTAATGGTAAAGGTACCGTTATCGAACGTATTGCCAAGTACTATACCTAGTACCTTCGTATTTAATTCGCTTAATTTAATAACCCTAAATTTTTCGATACTAAACGTAAAAAATTCTTTTTTATCGCCCGTTCTATTGAAAGTACTCCTTTCGAAGCTATCGAAATAAAATTTATTAAAATCTTAAAAGACCTACCCGCTAAATAGATTAAAGTAAACGAATTATTAGTAAAATTTATTAAAAAATATAATAACGTTAACGTTATCGTCTACTTTCGCTGCGAATTTAAAGAATTAAAAATAATTAAAGGTATAAAATAGTAAAAGTTCGAAAATAATTTTACCCGCCTTATCGACTATTACAATTTCGATAATAATATAAAAATTTACTATTTACGTTAAAAGATCTCCGAATGTATTTACGCCGTTATTATTTACTAAAACCCCTAACCTATTAATAATAAATATAATAAATAATTAATATTTACCTATAACTTCGTAAAGAATTTAAAAAATAAAGATTAGCGTAATAAGAATACTAACCCCTACTATAAGACCGGTATTAATACCGCCGCCAATACTTTTAACGCTTCTACCTCTACTAACGAAATTACCGTTAATTAAAACGGTAATATTATAGACCTCAATACTATATCCGCCTCCGACGTCTAAATCTCTTATATTATTAATAATAACGTTTTTAAATTCTATATAAAAAATAGAATATATACCCGCTACGGTAAAAAAAGTTACTATTTAACCGAATACCGTTTTAAAATTAATTTTAAGAAAGAGGTTAAACCCCGTAATAAAAAGAAGGGTAAAAATAAGAATAATAGTAATAATAACGCCAACGGCAATAACAATAGTAATAGTAACGGCGGTTAATAATAATAGCCGGCTTAAAATTAATATAGTTACAGCTAGTAGCGCCCTAATTATAGTAGCGACTATTAAATTTATATTATAAATATAGTTAGTATACTAATAGGCATTCTAGCTCCCGGTACCCCCGGCCCCGGCGGTTACTATTACCCGGTCCCCATTTATTAACCTGGCTTCGTTAGCCCGTTCGTTAATAATAAGAATAGTTCTATTTATAATTAAGGAAATATATAACCTCCTAATTAAATCGCGCTTAAAAGTACTAATCTACTAAGTAAGGAAGAAGAAAATAAAGGGTCGTCCCTATATAGTTAAATATTATTAAAATAAATAAATCTTTAATAAATAGTCGTTACAAATACCCTAATTTATTAAGTCTCTCTATCTACCTATCCTATAAATTATATAAATTATATTATTCTACCCTCGTTAATAGCGGTTATACTACTCTTAATTTTATTAACCGCTACTTTATTTTTTAATACCGGCTACCCTTCTTTAAATTACTAATCCTTAAATTATTATACTTCGCTAATAATTAGGTAAAAAGTAGCATTACTTACTTTTCTAAATTAATAATATAGGCAGGCATTTACTACGAAATTATCGATCTATTTATTTATAACTTCGCTAAAAATAACCCTATTATTCTCAATTACCCTTAATTAATATATTACGCTCTAAATATCGACTAACCTAATAATTCCCTTTACTTTAGCCCCGCTTACGAATAACGTAATTATCTCCCTTACAGAACTACTAACCGTTACGCTCCTTTAACGGCTCGCTATTTCTCTATTCTTTGCCCTAACGTACTTAGTATACGCCCTACGTATAGGAAGCCTTCTTA
The DNA here is from genome assembly GCA_009806015.1 of Neurospora sp. CHS-2018b. Lineage (NCBI taxonomy): Eukaryota > Fungi > Ascomycota > Sordariomycetes > Sordariales > Sordariaceae > Neurospora > Neurospora sp. CHS-2018b. Next base: position 183,553 of record RAOV01000020.1, read on the forward strand.
CGAAAAAATACCGGACGAGGGAGAGCCGGACCTCTAATTATAAATAGAATCCGTTTACCGCTTATCTATTTCTACAATTATAAGGAAGGCCGCCCGTTAAAAATTTAACCGTTTTAAAATTCGCGTAATTAACCGTTTAAATATTACCTTATTCGGTAAAACTCCTTCTAACCCCGGCCAAATACTTATACTATTAATATTTTTAATAAGACTTCCAATTCCCCGCTCGGCCCTTTACCGTATCGCTAGAAGAATCTATACTAGGGCTATAAATTACTAAATCCTAGTCTATCTCTATAATATCCTTAATAGTCCTATTAATCCTAACGATATTAAAAAGCTTTCTATAATAAATTTTAATTAATTAATTAAAACGTACAAACTTTATATTATTTATACGATTAAAGCTAATATAAAGGAAAATATTAAAAGGATAATAAAAGAGGATAAAATAGAGGAAGAAAGAAGTATTTTAAATCTTAGGAGTATAAATAATAATTTAACGCTAGAAATAATTAAAGAAATATTAATAAATAAAGGATAAAGGTATAAGAGGTTCTTCAGCAATAATTATTATTAATAAATTAATACTTTAATAAGGGAGGGTAATATAATTATTTTACGTACTATAAAAATCGCTAACTCTATATAAATTAATAGTACTAATAATAATTTCCTATACTACGAAGAAATTATTAATAAATACTTCGCCGCTAATAGTATTAATATTAATAAAATTATATTTAAAAATATTACGAAATTCTATAAGAAAGTAGATAAACTTCTAAAGACCGACGTTCAAATCTAAGCTAAGCTCCCTAAATAATATTAGTACTATACTAACACTTTTAAATAAAAGGGCGCCGAAATTCTTCCCCCTAACTATTCGTATAATTTCAAATTTAAATTCCGTCCGGGAATATTACTACCCGCCTCTCGCGGCTACGCTTTCAACCTAAATAAACTCAACGTTATTAAGAAATAAATCGACGACAACCTTAAAAAGAAATTTATCCGGCCTTCCTAATTTAAAATATTAATACCCGTCTTATTTATTAAAAAATTAAGAAGCGGAATCCGTATTTATATTGACTATAAAAGCGTTAATAATATAACCTTTAAATCCTATTACTTATTACTACTTATTAAGGAGACCCTAAACGTAATTTACTACGCTAAAATCTTTACTAAATTCAATATTATCGCGGCTTTTAATAAAATCTATATTAAATAGGGCTATAAATAGTTAACCGCCTTTATAATATAATTTAATCTTTTTAAATCCCTAATCATTCTTTTTAATTTATAAGGCGCCCCCGGAACTTTCTAAAATTATATTAATAATATTTTTTACAATATTCTTAATATTTATACGACCGTATACTTCGATAACGTCTTCATCTATTCAAATAATATACAAAATTACGAATAGTATATTAATAATATCTTCGACCGACTCGCTAAAGCGGGCTTTAATATCGACATTAATAAATACGAATTCTATACAATACATACGAAGTATTTAAGCTTAATTATTACCCCGAATAGTATTAAAATAAACTTAAAGAAAATTAAAATAATTATAAAATAATAGGCCCCAAAATTAAAGAAATCCCTACAATCCTTCTTAAACTTCGTAAACTTCTACTAATAATTTATTAAAAATTTCTCGACTATAGCGACCCCACTTTACAAACTTATAAAAAAAGATATAATTTAGATTTAGAACGATAGTTATCGAAAAGTATTTAAATCTCTAAAAAAGGCCTTCACCGAAAACCCCATTTTAAAAATTTATAATTAAACTAAAAAGACTATCGTTAAAACCGATACTTTTAATTAGGCCGCCGGCGGCACCCTTTTATAGTACGGTAATAATAGAATCTTCTACCCCGTAATTTACTTTTCAGCCAAATATACCTCGTAAGAATATAATTATAATATTTATAATAAAGAATTATTTACTATTATTAAAGCCCTAGAGGAATAGAAGCTAAAATTCGAAAGAGCTTAATAACCGTTCAATATTTTAACCGATTATAAAAATCTATAAACCTTTATAACTAATAAGTAATTCACCTAATAATATATATACTAATTTCAATTTTTATTACATTTCAACTTCTTAATTAAATATACCCCCGGTTTAAAGAACCTTCGTTTAAACGCCCTAAATTATAAACCTAACGACCGCTTAGATAATAAAGAGGATAATCGCTTAATAATTTATAAAAGAGCCCTATTCGACCCTTCGTAATTCGAAGAAAGTTATTTCGAAGACCTTACCGCCAATTTTTTATTATATTTATTAAGTTAAGAGGACCTCGATACTAAATTTACTAATAATTTTATCCGTACTAACTACGAAACGTTTATCTTCCTATAAAAATTAATTTCCTACTTAATAGACGATTCCTATTAATAATAGCCGTTAATTATTAAGAAGGTCTTCTATAAAACCTTTTCAAAATACTATGCCGTTAATAATATTACGAAATAGCGGAATAAAGTTATTATCGACCCCTATAATAAGAATCTCTAATTCTAATTAATTAATTAATAATATAATACCCTTAGTGCGGGCTATTTTAATTGTAATGCTACGTACGAATTTTTATAATGCGATTTCTATTAGGAGGGGATATATAATAATATAAAACTTTTTTATAAGGGCTACCTCCTATACGCGAAGATTAAATCTTTAAAGTGCGGCTCTACCGGCTACTTTAAGTTTATAACCGTCTCTTTAATACTTTAAAAAGATATTTTTATCGACTATATTACCCTATTACCGGAAAATACTCATTTTAGCCAAACCTTTAAGTATATTGCTATCGTCGTCGACCGCCTTATAAAGATATATTACTATATTACAATTATAACCCTTAAAATTGAAAAATTAACCGACCGGTTTATCGATTATATTTATTCGATTTATAGCCTACTAAATAGTATCCTATCTAATAAAAATACCCAATTTATTTTACAATTCTAATTTACCCTCTATAAGAAGCTATCCATTATTTATAAATTAACCTCCGTTTTCTACCTGTAAATTAACGCCCAAATAGAACGGATTAATGTAAAGATAAAATAATTCTTAAAGTTCTATATTAATTAAATATAAATGGATTAAGTAAAATAATTAATATTCGTAAAGTTCGCTAGTAATAATACTATTTTATTGTTAATAGGAATTTCGCCGTTCTTTACCAATTATAGCCATTACCTTCGCATAGGCACCGAACCCTATACCCTACCGCCGCCAGACTTATTACTAATTTAATTCAAAGAGTATTATAAAACTAACGAATTAGCAGATTACTTCTAAAAAATCTAAGACTTCGTAATTTAATAATCTCGGCGTATATAAGTATAATATAAAAATAATATTAATAAAAAGCGCGTCGACTTGCCTAAATATTATATTAATAATATAATCCTATTAAATATAATTAATTTCACTAATAATCGCCCTTATACTAAATTCTCCCCCTAATAGGAAGGACCCTTTAAAATCGTCCGAACCGAATTTTATACAATTTACCTCGCCCTACCTACCAATATAAAATACTTACCAATCTTCTACGTTTCTATAATATAACTATAATCTAGTAAGGGACTACCCGGCTAAAATACCTCGACTAACGTTAAGGCTAACAATAAGAAGGTAATAATATAAACGGACAATTAGGAGGAGTATAAAGAATAGGCATTCAAAAAATTCATCGACTACGCTTAAAAGGGCTCTAACTTTTACTAAAAGTACTATATTAAATAGAAAACCGATAACCCTACCTAAGAGCCTATTAATAATATTATTAATTATAAGTACCGCCTATAATAATTCTATCGCGAAAACCCGGATAAGCCTATCCCCCTAGAGGTCTAGAACCTCCTCTAGCGTCTCGCCGCCGACTCTCCAACCGTAGCCCCCAACTCTCCAACCGCCCCGGCGCCCTCTCCAATACCGGACCCCCCTTAACGTCACTCCGCCCGCCTCCAACGAGAAACGGCCTCTATAATCGATATAATAAGGCTACTCCCAAATATAGTTATAATATTTAAAACGGATATAATAATTAATAAGGAGGTAGAGGATAAATTATATTTAATATTTAGTAAAATATTACAACGGTTAATAAATATATAATTAAAAAAACTACCCCTAACGCAATTCGTAAATTACAATAGTTTATAAAGGAATAGGTCTATTATTATACGTATATATAAATTTTTCAACTCTACGAACTTCTTTTAAAGGGGGATAATATTATAAGGCTAGCCTATAATATAATTACACTACATTAACCGCACATGTACTATACCAGTACTTTGTACTATAGCCCAGAGCTATATACTCGTATTAGTCACATGCTTCGTTACGTACAATCTCACGTACGCGCACACGGACTAGCCTATCTAGGCTCTCGCCCATATAGCCAGTCCTCTACGTACACTTCCCTTTCTCTTCCTTCGTACAACAACGCATATCTTACCCTACCCCCAACGGTGCCCTCTCGCCCCGTGATAGTTAAAGGCCTACTTTTAAAATACTAATTACTATACCTTTTAATTAGGAGGAAATAACGGCTTCGAAATTTATATTAATTTATCCTTTATTAATAACTCTTTTAACCGATAGAATTCTTAAGGGTTCGCAATATAATTATTTAGTAGGATTATCGATTAGCGAATTAATAAGTAAAATACGGTAATAATTTTAATAATAAAGGTTAAATTATTATCCTTCGTTTAAAGAACGAAAGAAAGTATATAAGTAAAGAAGTTCTTCGACTCCTTTACCCTTCGGTTTAAATTTAAAATCGTACCCCTTAATTATAATAATAAATAAATAATCCGCTTTATTACTAAGGAAAATTCTAAATTCTAAATTAAATTTAAATATATTGATATTTATAATTATTAGCTTAGAGAGGGATAATAATAAAGCTTCGTCGATATATATTATATACTAATAAGGTAAATAATTATTAATAGATTAACGAAGGCGCTAGATTTACGTAAGTACTTTAAATTTATAAGGTAATTCAATTTAGTAAATATTAAAGAAATAAGAGGAGAGAAAAGGGAATTATTAATAATCGAAACGAATTATTTAATCGTAAGGGTTAACGAGGAAAATTAGGGAAAAGAGATCTACTAAGTAATAAAAAGAAAGAATAAATATTAATATAAATATAAATTACCTTCTTATATAATACGGTTAAGAGGACCTTTATAAATTAAAAAGCTCTAATATAATAATTACTATAAGGCGGAAAAAAGGTAAAAAGATTGGCCCTAATAGGATTCGAATTTACGACCTTTAAATATAGTATTTAAAGATAAATTATTAATTATATTATTAAATATATTTAAAAGATAGTAAACGGATAGTTAAGATTATATCCCAACGCTTTAATTATTAAATTACGGGACCCCGCTTATTATTAGAAATAATACCGTTAACTTTCTATATTTATAGTATATAATAGCGGGCAATACCTTTAAAGGTGACCGTTGGAGGAGACGGAGAAAATAGGTGCAAATCTATAAATAGCTTCATCTAACCAATTTCCTAGATTAAATCCAATTCAACTAGGGGGGTATGTCGGATAAAAGAGGTAATAGGGGTGGTTAGACCGCCCTATCTTATATAATCTAGGCCCGCTAGTATAATTAGCAAAACCCTGATATTAGAGATTCTAAGTAAGGGATTTACCTAGTAGATCTCTATATAATATATAGTCTGCACCCTACTTTCGTACATACATTTTGACCCCTGCTCGTGCTCGTATTCTACAGTCTGCCGTGCTCGGGGACACAGTGCATGTGCCCTTGGACCAAAAGGGCGTGGTAAGTAATTCTCCGCACGCCGGCTTTAACGGGGGGGGAAGTATAATAGAGGTAATAACCTGGAATGTTGCGTAGCGGTGGTGTCACAACGCAACGTCGTGGTCCGAAGTATCCAACAAGAAGCTTCAGAGCACCCTGGGAATCCATGGCAGTGCATTTCCTCATCGGATTCTTCGTTGTTGTGTCACCGGCTCGCTTCCGCATGCCTCGGTTCTTTGTTTTTGGAGGAGAGGGGGAACGCCGATCCCGTCAACTCCAAGACGATGGTGTTCGACTCCTCTTGTCCCGCTATGTAATTGAGCGCTAACTCCGCTCCTGAGTGGAACTTGGACGCCCACAAGCCCAGTCGTTGTGGGGGATCTACAGTACTAGCCTAGACAGGGCTGTAGCATCGTGACATGGAGCAGTGGGAGTTTGCTAGGAACTGAAGCAGCATGGTGATCTTCTGGTACCGAGCGTGGCTATGTATGCTGGCTTCTTTCTGCCTGGAAAGGCCAAGGGATATTTTATCATTCTTATGCGGATCCATCTTACTCTGATGGCGATGTATTGTATGGAAGATGGGGGGGGGGAGGAATGGCGATGCACTGGACACGCAGGACTGCCAAATGGTCCAACACTGCCGTCTTGCAGAATGTTTGCCTGTGGGCATCAACCACTACGGAATTTCTCCAGTGAAAACTTTTTACTTGTCCTGGGTTCATCGAGCGTGAACAACTAACTGGCTCAAGCCTCATGGTCCTCGAGTTTTATCTCTCCAGTCTGGACATCAACGGGAACGACCTGTCTTCCTGCGAAGTTAACCGCGATCTTGACAGTCGATTCCCTAGCCATTCGCAGCGCCCACTCGGGAGCTCCTCTCTGCAACAAAAGAGTCAGTAATCAGCTAGCTGTTTTACATTGGACAAGAATGGGACGCTCCGAAAGCTTACCAGTGAAGTGAGATACCTCATGATCCCCGGAAGATAGATCGTGCGGCCATAACCGCTATACAAGCTATCGACAATCTCCTCGCTCACCGTCCTGACATGCAACAACGGAAAGATAAAGTTATTCTGTCGTGGATGCGACCCTCCCAGCAACGGCGTCTGGATGAAGCTAGGAATGGCCAAAGTGAGCCTCACTCGCTTGGCCTTGTGAACGTGCTTGAGCTCCAGCTGAAGAGACTGTGGAAGTGTGGAAGCAGGTCGAGTTAGTTAGTACCTTGCATTACTGTGTATGGGCTGAGATATTGACAGGCGACAAATGGCGCTACTCAGTACTCACCTCATGCAACATCTGAAGACCAGCCTTGGAAGCCGCATAATCGCCAATGCACGGCGCCGTGATAACAGCGGCCACGGAGCAAATGTTGACAATGTGTCCGTGATTATTCCTCACCATCTCCGGGAGGAACTCCTTGGTGAGCAGGAACGGCGCCGTCAGGTTGGTCCGGAGCGTCGACTCGACATCACCGTAGGAGCCCTCCATGATGGTGAAGCCACGGGCGATGCCGGCGTTGTTGATCAACACCGTTGGATGTCCGACCTCCTTCCGGACTCGGGCGCTGATAGACCGGATAACGTCCGACTTGGTCAGGTCCGCCTGGTAGTAATGGATCTTTGACCCCTTCGGAGGCGTCCAACTCAGCGGAGCATAGTCGACAATGACAACCGTCGTCCGCGGGTTCCGCTCCAACAAGCCCTGAACGACATTCTGCCCGATTCCACTGCTGCCTCCGGTCACCAGGACAATCTCCTTGTCCCAGTCCCACTCGCCGTGGCCGGGCGAGGTGAAGTTGTTGGCGAACAGATGGGTGAGCTGGTCGTTGGCGGCGAGGGTGGCACCGGCGACGCCGACACCCGTCAGGTAGCGGCCGATGTCAGCGAGCTTGGACAGGTCGACCAGCTCGTGGAGTTGCAGGTCCCGGTACTGCTCCGGGTGCTTCTCGAACCAGGCGATGGCGGCGGCGATGGGCAGGGTGAGGTAGGGGTTGAGGACGGTGCGGCGGACTAGTCGGCCGACGTCGACCTTCGCGTTTGATGGAGGTTGGCATTGTGTCAAGATCTCCACTTTTGTGTTGCGTGGTGGTGTTGTTAGCGCGAGTTTGTGTGTTAGTGTTTGTGTCCCTATGTCGTTACCAGCAACAGTGTTAGTGACGGGAGCAAAGATGTCATGAACGGCAACTCATTTCTGGGCCAAAACACCAAAGAGGATCAGATGAACTGAAGAGGCCATCATGTCGCCTAGGCTGTGAGGGGTCGAGAGCATGTGGTTCGTGATGATCCCCTGTGGTTCGTCGTGATCGGGCGGCTAACAAAACCCCGCGATGGCACGGTAGTGGTGGTAATGGTGGGTCAATTCCTTGGTGTTCTGGGCGTTCAGGGGTTCCCCACGGCATTGACCACTGAGCGTCCGTCGGGATGAACCCGACTTGCCCGATACGAACGGCGGGGTTGTTTGCGGGGACTGACAGGATGAATGCAGCTAAAAATGCCCTGCTGATGCACCCCTCAGGCACCGTCCACACCACCAAACAAGGAAGTTCTCCAAATCAACCGACACGGCAGCTGCAAACCCGGCAGCCAGCCGAGGCTACCTGACCAACTTCCATGCCGCTTCCCCTTGGACACGGGACGGGTTGGTTGTCAAGCGTCTTCCTTTTTGTTCATTTGAAACCATTGACTCGCCCATTCAAGCTGTTCCAACGTACGTAGCAACTGCAACGTCTTCTTGGTCAACATGGTGAGTACCTGCTTCTTTGGTTTGGCTCTATGAAGCCATCTCCAAGTGATCGTCCGAAAAGGGAAATAAGTCAACAAAGAGGTGGATCGCTGACCAACAACGACATCGTGAACAGGCTCGCGCACTTCGCAAAAACCCTTTGAGGCTGTGGGAAAGACTGTATCTTCTCGCTCACCTGCTGACGATTGGTTCGTTCTTGTCCCTTTTCCCCTTTCCCATTTACGATATTCTTCAGCAAAAGAAAGAGGAAAACTGACATCTACACTTCCCAGACGCCGCCTATATCGCTCTCAACGTCGTCACCTGCGTCGGTCTCGCCGCCCTCCGCGGCATTCCCATTCGCCACTACTTCAAAGTCGCCTACAACCGCTTCGCCCTCGGCCGTCTCTCCCCCCGCGAGATCCAGCACCTGAGCCCGTCCACCGCCACCATCTACCGCAAATGGATCGCCTCCACCCGCGCCGCCGCCCAGGCCCGCATCGACTCCGGACTAGCCACCCCTGACGACCAGTACATCCTGGACCACCTCAACCCGCACGAAGAAGTTCTTTCTGACGGCAACGCTTCCATCCTCTGGGTCGGCGACCGCCGCCGCGCCTCCAAGTTCGTCCTCTTCTTCCACGGCGGCGGCTACATCGCGCCCATGCAGGACGGCCACCTCGAGTGGTGTCTGCGGGCTTACATCCAAGCCGGCCGGCGCGGTGGGGAAGGTAAAGGTCAAGGTCAAGGTCAGCACGTCGCCGTCGCCGTGCTGCAGTACACCCTCGCCCCCGAAGCTCGTTACCCCGTTCAGCTCACCCAGGCGGCTGACGCGCTGGCGTACCTGCTCAAGATCGGGGTGCGGCCGCGCGATCTGCTCATCGGCGGCGACTCGGCCGGCGGTAATCTTGCTTCGCAAATCATGAGCCACTTGCTCCATCCGCACCCGGACGCCAAGAAGATTGAGCTCCCGACTGGGGAGCGCATCGCCGGCGTGTTTGCTGTTAGTCCGTGGGTCAGCGCCAGGACGAATGATCGGAGCATGAGCGATAATGCGCTGATTGATATGCTTTCGCCGATGATTATGCAGAAGGCGAATAATGAGCTCTTGGGTAATCACGCCAAGTATAACGCTGAGAAGAAGAGGGGTCAGGGATGGGCCATGCCGGCGGATGTGGACACGGGAGCGTGGTATAAGGGGCTGGGCAAGTTTCTCGAAAAGGTGTATATCACAGTGGGAACCCAGGAGGTGTTTAGGGATCAGAGTATTGTGTTGGCGGAGGGAATCAGGAGGACGAATCCGGATATAGAGGTGGTGTTGGAGGAGAAGTTTGATGAGGCCCATGACTTCATCTTGTTGGAAGGCGGACGGAAGGAGGATGGGGACGCCACTAGACGGATGAGGAGGTGGGTTGAAGGGGTGTTTTGGTGAGGCAACGAAGGGTATCTTGGGAAGAGGGTACACAGGTTTGAGGGTGCGGACGGGAACAGAGAACAGTGATTGATGTACATCTTGGATAGGAAAGAGCTAAGATACAAGTTCAACGTCTTCAGGTGCAGTTCACACCTATTGAAGTGCATCTTCGGAAGCCACGACAGAAACGCGGTACGAAGTCTGCCCTGTATGAGGGGGAAGCTGCCCGGTCGTGGATAGGCACCTTCATTCTCCTTTGTATAATTTCCACACCAGGATTTTTCCCTTTCTAACTTCGCATCTTCAAGGACTCCTCGTCTCTCCGCCTCGGTTCGAATCAGGATCTCATAGTGCCGGCACACCGCACCCCCTCCCGCCAAGACTTCACAGGCGAATGAGTCCGGGAACGGTGAGTCTGGGGAAGCCTCGGTCTTTGAACTACCCCACAACCGGGGTTAGATGCTTTGGGGATGGCTCTTCACCTAGCTTTCGGGGTAGAGCCGACAACTCTCTTCCTTGCTGTCACAACTTGCTGGTAGGGAGATTGAAAGCTGATCGTGTGGCCTTGTCACGGGAGGGCGTGCAATGCCTCATTCCGCTAGACTACCTCTACCAAAAGATAGCTCTATATTCTGTTCGCTAGACAGAATACGAATTGCACGCTTGTATAGCACATGTCACTCTGTTACAGGCCTGATCCTTGACAGTGGATTGGTCGATCACACCGAGACCAACTACCTCTGGAGGCAAGCACTGTGTTATGATCAAGTCCGCAGTCCGCTAGCCACTAACATCCTGCTATAAAGTCAATACGTGTACCGCATCAAGGGGGAGCTGGAAACTCTTCAACTCAACTTCAACCTAGTTTCTTGCCAGAGTATCTCGTTCAACGAGGAAAAGTCAAAATGGCGTCAGAAACCGCCATTTCCACTCTCACAATGCCCAAGCCAGTGGACTTCCCACCACTCGCTGGTGACCCGGTCAGCCATGAGAGCTGGAAGACACTGATAGCTATCATGGACGCAGTCGCCCCCTCGATTCAGCGAGCGGACTCTCTTCCATCTAACTTGACCGACCAGGCAAAGGGGTCAACCGTCAACCTCACCAAGGAAGAGCACGAAGCTTCATTGGCATCGTTGAGGCAGTATGCTGCCCCATCAGAAGACGGGCTGAAACAGCAAGACTTGTTCGAAGCCTATCTTGCTGAGAAGCCATCAGAGAATCCGGTCTTTGAGACGGTGCTCAAAAACATCCTCTCACACGTCCCGCCGGCCAAAAAGCGCAAGTTGGAGATGGTTTTGTCACTTCTGAGGTAAGAGACCCTCATCTTGCGGCTTGCATCAAGTAGCTAGACGGTTTGCTGACAGAGACCACTACAGTACCCGTGGCGGCAGTCTCATCCTAACCGGCTACGTCACTCCTCTCACCTCGCTCTCCATCTCCGACCGCACCAAGATCCTGCACTCCTGGCGCACCAGCGCCCTCTACGCCCTCCGGGGCCTCTTTTCGACCTTCACCACCCTCGGCAAGCTCGTCCACGCCCGCACGAGCGCCTACCACTCACCTCTAACCGGCTTCCCCACCACCCCTCCCTCCTGGGCCGCCAACGCTTCCTTCCCCTACGAATTCCTTGACTTCACATCTCCTTCTTTTGCTCCCAGCGGCGGCAAAAACGGTACGAGCACTGTCGAAATCGAAACCGACATCGTCATCATCGGCTCCGGCTGCGGCGCCGGCGTCGTCACGCACCGACTAGCCACGACCTTCGGCCGCTCCCTGCGCGTCCTCGTCCTCGAAAAGGGTCGCCACTTCGACGCCTCCCACTTCCCGCTCTCACAAGAGGTCGGGCTTTCGTCGCTGATGGAAGCCGGCGGGGTGATCGAGTCCGAAGACAGCAGCATCACGGTGCTCGCGGGCGCTACCTTCGGCGGCGGCGGCACGGTGAACTGGAGCGCGAGTCTGCAGACGCAGCACTTTGTGCGGAAAGAATGGGCGCAAGACCGGAAGCTGCCGTTCTTTGAGAGCGAGGCGTTCCAGGCTTGTCTTGATCGCGTGTGTGGCGTCATGGGTGTTTCAGACCAGAAAGTGGTCCCGAATCATGCAAATAAGGTGTTGTTGGAGGGGGCGAGGAGACTTGGGTACGAGGCGAGGGTGGTGCCGCAGAATTGTAGGGGGGAGGCGCATGAGGATGGACATTGTGGGATGGGATGCTGGAGGGGGGAGAAGATGGGGCCGGTTAATGGGTGGTTTCCGGAGGCAACAAAGAAGGGGGAGGTGAAGTTTGTGCAGGGGATGAAGGTTGATAGGGTGCTTTTTGGGAAGAAGAAAGGGAGGAAGGGGAAGAAGGTGGCGGTGGGGGTGAGTGGGACGTGGACTTTGCCGGCTGGTCCTGGGGGAGGTGGTGGGAAGAGTGTTAAGGTTGTGGTGAAGGCGAAGAAGGTGGTTGTTAGTGCTGGTACGCTTTGGAGCCCGGTGGTGTTGATGAATAGTGGGATTTCGGTAAGTGAATTCCGTTCAGGAGGAGATTCGGGAGGGTGAGAACCTAAGGGACCGGTGATACTGACTTTTTTGGGAACAGAACCCTCATCTTGGGAAGAACTTGAAGCTTCATCCCGTTTCCTTTGTCACGGCTGTGTCTGAGCACGAGACCAAACCCTGGGAAGGTGGCTGTCTCACCTCCGTGGTCAACAGTTTCGAGAACCTCGACGGCAAAGGCCACGGCATCAAGATCGAAGCCCTTTGCATGCTTCCCGGCTTCGGCCTCACCTACCTCCCCTGGACTTCCGGATTCGACCACAAGCTCATGGCAGCCAAGTACCGGCACCTCAATACCTACTTCAGCATTGCTCGCGACCGCGACAGCGGGCACATCTACCGCGACCCCGAGATCGGGACTCCCCAGATCGTGTACACGCCATCGGAGTATGACCGGGGCAACCTCATGGTGGGAACCGTCGCCCTGTGCAAGATCCTCTACGTACAAGGCGCGCAGGAGATCCATCCGTCGCTCCCCGGCTTCCGACCCTTCATTAGGCGGCCTTCCACTACATCACCGTCGTCGTCGTCGTCTCCCTCTAACGACGCGCTGCTCGCGGACATGGACATGGACAAAGCCATCACCGACCCGGAATTCCTCGCCTGGCTTGCCGACCTCAAGGCCCACGGCAACAAGCCGCCCGCGACCCCGTTCGGGTCAGCCCATCAAATGGGCACCTGCCGCATGGGCGCGACGGCGAGCGAAGGCGTGGTTGACGCGAGGGGAAGGGTGTGGGGCACCGAGGGCCTGTACGTGGCGGACGCGAGCGTGTTCCCGAGCGCGAGTGGTGTGAATCCCATGGTTACGAATATGGCGATTTCGGACTGGATCGCGCAGGGGATGTGCAAGGAGTTGGTGGATGAGGGCGTGGCTGTTCGGGCGGGAGGCGATGTGATGGCGAGATTGTGAGAGGGGGAAGTTTGGAGGATTGGAGGATTGGGAAATCGTTGGGCTTTTGTTGGGAGTTGGGGGGTCATGCGGGTACAATCATAACCTAATGTTTTAACGCGTTCACTCATAGAAAGCGCCAGTGGTTTAGTGGTAAAATCCATCGTTGCCATCGATGGGCCCCGCGTTCGATTCGCGGCTGGCGCAATCTTTTTTCTCTTTTTCTCCTGTCGAGCTCCTGCCTCTTTAATGACTGCACGCCGCAGGTGCTTTGGATGCAAGTACTGCCCCTGCTCAACATGACAGGAGCTCCCCGCTGTTTTCTTCTCTTCAACCACCCGCCTTCTTATATTCCGAACCACCGTTTTTCTTCCCGAACAACTCATTTTTTGGCTCCTGCACACCATCCCGTCTCATTTCCTCCCTTCGACTGTCAAGTCATTTCTGGGCTTCCACGGTCCGCACTTTTCCAACACAATGCCGACCTCTTCAATCACAGTACATATCGTCCGAACGCACACAGACGTCGTACTGCAGCAAGTGCAGTTATCGGGTGGTGCGGGGTACATCAACTGGCCTCTAGCCGTCCTGCACGCACCTACGCGCCCGATTGTACCGACTGGCGAATCCCTCAAGCCCTCACACTGGATGTTGCAGGACTGGGGTGTGAACGTGGGAGGATCAGGGGAAACATCGACCCTATGTTGCCCAACATCGTCTTCACCACCCCATCCCATTTTCAACTCCCTTTGTCGCCGAAAAACTCGCACCAGCACATGGACTGAAGTCTTACCCTTCCTCGGCCGCACTCTGTACCCGACGACAAGCTTTGCGCCTCTCCTACGATGGACCCTGCCTCGGCCATCGGGGTCGCCAGCAGTGCCATTGCCTTTCTAGAGTTTGGCGCCAAGCTAATATCGGCCACGAAAGCCATCTACGACTCCAAGGATGGCATTTTGCCCGAGCATACTGCGATAGAACAGCACTACAAAGATTTACTTGCCTCTAGCTCCAACCTAGACACCAAGGCCAACGGCAGGGCCCATTCACCAGAGGACATCTATTTCCAGAAACTCTCGTCGAACTTCAGACAAGACTGCCAGGCCATCATTGACCTTTTAAACGCCCACCGGTGCAATGAAGGCAAGAGGAGACGCCGGATCTTGGGGAGTGTCAAGGCTGCCTTTAAACTCCCAGGCGTCAAAGAACAGCTGCGCGGTATCGAAGAAAGGCTGGATAAAACACAGAAGGCAATGCAACTGCATGTTTTCCAACAATTGAGGTGTGTCACGAAAGCTTGTGGAAAGTCAGGATTTACGAAAACTGACTTATACTCTTACTAGACAGGAGATATTGGGTGTACACGTCACCGTCGTAGCCATTCAAGGTCATGGAAAAACGACGGCAATGAGACCCAGGAACATGACGGCAGTTGACAACGAGCAAGACCCATCGTCACCGTCGCTTCACAACCTCAAAGCGCTGATGGACCAACTCTCTAGCATGGTCGGAACTCTAGAACTCCTGCATGTCGAGTCTGTCCTGGCCAGTCTGAACTACGAGACTCGTGAAGTTCGTCACGACGCCATCATGGATGCTCATGTGAAGACCTTTGAGTGGGCACTTAACTCAGACTTTCCTCTCTCGAAATGGCTTCAGTCGGGAGACGGAATTTTCTGGGTTTCAGGGAAGCCCGGGTCCGGGAAGTCAACCCTCATGAAATTCCTGGCAGATCACACACAAACCAAAAGCTTCCTAAAGCAATGGGCTGGGGAGAACGAGCTGGTAGTGGCTAGTCACTACTTCTGGTGCTCAGGTACCTTGATGCAGAAATCTTGGGACGGCCTGCTCCGATCTCTAATTTTCGACATATTCAGGAGTTATCCCTTGTCTATTCAGCAAGCTTGCCCCGAACGTTGGGCAAGAGCGGGCACGCCAGGAGCGGCCTCCACGCCATGGACAAAAGCCGAATTGGTCAATGCTCTCCGTACTGTGGCTACTCTACGGAGGAGTTCACCCCTGAGGCTTTGCTTCTTCATTGACGGACTCGACGAGTATGATGGAGATCATCTTGAACTGTGTGAGATATTCACGGATTTGGTTCGAGCTGGCACTATCAAGATGTGTCTTTCAAGTCGCCCATGGCCAGTCTTTGAGGATGGCTTGGGTAAAGACCTCTCGCGCAAGCTGTACGTCCATGATCTGACATACCGCGACATCAGGACATACGTTGCAGAGCAACTAGAATGTCATCCCAAATGGAAAAACAACAGTTTGACCAATAGTGAGAGAATGTACATGGTCGAAGCGGTTACAAGCAAAGCGGATGGAGTATTTCTCTGGGCATACCTCGTTACACGGTCCCTTCGTGAGGGTTTGTCAAATTACGACACACTTATTGATCTCAGAAAGCGACTGGATCAACTGCCGGGTGACCTCGAGAAACTTTTCCGCCATCTTCTGGAAAGTGTCAATCCCATCTATCAGAGCAAGATGGCATGTTTCCTGCAAGCGGCAACAGCTAAGGATCACTACTCTGAGGGGAAAGACTATTCAGGAGTATCCCCCGATGCAGGATTATACTGCAATATGGAAAGGGAGCTTGACGAGCCGGGCTACGCATTGCAATGCCCCCTTGTCCAAATCTCAACGGCATCCAAAGCTCACGATGCGTTCGATGAATGGCTTGACAACGATGATGAGGATGATACACACGTATCATCCGAACTTCGCACACATCTCTTGAAGCGGAATGAACAAATGCAACATATCATTAACTCGCGAGCAAAAGGGATTCTGGAAGCACGGATCAGGCTGATTTCTGGGCTACACCCTCTTCGGCCGCCCGCTGTCCATTTTTTCCACAGAACAATGTACGATTTCCTACGAACAAAAGAGATGGAGGAATTCCTCGCTTCCAAGTTGAGCAACGATTTCAATATCCATCTTTGGCTTATGAAAGGATGCCTCATTAGAAGGAAGAGATATCCGCTTAAATCCTGCTGCTCCGATTCCGGATTCATTGAGCCTCGTTCGTCGTTGGAGGATGAAGTCCGTCGCATGTTAACGCATGCAGCGGATGCATTAAATACGATCGAAAGGGAGAACTTCAAAGCCGTATTCACTCTACTCGACGAATATGACAAGGCTATTCATCAGCTTGGCCTTCAAGCCATAGCCTCTGAACCGTCGCGCAAAATGCTGCGATTGTCAGGGCACAACGGCAAGCGATTCTACCTTAATCTTTCCTCTTACTTCCGCGAGATGGTTGTCATCTTTGCTTGTCATTCTTTGCTGAGTGAATACTTTGAAGCAAAAGTCCTTGATACTCCTGATTATCTGGATGGTCTAGCTGGCCCCTTACTCCTCCAGTTAATAGCGTTGACATTTACGGGCGTGCTCCCGTGGTCATCTGTGAAGATGTCTTCCCTGAGACCATGCCATAATATGGTCGAGCGACTTCTTCGAACTGGGGCAAACCCAAACGAGCCATTCAGCGACCAAACTGTCAGATCCCATTACGCTGAAAAAAAAGATGAGTATGACAACAAAGACTTAGATCAGTTATTGATCCAGTTCAAGATATCACCGTGGGTTTTTCTGATGCGCAGGTGTATTTGGCTTTATGGGGTCCCCGTATGTCAGTGTACTAGAGACATTTTGGCAGAATGGGCTTTTCAATGGCCTTGCAAGCCTGATTATCGGGTTGTCAACCTTTATCTGAACTACGGGGCCGATCCTAATGCAGAGTACTGGGATCACAAACAAACTCCTTTAGCTGAATGTTCTGACGGATGTCATGCCACCATGAACATGAATCTGTCCGTGGTGTGGCATGATCACTGCGGTTCTGATACGGAGTACCTGGAAAGATTTTCAAACTGCCCCCTCTTCAGCAAGCCCCCTTTATGGTCTATCTCCTGTTTCTTTGCCTACATCTGGTCCCCATTCCAGCGTATTCCATTCGCCCACCGATATGCGGACATAGCAGACTACTTGGCGACTCTAGATACTTTCTTCAGCAAGTATCCAAGCCTGGACGCATCCAATCACATCAGCGACATTATCACGAGTTTGGAACTCGACAGTCTCGGTTGGATCGTCCTGAACGGCGACTGCGAGCCAAGCAAGTCTCCCTTTGTCCAATTTTGTGCCCACATCTGCTATCGGGACACCTGGACAAAAGATTTGGTTACGAATGAGCTTCTGTCTACGATCATAGAGAAGCTGATTGACTACTGTGGTACCATAAATGCGAATGAGAAGTTCTTCACCTTGTTGGATTTTGGGATAAAAAAAGCAGAGAAATGTCCTAAGGACATTAAGCAGCGGTTGTTAGACCTTGTTGAAGAGAATCGAAGCAGCAATGGCAGTTCAAAAGCAAAGAAATGTCCTGAGGACATCAATCGGCGGTTTATGGACATAGTTGCAAGAGAAACGAGGTCGCAACCGCAGTGGGAGTGGAAGTCAAAGTGGGAGTGGGGTGGATGGGAATGAGGAGGTCTAAGGCTTCTTTCTCCCTTTGCGAGCACGTTTGGTGTGACAGCTGCCAAAGGGGTTGGATTCTGAAGTGATGACCTATGTGCACACGTAAGGAGCTGGTAGCGGAGGTTCATCTGTTCTGGGAAAGGCTGTGGGTAAGTTCTTCTTATAATGGGCTCCTGGGTTTGTGAACAACTGACGGCTGACAATGAGATAGGTCTTCCGATTGACTGTATGATCTCCATATCTTGATCTGGCAACTGGTTGCTGTGGTTGTTGGACATTGCTTTGCTTTTTCTGTCTTCCTTTCCTCTTTTCTTCAGGTTCCTATGGAAGTCATCGTTCGAGCCACCTTCCTGCTTTTTCTCTTTCCTTTTTCTTTTGTTCTCTTAATCCTTTTTCCATATCCTCTTGTCTCTTCCCTTCCTTTCGTCTGGTTTCCCTCCCTGTCTCTATGCTTCACATGCTTCTTACCTCCATTTCCTACGCGCCCTCACAAGTCTGGCCCTTTCAATGTCCGTGTTCTTTCACATCAACACCAAACATGTAAGGCTGTAATATCTACAGAAATGATAGCCCATTGCACTCATCCATTGAGGAAGCTGCTGCGCCACTACTTCCCGAGACATACTGAGCATGGGAAGTCCCGCCGTCCTTGACCGCCACTGAGCCTACCGCCCGAAGATCTGGGGCACAGAGCCGTCATGGTGTAACTGGTGTGACCTCCACTGTCAGCAAATTGCCGGGTGCCACGAACTCGGGGAATGCCGCCATCACATACTCGGAGTTTGCACAAGGCTCTCAGGCAGTGGTGTCGTGATGACTCGTATAAGACTTCCATTCTTCCAGCATGCATATCACTCACAAGCTTCAACAAACTCTGTCCTGAGTCCTGACGCCTCTGCCCTGGTATCTCATCACCTTGGCCTTTGTCAAGCTTCCAGCCCTAGACCGACCATGGCAGACGACACAGATTTGGATCCAAGCGCCAGCCATGACGAAACTCTAGATCATCTGGCCCTTCGAGACCTTACTCACATGATTCAACGGCCTTGCAACAATGAATGCGGGAAATCAGCTACAGCTTTCCTTGGTTATCTCCAAGGTGCCACGCACTTGCTCGATGAGCTAAACCAAACGAGTTATGAGAATGATGACGACATAGACGACTCACCGACTTCGGATGTGCCCCTCTTCGCGCTTGACAACTTTGTTCGAAGCTGTGCACCTCCTGAAATGGCCTCTACCATTGACTACTACAATGAGGGCCAAGTTGTCAACTGGTTCCTTTACACGGGCGACGACGATAGTCTTATCTCCCTCATTGATCACACTCGCAACGAGTGTTTTCCCGAGTACTGCAAGGCTTTGACGTGGAAAGGCAATCCTGATGTATCTGGTATCGGAGTGAGTTCACTCGTTCGCACTGTCTCCTAACCGGATTTATTCCTAACGAGCGGTCATAGGTCGATGCAGCGTTCATCATTCAGGCTGTGTTTGCAACCGTATTTCTACTCATCTACATCGGCTTCCAGATCTCAGACACAATCTACTTCCGAAAGCACTTGGACAAAGATGACTACGAACACCTCGGTCCGGAGCATGCCCCTCGCGAACATCCTAGCGGGAACGCTACCTCTCAAGAGCCGACGCAGTCCATGAAAATTTCAGACCTCCGCAGGGCATTCGATGACTGTCTCGAGCTCTTCTGGTCAACCTGCTACGTCTTTGCCTTTACCCTGGTCATAGCAGCCCTCACGTTCAACGTCGTCTACAGATCCGAAGGCCACATATACTCCGGCTACTTTGGCTACCTCGGAGCCGTCCACTCCGTCGCTGTTCTGTTATGTCTCTGGCCATGGTTTCCAGGACGTACGAAGTACCCGGTCCTCACCTTCTCCGGCCTCGTTGCGCTGCTTCTCCTAGTCACCGGCGTCAGCATCACTTTCTTCAGCGAAACGAAATCTGCCAAAAACAAGACTACCTTCGAGTCGGTATGTCTCGAAGGCGGGCAGTCAACACATTACGTCCAGGGTCTTGTCAAGTACACGCCTTACGCTACTTTGGCTCTCATCATCTTTTGGGGCGCCTCGCTGTTTGTTATTCGGCGTATCCGTCTGAGCTTTGTCAGCGAGAAGACCGACTTGGACATAACCAAGATGAGCCGTGCTGCTTTGTCACTGTACCTGGCTGTTACCGGAGCCTTGGGCGGGTTCCTGGTTCTCTCCAGTCTCGCGATCGTTTGGGTCTTCCTCGTGTTTTTCATGTACCTTCGCAACAAGGTCAGGAAGCTTTCTGGGCCCTCGTATGCTGAAGATGAATGGGGGTTCGGTCAGGTGGTTGCTGTGGTTGCTTGGATGCCGCTGCTTGGACAGTTCTCTGCGATAGTCGTGCGTAAGTATCCCTACCCTCCCTACCTCTATCCAGATAAACTCCGTATCTTCTGTCACGGATGACCCTGTATTCCTCTTTCAGTCCGGAGCCCAACTAACAGACGGTCTTATTCACCTCTCCAGGCAGATTATTCGCCAAGCTATATCTCACTGACCGTGCCCGGAAATGGTTCGAGCCAGTCCCGGAGCCTCATAGACGAACACCTTGGATCATAGCTAATGCCCTGCGGAAGACGAATCCCCGTACCGAAGAGATGCCTTTGTCGCCAACGCAGTTACGACAGCAGCCAGTAAAAACCTGGTAGTAGTAAGACTACAGGTATCAAGGGGCGTCAAGTGTCCGCGCGTATAGCTGAAGGAAGAGGGCGTAGCGAAAGTGAGAAACCATCAAGCATTGGAATACTGCATGAAGCACATTCTCTGATCCATCAGCGAAGATCTCTCTTGCATCAAGCACTCGTATTCAGAGCCGTCTGACGCATTGCTCTCTGGTCAGTAGGTGGGAAGGCGGCGACGTAAGACCACGTCCAGCAAGTGTCTGAATGATAGAGTGGAAGCAAACACAAGTCAACAATGATCCATCGTGATCACAGGCCGACTGATGTGCCACTGAATTATCATCTCATCGCATGGCAACAATGACAGCTTCTCCTCTATATGCTGCTTCATGAATTTCTTCCAAACCTTGGCCTTAACCTTCTTCACCTAGAATTCTTTCTATCGAAAAGAGTTTTGCCGTTCACCAGAAAGAAAGCCAAGATCCATATCCTACTTCACCAAAGGGGCACTATAGCGAACATCTTTCCACGAAAGAATTCCTGGTCTTTGGCGGATATACCTTATACTTATCGCGGCATCTCTCCTCGCTTCCCAGGCCGACCATGGATAGTTCTTCAATCCTCCAGCAACCACCACGTCCAAGCTTCTTCCGCACCCGGTTGGGAGAGTTTGTGTTGCTCTTCTTCATCCTGTACTACACGCTAGCTGCGACCATCCT
Organism: Neurospora sp. CHS-2018b; assembly: GCA_009806015.1. Lineage (NCBI taxonomy): Eukaryota > Fungi > Ascomycota > Sordariomycetes > Sordariales > Sordariaceae > Neurospora > Neurospora sp. CHS-2018b. The sequence continues at coordinate 204,825 of RAOV01000020.1, forward strand.
CCTGTTCATCGTCCACGACCGCCCACCTCGATTTGAAGAACTTTACAGAGGTAAGACCTCACTGCCACTGGTCATCTGCCCTTCTTTCGAACTTCCAACACCATTTGGACAATTGCTAACAGAACAAACCTTCGAAAACCTAGGCACCTCAACAGCACCCAACATGTCCACCCACCAGTCCCCCCTCCACACCCGCGGCACGCCCTCCCTCTCCGAACCGTGCCTCAAGCAAGAGCAAACAGCCACCCTCCTCGCCCTCTTCGCAGGTTTCGTCGCCGCCGACCAGTGGTATGCGCATCACTGGATCTTAGCTGTGCTGAAGAGCCAGGTGATCATGTTCATCGGCCTCGTATGCTTGGGGCTTTGGCGTCGTGGGAGTGCCTTTCAGGTGTGGGGAGTTACGCTTCTTTCGTGGCTTATAAGGGGGTTGATCGCGCTGGCAGGCTGGTGGGCAGTGGATTTGGCATTTTGGGTTACGGGGGGTATTTATGGGACGCCGGGGTGTCCGGTTGGGGATGATGCGGATGATTAGGTTGAAGAGCGGGAGAAGGGGGAAAAAGGATCTTTGTTGTGGGAATTTGAACTTTTCCGGAAGGGAGTACGAGGGTTGGGCCAACGGACCGGGAGTCAGGGGCGCAGGCCGTTAAATGTGCAATATCCCTTGTAGATGTTGTTGGTTTGTAGTGGAAGGGAGGCACTACGGATGCAAACAGTCGTAAGGCGGGAAAGACCAACTACGACTCCCGTCTTGGCCCGGACCGGTTTATGACAATTGAAGACACGGATCGGGCACATTCCCTGTTGGTCCCCGGACGACGATTAACCAACAAGAACATGATGAGCCAACAACAAAATGTTCCTAACGAGCTCTAGGAGCCGGTGGAATTACTCCTGGTCATACTGTGAAGACATAAAGGGCAAAATACCCATCTGGATTGCGGATGTTCCGTGACATATACACACATCACATCCCTCTCTCCTCCCTTTTGTGTCTCCCATCATTCTGTCGGACATAAGCGGCCTGCAGTAACAAATATTCCTGCATGCATTTCGATCCAAACACGTTTCCTGTATTTAGCTATATAAGGACGGACTAATCCGTTCGTCCTTCCTTCTTTTCTTCTCTCTCTTCAACTAATTCAAGCATTCCAAACCATCTCGTCTACCCTCGTGTTACCGTGCACTCAGTAGATCTCGACATCACCCACGGGCAAGATCGATATCGTTCATTTGGGAAGTAGAGTTCCTCGTCGTCCGATCAATCCCTCACTCCCTCGGCATCAAACAACAAAACATGGAGAAAATCTCTCCTCTCGTCACCAATCATGGGCACCGGCACCTTCTTCACTCGGCAACCCGATGGTGGAAGCCACTCTGGCCTTTCATCCTCCTTTTCCACCTCCTCTCCGCAATCTTCATCATCGCCCTCATCGTCCTCATCCACAACAGAGCCAGTGACAGCAATAACAACAACAGCAGCAACATAGACCTCATCCTCGCCAAGTTCCCCTTCCCACCCCCAACAACATCGCCATACCCCTTCCACTCCGTCAACCTCCATGACCACGCATCCAATCTGTCCAAACGATGGGGCCACTTCGACCGCCTCCCCACCACGCCCAAGTGCTACCGCCAAGAACGAACTGCGGCACTCATCTCCCTCTTCGGCGGTGGTCTCTGGGGCGCCGACCAGCTGTACGCTGGGAACTTACGGTTTGGGCTGACACGACTGCTGCTGCATGTTTGGGCGTGGTGTTCGGTGATAGCGGCGGGTATTTACTCCGGGGCGAAGGGACCGGAGCGGAGGTTGAGGGTTACGGTAATCTGTGGGGTTGTGAAGTGGCTGGGAAGTTTGACGGAGACGGGAGTGTGGATATGGGCGATTGTGGATTTGGTGAGGTGGATTGTTGGGGGGTATTATGGTACGAAAGGGTGTCCTGTTTGAGGGGGGGAAGAGTGGGTGGGCTTTGTGGTGTAAGGGGGCTTTCTGTCTGATCTATGGGTGCCAACGAGAGATGGAGAGGGGAGAGTGAACAAAGTCAGCAGCGACAATGTATAGGTCCCAAGGAGCGTTGGTCTGCGCCGAAGCTTGAAGTGTATCAACCATCATGATGATAATGCGCATGTATCCATGGGCAGTCCATGATGAGCACATCTGCCGATTTGTCATAGCACGCACCAAGCGAAGACCACCTCCAGACCTGATCATCATGGATTTCATCCTGCCTTCTATGGAAGATAGCACGCATCGAGCAAAGACTCTTTCCGTGAGCAACCATGTACGCCCCAACACCCTTTGAGAAGCTAGTGATGGATCATCAAGGAGATCCTATGGCCACATCTATGTCTGGTACATCCCACCTCACCATATCTGTACACATGCCCTTAAATGGGGCTTCGGTTCCCTCTCTACCAGTGGTCAGCAAGTCTTATGACCTCAAGTACACCAAGACCTCCTCACACACCCGAGTTACTAACCCAAAAACTGCGTATTCGTTTCCAAAACCCAGAAGGATTACAACATGGAAACCCAATCACTCATCGCCCATCCTCGGCGGCCTCGACCGTCTCGTCACTCAGTCTACATATGGCGAGTCTGGACCATAGCCTACCCTTTCCTCATCGCCTTCTACGTTACCACGATGCTTGTTCTTTCCCTATCCGGCGTTCGTGCCACCAAAAGACGTGTTTCCGATCCAGGTCCCTCCTCTCAACTTCTACACAACCCGATTACCTTGCAACAAGCCTACCAAGCCCTCCAATGCCACACCCAACAACAAACAGCCACACTCCTATCCCTGAGCCCCGCCGGGCTCCTCGGAGTAGACCAAGTCTATGCCGGAAACATGATGCTGGGCTTGGGCAAGTTGCTGGTGGGAACCACGGCCTTGCTCACTTGGATTGGATTTTGGGCCATCGACAAGGAGAAATATCCCCTGTGGGCGATGGATCTCTTGAGCTTGACTGGTGCCCTGACGGTGTTGTGGTTGTCGTGGGGAGGGTTTGATGCGGTGGTTTGGGTTTTGGGAGGGGTTTATGGCACGCCTGGGTGTTTGACTGCTTGAGGGAGTTGGTGATAAGAGTGTGCACTGTGAGTATGTGATTGGGCGGTTGCTTGTCGGGGAATCTTTGGGCGCAATTATGGTCTGGTACAGGTAGCAAGCTGGAAATGGAAATAGACACCGTTGAGTTCTGTCGGGAAAGCCAGTACTCCGAAGCAGGAATCCAGAGCATGAAGCTGAGAATAGTAGGTAGTTGATGCAAAAATATTCTTGGGCTGCATGAAGGTTTGTGGACAAGCGAATGGTCGTAAGAACAAACCTAACACGTCACGGTCAGTACTGGTCTCTGGGCGATGTAAGTCTTGTCCTCTACTTTGTCTTCTGTTTCATGATTTACTTCACCGCCTATCACATCAGACGGTTTACATACTTGACCTCATATGGATGGCTTACTCAATTGCATATTCAGCGACTTTGCCGACGAATTCCCCAATGCTGAAGTTATAGGCACAGATGTCTCTCCTATCCAGCCTACTTGGGTCCCCGCCAACGTCAAATTTGAATTAGACGATTGCAACCGGGAATGGACCTGGGCGGAAAATGCGTTCGATTTCATCAATCTCCGTTTCTTAAACGGCATTGTTGAGGATTGGTATACCCTCTTCCGTAACGCTTATCGAGTTGCTAAGCCCGGAGGCTATGTGGAGAGTTATTGTACGGGATGTAAATTCTTGTGTGACTAATAAAGGTATATCAGACCTTGGAATCTTGGATATACTCATCACGCACCCATGCGTCTTTATGATACCTTGGTACTCAACCTCCAGGCAGTCCTGGATGGAAGAATCCCTAATGGACCCTGACCGATGTGTTTCTAAATTATTGTAATCCCTACCTGTATCACAGTTTTGTAACGGCCTTTTCCAACCATAACGAGAGGTATTGGACTGTCCATGTCCGGTGAATTCTTATGACCGCTCGGCAGGACAACCTCCGTCCGAAGTCCAAAATATCGGTGGAAATTTAACTGGGCTTATCTCATCTGGGCCGTCATCTTCAGGGGTAAAGTAAACAAATCGCCCAAGGTCGGTACATACTTGGTGGGTGGTGCGTAGTGTTACTTTGCATGGTCGAATGGTGTACTTATATCCCTGTCAGATCCCTGTTGTTCAACAATCTTCCAATGGCTGGATGGCCGAGCGGTCTAAGGCGCTAGACTCAAGAACCCAAGTTCTTCTGCACTCAGTGCGGTGTATTCTAGTATCGCAAGATGCGTGGGTTCGAATCCCACTCCAGTCACTTATTTTTTGCTTTATTTTTCTCCTGTTTGGCTCCTTTTTTCGTACCCTCAGTGACGGGATGCTTCATCTTCTTTTAAATGGTCTGCGGAGGCATTGTGAATGAGCAGGAATCGGTGTGGTTGGGGAAATGTGGAAATTGAAGGGAGACGGGATGTTAGAGCGGATGCTACAATATTTGTTTGTGCACTAACTCGGGCCACTGTACTATAGCAGTTCTTCCCCTAAAGAAGACTGGCCTTGGAGCAGGAGCGGGAGCAGAGCTCGTTCACAGCATTCACAATCCCATTCCAAACAGGGCACCTCGCTCGTAGGATAGGAAAGAAGTCTCTGTTTTCTGACTTAGCCCATTGCCATATCAATCACGTAGCTTTCTTTATCCTATGTGACTGCGAACTCCATGAAATTTGGCCTTTTCCGTCAGTGCCCGTGGTGAGTTGGCGTCAATAGGGATGTGCCTTTCTGGGGCCCTCCGCTGTCGGAAGCCCCTGAACCCCTGTACCACAAGGCAAGCGCAATGGTCCCTGCGCTAGCACTAACAATTCTTTGGGCAAGTTCACCAGCCGCCCAGCTCCACAGAACATTCTCGTCTGGGTCGATGGGAATGCCCTCTCTTCTCGCTTCCCACCGGATCTTTTCGCCTATAAAATCCCTACGTCGGAGAAAATTCTGCGAGAACAAAAGACTTCCACTTTCGTTAATTCTTCCAACACAAGTTGGGCCAAAGGGACTGTCTTGGACCTGGCTCCAGCTGTTTGAGCCAGGTCTTTTACGTCCAGGAACAAAAAGCGGCTTGACGTTGTCCTACGGCTTGCATTTCCAAACGGCTCTGTGTGCGTTTCTTTGCCTCCGCACAAAGCACGGTGTTTTAGACACGCTTGTATAGCTTATGCTATCAGACTGTAGGTATCTCTCCATTTTCGTCTGTTCAACCGGATTTGTTTGGGCCTTTCAACGCTTTTAGCCCATGCGGTCTGGCTTTCATTCCATCCGAAGAGCAATCCAAGCCCCGATGATTCTCTGGATCAACCTCGGCGAGTAGTGTCCATCATTGCCCGGCATCCAAGGGGACTGATCTATGTTAACAAGGTGGCGGAAATGCATGCATCTATACGATACAACACAAGCGGTAGCGGGCTAATTCCCGTCGTGTTTGGGCGCCGGTGGTGGTAACTGAGGCGGAGGTGCCTGTGACGGCAAATTGCGATAGTAACCGGATACGTGGTGCGGATGAGTGGGATAATTGTCCCAGCCGTTTCGCTGCTTCAAAAAGTTGTCCACTCTTGCCTCTCTGCCCAGACCGGCCTGTTCACCGTACCGTTGTCGCATCTCTCTGTGAATGGCGGCGTTCTTCTGCTCGGTAGCGTCCAGAAGAGCGACGCCGCTGTGTACACCCTGCGTAGCGTGCTGCCAGCTGCCGATAATGACGAAGATGGAAACGATGGCGACGAATGCGCCGTTGGATACGAAGATGGGCTTTTGCTGTTGACCAGTACCTCCCGACTCTTGCTCATTACGCCATTGTTCCCAATCCTCCCACGTAGCGTTCATGCTCGCATTACCGGGGCGGCGGTACCAGGCATTGGGATCCGAGCGGACGTCGTCGTGGGGCAGATCTGGATGATTGCTCCAGCCAAGATCGTAGAGATCGTACATGCGGCGCTTTTGCGGATTGCTTAGAATATCGTTGGCGGCGACGACGAGGCGGTAGCGCTCAAGCTTGGTTGGATGAGGGATGTCGTGAAGCAGGTGTCGGTCCGGGTGGTAAAGCTTCACCAGGTCGTAGAAGCGCCTCTTGTTATACGGATCATCTTTGCTTTGCCCAAATATCTCGTAGGGTGTAGGGTTTTTGGACGCGGGCCAATGCGATGCGGGGTGGTCTTTGGGCAGCTCAGCGTCTGCTGCGCCGTGATGAACCGAAGCGAGACGGCGGGTTTGGAAAGCTCCCCGGGAAATCGGAGCGATCGGACGGTGGTTCAGGCGACTTGATGAGGTTGCTGCTGCCCGGACTAGCGTGAGCGAGCCATGGGACGCGAGGGCGGCATTGCCGGGGCAGAGGATGGCGGCAGATTTCCAAGAAAACATGATGACGGCTTCAAGTAGTAATCATGTTGGGGTTCACTGAGGCTGATAGAGAACCATGGCTCCGGGCGCGATGATGCAGCGTGCCCGAAATTCGAGTAGGAGTGGAAGCCGGGAGGAGATGGTCGATGGGGATGGTGTACGGTGTTTAGGTTGGTGGAGGGTGGGAAATGGATGATGTCGGTTCATTGCTACATTGCCTGCCTGCGGCACCTTTGAGTGTGGGGCAACTACCTGTAGGTACATACACCTACCACGGAGGACGGCACCTAGTGAAGTGACGGGCATGCCTGATGCATACACTCACCGATCTGGCCGATTTGAATCATATTTAACTGTTTTCCCAGTGTCAGAGTTCACAAGCTTGCCAGCTCCCAAATTTTTTGTTAAGCTCTTCATCATTTTGTCCAGTTTCAGCTACGTATCAAAGACGATGTGGATGCCGCCGATATCCCACCAGTGGATGACGTCGGTACAATGTACACACCAGAACTACACTGTAGGTACTTACCTACAACTGGAAGCCACGAACTGCCCCTGAGTGGAACTGGAAGGCGATGCCGCGGCCGAATTGTGGCCTGTGAGGACGGGATATGGAAATGGTCGGTCCCGTCGTGGTGGACACGATGGTGATTGTGCGGTACTGTACACAACTGGAAGGCGCAGGGTTCGGCAGGGAACATCAAGGGAGCACGTGATCCGAGACCCTTCTGCAGTGGAGTGAACAGTTTTGACGAGACGCTCCGGCTCCTTCGTCCACTCCGAGTCCCAGCAACTGAATCACGACTTCCGCACCGCACCGCCTCGCCTCGTCCAAGCTTTGGAAGTTTCCCTCAAACTCTCTGCCTTTCTGCCCCGCTTTCAGACGACCACCACAACAACAAACCATCACAACAGAAACACTTTAAGCTGCAAAGCACCATCTCGTCCCACTCTCCCAACGGCATCGCACACGTCTCCCTGATTCGCCCTCCATTTTCACAGGCCAATCAAGACCCAAGCCGTCGACACCGAATCGGATTCCTCGCAGCCTCTCCCACAAAAGACGTCGCTCGACTTCGAGGCATAGAAAAAAAAATCAACGATTGAGAACGTCCTTGGTGCTCCCACACGAAACGAGCCTCGTCGCGACCTCATCTCCATCTTCCACCGTATCACCTTTGCCCCACGACCACTCGCGATAGGCCTCTACCTCGTCTAGTTACGTCTGTCTGGCCCTGCTTACCGTCAACACACCGAAATACAAAGGAGAAAGAGGGGATTCCCGCCCACGACTAGTGCTTCTCTCCCCTTGCCAGCCACCTGCCCATTTCGCTACACATCCCCGGAGACGAAGCCATCGCGCTATACGCTCTCCTTTTTGCAACATCTGAGCCTCTACCACAGGTTCCACAACCGAACAACGACCATCTGGCAAAATGTCCGACCAACTAGCGGATCAGTTGAAAGCTACTAGTCTGAGGTAGGTTGACCGCCTTCCCTTCTGTCCCAAACCCAGCTGACATGGTTGTGATAGCTCAGGCCCGGATGACTGGAAAAAGAGTCTTAATCTACCTGCCAGGGACACAAGACTACAGACCGAGGATGTTACAAACACGAGGGGTCTGGAGTGGGAAGACTTCATACACGACAGGGATCTCTTGATGGGTATCTTCGAGGCTGGCTTCGAGAAACCGTCCCCAATTCAGGAAGAAGCCATCCCCGTCGCCCTCACCGGCCGAGACATCCTCGCACGCGCAAAGAACGGCACCGGCAAGACTGCCGCTTTCGTCATTCCCGCCCTCTCCAAGATCAACCCCAAGGTCTCCAAGATCCAATGTCTTATTCTCGTTCCCACCCGTGAGCTTGCCATGCAGACATCCCAAGTCTGCAAGACGCTCGGCAAGCACCTCGGCATCAACGTCATGGTGACAACCGGCGGAACTGGTCTGCGGGACGACATTGTGCGTCTGCAGGACCCCGTACACATCGTCGTCGGAACACCAGGCCGTATCCTCGATCTAGCTGGCAAGCAGGTGGCTGATCTCAGCGAGTGTCCAATGTTCATCATGGACGAGGCTGATAAGCTCCTGTCGCAAGAGTTTACCCCCGTCATTGAGCAGCTCCTGCAGTTCCACCCCAAGGATCGTCAGGTCATGTTGTTCTCCGCCACCTTCCCTCTTTCGGTCAAGGATTTCTCGGACAAGAACATGACTAGTCCGTACGAGATCAACCTCATGGACGAGCTTACCCTACGCGGTATCACCCAGTACTATGCCTTTGTTGAGGAGAAGCAAAAGGTTCACTGCCTGAACACTCTGTTTTCCAAGCTTCAGATCAACCAGTCCATCATCTTCTGCAACTCTACCAACCGCGTCGAACTTCTCGCCAAAAAGATCACCGAACTCGGATACTCGTGCTTCTACAGTCATGCCAAAATGGCTCAGCAGGCGAGAAACCGTGTTTTCCACGATTTCCGCAACGGTGTCTGCCGTAACTTGGTCTGCTCGGATCTCCTCACCCGCGGTATTGACATTCAGGCAGTGAACGTCGTCATCAACTTCGATTTCCCCAAGAATGCCGAGACGTACCTTCACCGCATTGGTCGCTCTGGTCGTTATGGTCACCTTGGTCTTGCTATTAACCTGATCAATTGGGATGACAGATTCAACCTTTACAACATTGAGCGTGACCTTGGTACTGAGATCCAGCCTATTCCTCACACCATTGACAAGAGCCTCTACGTGTACGAGAACCCCGAGTCTATCCCCCGGCCCGTCTCGACCTTCAAGCCTGTTACCCAGCAGCCGCAGCAGCAGCAGCAGCATCAACGGCAGCAGTCGCAGCAGCCTCAACAGCCTCAACAGCAACAGCATTTTCCAACACAGTCACAGTCGTCGAGCCAGTTCCCGCCCCAACAAGTCAACCGACAACTTGGCAATCCCCAAGCCCAGCAGCCTCATCGACCTATTCCCCAGGCCCAGGGTGATTGGCAAGGGCAAAACGGTCACCAAAATGGCCAAGGTGCTTCCAACAACCAACCCAGACCCGCCAACTACCAGAACAACCGCGGGCAGCCCGGCGGCGGGCCCCGCGGAGGCCGTGGACGTGGTTTCCAGGGCCAGGGAGGCCGTCAGAACTTCGGTGGTCAGCGCGGTCCTCGTACCCAAGGTCAGGGTCAGCCTCAGGGTCCACCGCCTGCCCAGTAGGGTAAACTCTCCCAACAACTTATGGAAGGAGGGGGATATGTGGTAATGTGAGGAAGCGTGCAACCATGCATCGCTTCTACGTTATTTTGTCTTTGGATTGTACATATTAGTCGTTTCTCTCGGCCATCTCTTTCTCTTTCTCTCGAACTGTGAATGGGCTACCATGACGACAAGCGTTGTCCCTCGGCCTGTCAGGTTTGCGTTTACGCTACGGCAGATTCGTATATCACACCCTTTACTGCCGACCCTGCAAACAGTTCAACGACATCCACGGAACTGTACTACGACACAATCTCTTTTGGAGTTTGCCCTTATTCACGGATTTTTCGATACGGTCCAGCTTCATCCTGTTCGCATTCACGGCTTACAACGCTTTGGCATGGGCGCGGAGTCTTGAGCGGTGTGGAGTTTATACGTATTTGTTGGCTTTACGGCGGAAGCGGCTTTATACTCCACGAGGCGCTGCGAGATCTTTTTTTCCTCCATTGAAACGCCTCTCGTCCCTTATACCCAACACAGTTCCTCGTTCCTCGAATCTCCAGCCGATTTCACCTTTCGACACATGAGCAAATCAATTCCTTATTTTGGCTCTCACATTTTCATCATTTGATGATCACACGACTCAACAACATCGGCTCAACAGGCGGATCAGGCTCTATGGATTACAAAAAGGCGCGCACGCAAAACTTATACATGACGGATGGACGGGCTTTTTGTCATGGCTGGCGGTTTCACAGATATTTCGTGTTTACGGAGGAGGGATCGGCTTCTGTTCGTTTTGTTATGGTGGGCTCACATAAACGGCGTTAGGGGTTTGGCTTTTGGGCGGCGCGTGGCGTGATGGTCAGCCAGGGTCAGCTGGCTACAGTTGATCATGGTTTGGAACGGATACCATTTTTAGGGTGCGCCTCGCTGGTTTTGTCTTTTTTTTCTTTTTATTATTCGGACGACTTGGGGGTATGGATCTCGAGAGTGAGTTGCAGTGTGCTAGATCCATGGTGGCGGAAGGAGATATCGACATCTAGATAGTTCGTCGACGCTTTACAGGACTGGTGGTTGTTTGCATTGGGAGGAGACGGGTGGTAGGAACGGCCGGAACGCGACTTGGTCCTCACTTGAGCAAGAATTGGTGGTGACGTCGTAGGATGGTCACGCACTGGTTCTTTGCAGGTGGAGGAAGCGAACTGGGAAGGAATGGCACAGCAAATGGAAGGATTGGAGGATATCTGGTGAGTTGGAGGACGAGACATGCCTTTATCTCGACAGTTGATATTGAGGGGAGCAGGGATGAGTGGAAGTTCAGTTGTGGTTGGGAAAGCTGTGTTTGGTGTTCCTTCGGGGGGCTACATTCAGCGCCATCCACATACTTGGAGCTGGTTGTCCAGCGAACCTTGGTGGTAATGCAGCCATGACACTGCTGCACGACCCAAGATATTTGCCGCAACGCCAAGGATTGTCAGCCATTGCTCATCCACCGCTTTTGCCCTTGTCCGGCTTGTGGTGTTTGTGGACGGCTGGCATCCGTCATTGTGGGAATGAGGCATATCGGGAATTCATGAATCGGTATGCCATGACAACGACCATCACCTCTGGAGCCTTGGTCCGAACCAGCAGTCTTTGGCTCAGGCACGCGTGCAAGAGAGCCACTGCTATACGGGGCATCGAGAGGCCGGATGAGAAAAAGAGACGAAAACCACGATAAAACAACAGGAAAGGAAGAAAAGAAGCGGGAGACAGCCATTAGATGGACACGATTTGACGATCACGGAGATGCGACCTGGGGAGCATGGACCGTGACGAATGGTGGACCTCTGGACAAGGTAGATAGCATTTGGTGTTCACAAGAATGTTATTTTTTTGTCTCTCATAACAATTCTCGCGATTCTTGTTCTCTTTTGTCGTTGTGATTTTGAGTTGATGCTTCAGCTTTCAACGAGAACAAAAGATGATGCGCGGACTCGTGGAGCCGAGATTGAGGAACAGCATCGGAGACCCCGCTCGCCGATGGGACGAAAAAAAATGGAAAAAAAGTAAGTAAGTTGATCCGACCCAGGCTCGATCTGGGGACCTTCAGTGTGTTAGACTGACGTGATAACCAACTACACCATCGGACCGTTTTTTGTTGAATGGCGCTCCAAAGCATCATCTCAAGTACGTGACTGCCACAACTTTACCATCTTGAGGATACCTCTACCTCCCATCGACAACCGGAAGGAACTTATGAGGTCAGCAAGAAAAATGGTTATGATGCACATACAGAAGGAACTCTCCCTTCATGCCTGCCTCGGCCATTTTCCTTTCACTTTTCTGAGAATGTAGGTGAAAACTCGTCTTTCCAAACTGCAATTCAATTCTACTTACATATTTCCCTTCCGCGACTGGTTTGTGGACTATTACAGATTTTTTCACGATCCTGCGCAAGCAGTGCCCTACAGGTACCGTTAAACACCATCATTAGACCCCAGGATGTCCCGATATGCATCCTCGCAATTAGGTTTAATGCATTATGCAATATGCACCCTGCCCCCGAGAGGCACCCTTTCAGTCGATAGTCTCACTCTCAAAATAACAAACTCATCAATACCAGGACACAAACTTCTCAGTTTGCCCAAGGAACCACCATATCCGCACTGACCATGATGCATACAAAGACGAGCCATGCTTCCTCCACGAGAATGCAGGGGTCTCATCGCCGTCATATGCTCGGCTCTATGGCGCAAAAGAAGGCCGCCCGTTGGCCAGTCTGCCATTTTCATCAAGAAAGGATGCCGTGGGCTTGCATCCTCCATCCCACAAGAGGAACAAAGTGTTCATCGATAGCGGCAGGGGGGCGGCGGGGTGTTAGCCAGATGCGATGGGTAGGCATGGCAAACAAAGAACGACAGCCTCCAGTACGTGAACATTTGCCTTGGCCCGCAACGCCACCTGCCGGATTCCCATTCTCGCAAAGACCTTCCAGAACCACACGCATCTAGCGAAGCCCTCGGGATCGGGTATTCCACTTGGTCTCTTGTCCATCGAGGTCTAGGCGCCCTTCAGCTGTCAATAACCTGACGAGTTCTCCAAGCTGTCGAGTGTGAACACATGGACCTAGCACTCCCGCCTCACCTCTTCCACCTTCACAAATTCTGTCAACAGACTTCACACTTCTTTGTTCACCCTGCGCAGCCAAGCCACGTCTTTGTCCCTAAATTTGCTCTGGCCACAAGATCGAGTCTAGGCAACCAATTCTCCATCTTTCTCCCCAAAAAAGAACTGTTCCCAGTACAAACATTTCCCAGTTGATGATCTTCGTCAATAGTTTTCGGCAGGAAGCGAACGCTCCACGACCCAATCCCCGGTCCGCAGTTTACGAGACTTTTTTGCGAGAAGAATCCGAACTTCAGTCATCCGAGACACCACTTAAGGCCACCAAACAACTCAGCGATACTCCGAACTGAGTAGAAGATCAGCCGGTTCCAAGGCTGCCACGCAGTGGTCAAATACCAGTCTACTCTCATCCAGGTGCTCGGCTCGTTACCAGAAGATGGAGGCACCTCCGCCTGGTCACTGGCGTCCGGTGGCCAGCGCTGCCGGGCCTGTCGACTATATCCTTGCTGGCATATCGACAACATTGGGAACCATTACACGGTTTATACGATCCGTTCGCAACGCGCATGCGGACCTTTCTTCAGTTACCCGAGAGCTTTCTGACATGCGCCTCTTACTCGAGCTGCTGCGTGACGAGCACAACATTCCTCTCTTATTGCAAGCGCAGGTACTGTCGCTTCTGGAGGATTGCGGTAATGTGCTCAGTCGGATAGAGGACATTCTGATGCAGTGTCGTGGCGCGGATGAATGGGTCTCTTCAGGAAGGGCAAAAATGGTGGAGCTTCGAGGGGATATTGAGACGTATCGGCGTGCCCTGGGACTGGTCCTTGATGTTGTGAATTACCATCAGTAAGTTCTTTCTGATCGCGTTCCTTTCCTCACCCAACGTCCTCCTGAAACTGACATTTTCTGCAAGGTCACCACTCAATTCCGACACCAGCGACTTGGACGCCTCCAAATCTCAAATAACGACCGAAGTAGACCGGTTACGCAGTCATACTGCGTTGACAGGCCTCAACAACAGGAACACTTGGCTAGAACCATACATGAATGCCGTGATCAATTGCTTGGAGGCTACTGGTGCTGAATCCCCTGTGATCAAAGACGATGGCCCTCCCAAAGACCTGTAAGTCAAATGAGACCCTTGCAATGTCATGAGAAGGCCCGCTAACAGCACCGAGAAACAGTGATTTACCATCAACACCCGATGTCGATGCCGTACAGAACGGCGTTAGATCTCTAAATCTCGAGTCACCGCAACCGACGGCAACACCCGCTACCGCCCCATTACAGCAAGAAGTAAAACAGTCATCACCAAAGTACGTCATAAACAGCGTCTACGAATCAGCGGGACCATGGTACCCCCCAGCCGGAGCCATAGCACTTCCTTTCTATAACGGCGGAGAGAACCCTGCATCAGTTGCTTCAAGCCCGAGGAGGGAACCCCAGCAAGTGTCCCCACGACTTCGGAATACGCCTCTGGATCCCTCGAGACATACCCCAACACCGGAGTCTCCTACATCCATACAGTTCTCACAAAGGGCACAGTCACCCCCTTATAGCCAACGAAGCTGGGACCAAGGTTCTCCATCCGCGAGATCCGAACCTTTTGAAGCAAGTTATGTACCACACCAGGACTTACGAGCTGACCGATGGTCCGAACCTCAGCCAGTTCATAATCCCGAACAATATGGGTTTACATCCACACCACAATCGTCACATCAAATGCTACGCGCTGCAACAGCTGGCTCTGTTGGAGCCTCTTTATCGCCTGGTGAAAGCTCGCGAGGTTATTTCCCCAACCCCCAATCATCAGGGTCGTTGGGCTTAGGGACCTCCCGGCTTGGTTACGACAGTGGGATCTTTTCATCTACGACCGCGCCGTCTATAGCTACAATGTCGACTGGCACATTGTCAGCAAGTACCTTATCCCCGGCTACTATACACGATTCCCGCTGGTCACCAACGTCCCAGTCCCAAAGCCAACAATGGCCAGCAAACACCACTCCTCTCAGTCCTCCCCCTCAATGGTCTCACATCAAGTCAGCGGGTCACGTAACCGCATACAAAAGCAGCACAGTAACTGTGCAATCACACCGAGCCGAGCTTGTGCCTGTACGACATCTTATCGACAAGGGCAAAGGCTCCGACGTCTTCCATATCGACTGTTCACCAACCGCCTCTTATTTGGCAACCAAGCATTCCAATAACACCGTTAAGATATGGGCGATTGCGAAGAACACAGTTCATAGCACTATCAAGATCAAATCGTACGTGCCGGCGCAGCCCCGTTCAAGAGAGTACTTTGTCCGGAGCCATTCAATTCTATCCGAAGGTCCCACGTTCCCTTGCTTTATAGGCATCACCACGCATTTCGGGTTGGATCTCGAGATCTACAACTTCACCAAGGGAGGATCCGGAAAGAAGGTGCAGGTCATTGACGAAGCGCACCGTTGGGCTGCCAGCCACAAACTCGACAACAGTTACGCCCCCCTAGTGATATACCGGCCCGGGGCTGACCGGATCGATCGGTACTTTCTATCACGCAACCCGAGCGCTAAGAAGCCCTTCTGGGAAGACGCAAGCAGCTGCATTGATCTCACAAAGGCCGATCTTCCCTTTCTTCCCAAGTACCCGGAGCTAGCCTTCTCCAACGACTCACCCTTCCTAATAGCCGCCGCAGGCCCCAGACCCGGCGATCCGCCCAGGGATATCAATTCAAACATTCTCCTTGCGGCCTGGCATCTCACTCCAGTCCAAGAAGCCAAACTCCAAGCGCGAAGTCCCGTCAACAGCGTCCACTCACACATCCAAGAGTCCGGCGATCCAAAACGCCACAAACCCTACCGTTCTTGCGCGCCCGCTTACACGCAACTGCAAACCGCCTTACCTTCCGTCCTCGTCTCCCACGGCAGCGTGACCGTCTCCGTCTGGATTCCCGCCAGCCACGTCAACATCCCGCTCCCCGGCGGCAAGTTCAGACAAACGCGAGTGCCCACTCCGGAGCGCTTCGTCCTGGTGTGGGACATGCCCACCAACACGACCAGGCTGATCCCCATCCCCAACGTGCAGGCGTGCGTGTCGCCGGACTGTCGGCTCGTGGCCTACTGCGACCCGGAGATGGCAAAATTTGTCATCCTCGACGTGACGACGGCGGCGGCGGAGGAGGTGTGGAAGTGGCCGGATGCGGCCAAGGTGAGCGGGTTTGCGAGCTTTGGACAGTTTGAGGCGATCAAGAAGATTACGGTGTTTGAGTTCAGTCCGGATGGGAAGTGGCTGATTGTGGGTGATGCGAGTGGGGCGTTGGGCGTGTATGAGGTGAGGGAGGCGGGGACGAGGTTTGAGTTGTTGGATCAGAGCTCGTTGAAGGGGGTTTCGGAGCTTGGAGGGAATGGTGGTCTTCCGAGGGGAAATGTTGCGGAGCTGATGTAGGCAGTGGGAAACCTGTTAACGGCGGTATTTTGCTTGGCGTTTTGCATGCATGTAGTTTGCGGTGTTGGGTATATCATGATTGAGGAGGCAGAAATAGAGGGGCTTACATATTGTTTTTGGATACCACCATACGATCATCTCGTGAACTTCATAATCTAGTATGACTTTAAAGTTTTGAGCCAAAAGAAGGGATTATTCGTTCGTTGCGAACACACAACATCGCAGTTCCTGCATCCACACCAGAACCAGTCGGCGGTTCGCCTTTAACAATTCCCCCGAGAAATAAATAACGTCATAAGATAAGAAAGTCATGAACAAGACTAGAAATACAAAAAGAAGAATCCTATAACAGAAACAAAGTCAAAAAAATGCAAAAAGTTTGGGACCTGGGAGGCTCGAACTCCCGACCTCAGGATTACTCCGGTATTTACACCGGATCATAGTTAGATATGAGACCTGCGCGCTAGCCAACTGCGCCAAGGTCCCTAGCGACCTGTTGTAGGCTGTTTGATGGAAAGACGCTCGGGATGCAGCACTCAAGTACCAATGTAGTAAATGAGTTGGCGGAAAAAGTTGGTGCGATACAAGACGACGTAGATGTCTGGAGAGACACTCGCCATCTTTTGTGGCGCGCGTATTTTTTTTGGGGTTGAGATGTGAGTTTGACCTTTTTAGTGACTCATTGTTTTGGATCGTGGAAGTTGACATACCGTACTGCGAAGGGGGGGGGGGGGGGGGGGGGGGTGGGGGGGGGGGGGGGGGGGGGGGGGGGGGGGGGGGGGGGGGCTTTTCTTACGAACTCTCCGCGAACGGTCTTTGGATAGTTCGAAATCTGGTGATCTGGACTTAGATCCCTCGAGGTTTTTTAATGTTTGAATGCACCAACGTTTGCCCTTTGAGACGTTTGGTGACTACTTATTGACTCACTGTTACTTGACAGACTTTTGATAGTCCGAATCCTTGAAACGTTTCGTTTGGAAATCGGGACGTTTCGCAGGGCGGGACAGTCAATTGATGGTAAATTGGCAGTCGTAACCAGTTGAACATCGGGGGTTCCCGAGGTGTCTAAGTACAGATCGAAAGACCCCCCTCCTCCCAATACGGTACTCGCATCTTCTTGCGGATCAAATCGCAACTCTGGGTGCCATGATGCACATCGATCTTCGTCTCAAACGCCAGGCCACTGGAACGAACCTTCCCTTCTCTTTGGTGGGGATTAAGCTCGGTTGAACTTTACCAGGCAAAAACTGGTCGTTAGTAACTTCCTGGATTGATGATGATGAGTATCAGTTGTGAAGGCGCGCCATGCTTCTCTTCAGGTTCAAGTTCGCTGAGTGGGAAGGTGCGCCTTGGACCTTGAAGTGGAGAGAACCTGAAAAGAGAGATTGAAGAAGCTCCTAACCTCTAGTCCCAGTGAATTTACCTGCCGTTCGCACAATTCTCACCCGAACTTCAGATCCGTCATCGGTACGGTACTGTACTCAGTTCAGGTTCCCGGTCAAGCTGGTCCCAGGCCAAGCACTGTTATTTGAGCAGTTCGTGCCGCCCCACTCACAGCGTCTAGGACACTGCCTTCCATCAATCCTCCGTCCCGTTCGTTCCGCCTTTTCTTCCCAGCTTTCCACCAAACAACTCACACTGCTCGTGCTCGTCTCCAAGAGCAGGTCCCCCCAAGATCGACGACCCCTCACGATTCTCTCTTTCTCGTTGACCTCCTTTCTCCTCGACAACCAACTTTCAGCACCTCGCCTCGACCACACGCAGGCAGCAAAGACGGCGTATCCTCTCATCATGCCTCGCAAAAAGGCCAAACCTGAAAAGACCGAACCTGAGGTGGCGGCAATGCCCCTTTTCAGGAGGTTTCCAGCGGAAATACAAATCATGATCTTCCACGAGGCGCTTCGGAAGCCACAGATTCACTTTGTTAACGTGTCACGTCATGAAAATAGGCCCGGCATTTGGGGTCTGACCCTGGTATCCAGGACCAAGGGTGGCGACACTTCTGGCGGCCGCCTTCTTGACAATATCCAGGAAGTTGCGGTCTTTTCTCCTATCGCAGCTGAAGTAATCCGCAAAAACGCCCTCCAGTCACTCCTTCTGCCCATTTCAGTCCGCCCGAGGGGCTCGTGGAAAATTGACGCCGCCACAGACCTCGTAGTCCTCGAATTCGATCCCGACAAATCAGGTCAGCTGCGGTTCTGGCATCCACGGAACCAAGTCATCAATCTCGTCGACATCGAGACGATTCGCAACCAGCTCAAGGGAATCCGGAAAGTCGCATTTGTATACGGCGGAAACCAACAACCGGATGCTGGGTCGAGTGAGTGTGTATTTCAGTGTTTGCATCCCCAGCGGAGGCACTCGAAGTGGAAATTCTGTCCGGAGGAGTTGCTGGGGTTGATCTACCAACTATCTGACATCGAAGCCGTCTATTTCATTCTCCACCACAAGGTAAATGCGAAGGCCGTGACAGACTATGCGGCCAGCTACTTTTCTGGTAAGTCACCCTCCTCAGGAACTCGCCCTAACCCCCATAACCCCGCCACTTTCTCCTTCACCTTGCTTTTACTCCCGCTCGCCACACGGGCAACCTCGCCTAACTAACAGCTACAGTCCCCGCCGCTACACGCAACGCATTCGGCTTCAAAACCTTCTACTCCACAACCAGGAGCTACATCGCTGTCCCCCTTCCTTCCTACGAGATAGGACCGGTATTCCACGCGACCTGGAAGGCGAAGGATTGCATCTGGCCAGATGGCCCATCACCACCACTTGTCAGCGCAGCCCGCGAGGCGGCTATGGCCCGTCCCCCGGACTCCAGAGAGAGACGCTATGCGGAGCACATGCGCAAACTGTCATACCTAGGTCGCGCACTAGAC
Source organism: Neurospora sp. CHS-2018b (assembly GCA_009806015.1). Taxonomy (NCBI): domain Eukaryota; kingdom Fungi; phylum Ascomycota; class Sordariomycetes; order Sordariales; family Sordariaceae; genus Neurospora; species Neurospora sp. CHS-2018b. The sequence continues at coordinate 223,796 of RAOV01000020.1, forward strand.
CATCGTGAAGAGCTCTGGCCCTTGGTTGCGGAAATGATCCTGCAAATGCGGGTTGATCAAAACACCCCTCTGTCGCCGGACTGGCCCTTTGGTCCAATCCCACCTCAAGCCAACACGGCCCAGTTTAGGACTCGCAAACAATATCACAGGGAGGCCTACAACCTTGACAACCTCACCAAGGAGAGGCGAGACAATCTAGAGTTTGGCATGTTGCTTATGGTGGATGAGACGACTGTCTGCAAGAGCGGGAAGGACAAGGGCCATGAAGCTAAGGCTGGTGGACGTGGACAAGAAATCTAAAGGTAGAGGATATGTTGCTTAAGGTGGTTGGATGAATAAGGACAACAAGTGAACGGGGGATGGATACGCGCTTCAATGGGTTTGTTCGTCCCAGGGCAATGGTTGCAAACGCTCTATTCCCACCACAGCACGTTTCTTGCAACATAGGTCCGGATACGACGAAGGCTGAACTCGGTTTCCACATGCGCAGCAGATATAGGTTGCATCAGATTGCTACTGTTGGTAGATAAGCATGGGAAGATGGGGGTGACCGAAGACACAGGGTCCAAGTGTCACCAGGAAGGGTAAATAGGTAGAGGTAGACAGCAATGCGTCAACTTCTATGTGAAGCCTGGCCTCACATGCTTCCCATCTAAATATGACATGCCATCATGGACAGTAATCAAGAATGCTAACGTCTAACAATGAGATCCACGATGAACGCCCTATATGCCTTGGAACCACATCAGACCACACACCAAACTTGATCATGTTTGATATCTCATATCTCAAGCGTCAGGATCTGTCTCCTCCTCCGGACCGAAACCACCGGTCCTCCTCCTTCTCTTCCTCATCACCCTTTCCCTCACCCTCATAATCCGGCGCTCCATATCTTCAAGCCCATCATCGTAACTACCGCTACCACCACTACCACCAGCACCTGAGTTCCCACTTCCCAAATCACAACTTTCACCATCCCCACCTTCCCGCTCCTGCATGTCCTCGTAAACCCGGTCCTCCTCCCCATCCTCCTCATCAGCATCATCGTCCTCTTCTTCCCTCCCTCTCTTCCTCTTCCTCGACGGCCCCCTTCCTTCGTGGAAGCTTCCATATCCCCCCACTTCCACTTCCACCCCCGGCATCTCCTCATCCACCCCCACCCCAGAATCCAACCCAGGTCCTTCCTCCACAACCTCCTCGAAAGCCCCCCTAACCCCCTCCACAATCCCGTTCCCCAATGCTCTCATCTTCCCCTTCCACATCTCATCCCTTTTTGTCAGTGCTCTCCTCACCGCACTCTGCACCTGGCTGCTGACATCACTAACAACCTCCATCAACTCCCTCTTCTCCCGCTGTAGGAGTAACGTCTCCCCCCGGAGCTGCTCGCTTTCCAGTTGGAGTTTCTTGACCATTTGCAGGGCTACGCGCAGGGAGCGTTGGGTGCGGGAGAGGGAGGTTTGGAGGGTTGTGTTTTGGGTTGTGAGTGTTTGGAGTTGTTGGGTTTGGAGGTGGTTGTGATGAGCAGAAGACCCTGATGCAGAGACGGGGGCGGAACCTGAGGCGCGGCTTCGGGTTGGTGTAATATCCTCTGCTGGCTCTTGTAGCTCCTCGTTGAGGTTATCGGTGCGGTTATCGTTGAGGTTGTGAGCATGAATAGTAGTAGTAGCATTCGGCGTTCGTCTTGAAATTGAGTAAGAGTCGGAGCCTCCATGTCGGGAGTTGGAGCATGGTGTGATAGGTAATTCCGTACCAGGGCCGCTGTTCACGGGCATCATGGCCATAGCCGTAGCCATAGCGATAGGACTGGTGGTCGGCGGTGTGGGAAAGGGTTTTGTTCCCGCCGCTGTAGTAGTAGTAGTTGTTGTTGTTGTTGTTGTCGGAAGTAGACGACGATGACGTGCTCGGCTGCCCGAAGGAGGTGGTGTGCTGCAATCCAACTGAGCGCGAATAGCCTCGCTGAATTGCGATGTTGTTAAGAAGCTCAGCGCCTCCGTCTCCGAGCCTGAGCCAGGGTCATGGTCACGGTGGTGCGGGTGCGGGTGCGGGTGCGGGTGATCCAAGGCCATGCCCATGCCCATGTGCTGCTGCCCACCACCACCATCCGCGAACGGATCTCCTCTACCTCCTCCTCCATGACCGTCCCTTTCATTCCCCAAGTCTTCTTCACCCTGCCTCCTCATCGACAACGCGGTATGAAAAGTTGTTGGATTGCTAGTAGGTGTCTCCGGTGAACGTGGTTGTTGTTCTTGAACAACAGCAGCAGCCCTCCTCCCACTTACACTGCTCCCAGCGTCAACCTCCTCCAAGTTCGGCGGCAACTCCAACTCCACGGTTGTATCGTCGTTGTTCTGAAACTGAAACTTCTCAATCGTCTCGTTCTTCTCCTTCAGCTCGGCCCTAAGCCTTTCAATCTCCTCCTGGGCTTCCTTCTCCCTCTTGCGCCGTTCGGTGTACACGCGGTTCATCTTCTCCTCGCTTAGAGCGCTGCTCAGAGAAGCGTTGCGACGGATGCTGTGGATGCTGCGGCGCTTGTGGTTGTGGCTCTGGCTCTGGCGGAGGAGGGGAAGAAGGTGGGTAGAGGTAGCTTCGGCGCCGCCAAGGTCAAGGTCTGAGTGGTTGGAGGTGTTGTTGGGTTGTGTTGATGATGTTAATCTTGTGGGAGCAGAAGGCCGTCGACGAGATGGCGTTACTGTGTTATGAGTTTTATATATGCACTTTGAGGAACCAGGCGCTGGTGCTGGTGACGGGGGTTGTAACGAAGTGCGCCGGACCATAGGTGTCAGGCCAGTTGATAGTGAGAGCTCGTCTTCCACCAGTCCACCGACAGGGCCCAAAGAAAAATGCGTCTTGTTGCCCCGGACTGTTGTTTTCTTTGCGACCTTATTCTTCCAGTTCCGCCGTGGTGTCGTCGGAGGAGTAGGTGGTGATACCTCTCGCGTGCATGTGACTGCCCCTAGATTCTTGTTCTTGATCGCACTTCCTAGTCCTACGCCGGAAGTACAAAGAGTCCGGCGCACAGTTCCAGTTCCAGTTCGGCGCGTGCGTCTCAACGCTATGGGGAGGTTCAGATCATCGTGATCGTGGTCGTCGTCTGTCATGTTTATCTTTGAGAAAGACTCGCTGAAGTAGAAATTGGAGGGGTGGTGAACCTCGAATAAACAAGGTGGAAGTACAAACGGATGGACAGTATGAAAAAAAAAAGCAATGTTAGCAGCCAGACAGGTGGCAGCGAGGCAGAGAGGCGAGTCGAGTCGAGTCGATTCACACTTCCACAGAAAGTGACAAAGTGACAAGGTTCCCGACATGCAGGTGGACAGAGAGCATGGAGGACTCGGGACTTCTTAAAGATTTCACGGCAGCACGGGATCGGGATACCGTCAAACTCGCATCATACCGCGTTTTCAATTGACATCTTTCTGGGGTCTTGCGGGCACAGACAGCGATCATGTTGTGGGAATTGTCCGTTCGTTGTTTGTTTGTTTTCCAGTTTTGGGAATGTGGGGTCAAAACAATCCAACGAGGACGCGCGACCCCCCTGGAGCTTCACGCACTCAAGCAGACCTTCGGCATGGTATGTCTCATGTGAATGGAGGGCTTCGACGCTAGCATCTTGTTGTTGTGTACTTGAGTGTTTTGATGTTTTGAGGGGATTTGGACCTGATGGCTATGTCATTCCAGTCAGCAGTTATTGTTTTTCAGAGTTTCCACTTACACAGGATCAGATCGTGATGTTTTTGTTGATATCGTCAGAGAAGAATCACCCAGATAACCCAAACATGGCCTTGCCCATGGTCATCGAGTGAAAGGGAGCGAATGTTGACACTGTAAGCCGAAAAGCAAGGGAGAACTTAATCGCGATTATGGGTTTGCCTGCCACTGGTATCATCTTGATCACGACTTGCCGAAACATAACAGGTGTACAACTCGATAAGACCGACATACCTAGTGTTTATCAGAACAATGAATATCCTTTTGACGCCCATTCACCATCCCCCGTGTAGCCATGTTTACCTCGAACAACACAAGACATACCAGTAGTAATACCACCAACACAAAGGCAGTAGGCAGTAAGAGCCCATGATTCAACTACCATCTCAACGGCCCCATCGCTTTCTTTTCTCATCGGAGGAGGGCCAAGATCCATCTGTTCCTGGAGAGGCCCTACACCGCAGCAACCGCATACCTCGGCAGCAGCGCCATCTTCTCCTCCGGACTGACTTCGCTATCCCCATACACCATCCGCATATTCTTGTCCTTGCTCTTACCCTTCTTCTCCCCACCCGCAGCGTCCTCTCCCGCCCTGGCAGGCGGCTTGCTGCCCTGCTCCGCGGCACGAATAAGCTGATCGATCTCGTCGCCCTGGGCTCCTCCTCCTTGCCTCGCCGCGCCAGACACCAGCTCATCGACAGTCGAGGCGCCAGGGTATCCACCACCTGGTGGCGGCACCGCGCCACCGTTGTAGTTGTTGTAGTAAGGGGGTCTCTGCGGGAGAGCTCCGCCCGTCGGTCTGGCGGGGAGGTTGAAGCCCGCCGGGCCGCCGGGCGCACCGGGGGGTGTGGGTGTTGCGCCGGGAGGGGGATAGACGGGAGGGTAGGCGCCAACGACACCTGGTTGTACTGGGGGTGGGAAGGCACCGGGGACGCCGACGGGTGGGGGGTACGGGAATCCTGGTTGCGGGGGAGGGAAGGGAGATGCCTGTTGACGTAAATAAGATAGGTTAGCTTTCGTCTGTTTCCTGTAATTACGGCGGAAAAAGCATAACGGTGAAGGACTTACGCCTTGCGCCGGACTCTGGCCAGCAACCGGCGACACAGAAGCAGGCTGAGCTTTCGGCGCAATAACAGGCACCGGTAGCACGCCGCCATTTGCCTTTATCGCCGCGACCTTTGCCTTGTGCTCGGCCAACCTCTTCTTCAACTCTTCGGGAGTCTCGATCTTGATCTTCTTTGTAGGTCCCTGGCCACCAGCCTGTCCCGGCGGGGGGTTGCCTGTAGCGGCATGGCGCTCGGCCTGTGCTGTGTAAAAGTTGGTGATGATGCGCTGGTTGTGCTGCTGGACAATGTCGTCGGGGACGCCCTCCATGCCGAAGATTTCAACGTCGAGCCCTTGTCGGTTGGGCAGCGCGTTCTCGACCTTGTCGAGCGATTCCTTGTGCACCTGGTTCATGTGGACGGAGAGACCACCGGCCGTGTTCAGTCGCTTGCCGCATCGGTCGCACTTGAAGTGCTTGGCTTTCTGGTGGGAGATGAGGAGCTTGAGATCTTCAAAGTCACGTTCGCCTGGCCAAGTAGTGTATTAGCAACGAGACTGCCAGAAATTCTGGATTATGAAGGAATGGCGCAGGCAGATGGTACGTACAGTAGTAGCACCATGGACGAGCAAGGAGCTCCTCGACGTCGGGGTGTCCTCTCTTTTTCTTGCCCATCTTGACTGATTTGCCGTTATTTGTGCGATGGAAATGAAAGATTGATGCGATTCAGATTAGCTAGACAAAAGTCGACGTGGTTGTTGACAGGCGCAATGTGGGGTGGTTGTCGTCGTCAATGGGAATGGAAATGGTTTCGTTGTTCTTGGTGGGTTGGCGATGATGGAATTGCAGTGAATTGAGCTTTGGTTATCGCGGCGGTCGTACATAGCGACGCGCGCGGACGACAAATGTTCAGCCACAGTAGCATCAAGCTGGGGCCTGGGCCAATGCAATTGTGGCTGGTAGCGCTCTGACATACTCAGCCACAGGAACAGCACGTGACACCCCTCATCGTCAACATTACCGCCATTTTCATCGATCATTGGTGAACTTCAGATCGGAGAGGTATCATAAGTAAGAATTCGCTAATTATGTACAAGTAACATGTACTCAGGGACATGTTTCGGACTCGCAGCCTCCTACCAAGCAATGCAAAGAGACCGTCAATGGCAAAGACTTCCAACAAGACAAGAAGGCCAACTCCAACTCCACCACAACTCCGACCAAACACATGTACAACAACGGTACATGAATGGTATGCAAAGATCCATCTAGCCTAAAGTGACGACGCTTAACCCTTATTCAGCAGCACTGCGCTATGCAACACGATCCCTCCTCCTTACTGCCAAAGGGAGGAGCTCGACTTCTTACCAATCGGCCCGGCCCCAATGGTAATCCTCCTATTCTTACCATCAAAAGACCCGAACCCGCTTAGCCTATTCGCGGCGGTCGTCCCCGACGCAGAATTGTCTTCTTCTCCTCCATTTGGACTTCCCTTGCCAAACCCATTACTCCCATTAATACCCATCCTCCTAGGTTGCGCATTCGTGAGACCACTGCCACTTTTCGGCCCCATGATCCCGCTCTCTACCAGCCAGGAGCTATTCGGACCCAAACTGACTCTCCTAGCGGCCAACCCTGTCGTCCCGCTTCTAACAGGAGGCGATCCCGTGATAGTCGGCAACGGAATTCCTCCCTTCCTAGTGGTACCCGCCGCTCCCGACTTCTCCAGACTACTACTGCCTCTCCGATGTCTCGAAATGCCATTGGTGGCGCTAGCCAGTGGGCCGCCGCCCACGCCCATGCTGCTTCTCCGCCCAGCTCCTCCAAGTCCCGGGTGGCCGCCGCCTGCACCGATGCTAGCTCGGTGGTGAGCGCCCATACTGGCTCTTCCATGCAGACTGCCTCCGAAACTGGCTCTGTGACCGCCGATGCTCGACCGGCCGTGGCCGACACTGGCTCTGTGTGAGACCTTGGCGACACTCGGTCGTGACGCCGCTGGTCCTGGAGTCGAAGCCGAGCCGTTACCGCTACCGGCGCCGTTTGAAAGCGGCGCTGCGCTAGACGCCCTTCGCTTGGCCTTGGCGATCGACGCTGCGGTGCCCGACATCAAGCTAAGCCTGTCGCGACGCTTCTTCTCCTGCAGGGCCGATCTGAGTTTGAGGGGGTCGATGACTAGGGAGTTATCCGAGTCCGTCGAGCCTCCAGAAGCTGAACGGGGCGAGGTAGAGAGGCGGCGCGGAATGGCCGAGCCGAGTGACAATCGAGAGGATGACTTGCGCATGGCAACGGGCGGCTGATTTTCGTCGACTTGCTGTAAGGAGGACATAGTTGGTGGGGGTGGAATCTTTGGGCTCCCATCGTGGTTGCCGTTGTTCATCGTGTTCGTGGTCGAAGGAGCCGCGTTCGGTGCCTTGGCCGAGTACGAGACCGGGGAAGAGTAGCCATTAGCTGCTCGACTTACGGGGATACTCCTCAACGGCTGCGCTGGTCTCTCCTCATCACCTCCGTTCTGCTGCGAAGCAACATTACTGTTGTTGACCAGGTTCAAGTTAAAGACCGGTGGTGGCTGCGATTGAAGTACTCCGTTACCTGTGATAGTCGCTCCAGGGGTTGATCCAGCCAGCGAAGTCCTAGACTTGGACAAGAATCCGGCCTGGAACCTGTTTGGTTTGCCGATAGATAACCCCGAAAGATCTGGGATCGATGGCAATGCCGGGCCGCTTCCATCGTCCATTTCCACGTCCTCGTCGGTATTGTCGCGCTGTGGAGGCGGGGGACTCTTCATATCGCTGAGATAACTTGGTATCGACGGTCGTACAGGCGAGATGCCATTCTCAGGCTCGCCCGGACTCGAGTCCCACTTTTGCGGTGTCTTATCAAAGTCGGCTAATGTCCCTTCCTCTGTCTCATCGTCTCTCCACCGCACAGAGTGCTTCTTCTTCACGGGCGTGAATGTAAACGATGTGCCGGCCTTCTTGGATGATGCGTAGGCGACCTTTCTGGCCTTAACCGGTGAAAGATGAGGAACGGTCTCCCCGTCCCAGGTCTCCAGTGGCGCCTCTACCTCCGCTTCCGGCTCCTCCGTCGAGATGTCCATAGCAGTCGAAGTCGAAGTCGAAGTCGAATTTGTCATTCCCACCGCCGCGCTGGCGGTAAACACCGGTTGTGGAATCGTCTTTGCGCCATTATTCGCACCACTCTTCCTCCTAAGTTTGGGCACATTGAGTCCTGTTCTCTGATACCCAGCCGTCGAAAGACTTCCATCAGGCTTGACGACCTGGCCAGCCGCCTGAAGTCCCGTCTCCAACAGCCGGTTCACCATCCCCTTCGCATGCTCCACAGCTTGTCGCCCCTCCATCCTCAACAACTCCTCTAGGCTCGCCATGATCTCGAACTGCGCCATCAGTAGCGTCTGCAAGACCGCTGCATCACCAGCCTTATCCTGCTCAACCACTTCATGATATGCATCGCGCATAAATCCGCTTCTCAACAACTCGGCCTCCCGCGCGAGAATGTCCCTTTCGGCATTGCACCCTTCGCCGTTCCCGCCCATAGCAGGCAACTGCGAAATGCTGTGCTGAAGCGCTGTATCGAGGGATCGCTCCCAGTTACACCTCCCCAGGCGCTGGTGGATGTGATTCCTACTGGTCTCGAGCTCGTTCAGCATGCCGGTGGCAGTCTTGCGGATAGCCGTCAAGGGAGCAGGCATCTCCTCCTCACTCGCGCACCCACGCGCATCGCAAACGGAGTCAAAGGCTGCGATCCAAGACGACAGCAGGCCAATCCTTCGCTCAATAGCACGCTGCTTCTTCATGAATCCGATCACCTCCATGCGGTCCTTCTCAGCATGCTCGTAGGCGGCGTGCAGCCTGGCCAGACCCTCTCGTACCACGACATCGCGCTTCTCGCTCTGCTTGAGGAACTTTGCAAAGAAGACCTTTTCGGCATCGCGCTGCTGGGCCTTGAGTTCGTTGATAAGCGCCATCTGCTCGTCGATCTTGACCAAGAAGTCCTTGACGTGACGATTGACGTTGAACACGTTGCGCGTGACCTTTGTCTGGATGTTCTTGGCCCGGTTCGCGTACCGCAGTGTGTTCTGCGTTTCGTCAAAATGCTCGCTCGACGGGCTCACGCATACAATCATGACCGTCTTGCAGTTACCGCCTAGACTGAACTTGAGCAACCTCGTCAACTTGCTGTTTCGGTAAGGGACATGGTTGTGCTTGCGCGGGTCGCAAAGCGCATTGATGCAGCTGCCCAGCGCGAGGAGGGACTTGTTGATGTTGGCGCCCTCCAGCAGCCGTTCGCCGCGGTTCTTGGTTGCGCTGGCGCGCTCGCTTCCGGCCAAGTCGATAATCGATAGCGTGGCCATGGTATGGGGCTCATTGACGGCGGCGTTGCGGTCTTTTTGCGCCACGTTGATTTGCAGGACGGCATGTGAGCGTGACGAGACCGCGTTGGCGGCTGTGGGTGAAACGGTGCGGTACTCGTTGCCTTGTACTATCATGTCCATGACCTCCTGCACATCCTTGGGCTTGTGGCTCGTCAGACCGGCAACACTCACTCCTTGATTCGAGTCCTCACGCAGCATCAACCCTTGCTTGTTGGTGGCACTGCCAGGAGGCACGAGCAGGTCCCGGATGGTCTCGTTGTAGATTTCGAGGTAGGAGAGGGTGACCTCTGTGTGTTTCTCGCCGCTGCGCTCGTTGATCTTTTCGAACAGCTCCTGCATGGTGAGGAAGATGATGCCTGGGGACTGGGGCGTTCCAGTAATGGTGTGGGTTTTGCCGCAGCCGGTGGCGCCATAGGCGAAGACAGTCGCGTTGTAGCCGTCGAGGACACTATCCAGGAGACCCTTCGTTGTTCCTTCGTAGACTTCCACCTGAGAGGCGTTCTCGTCGAATATCCGGTCGAACGCAAAGACTTGGTCTTTGACTTTCTTGCCCATCGCTGGCACGACTGATCGAGAGAATTTCTGGATTGGGTTGTCTTCTGGAGGGTCGAATACACTTGTAGTCGGTCAACTTGTTAGCGTCCCTGGTCTGCATATCCCATCAGTCCTGCCTCTAGGGAAGAGAACCTACAGGCATCTATCATCCACCACCTTGATCACCGGCCGGATTCCCCTCTGGTTGAGTTTCGGGGTTGGCGCAGCCGCCAGCGACCCGTCTCCCAGGAACACCGTGCCCTCATCTCTCCTGACCCTGTATGCAACGGCATCTGTCAGTCTCGGTTCGTCCAGTATCTCGAGCGCATTATTTTGTAGGGTGGTAGGTATTTCTCACAGTTGGGCAGCTTCTCTAATCGTAAACGGTCGGACACGGACTGTAGCATGCTTGTAGTCAGCAAGCGCATTCCTCTCTAAACAACAAAGCAAAACAAAAACAAGCAAGAAAGCAATGATACGACTGCACAGACTTGCGAAACATACCTGCGACCGTAATGGACGAAGCGTTCGGGTCTGGATAGCCCGACATCTTGGGGGTTTCTTATTCTCGCACCTCCACCTTGTCTGATGTCCGTGGCCGGCCCAGTCCACCTTGTTCTCCTTTGGTCCGGTCTATGTGAACTGTTGCAGGCACCCGGCGTCCTTTTTGTAGAGTGTTGGGATCCAAGACCGGGGGAAGACAAAGGACTGTTATAGTATCTTGTGTACTCGAATGCTAGGTAAATCGGCAGGCAGAAGGTGGTGCGGTTGGGTCGGGATCCCGTTTCGTCCAAGAAAGAAATAAGAGCGATACAGGTAAGTGATTTTTGTTGGTCGTCGTCGTGTACTTTGTAAAAGGTCGTCTCGTAATCGTCGTGTGCTATGTTTTGCAAAATGTGGTCTGTGGTCTGTCTGTCATACTCCGATAGTAGGTTTTCGTTATAGTCCCTCCAAGGCGTTGGGTTGTTGGTGTGCGATGTTGACGATGGAGGGGGGTGGTGGGTCATGCAAAAGTAAATAAAAAAAGAGTAAAGAACAAAACAATGGATGCGACCCGTGATGCAAGACAAATGCGAGACGCAAGGGAGAGAAGGAGAGGCGAAGAAGAAACAAGCGTCCGTGTTATCGAAAAAGAGTCCTTTGCACTCGCTTTGCGAAAAGGGAAGAATGATGGACAGATGGACAGGTTCAGGTCGGATCGATCGATTCCATTTCTCCTCCTCCTCCTCCTCCATGTTTCCAGCGCGCCGGGCTCCAACAAGGGAAGTGGAAGCGTGTTTATCGGGCCCGCTGGTTGCTGCAACAACGATTTGCTGAGGTGGCAGGCCCCACTTGGATCAATGCGATGCCATGCCTGCCGGCGGGGGCTGCCCGCTGCTGCCCGCTGAAACGAGTTTGTTTCACAGCTGCAGCTAGCGTTGAACAAGTGGCTGACAGGTGGGATGACAGAGCAGCGTTACAGCACATCATTTCCACTTGCAAGTCGAAACTCTACCGGTAAGGTATACAGAATAACCGGAACACATCGTCGTCGAACCACCATAGAAAGGTGTTCGGCTTATTTCTGTACAAACCTCGCAAGTTCATCCATCGGCCATCCACAACCCCGACAGGAAACATCGCCATGCATCTCGATGATTATCTTCGCACGTGGCATCCATCCGCAAGTTGTGGCGTTAATGCCTCCAATGGTCGAATTCAGACATGGACCCCGACTCAGACACAGAGACAGCCTCGTTCGCTCATAAGGTCATATCATTAAGAACTATGTACTAGAAGCATTAACTGCGCTCGCTGCTCATACAGCTTCAATCAGCCATATATTCATATCCCATCACATCACATCACATCATCAAATCATGCCGCCGCCGCAGCCTCCAACAACGCCCTCCTCCCCTTACCCGGCTGCTTCTCATACAACCCACCAAGCGTATCAACCTCGGCCAAAAAGCTAGTCTGGTTATACTTCCCCACCTGGTCCCTACCGACCTTGAAGCTCTCGGGCGGACCAAAGAAGCTCTTGCGGACACCGCCCATATCGACAATGATCTTCTGCACCACGATCCCCGGCATGAGCGCCCAGAAGCGGAGCTTGTACGCGCCCTCCTGGGGGACCGAAAAGGTGCTGGTGGTGTAGTTGCCCACGGTGCCCCACGCGCTGTCGGCGACGGCGTAGCCCCAGCCCTCGGGCATGTTGGCACCGACGGTGGGACCAACGGGGCGGACCATCTTGGGGGGCTCGGCTGGGGCGGCTGGGGCGGCTGATGCTGAGGAGGCGGGGTATAAGGAGATGCCGTATTCGAGGGGGGTCCACTCGCCGAGGTAGTTGAGCGCGGGAGAGATGAGCACGGTCACGTTGGCCTTGGTGTGGTTGGTGAAGAAGTAGAGGTCGTACTCGAGCGCGGGCGCCGTCTCGACCGTCAGCTTCTCCGTGTTGAGAGGCACGAGACCGACGCCGCTGCCGCTGCGGCCGTACTTGTTCAGCGTGTGGTAGGTTACCTTGTCGTTGAGCTTCGACTTTTGCTTGGGCGGGATGATGGCCGAGTAGTGCGCGCCGGTGATGGCGACGTGCCCGTCCGACTCGACGAAGCCCTTGGTGAAGTTGGAAGGCACGGAACGGATCTGCACGGGGACCTGGACCATGGGCTCGGCATAGCCGTTCCGGTCGAGCCCACGGCACGAGTTCGTGACGTTGATGTTCACGGTGCTGGAGAAGGGTGCCTTGGGCGCCTTGGCCCAGTCAATGGAGACCTGGACGCGGGTGTCGGAACCCTTGGGTCCGACTGTGCCGTTGTACTGCGACAGCTTGACCCATGGCTGCCATGGAGCCGCCTGCCATGCGCAGTCCTTGGTACCGCGAGAGAAGACGTCGAAGTAGCGAGTGGCCGGGCCATAGGGATCCATGGGTGGGAGCGAGAGGTTGTTGCCGCTGTTCGAGTGGTACTTGTCGTCACCCTGGACAGTTGCGTTCGAACCCTCGACACCGACACCGACGTGGCCAGCCAAAGAGACAAAGTGCGTCTGGACGTACACCATGGCAGGCAAGGTGTTCCTCATGGGCTGCTGCCAGTAGCCGTCATATCCGAGATGGGTTTCTGTCAGTCGGTTAGCACAACTCCCCCCAAACTTTTCATGACAGGAAAAAGGTTTCAACTTACGATCCATAAAGTGCCTCCACTTGCCACCAAGCAAAGCATCCCAGCGCTCCTGCAACTGCCAGTCCTCATCAGACGCCGCCAAAACCTGGTTGATCACCTCATTGGCAGAGTTGCGCTTCTGGCCAGAGAACAGCAAGTTCTTGGCGCCACCCGCATAGATCCTGTGGACAACCTCGCCACCAATGGCAGGATGGAGGATCATCTCGAAGAAGGCAGGCTTGTAGGCCTCGTCAAGCTTGTCATAGACAGCCTGGGCATGGGCACGGAGCTCAGCCCACTGCTGCAAAACGGCGTCGGCCTCGTTGTAGTTGATCACCGAGTACGTCTGAGGCTCGACCAGCTCAAACTTGCGTCTGCTGGCGTACATGGCATACTTGATCATGATATCACCGATCTCATCGGCATACTTGGACCCGAACTCACGAGCGGCCCAGGTCTTGGCCCACTCCTCGGTGCTGTCAACGCCCCATCTCTTCATGTCGTAGCCCAGGTCGAACCAGTGGTTGATGGGGATCTCGTTCGCCTTCATGTCACCGACGTTGACGATCCAGATCCTGTCAGCGCCGCGAGCATACGTCATGTGCATCTGCTCCGTCGTCTTGGAGAGCTGCACGGTGTTGATCCACTTGTAGTTACGCGGGTCACCGACGTAGTCGAAGTGGTAGTAAACACCAGCGCCTCCGGCACGAGTCGTCTCGTTGAGCAGCGGAAGTCTGCGGACATTCCCCCAGTTGTCGTCGGCCCACAGCAGGGTGATGTCGTCGGGAACTTCCAGGCCGGCGAAGAGGTAGGTCATGACCTCCTTGTACAGACACCACGCCTGTGGGACAGTGGTGACGTCGGATACACCCAACCCTTCGGCGAGGATCTGACGCTGGTTGTGGACCAAGGTGGTCAGCATGTCAACAATGTGGTCAACACCGAGACCCTCGATGGCCGTGTCACCGGTGCCGCGCATGCCCATGGTCCACAGGCTGTTGCGCGCATAGGGCTTGGCTCTCTGGACGCCGTAGCGGAAGTAGTCATCGATGGTCTCGTTGTTCAGGTTGTACGCCCACGGGCCCTGGTAGAAATGACCGAACTCGTTTTGCGCACGCATCATGGGCTCGGTGTGCGAAGTACCAAGGACGATCTCGAAAGCGTCGGCAAAAGGCTGGTTGCCCGGGTCGTCAACCTCGAACATGGTTCCCCAGAGAGCGGGCCAGAGGTAGTTGGCACGGAGACGGAGAAGAACCTCGAAGATGAGGCCGTAGAAGGCAGGCCCGTAGCCGGCTCCATAGGGAGTCCGCTCCCAATGCTCCTCGACCCAGTTGGTCAAGGCCGGCTGCTCGTCGTTGAGGAAGAAGCCTCTGTACTTGACGGACGGCGGTCCCTGAACCTTCTTCTTGTTGAGAGCGTACATGTTCTTGTTCTGCCTGGTCGGCACGTCGGCCCAGAAATACCACGGGCTAACGCCAATCTGCTCGCTCACGTCGTAGATGCCGAAGATGGTTCCGCGAGGGTCGCTTCCGGCAATGACCAGTGCTGAAGAACAGCCCTGGATGGGGTTCTTGATCACCTGGCTGGTGAAAGACTCCCATTTGCCCTTGGTGGCCGACACGTCGAGCTTCTTGGAGGCGATGAGGCTGTCGATAATCTCCGAGTGTCCGATGGTGCCGGCAATGATGACGGTATCGGGCGGGGAGGGGTCGGAGTAGGCAGGACCGGTGAAGTTTGCGACTCCAGTGGTGCTGTACTGTTGGTTTGTTGTCAGCTAACTTTGATAAGGCGGTCCAGGCTCTCCTGGTGTTCGCAAGTAAAGGTACTTACATGAGTGTTGTTCATGTTATCGACCGGGTTGTAGGTGTAAATGGCCGGACCGGCACCCTTTTCGCCATTGGAAAGGGTGTAGTTCGTGCCAGTGACGCGGCCAAAGTCAAGAGCGAGATCGCCAGCAGCGCGGATGACGCCCCAGTACTCGTTCTTGGCCACGCGGATTTGACCTTTGGAGATCTTGCCACCAGCGATCTGGAGAGCACCCGGTGCTTTGTCGAAGGAGATGATGGGCTCCTGGCCTAGGGCCGAGACCACGGAGGTGAAGGCGAGCCATAAGGCCCCCTTGGCGCCCGTGAGGAGCATTGTGAAGAGGACTCAATGGCACGCTATACCCGAGCTATACAGTAGCAACTGTATGGAAGATGGGTATCAACGAATGCTTGAGAGAACTCTCTATCCGGCAGCGTGGAGGGCAACACGGTGAGACATCAACATCACAGATGAACTGGTGGACAACGGGATAATATACCGAAGCGACGAGCGTTCACGAGACGGTCCATCTGCCCCCGGTGACGGCATGGTGCTGCTGCCCTTTACCACGTTTGTGGATAAATAAATTAACCAGGAAGGTAAACCGTTGGATAGGTTCCATTCGTTCTTCCGGATGGTCGTCGTTGACCCTGTCGACCCGGCTCGCTTTCCCCCACGAGAGGCTAGTGAACCGACAAATACAATCTAGTGCTGGTTTATTTGTTAGCTTGGTACCTACTCCTAGTACACTAGACGAAATGTCTTCCGAATTGTCCCAAACTTTTTAAGGACTAGATGAAAGGCATTAATAAGATCTAATATTGTGTATTTTAGTTTAGAAAAAGCATATTCACAGCATGAAAATGGCTAGGTACGGATCCGAAAGCCATCAACAACATCCAATACGGTGTATTTTATTTTGGAAAAGGCATATTTATAATATGAAAATGCCTAGGGAAGTTGACCCGAGGTCTCGAGCTAACAATCAAACCAGTATTGGACTGTACCACCTCAACCACGCTACCGTACCCCAGGAACCAAAGTTGGAGATGGAGGCGGCGGATCGCTACTGGAACGGCGGATAAAAAGAAAGCTTGGGGAAGGGCAAGCGAGCGAGGTTGGGGACTTGGGGAAGTTATCTTTTTCCCTTTATGATTGGTCGGTGAAGTTCGTTGGCGAAGGACATTGTCCCGCAAATTCCGGACGTAACCCGCATTCCGGTGTGGGAGTGCCAAATCGTGAAGCATTCTTTTTAACATTTGAGATTGAAGAATGTCCAACGGCAAGAACCCGTCCGACCATTGCTGTTCAGGAACAGGCAGACCATATGATATTCCACCACATACCTCTTGAACTCATGGATGGTAGTTCCATCAGCCAACTTGGAGAGTACCTATGTTCACCGCTCCTGAACCAGGACTTCAAGTCGCCCCGGGAGAAGCCGAGGCGAGGTTGTCTTGAAGATGACGAACGATGGATGACCCGGGGGATCGAACAACCGAAAAGTTGGGGAAAAAGCGGACCTAGCGATCCCCCAGATCTGGATGGTAAGGTATTGCGGGGGAGAAGCGGAGAGAGTGGGACTCTGTTTTCTTTTTATCCGGGGAGCCAAGGGGACGTTCTTGGCGACCATCGATGCTGACCTTGATCCTGGGGTCGTTTTCCACTTCCTGGGGAACTTCTTTGTTCATCTCGTGAGCTCGCGTGAAAATGTGTGAACTAACCTCAGGTCTTCGGGTATGTAGGTCGAAGGAATATCGAATGATCATGGCAGCGATTCGGCACAAGCATGGAGACGAATTGTGTGCTTTCTCGCTCATTGACAGCGCCGGAACCGGGAGGGACATGGAGCAATGGAAGATATTCTCCGAACCGGGGAGTGTTGTGACTTGAGACTGTCGGCGTCGAGAACGGGAGGCATACGGAGTCTGAAAAGAGGGTGTCTGTCGTTTTCTCATGGATGGCTCGACTGCTCACAGGGGCATGCCGTAACCAAGCTGTCGGGTTGGCGAAAAGGGGCAGAGGTCAAACAACGCCATCCGCTTTGTATCTTCAAGCGCAACCCTCCATCTCTCGCTCCTTCATTGCCCGGACTGGCGGAGGCTGGGTGACAATCTATTTCCGTCCTATGAGCGTGTTAGGTAGATGAGTGGGCGTGAAAGTCGATCATTGATGGAGCCGGGCGTGGGCAGTGCAGTGGATGGGTTGATGCCATGCACTGCAGTGCGCCTCTCCATGCTGCGGGCCCAGCACGTTGCGGTCTTGTTCCACGGAACGGGGGAGATGCAGGTACGGTCGAGATAGATTAATTGCGTCAATAGCGGCATCATGCCGGCGCGATGTTCCGCGACGACGTTCCCACGTCTCATCCAGCTCAAAGACTGCTGTCGCGGTGTTCATGTGGATTGCACAAAAGAAATGAGAAAGGGTTTCTCTGGCATTCACGAAAGGCACGACTACACGTACAATGCTCCAGGGTATCAGGCAGACATCTGCTCGGGATTCGCTCTTTCCATCATCAACCTGAATGTTCCAAATCAAGTCATGTCCAGCATGTCTAAACTCCAGAGAAAGCAACGCTCCACACTGCTATCGGTTCCTAACTTGCCAACCCAACGCCAGACTCGCCAGTACCGAACTTCGAAAGCAGAAAAAAGGCAATGCAAAGGAGTGCACTCATAGTAAACCCACACCCATCATCCACTTAAATACTCGCAGACTTCTTCCCCGTCAGATCCCACCTCCTCACCAACCTCTCAATCTGATCCTGCATATCGCAAAAAATCCCAATAGCCTGCCCCAACTTCCTCTCACTCTCGCCGGCCTCGGCCCTCGTGAACGCCAACCGCCACTGACTCTGATCCCTAATCAACTCCCCCAACCTAACCGCATCACCATGCGCTCCGGGGCCCGTAATCGCCGCCGCCGCGCCCACCGTGCCCGCTCCCGGCCACCCCGCCGCAGGCGTCGCCTCCAGTTCCGTCAGCAGCGGCGGGCTCACCGTGATATGCTTCACCGCTCCGGCCAGCCTCATGACCTCCTCCACGCTGGTAAGCGAAGCAGCCATCACCTGCGTTTGCGTTTGCAGATTCAAGGACCCATGAGCGGCTTCCGCAGCAGAAACAGAAGAAGCAACTTCATCGCAGTACCGCTGGGCAGCGCCGCAAAAGAGGGCGGCCCGGTCCTTGTTCGCGTCCGTGTAGGTGGCGTCGAAGTGCACGCGCAGCTCGTTGACGTAGGGGGCTACGTACCGGCATCCGGCGTCGACGGCGAGGGCGACTTGCTCCATGCTGAAGACGATGGTTGCTAGGGTGGCGATGGAGTGCCGGTGCTCGAGTAAGCGGCAGGCTTGCAGACCTTCCCAGGTGGCGGGGATCTTGATGCACACGCGCGAGGTGTCGAAGTCGGGGGAGAGGTGTTTGACGTGGGCGATGATTCCTGGGTGGGTTAGTCAGTAAAGATGGCCCGTCGCGATACCTTGGGGCCTGTGTGCTTACTCTCGGCGTTCTTGACGGTTTTCTCGGTGGAATAACACCACTTCGGGTTGGTCTGGATGTGAATGAAGCCGTTCAGATGAAGAGTGAAGCGCAAGGCGAGGCCAACGGCTAGCAGCTCAGCAGCAATCTCTTCTACCGTGGCATCGGTTTGCGTCCCAAACATCCAGTGGGCAATGGGAATGATCTCGTCGATCAAACTTTGGTAGATGAGCTTTCCATTGGCGTCGACTTTGGTAATTTCAGCAAAAACAATGGCCTGGGTCGTGTTAGTGATGTTGTTTTCTTCTGTGTCTCACCGAGTGGTTACGCTGAGATTGGTGGGATCCGACGCCCTTGGAAGTGCCGACATACCTGATTTGATGTACAATCCGCAAAAGGACCGTATATGCGCGCGACTGTCCAAGCGTGTTAAGTGTGTTTTCAGCGGAAATACATCTTTTCCCTTGTGTTGCTTACCGTGGGCATCAAGAGTGTCACAGTCGACTGTGGTCAAGCCACGAAGCTGATTCAGGAGGGAAGCCATCGTGATTGGTGAGTTTTTGTTGTACAGCTTCGGTGTTTCCGGTACAGGAGGAGAGTTGTAGAATAATTGGACAGCAATAGACCGTGTAAAATATATGAATGGATAGAACATAGAGAATGGGAATGTGAAGTGGAATTCTCCTTTTTGGGATGTCCTGAATTGCATGTTGATCTCCCACCCACCCACCGCCCGTTCAGGGACTGTTTGTCCAAGGCTTGGGCGATGACGACATTGGCCGATCTGCGCCGGGTAGGGCATCCGCTAACGTTTGGTGTTTCATAATCGGCCACGGGATGGAACAACAAAAAGAGGGGTCCAAATGGGATGAAATGGAACAATGAACTTGAAGGCAACGGGAAAAAAAAGATGTTGGAGACTCGGATACCGGGAGTCGAACCCGGGGCTGTTGAGAGAGCAGTCACTCCTGAGAAGTGAGAGTCAACGATGTTACCGCTACACCATACCCGATTGAACTGATATGGTCCGATTTGTTGTTGTAGGTACCTTCAATAGCAGTACTTATCAACCCAAAACCTTTCCTACTAAGAGCAGGGTGAGATCATGAAACTGCAACCATCCTATCCCGTGGCCTTGGTGGAACGACCTTGGGATCCGAACGTTGACCCCTCAACGTTGCGCTAGGCGCCCAAGTCGCCAAGGAGGTCGCAGATGTAGCACAGCCCGCTACAGGGCTGCAAACCCGAAGTATGTTTGTAGGGTCGTTCCATCCGCCGGTCGCAGAAATGGTCTGTCCTGGTAGGATACAGACTGAAACTGGGGAGCACTCGAGATAAGCGCCGGTTATCGTGCTCGCGGTAGGTTGAATTGTAGAGATGGTAGTGCTGCGCCTTGCCAGGAGTACTATCATGACGGTATCAGGGCCATCAAATGCACGACACCCAAGATCGCCAAACGTACCACGGCCAACCTTCAGAATCATCAACTGATTTCTCGAAAATGTCAAGAAATCTAAGACGAGATATTGTGCGCGCATGTGGCGTTTACTTCCGAGAAGGGAGGCGCCGTAAAAAGACAAGAGGCGTCATTGGCGACTTAGACGCCCTACTCCGAGAACCGGCGCTTAGAAGCCGTTAAAGCCGCCATTGAACGCGATGTTACAGCGGGTGGACGACCGGAGGTTCCTTTTGCGATATGTGAAACTCTTCACTGTGCTTTCTGCAGTTTGAGAGACTGCGGTCATATGTCGGTCATTTGATATCTGTCTGGTGGGGGCTTTTTCCGGGGAGATGACAGAATGCAACCGTCGTCATTGACGGGGAGGTGATGATTTGAATATGAAGAAGATGGACTGGCCCAAGCTCCCATCTTGACAAGAGCAAACCGTTGAGAGAGCTGGTGTGGGTACCTTCCGCACGGGCCACAGCAACCTCGCCGGGGGGCTTGTCCCGCTGTTTTAGCGTGCCTTGGTGGGGCATTTTTTTAGAGGATGGAAGCGGGACGGCAGGGCATTTGCTTGGCTTGGCCGCCCGCCCGCTTGTCTGCCGGCTCCGATTCCCGTCCCCATTCTCGATTTCTCGGCCGCCCAGTCCCGTCCTGGTCCCATTTTCCCTATCCTTGATCTGGAATTCGCCCGGAACGCCAACGCCGACCCCGGTCGCTTCTCCCGATTACCAAGGCGACGGACGATGGCGATTCGAGCCGGCACCTGAAATCTTCTCCCCCGAACGATGCGGCCGCCGACGTCCACCCTCCGACGCAATGTCCTCCTCGACAGAGTCGTGTGTCAACAACAGCGACTAGTACTAGTACCACAGAGCAGGTTGCCCCCCGGTACCCTTAGGACTCTTATCACGAGCTCACGCGCCTCGGCCTCGATCCCTTCACAACGCCTCAAGGCCGCCTATTTCGTCTCCAATGCCTTTCTCCCCCGCGTCAAGGCCAATGGCATCCACGACTCGGCCAGCTCCCAACGGAGCAGCACGGTAGCTTCCAGCACCACAACAACAACAACAGCCGATACCGCCGACAGATCGAGCTCTACAACACAACCGACGACATCCACCGACCTACCACCGGTCGATAATACCCTCCTCCCCCACCGGCGCCGACAAGCCCAACGAAAAGCCGCAGCCGCCGCCGCAGCAGCAGCAGCAGCAGAATCCGCATCCGGCGAAACATCAACACCCCTCATAAACCCCGACGCCCCCACCGCCGACCTAGCACCCGACGCCTCCTCGCAACTCGCCGCCGCCGCCGCCTCCGCGCCCGCCGACTCCTTCAAGCGCCGCCTCTCCTCGCTCCTGTCGCTCTCCAAGCCTCGGTTGACGGTACTCGTCGTTTTGTCGGCCATGGTCCCCTACGCCTTATACCCGGTCCCCTCCTTCCTAACCTCCTCCGCGCTCGACACCTCGCTCGCCCCCTCCCTCTCCCCCTTGACCCTCTTGTTCCTCACCACGGGAACGACCCTCTGCTCCGCCTCCGCCAACGCGCTCAACATGCTCTACGAGCCCGACACCGACTCCAAGATGACGCGCACGCGCACCCGCCCCTTAGTCCGGCGCTTGCTCACCACCAAAGCCGCGGTCCTCTTCGCCGTCGGCTGCGGTTTGGCGGGAACCTTGGCTCTCTACCTGGGCGTCAACCCGACCGTC
Source organism: Neurospora sp. CHS-2018b (assembly GCA_009806015.1). NCBI lineage: Eukaryota > Fungi > Ascomycota > Sordariomycetes > Sordariales > Sordariaceae > Neurospora > Neurospora sp. CHS-2018b. Next base: position 245,048 of record RAOV01000020.1, read on the forward strand.
TCCTTCCTGGGCGCCGCCAACATCGCTTTGTACGCGGGTGCCTATACACCCCTGAAACGCATCAGCGCCGTGAACACATGGGTAGGCGCCATCGTAGGTGGCATCCCCCCCCTAATGGGCTGGGCCGCAGCAGCAGGCGAGTCCGCCACAGGCGACGGCACGTGGCGCGAGCTCTTGTTCGCCTCCGACGGCAGCTCGCTCGGCGGCTGGTTATTCGCCGGTCTGTTATTCGCCTGGCAGTTCCCGCACTTCATGCCCTTATCATGGGGGATCCGACACGAGTACAAAGCCGCGGGACTGCGGATGCTGGCGTGGACGAACCCGGCCAGAAACGGGCGCGTGGCGCTGCGGTATAGTCTTGCTTTTATCCCGCTTTGTGTCGGGCTCAGCGCCACGGGCGTGACGGAGTGGAGCTTTGCGGTGACGAGTTTGCCCGTTAATGCGTGGTTGGTTTGGGAGGCGATCAAGTTCTGGAGGCTGGAGGGCCACAAGGGGAGTGCGAAGAAGCTGTTTTGGGCTAGTGTGTGGCATTTGCCGGTGATTATGGTGTTGGCGCTGGCGCAGAAGAAGGGCATGTGGGGGAGGGTTTGGAGGAGTGTGTTTGGGGAGCCGGAGGAGGAGGAGGCGGAGGGGGAATGGGTGTATGAGGATGAAGAGGAGGAGGTGGAGGTGGTGAAGGGTGTTGTGAAGAAGTAGATGTTTTTGTATGTGTTTTTGTAAGTGTGTGTGTATTGGGAAATCTTGGTTCATCATGGTATAAACGGTATTTTTAAAACAAGCACATCGTTGAAGGATTGCAACTGTATAAATAAGAATGGTTGTATTGCACAAAATGGATGGAAAGCAAAGATGAAGCAAGAGTGTACGTTACGTGTGGCTTATCAATACAAGGAGTTGCGCGTGGAGGTTTAAATGGCAGAAATATGAACGCGCTTACTGTATAACGAAACTTAGCCGGAAGGGGCGAAGACAATGGGATGGCTTTTGGGAGACCACTGCCTGATTTTGTGTTCAGTGATATTCTTCGGTTCCTATGGATATGCTGAAATATTTCTTTGCCGTAAGGGTTGTATCTTAACATCATCATCAATACCCGTTCCACGCCGTCCTTGTCTATACATGCCATGCTGTCTGTATCCTTATGCCGTCTTTTCCCTTTACCGATAGTTCTGTGGTCAAAACGATGATAAAATCCCGAACGGAGAGAGTGCATGCCAAGAATTACTCAAGAGATCTGAGATCAGAAGACATGTATACCGAGAAATGAGGAGAAAATGCCGCTGGGAACGCTCGTCTGAAAATGCTGATGATGAGTGACTGTGATATGGAAGAGACAATATGCATAAAGACCAGAGGAAGTCATAGAGAGAGAGAGAGAGAGAAGGGAGGTAAAGAGTTCAGAGATGCCGATAGTGAAAACCATTCCTCCAGAACATTTGTCAGCCGTGATGATATGAGGACAAAAGCCATGCACGAGATAGAGATAGAGATGGAGATAGAGATATAGTATGAGACACCTCTTGACCATAATAAGCAAACGAACAGATCCATGTGAAGATGCATTAATGACAGAGAGAGTGCCCTACATTGGGACTTTGCATATCCAATAACAAAACACCCTTGAACGCCGTTCGCAACTTAGTGACACCGGAAACGCCCAGAAAAAACAGCCCTGAGCCCATACAGGAAAAACAGGAAAAGACAAAACCAGTGACCGACAAACGCCATCTCTTGCATAGCTGGGTGTAATGAGTGTAGTAGCCCCAGTAATAACCGTCCGTCAATGCCCCTTCTCAAACCGAACTAAGACAAGATGAAAGACGAGAGATGATACAATGACCCGAGGAGACATTAAGGAGTGTAGAGACAGGTATAAGAAAAAGGCAGACAGCTGTGGTTGTGAATGACAACCTCATTCAGTTGGCATCACGTCCCGAACCACGATTGATGATATTGTTGATACCCATATCACCCACACTAGGCAGACGATTACCGTGACCCATATAGGGACTCGTCCCCTGGCTCGAGCCGCCGTGATGGGCATATCCGCCGGTAGTGCCTGTGCTTGACACGCTGTTGCTGTAGCCGTGGTGGGGCTGGTAGCCGTAGTTCTGATAGCTGCTCTGGGCGAAGGCCTGATGAGACGGCGTGCCTCCGCTGCCGGTGCTGCCGCCGGAAGTAGAGTGTGCGCCGTGGATGGAGCCAGAGGGCTCGGGGCTGCTGTAGTCATCCACGTCGTCGTCATCAATGGGCGTGAGGCCGATTCCCGAGATGCCGCTGTCGTCGTCATATCCTGATGAGGATTGGCCGTTTGCCAGGCGTTCTTTCCGGCTGTATGAGCGAGCGTGGGACTGGATGTTCTTGAGACCGTTGGACATGCACTGTTGCAGATTTGTGTTAGAATTTATCCGATATGACAAGACGGGGCAGGAAAGAAACATACCTGGGCCTCGACAACGTGCCACTTCTCACCACACCGATCAGCCAAAGGCTTCCAGATCTCTTTGCGCATGCTCATGTATTCCTTGCTGAGACGTTCAAGCTTGAGACTGTCGAAATCGGTTTGACCCCGGCGCTCCATCAACCGCTCATGTCGCTTCCGGCAGGCATTGCCCGTCTTGTTTGGGAAGGCCTCGCGCTGGATCTGGTTCCAATTCTTGCCCATGGCACGGAGGGCGAGCAGTGCCCTGTCATCGTCCTGGTTCCACGCACCAGAAGAGGCGCGATGCTGTGCCGGTAGGGGCCCGCCCACGGGTCCTCCCATGGTGGCAGTGGGAATCTGCATTGAAGATACTGCGCTGACGGCATAGGGATCGTATGAGGACATGGCCATCTGAGGAGCAGCCGTTGTCGTGGAAAGATCTCCATAGTAGGCCGAGACCTGACGAGGTTGCTGATAGTATGACATGGTTGAAGCGGACTGGCTAAGAGAAACTGGGATATGTTGATATTGGTGGTGGTGATGGGCCGGTGTTCGGGACAAATCCGGCATGATGTATAAAGATTTGTCGACTGGTAATTCTCTTCTTCCCTACTACCGGGAAGTAGAGAGGAGATGGAGAGATAAAGATGAAGTGATGAAAAAGTAGAGGCCAAACCGAGACGTCGAGTGTCGGTTGAATTAGGTGATTACCTATTAGACGAGGAAGAGATGATATTCGATAGGTAACAGGTAGAGACTTGATGTATAAGAAGGAAGACGGCTCGTATCAAACGATGCTGATCAAGGAGACAGATGGTGATAAGGAAACCGAGACCCTGAAAAGGAAATGAGACCTAGGAAATAAGAAGAGAGGAGAAATGCTGGTGATGGTGAACTTGTTGGGCTTGATCCAGGTCAGATGGGTTTAGAAGAGGAGCAGAGGCCCGACTTATAACTGAGATCACCTCCACCTCCACGTCGACACGGAAGTGAATCCACCGGCCTAGTGTAGATTCGGCCAGGGAGGGCCATGGCTGCGGGTAGAGATGTAACTCTAGCATGGCTGCCGGGTTGGAAGATCTGAAACAAGGGTAGAGGAAGAGACGGAGGGCAGATTTCTGATCTTGAAACCGACAAAGTGTATCCAAACGAGCGAATATCGCCGGCAGCGGCCTCTGCTAATGGCTGGAGGGTTTCGGCATGGCGTTCATCTGGAGTTGGGCGGCTACGAGAGTAGGCCCTTTTGGAGTGGAGACTTGTTGTCGTCAAAAGGAGATTGCTGGTTGGACGGCGGCTAATGCCCTATGGGGAGCTTGGGGCTGAACAGGGGTGTTTACATGGGGATGTGTACATTTGAAGGTTTGAGAACTGGACATTCCCCAGATCCCAAGACTCGAAAAGGGAGTAAAATCGATATAGATGAAGATAAAGACTTTGTTAAAACAGATAGGCTTGAATCGCCTATCGAACCGACCTTCAATCACAAAGACATGACAGATTAGAGTTGGCAAAATGTTTGATGTCCGCTCTCGTACAAGTACCAACAACGTAACGGTTAGATCGCTTGACCAATGGCAACACGGCAATCATTGTATGTACGCACTACGCCGCAAATCTGAAGGATAGGCGAGACAGTTTGCGGTTCGCAGGAGTAGACGCAGGTACCGTTACGCCATCAGGAACGGCATATGCCACCCACCACCACTACATCGACGGGGGTTCGAGCCAGGACGGAGATGACCCAATGGGAAAGACTGGGGAAATTTGGCGGAAGCGGAAAGAGACACACGCTTGTGGAGTGTCAAAAATAGCCGAAGAAGCGGAAGGGATGCTGTCCTCCGTCTAACAGAACCACTTGAAGCATGGTTAGCCGCCAGCCTTGTACGATTCCCAAGCCCTGGAAATATCGAGATATGTCTCGCCTCACGGTCCGTGCTCTCGAAAATCAGAAAGACTGTGAATACAGCAATGACTTTGCGGATGAAACTCGAGTAAAAAGGTACTGGATGTGAGTGTTTGGGAAAGCAGAGACCAAGCCCTACGGGGCAGGATGGCATGGGAACGGAAGGGAGCCTCATGGACCCAGAGAGGTGTAATGGCCTCGCGATGCGACCAACAGTATGAGGGACGCAGTACGGGCCCGTCCGCCGTCCGCCATGGCAAGCAGCAGTCAAAGAAAGGGCCAACAAGGTTGACCCATCTGCCGAGCAGACCTGGAAAGACCCGGCAGAATGGAACTGGATGAGAATGAGTTTAGGTAGACGCTGAATGGTAGGGTAGCATGGACCGACTGTGTGAAGCGCGATAACAAGATGAAGTTTGCAGCGTGGGATTTTGGCCGCCAACAAGGGGCAACAGCTGCAGCAAGCATTGCGGGATAGCGGGATACTGTGTGGACAACTGAATGGAATGCAGGTCGCAGACAGTCAACTTCAAACCCGCCCCCACAGTCGACAACGATGGAGTTTGGAAGTCGGAGAATGCCGCGCCTTGAGCGTCACTCATGATGGAGGTACGTAGAGATATAGAGAGAGTATGTTGTAGACGTACCTGTTCAAGAGTTGTTGTAGTAATAAGGGAAAACATGAAACAGGAAGAAATTGAAGTGTCGCTGGATTGGCTCGAGTTCATGACGGCGGCTCGATGATCTCGCATAGCGGTTGTTCCCGCCCTCCATGACACTTGCCTGGTTTGGCTTGGGAACAGCATTGAGAAATTCGAATCGCCCACCGAGAGGAAAACTCAACAGGCGCGCGTCAAAAAGAGGGAGGAGCGACAGTGACTGCACCATGGCGCCATTGCATTTTCGCAGCGTTGCAGCGTCACTGTCGCAGTGATTGACGATCTGGGGAACAAGAACGGAGGAAAGCCAAGGTGGGGGCTGATCTTCATCTACCCGAGGGTGGCACGTGCACTCTTTGCCAGACGCCAGCACCTAACACAGTCTGAACTGTTGATCAGTTCTGTTTCGCAATGTTAAGAGTTTGTTGCGTTTCTGGCTAAACTAGAACTAGGAGGATAAGAAAACACTAACAAATAACATCTAAATGCATCTACAGTTAACGCCCATGTTTCGCAGCCGCGATACCTGCGTCATTTGAGGGCCACAGCGCTTTCCCAATTTCAACGCATCATGATCTTCATGTTCTTCACCTCTCGATGTCAATTGCTCGTCCCGCTCGTTTCATGCCACGACCACAACTCTTCCACTTCAATTCATTCTGGTCACTGTCACCGAATGATTTGCCCAAAACAAACATCAACCGCTAACAATCGTTACGTCTATGATTTACTGGGGATTCTGCGGCAACAAGTGTCCACTGGAGCGCTATCCTTCATCCGCATCGATTATGGATTTTGTCCAGATACACTCAAGACAAACGCCGGGAATTTTGTTGTTCACCCGGTTTCGAGCCTTAATTCTCCGCCGTACCGGTTTCCCATTCACATGTTGATGATTCTCGCTGAAGATGATTTAGGTGTGCGATATCAAGCCAGTCGGCCCGAATGTGCTCTTGATGGCTTCCCTCGCCGCTTCAACTGCCGTGATCAAAGCTGGTCGGAGAGCTCTACTGCGGCCCAGCTGCTGAAGAGATAGTGACGGCGTCCAAACCTGATCGCTTCCACCAGACTTCCTTCCTTGGGACAACACTGCATCGGGCGGTGTTTACCCGATAGCAAGTGCTGTCACGGTTCATCGATCGACAACTGGCACGTATAGGATCCTGTCATTTTGCCGTTCGTGATGGCTGGACCCAGGTTGGCGGAATCATGAACCCTTGGTGTACGTTGAAGGCGTTGTTGCATGTCGAGTCCTCGCCGGCGGTGTTGTTACATTGCCAGTTACCACACACGGGACCAACAACCACGCCAATATCGTGCAGGATGCCCAACGACAAGCTACAGCCCCCGCAATCTTCAAGGCAAAAGTCAAATCTTGATACATCAGAGTGTGGGAGAAGCTTTGTGCGACAAGTGTCGACGGGCGGGCGGAAGCCAAGGACGCAATGAAGCGTCACAGAGCCATCGGACCGAAGCTAAGCTTTTTCAACCGTTACGCTAACGCTCCCCACAAAACTATTGTTCGACACCATCACGGCTCCCATGTGAATGGGACAAAGATTCGATACAAAATGGCCCGAGAATCTTCTCTTACACATTCCTGGACCACGGCCAATGGGCGTTTTGCATAATCCGGGGTACAGTGGACCAATGGGCCTTGCTCGGGATATATCAACCGCTATTCAGGCTAAATTGGAAGCTTGCCTGTCCGAGCCTGTTCGCTTTGCCATCACGCTTACCCTACTGCTCCCCTTGATACGCCGTATCTGGAGCAGATCTGCACCATGGAAGCTAGCCTTCACTGACATCCCCCCCTTGGCGTTATCACCAACCGTATTCTCTCTACAACAGCACGCCTGCTCAGACTGTCTGTTCTTGACGGCTCAGACCACTTAATCTCATCTCACAGATCGTTACAAGATAACCGTCATTTGCTGGTTCGGATGTCATGACGGCTGTTATGCTTCGAATGCGAGCTCGACGTTCCACGACCCAAACAATGTGGACGGTTGAGGTTCATATAAACTCAACTCCTTGCTACCGATGTACGGCACGGAAAGCATGCAGAAGCACCCATGTCGATGGGATTATTACCCGGTCTACCCCTCATCTTCCCCGGAGTGGTGTTGACAGTGTGGTTGGAGGGTTACAGTCCCTCGGCATGGATAAGACCGACCACTACCGGGGCTACATACTTTCGATGCGTGTGGTGCGGTTCAATATGATGCGCACCGGTAATATCACACGCTTGCCCTTGAGTTAAAGTTATAATACTCTGATGGGTTCTCTTTCTGTTCTAGACTGGCACGTAGCTGCAGGGCTTGTGACACGCTCAGGGTCTCTACCAAAGATTGTGCCGACAAGCCGGGTTCAGTGTTCCATTTGGACGCCGTCCATTGACATTAAATACTCTCCAGTCGCCCCTCGCCGAACTTGTGGTTCACCTCTTGTTACCAGCCTTACCATCAGCATCATCGGCCTTCGTCGTTGTTACTCTCTTGTCCTCGCCAGCAGGCTTGTTTCATTGTCACTCACCCAGTCGAGCTGACTGAGCAGGGCCTTTTCCTCCACCAACGGAAATTCAGCTATAAGACACAGAAAACGCCAACCTTTCAGTCAAGATGGGCGGTGGAGGCGGCTCCGGCGCAGCCGGCTTTTATGATGCCGCTCTACAGAGGCGCGAGGCCATGATGGGGAAGAGTGGCCCAGCAGCGCTTGTCAAGAATTTCCGGGTCTTCTCTATTGCCTGCTTCGCATGTATCGGCGGTGTTCTCTATGGGTACAATCAAGGAATGTTCTCGGGTGTGCTCGCCATGCCGGCCTTCCAGAAACGTAGGTTGCTGTCCTTAAATTATCCGATGCCTGAGAAATGCCGCTAATCACTGAGGAACTTCAAATAGATATGGGCGAATACGATCCGATAGACCGCAACGCGAGTCAGACGAAGAAGGGTTGGCTTACGGCAATTCTTGAGCTTGGTGCCTGGCTCGGCACGCTCTTGTCTGGCTTCATGGCAGAGGTCCTCTCGAGAAAGTACGGTGTGCTAGTGGCATGCTTGGTTTTCATGCTGGGTGTGGTCATTCAAGCCACGTCTATTTCAGGAGGACATGAGACCATCCTTGCCGGACGATTCATCACGTAGGTTTCGCCCCATTATCGCTGAAGTGTCCATCATTCCCTACTAACTCGACATTACTCAACAGGGGTATGGGTGTTGGATCTTTAGCCATGATCATTCCAATCTATAACTCAGAAGTTGCACCGCCTGAGGTCCGTGGAGCTCTTGTTGCTCTCCAGCAGCTGGCTATCTGCTTCGGTATCATGATTAGCTTCTGGATCGACTAGTAAGTTTCTTTTACACTCGACTTTTATCAAACTTGGGATCGCTGACATTTGATATCACGCAGCGGAACCAACTACATCGGCGGTACCAAGCTCGAGACCCAATCCGACGCCGCCTGGCTTGTACCCATTTGCCTACAACTTGCCCCTGCCATTATCCTTTTCTTCGGCATGATGTTCATGCCCTTCTCCCCACGCTGGCTTATCCATCACGGTCGCGAGGCGGAAGCTCGAAAGGTACTCTCCAACCTTCGCGGCCTGTCCCAAGACCATGAGCTTGTCGAGCTCGAGTTCCTCGAGATCAAGGCCCAATCTCTTTTTGAGAAGCGAAGCATTGCCGAGTTATTCCCAGAGTTGCGCGAGCAGACCGCCTGGAACATCTTCAAGCTCCAGTTTGTGGCCATCAAGAAGCTCTTCCAGACGAAAGCCATGTTCCGACGTGTTATCGTGGCGACCGTCACCATGTTCTTCCAGCAGTGGTCCGGCATCAATGCGGTTCTCTACTACGCCCCACAAATCTTCAAGCAGCTTGGACTGGGCGATAACACAACCTCGCTCCTGGCTACGGGAGTAGTAGGAATTGTCATGTTCATCGCCACGGTTCCTGCAGTGCTGTGGATCGATCGTGTTGGTCGCAAGCCCGTGCTAACTATCGGTGCACTCGGGATGGCTACCTGCCATATCATCATCGCTGTCATCGTTGCCAAGAACATCGACCAATGGGAAACTCACAAGGCTGCTGGCTGGGCTGCTGTAGCCATGGTCTGGTTGTTCGTCATCCACTTTGGATACTCATGGGGACCTTGTGCCTGGATCATCGTTGCCGAGATCTGGCCCTTGAGCACCAGACCATATGGTGTCGCACTGGGAGCTTCGAGCAACTGGATGAACAACTTTATCGTTGGTCAGGTCACGCCGGATATGTTAAACGCGATCCCGTACGGAACGTATATCATCTTTGGGTTGTTGACGTATCTGGGTGCCGCCTTTATTTGGTTCTTTGTGCCGGAAACGAAGAGATTGACCTTGGAGGACATGGTGAGTGCCCTTCCCATGCGGATTTCTGGCTATGCCGTTCCTCTCATCATTCAGAGTGGTTTGAATGACATCAACTAACCCAATATTCACAGGACATCATCTTCGGATCCGAAGGCACTGCACAAGCCGACAATGAGCGCATGGAGGAGATCAACGCTGAGATTGGCCTTACCCAATTCTTGCGAGGTAGTAGTGGCGCCAACCACGGTGCTGCTACTGGAAGCGATACTGGTTATGGTGCGGAGAAGGAGAAGAGCGAACACTATGCTCAGCATGTTGTCTAAGCCGGCGAGATCACTGACGCAATATCTCGTTTTCTCAGCTCGCCTTTCATGAGGTGTACCATATCAATTTTGGGAATCGTATGGCCTTTTCCCCATTTTGAACGTTTACAGGAGATAGGGGTAAACGAAGGCTGCTAATAACAGAACCTCCTGAAAACCAAAGTATGAGATATGTTCTCGTACCCCAAGAAAGCTATCCATCTCTCCTCTGCTTTAATGTGATCATTATCACGAAGTTCGGCTAAATAAACAGCACATACCGCGAATGTGCACCCGGGTGTTGCAGCTCGTTTATGCTTGTATTCGGGCCGTTCGTTCTTCAGCTAGTCGCATCCCCTATCATTACAGACTGCTCGAATCTCTTCCAAAACCCAAACCCTAAGGCACCCAAGTTGCGTCTATGTAAGTCGCCATTGGTGAAGCCCCCAACTTGCACATAGATTCTGTGAGTTAGACCCTGTTAGCTGAAGACTACGAACGGCCCGAGTTTCTGCGGTACTGGGTGCACGGTCGTCTTGCTTTTGGTTCATCTGACGATGCCGTGACGTTCACGGACCCGTTCACGAGCTGGAAAAGCCCCGAGATGAACGTTTTCGTGACGTTATGTCAAAGACAAATAACGACAATCAGCTCTCTCTCCTCTAATACTTACTGTAGCCATTTCCTTTCCCCTTGATTTTGCCGGCCAAGGTTTTCTCGACTCACTCTGGCTCATGTCCTTCGTCCTCGCTCGTACGCAACATTTAGCCTCGACGAGACTTCTTACAACACCGATTGTCACCAGATTCTCATTTCACGGAACACCTTTAGCCTCTCTCTCAACAACATCCAAAATGGGTGCCCTCACCGAAACCCTCGAGTTCCCCTTCCGTCGCGCCTCCGGCCTCGACCCGCCTCCCGAGTTCGCCCGCCTCCGCAAGATCGACCCGGTGACCCAGGTCCGGCTCTTCGACGGCAGCCTCGCCTGGTTGGTAACCAAGTACCACGACGTCTGCCAGGTGGCCACGGACGAGCGGCTGTCCAAGGAGCGCACGAGGCCCGGCTTCCCCGAGCTCGCCCCGGGCGGGAAGGAGGCGGCCAAGAACCGGGCCACGTTTGTGGACATGGATCCGCCCAAGCACATGCAGTATCGCGGCATGGTTCAGCCGATTTTCGACATTGAACATGTCCAGGAGCTGGAGCCGTATATCCAGAAGACGGTGGAGGATCTGTTGGATAGGTTGAAGAGTATGGGGTGTGAGGGGGGTCCGGTGGATTTGGTGCAGAATTTTGCGGTGCCGGTGCCTTCTTATGTGAGTTTTCGGGTTTCTGTCTACTTTTCGTGGTAAAACGAGACTCATATAAGTTTGCGAGCAGATCATCTACACCATCCTCGGCGTCCCGTTTGAGGACCTTGAGTTTCTGACTCAGCAGAACTCTATTCGTACGAACGGAAGTTCGACAGCGCGAGAGGCATCTGCTGCTAATCAGTACGCTTTTCTATGTCCCTGGCAGTTGTTACCTTTACATGGAACTGACATCGTCCCAGGGAGCTCCTCAACTACCTCCGCCGTCTAGCCGAAGAGCGTCTGAAGGAGCCCAAGGATGACTTGATCAGCAAGCTCATGACCGAGCAAGTCAAGACCGGCAAGCTCGACACGGCAGATGCCGTCCAGATGGCCTTCCTCTTGCTAGTGGCCGGCAATGCCACCATGGTGAACATGATTGGCTTGGTTCGTTTTGATCCCCGTCCTATTCCATTCCATACCTAACACTACCTCCTTTCCATTTCCATATCAAACCCACTAACTCCCCCTCCTCTTCACACCTCACCCAGGGCATCGTAACCCTCTTCCAAAACCCCTCCCAACTCGAAGAACTCAAGCGCGACCCCTCCGTCGTCCCGGCCTTCGTCGAAGAGCTCAGCCGGTACCACACCGCCTCGGCCATGGCCATCCGCCGCGTCGCCAAGGAGGACCTCGAGATCGGCGGCAAGACCATCAAGGAGGGCCAGGGCGTCATCGCCTCCAACCAGTCGGCCAACCGCGACGAGGAGGTGTTCAGGGACGCGGACAAGTTCGACATGCATCGCGAGTGGCCTGAGAGGGAGCTGGGCTTTGGGTGGGGAGAACATAGGTGTATCGCGGAGTTTTTGGCTAAGGCGGAGATGAGGGCTGTTTTTGGTGAGTGCCCTGCCCCTTGCTATGAGTTGGTCTGGTCCTTCCTGTGTTTCGTGAAGTCTGGTGATGGATGAACGGAAATGATGATACCTCCAGGGGAAAGAAGTGATGACTGACAGACTTGGCTGGCTGTGATTTCAGGTACTATCTTCGAGAAGCTTCCGGATCTGAAGATTGCGGTGCCTTTTGACGAGATCGAGTACACGCCGCTCAACCGCGATGTTGGAATTGTCAAGCTGCCTGTTACTTGGTAAGTTGGAGAGCCAGAGTCGATCAATATAAAGTGGGTTGGATGTAATGTAATCGCAGAGTGTCTGTAGGTATGTGAGGTAGAACTTAGACTCGTTGGATGCGCTTTCCCTTTACCAATGATGATACCCTCTGCCTACACTCCTTCCTTTTTCATCCAAAACTTCAATGCATCAGTCATCTTGTGTTATCGTGGCCGATACCTTGGCACTCCATCAAGGCAGTTACCCCTCGCGGAACGGGCCGAGACTAAGACGGTGATGTCCGAGGTGAGTGACTCACTTCCAACACAACCACATTTCGATGATGAGTCAGGAAGAAGGGAAAAAGAAACAAAAAGATTGAAGCGAATGCCTGCCTTTGCTTCATTAAAAGACATACAAGTAAACAAATCACCATCTGAAACCTCTCAACTTTCCCTCTCCCAACCCAACCAGCACAACACCATGGCCTCCCCAACGTCACCTCCTCACCCCCAAACCGTCCTCGTAACAGGATCATCCGGCCACCTCGGCCGGGCCCTGATGCTCTCCCTCCCTTCGTACGGCTACACTCCAATCGGCATCGATATCAAGCCCAGCTCAACCGCCACCTTCATCGGTAGCTTTGGCGACGCCTCTCTGCTGCAAAACCTCTTCTCCCCCAGCTGGCTTCGCGCCCAACCGGAAATTTCTTCTTCTTCCAACTTCCACCCCAATGGCATCGAGCCCATCTCGCACATCATCCACTGCGCAACGCTGCACAAGCCGCACATCGAATCTCACACCAAGGCGCAGTTTGTCCAGACAAACATCGCTGATACGCTTACTTTGCTTGAGGCGGCTGCTGCTACCACTGCCACTGCCACTGCCACTTCCAACTCGAAAACGGAAACGGAACTGGGACGGGAAACGGAACCAAAAACAACAATCAAATCATTCACCTACATCTCCACAACCTCCACCTTCGGCCGTTCCCTCTCCCCGGCCCCTCTTTCATCAGTCCCCAGTCACAGTGCCCCAAAACCAGCAGCAGCAACCCACATAACAGAACAAACCCCCTGCCTCCCCAAAAACATCTACGGCCTAACCAAATCCACCGCCGAAGACCTGTGCTACTTGATCTCCTCTCAATCTCAGTCTTCACTACCAGTAATAATCCTCAAAACCTCCCGCTTCTTCCCCGAAGCCGACGACGACGCAGACCGTCGCTCTCTACTAGGGGACGAAAACCTCAAGCTCTGCGAGCTCGCCTACAGACGAGTAGACATAGCCGACATAGTCTCCGCCTGCGTCGCCTCCATCAGAGCCCAGACTCGTCCTCCTTCTTCCTCGAGAATAACCTTTGGGAAATACATCATCAGCGGTCCCTCTCCCTTTTTGGACTTGCCACCGGAGGACTGGATAAAGTTAAACAGCTCCGGCCCCAACGGGGCTGAAAAGTTATTTGCCGAAGTAGCGGAACGACTATGTCCCGGCATTGGCGGAGTGATGGAACAAAAAGGGTGGAAGTGGTTAAGCAGGGTGGATAGGGTTTATGATTCGCGGTTGGCGATGGATGCAAAAGAGTTGGGGTGGAAGCCCGAATGGACTTTCCAGAGGGCGCTGGAGAGGATCAAAATGGGGGAGGGGGAGGAGTGGAGGAGTGGGTTGACGGGGGAGGTGGGGAAGTTGGGGTATCATGATGGGGCTTGGGGGGTTTATACAGTTACTGAGTGAGGCGAAAGTGGGGGCTGAAAGGAAGAGGAGAGAGTGATGTGATGAGAGAGTGTTGAGGAGGTAGTATTGAAGGACTCGAGGAGATCAGGAATGGCTGGGTGTTGTTCGAGAGTCAAGACGAGGAGGAAAAAGGGGGTGGCCCGTGCGTTAGAGAGGAAGAGGTAAACAAATAATTATGAAATATGGCACTCGGAAGCAAGGGTAGTAGGTGTTAACTGTCTGTATTAAGCCTCCACTGAATGATAAGCTATGAAAACCTTGATCGTGCGAAAAAAAGAAACGTAACTAAGCTAAGAAATGAGCGGGCAACCACGAGCAGAACTAAACTGAAACCATTTTAAGAGCGCACAACCATCCACCACCGGCGCATAAGAAAACCATCCATCCCTCCCACCTCTCTAAACCAAACCACAAACCTCCTGGCAACAAAATATGCCTCTACCTCCTCACCCGTGAACCCCAATCAGTCCTTCGTAACATAAAGATAAACCACCGGCTTCTGCCCCGGCAATCCACTCCTACTCTTATCCCATCCCAAATCCTTGCAAGTCTTCTGCAACAACTCCTTATCATCCCCCCTGAACGCCAAACCCCGATACCAGCGTCCATTACCGCCCTGCACCACCTCAAACAGCTTATTCTTCTTCTTGCTCGGGTTCGTCGCGCCGAAGCCGTACATGAGTTCTTGGACGGTAGTCGACACGGGCACATGGCAGGCGTGGAACGGCAAGCGGGCGTTGGGCGGCTGGTGCCAGGGCGGGGTGGCGCCGCACTTGAACACGTGGATCTTGGTGTGCTCGGGCGGGAAGAAATAGTTGTAACCGGGCTCGCAGCCGACGCCGCCCGTGCTGTTCATCATGTTGGCCGCCGGCATGTTGGGGTTGATGACGGGATAGGGCTGCGGGGTGCGGCCGCTGCCGCCTAGGCCCGAGATGTACTGGTAGGGTTGGGGGAAGAGACTGGGGGTGGCGGCCATGGCGCTGCCCCAGGCGGGCGGAGGAGCGGCGGCAGGGGCAGCAGCGGCGGGCTGCGCGTAGTAGTACGGCGAAGCGACTGCGGGCTGTTGAGCAGCGAAGCCATAGGCGGGAGCGGGGGCAGGCATGCCGGGCATGACTCGCGGGACACCAGCTGGGTTGGGAACGGAGCCGGGAGGGAAGGCGCCGGGACGGGGAGTGCGAGGAGGGGGCGGGCCGGGGTCACGGCCGAATGCCGGGTTGGATCCACCGCCGAGAACGAAAGACATCTTGGAAGATGGATGCTTAGTAGTAGTTGCCTTGTGGTGGGTAAACGTCGACCCAAGTCTGTTGAATAGGGTCCCAAAGTCTTGATGGGACAGGATATGAAGAGGTCTGAGCCCAGTGATCTTGTTGGGCAGCGGACTCGTTGACTCTGGCTAGGATTCGGGCACGCTGACGGAAGTAGTCGAAGTCAGAATCCTCGCTTCCTGTTTCGCTATGAGCGTATTCGTCCTCGTGCTCGTTATCGTACGTGTCAAGGATGTTAGAAGGTGTTTGGTCTGGAAATGTTAGCTTTTCTGCCCAGAGATGGTGGAGGTTCCTGTCACATACCCTCTTCAGTGTCACTGACACTGTAAGAATCTTCGTAGGTCTCTTCAGAGTCTTCGGCTTTGTCGCCAAGGAAGATCTCGGTCTGCCAGAGGATACGGTCGTTGGCGTCGTAGAAAGCACCAAGAACCAGAACAGCCCAACAGCGCTGGTCAGGGGATGCGTGGGTGACCTGAGTGATAACGCACTTGACGGCCGGGTAGGGCAAATCTACAGTAGCTTCCCACTCTTCGATATGAGGAGAGGCCACGGTTGAGGGTAGTTGTCGGCGGTCTCCCAAGGCGAGAGGACTGCCGATGAAGGAGTGTAAGGGCTGAGGGCGGTAATGTGGAAGTGGCCGAGAGAATGCTTGCCGAATTGATCTTGTTGGTGATGAAGGGGAAGGGGAAAGGAACAGAAGGAGTGTACGACGTGGGCTTTAAGTACGTTGAGGACGACGGTACCCCCACGATGAGTTTGACAGCTTCATGATACGATGGCTGTAAGAAGACCCCTTGTGATCGAGTTCTGTGACAGGACGAGGCCATATCACTATCCTCTGCGTAACCAGGACGGTGAAGAGACGGCGAGTCGGGTTGTTGTTGGCTGCCCCATCATGTGAAGCTCAGTTTGACCGATGGACAACCTTCAAACTGGGCTGCGCATCTTCCGTGATAGGGTAGAACTCATCGACCGAACGCTTCTTGGATCATGAAGACGTCTGTCCCATCTTGTGGTACCATGGAAACATCTACCTCACGAGTCGGTGCCTCATCGCACATCGGACTGATGACCGCAATTTCTCGTCACCGATAACGAGGGGACCGTGACTCGGTGTTTGACATCCTTGACCGGCCGAGTCCGAGCACGCCATGCTCTGGAACCTCAGGCCAGTCATCCATAGCGTCCAAGAAGAGAACCAACAGCCGGAAGATGACGGCTAATGGATCAGCTGGTGCAGAACGGAAAGAGATGAATCAACGCAGTTTTACAACCGAAGATTCGAAGATTGACTCGAGTCATGACAATCAATGCCATCTCTGCATGACGGCCGGGTTGCTCTCAAATGCGTTCGGGGTGTGAATCATTGATCATGCATTCCTCAACCAGATGAGGGAGTGTTGGTGACAGTTGGTAGCACCGATGCCTTCACCCGTTTCCACGTATCCCTTCTGTTGTCCTTCTGCTTCCGTTAGTCATGACTTCTTTGGATAGGTGACCGATGGTTTGGCGCAGGAAATGAGAGTACACATGCACATTGAGCACTGTAACGAGGAATTCAATTTCAAATCTTGTATTTACTCACATCTCGTGGCTCGTGAGCGGTGTGGAGACCGAAGCTCCTCGCTCTTTGATCTAACTGCTCCGACTCGCTTGTTTCCCATCATCAATGTTGGTGACACAGATATGCGCTCTCCCACGGCATGTCCCATGTGGTTGGCATGCTCCATCTTCTCCCACCTCTGTCTGAAATCCGCAGAACATCCGAGGTTCGGAATGATCAGGCGCGCGGAAACATGGTTAGCGTCAATCGCCCACATCCACGTCTCTCCCGACCAATCTCACAAATGCCCCCTTCACCTTATCCTTCTTGGAAAGCGGTGGAGGTGCCGACTGTATTTCCTCTGCCTCTCGTTTTGCAGCAGTCTTCCTCTTTTGCACCTCATTGACCAATCCCTTCAAATAGACCTCGGCCTGCACAGTAGCGCTATACTCGCCAGGCGTCCAGCTCCAGACGTTCTTCCTGCCCGGATCCGCCCCAGCGGCCAAGAGCGTCCTCAGCACCAGCAGATTCCCATTGCCGCTAGCAAAGTGCAGGGCCGTGTTTCCATCCAGGTCTGCTTGCGCCAGCGCAGCGGGGGCTCCGCCGGGAGCCCAGGTAAGCAGGATCTGCACAACAGTGTCGTGGCCGTTCAGACTAGCCTCCATGACGGCATCGCGGCCGCGGATATCCTGTCGTAGGATCGACTGCGCGTCGTTTTCGCACAGGAAGTGGACGACTTCGGTATGGCCTGCCGAGGCAGCTAACATGAGAGCGGTTTGGTGGTCATCGTTCAGTGCGGGGGTGCCCTCTTCGTGGCCGAGCTCGACGAGGATCTTGCAGATGGAGAGATGGCCGAGGGAAGCGGCTAGGTGGAGGTTCGAGTTCGCATTCCCGCAGACGGAATGATCGGGGTTGTGGAGGAGATTCGGATGGGAGCGGAGGATGCGCTTGACGAGGAGGTGGTCGTTCACGTGGATTGCGCGCCGAAGGCGGATCGAAGGATCAATCCTGTGTGAGCAGGCAGCAAGGTTAGCCAGTCAGTCTCGATTTGACTCGATTTGTCGCGGGTTTGTTACATGTTTGCGTGGAGAGCGTATTGGCACGTCCATTCTCTAGAGGACTGAGGTGTTGTTTGAGGAAAACCCCCTCATGGTAGGTCTGGTGCGGCGTCGGACGACTTGCAGCTGAGATGGAGGATGGTGGTTGGCGCGAGGTTGGTGGTTTTGTGTTGGCCGACAGCAGATGCATGTTTGGTGGCCGGAGGATGGCGGGGCAATTCCCTTGCCCAAACAAACTGAAGTGGAAGCTGCGCCTTGTGATCCTCGCGATTCAGCGCCAATGGATTTGGCCAATCGTCGGGTGTTTCTCGGCGCTTGTCAAACATCACACACAACAAAAGATGGACAGAGGTATCCATTCAACAAAGGCATTGGAAATGAAAGGATGGTAACCAAAAAATGTCAAACCGCAGATGGACCTACTGTTATGCAACGGGAGAACGGGAAGAAGCTGTGGGGCCTGTCAATCCCCCAAACTCTAGTGGGTTTGACGGCCATGCGACGTCACAATTAGCGGGGGTTCCCCAGGCTTCCGGCACTATCGCTTTAATATGGCTAACACATGTGAAATTGTTAGCACCGGGTGCATGTTATTCTTGGCGCCCGGTCGTCACCCATTCTTCCACTTCTTGACGACAACGACAACGACAACAAGACTTGAAACCAAAGCCATGAACGACTTGGAGCAATCAAATACGTATTTCACATCTTGAGTGCATCTCAAAGTAATATGGTATGATTCCAATGGTGGCCAAGCAACGGTCATTCTGCTATTCGAGAGTGTCCGCACCGTGTTCAAAAACGCCAAGAACCGTGAATAGCTTCATGCTATGACCTTATGGAAAAGCTGAATCCCTCAAAGTGACGAACTCCGTGCAAGGCCCAAGAATGCTTACCATCTCCTGGCAGAGTTTCTTATCAGAAAGTCTCAGTTCGGTACCATGCGGTCAAGGGCCGCATGCATCACCAATCGCTTCACCCGTCGAGAGCTAGATTAACCTTCCAGCCTTCCAAGCGTTTCATTTCGGCTTTGGGCACGAAGTGACGAAAAGAGCAACCGGCTCGTGACCATGTCCATGTCAGTCGAGCCTCTTGATCCTGAATTCTGTGTTGGTTGCGACCGGTGGAGCCTAACGATGTCGATGCTTATGCCGCTGATGCTTGTGCCGATGCTAATGATGATCATGGGTTCGGCGTCTCCATTCTTTTTCTCTTTTCCCTTGCATATGAGACAAGAAGCATCGTCTCGATCCTACAGATAGAAAAAAAAGTAGTGAGTAGGCCTCTCACTTCTCTCGGAGAAGTAGCCGGAGCCAGTCACTGGTCTGGTTGCCCGTAGCCTGCCGGCGGTAACCTCCGCCTCTTCTTGCCAGAGTGGAATTAGGTTAGGTAAGCTCAAGAAGCGATATGTGGGAAAGTCCTGCTTTTACCTCCTTGCTTCTTCCCCGACTGCACCGCCTCTTGCTTTTTTCCAGACCGTTGAGGCTCTCACCGGCTTCATCTTCACTCCTCATAGGCCGCCCGACTTTGCCGTCCGATGTTGCGTTGCTCCTCAATTATTGCGGAGGGGCTTCGGCGGTTAGTTTTTCTGAGACAGGTCGGCTGTTGAATGGTTGGTCTGTTGAGCTGTTGCCGAGGTTACATGCTAGGTGAGATTTCGAGGTCCCAAGTCGTTTAGACGCGGAAGAAGAAAAAAAACAGTAAGCCGGGAATGTGAGATCGGGAGGTCGCATGAGCAGAAAGAGATTTGAAGCTAGGTGAATAACATAGCGTCGTAGCGGGGAAGTAGCAAGGAAGCGATTGATGTGGTGCTATGCTGCTTTGAAGGCCTTGGGTAGCAGCAGCAGAAGGAATAAGAGCGCAAGAAATGAAAGCGAAAGTGATGTGTCAGTTATCAGATTGCTCCAGGTGAGCAAAAGAGCAAAATGGGAGGGGAAAAGAGGGATTATGGACGAACCTAATAGACTTATGAACGAGTGCCGGAATCCTTTTCTCTTGATGGTTAAGGGAAGATGGGGGATTTTGGGAGCTTTGGGCATCCCATATGATACGAGTATGAGGAATAAGGTTCTTACCGCAGGAAGGACACGGTTTTTACCATTCGCAAGCTCTCACAATCATCACCGTCTTACTCACCACTAAGCGAGCAGATGGTTCCAAATATCGCCAGCCATCTGATCGGGTGCTGTTGTGCTACCAACTTGCCGCTCCCCTTTTCTACCCCCACCCACAAACTGGGTAAGCCGCTCGCCCGCTCGGACTTCCTACCTACAAACACGCAGTGAGACATGAGGGAGCAGATAGTAATGAGTCAGGGTATGTTCCGTCTAATCTTGCTTGGGCTGTTCGTGGTCGCATTGTTGTAAACAGTCATGGCTGGTTCCTATTTCTCCCGCTTGCCCACATATGATCCTCCTCGACATTGCATACCTGAGGTACCCGGCGTTTCACAGCTTTGCCCAATTCGTCTGCCGTTCTTTCCCCTCTTCGTGGGTAGTTGGTGGTGGATGAGTATTGGATTTGGGGAAGTACAATGTACCAGTGAGATTCATGTTGCAGTAGTGTAACTGTCTCACCGGCCCGTTGGGTCGAGTATTGCTTGCTTGGCTTTGCTTGGCTCTTGGACAACTTGCCCTAGCCCAAAAGAGAGATGGATGGCCGGTTGGTGGGATGGGAGGAACGAGGAATGAGGGATGATCTTTGAGTGAGTGAGTGAGTGAGTGAGGGTGAGGGAGTTCTTGACTACAATCACATGCGCGGCATGTATGGTAGACTGGGACACGGATTGGGCGAGAAAGGCTCCTCATTTCCCCCTAGTTTTGCTTGTCAGGTGTGTGTGGTGTGTTTGTCCGACAGGCATTCTCCTTCCAACTACAATCGAGATTGGACGAGAGAAAACCCGAAGGTTGCTTTAGCTGAGAACTGGAGGCAAAGTTGACGAACCAGTAACTTGAAATATCGGGTGGACATTTCTTTTTCGTCAGGTATCCGCGGTTACCGACTAAAATATGCCGCCGTAATTCTTTGACCTGCTGCCTGTTAGTTTTTCTGTCATCCCACGATATCTCACGCTCCCTCGATGCAGCTAGGGTCACGTTAAGCTTCTTGCCTCAAAGATTGTGAGCTGGTGGGTACGTATGAGCTCGTACTTAACATGAGGCACACTCCCAGGCGCCACATACTGAATACCTCCCAGGCCCGTGCCGTTGATCATCCTTTGAGCCCTGTCAAACCCCTGTGTCCCTTTGTTTGGCCCTAAACCTGGTCCCTGTTCCTGTCTCTGTCAGGCCTTGTCTGTTGGGCTGAATCTCTTTGTTCCTGGCGCCTCCAATGCCGAGTGCATGGTTGTGTGTGGGTGGGGTGACTCCGGCAGCGATGTTGTCTTTCTGGGGTTGTAGTCTTAAAAAATGGCTGTTGGGTCCTAGGTACAAGGGATGATAGTGTGCGCTGTCCCACCGAAGCTACAGATGAATAGTGTAAGTCCGTTGAGCCAGTAGCAGCCGTCGGTATGTGGGAGGTGGTGCGGCTTGCCATGTATCGTGTCAACCTTGAAACACTGTGAAGTAGCACTTTTGAGGTGGTGACATACTGTGTGAACTGCGTTATCTGTGGAAATGATCCAAAGCATGAAATAAAATAGGTCAGTGAATCGAGAGTCGATGATTTGATGAGAGTCCGGGGGATATCGTACGATACCTACTCACGATATGATGTTAGTTACTGAACATCAACCGCGGATTGCCTATATGCAGAGAGGGCAGACAGATAGTCAGTTGGGGGGAAATGTGATTCTCGCCCAAGCAGGACAGTACAGTCGCCACCCCGTCATCATCGTAGACTGGTCAGAGCTAAAGTAGCTTCTCCGTTATGATCATCAATCTCTCACCCGGAGGCGTACCCGGCCCGTTTGTGATGCGCTGCGTGCCCGCCGCTAGTTTGGATGTAGCTACCGTTAGGAAAATCCCATGGCGTTAAACTTGCGGTCAACAACGTGTAATAACACAGTTTCTTGTGGTCGTAGGCTTAATTGCGGTAGTGTGGTAACACAAAAGCGGTCGCATGCGCGGTCAACCTTCTTCCAGGGTCGGGTCGTGTTTAACAGAGAGACAAATATCGAGTTCGATATACATCGTAAAGGCGGTAAGTTGGAGACATGCTGTTAACAGACAGGGAGGGAGTTGCGGGCAGTAGCTCATGGATACCTGTCCACTAGGTGTCAGTCCACTGTGGAAACAACGAGTGGTAGGCATGTAGCACTCGTGGCCTCAAGGTTGTGTTATACAGAGATGCGGTGGGAAAGAGCACTGGGGAAACACAAGTGAGCCATAGTGAGGGTGGTGTGCGAGATCGGGTGGTACAGATCGCAGACAAACATGCCGTTTCCCGTCACGGAGGAGTCCACGGGGCTTACAGGGCATACAAGGCACACCCACAGAGCGACCAATGTACACCATGTTATCTGTGGGATGCTATTGTGCCGTGTGCTGTGTAACGCAACAACACCACCCAGCTTGATGTGATCCAATCTTTGTGTAATATGGTCCGTGTGATTGTGTAACGTACACGAATGAAGGCGAGGAGGCAAGGCCACTGTAGTGATCGGATAGGTGGCGTATCTCGATACTATCAGTTCCAATTAAAGGTGGATTGAGCCGGTGCTTGATGAATTTGACGGTTTCCAGTCTAGATTCAGATATGAAGTCGTGGTTGATGTAAGTTGTACCGCGTAGCTCATCCAGTTAGCTTATTGAAAGGGGAGAAATCGGGCGGACTTACCAGGGCTTACATGCAGTACCGTATATGCTGGGTGGTTTGACACATACGTATCCTCAACATTCACACGGTCAAGTGACAGACGGTCTTGTATGGAATGATTCCAGTTCCGTGGAGGTGGTAAGCGTTCGGACTGGACCGATCGGTAGTCAGTGCCAGGTTTGTTCAAGTGAGCATCCGTTCTCGGATGGGGTGAGCGAGAGCGAGGGCCCCATCGTTATGTGATGGAGGCGCTGCTTGCTTGACCAACACGTTTTGTTATTTGGAAGGAGGGACGGGAGAGGAATATCCCGACTGATGAAGGGCGTGAACTCGACTCGAGAGTTGCATTCGACCAAGTGCTATGACAGGGCAAGGTCATACGTGGGCCATCGACGCTTTGCTCCCGTCATATTTGCCTTATCACTGCAGAATATATGAGACGACGTCAACGGGGTGACCGAAAGGTGATTGGAGACAAGACGTACTTACCACGCTGGAGAATGATTGCCTCGTAAGGGCCTTTGGGGGCTGTCGCGGGGTTGAAGGGTAGGGGCAGAGATGCGCCACTTGAGGACGGAAAAGGAGCAAGCTGCACTCTATAACCATGCCCATGCCCACGTTCATGTCATGTTCTTACCCCCCGTAAGGCACCATTGCTGTTTTGAAACAAACGTAGTCCCTAATGTCTCGCTCACTGTGTCGTACGTAATGCCCTGTTTTCGGTAAGTGAATCGCGGAGGCGTAATCGGTTAGCGCCATTGCAAACCCCTTTGATGCCTTCACAGACTTGGATCTGGATCTTACATGTTCCTTTGAAGTTTGAACTGGTATGTTTGTTGTCCTGGGGCCATGCTGCGACGTGACCGCTGGTTCTTCCCCTTCCTTCGTAACTCAGGCTCGATTGGACCATATATACTGAAGACATTCTTAACTTTGACAAAACTGCCGTATTATGGACGAAGCCTGATTAGCAGTGCTTCTTGGGGGAATATCTATGTATGTTGAATGACAACCTTGCATTGTCCTGCAGTGCAGCGTAGCCTCGTGTAGGATCAACTGCGGCGTAGCAGGTTACCCCATGGATCCTACTGAACCGGTCAAGATCTGCTTGATGAGGGGAAAGTTCCATGAACAGTAAACTTCTGAATCACTGTTGCTTGATTAGCACCATATTCCGTCCTCTGTACACAAGTAACCATGGGCATGTCCAATTTCTCAAGTAGTGTCTCAGGGTGGCTTGCCTTACTTGTCGAGGAGGGACCACTTTCGAGCCGTATTACTCGAATCCGTGACCCGTGATAATGTTAAGCGTTAAAATAGGAGCTTGATCACTCTCTTCCCAGTTGCCGATTTCTCAAGAGTAGGTTCGGAAACCACCAAGGACGAAAAACAAAGCACTATTCTAATGGTGGTATCAGATTAGCTGGGCACTGATGGGACCAACAGTCAGTCGATGTACGTACGTTGCTTTTGCGGGCTAGGCCCCGGTCGTCCACTGGCCCCCAAACACAACCTCAACATCCTGAGATCGTGTTTTCCACTCTGTCGTGAGAATCAGCGCCGTATTCGTCTAAAAGATGGACAACAGTAGAAGTTTGGTTCAACCGGGGTACACCTTGCAACGGTCAGGGCGTCAAGCTGCGTCATGTCTCCATTTGGGGATCTCCGAAAGGTGTCTTGTTTTGCCGGCAAACAAGCTCGTCGGCCCGTTGGATTTGGTCTCATTCCTCGGGATGCCCTTGATGTCCGTATCAACGGTGAGGATACATACCAACCGCACCCCCCAGTCTCCCTAGAACCTTCGAAGGGTCAATGCTCTATGTGTGACACCTTAGCACGGAACATTGCCTGGTGTTGTGTCTGACATGATCGTAAGCGCACTTCACCGGGTTGATCATGCAGATGAACAGACCAATAAGTGACTGGTATGCCCATATACACAGGTGCAATCTTGCTTTTTCCAGTCACTTGAGCAGGATCTGGCAGCCAGCTCGATGAGCAGGCCAGACCGTGGTGGTGGGTCACCTACAGCACCCGCTCATCAAGCTAGTACACACCAAGCCCACTTGTGGTAGCGGTATCGGTAGTCGAGAACTTGAAGTAGCAAAGCAGAGTACAATGTGCAGTCAACCAGCGATGTGGGGGAAGTTCTTGTATTCAAAAAAGGGTCCAAAAGGGTAAGAAAAGAAGCAAGACACCGGAGCGACCAACAGCGTATCCCATAGCCCACCATTATGCGCCCTTTCGCTGCATCCGAGCCAGACCAAAAAAAACCAAACTCCGTTAGGGTGTCTCACAACACTGACACAATCGCTTTCAGAGACCCTTGCCAGGGTTCCAGGGTATTTGCCCACCATGGCAGCAGAATCCGCGGTTTTATGCAATCGAAACTCAAACCCAACGCCAACTCCAAAGCACGACAGAACGGTAACGAAGGGGATATTCAGCTCGCAAGCAGGTTGTTTAGCCCATACCGAGAATCCGGCTGGCTGACTACTCGCTGGATCTCGGTGTCGTGAAACACTCGGTGAAATACTTCCAAGTCGGAAGGACAAGCGGCGGCAGCGGCGCTGCTAAGAGTTTCCCTGGCCTTCTTGGCAAGATCTTCCAGGATTAGTTTGCTGGTACTTTGATTTGGGTCCTCAAAGACAAAGGCCACGGAGGTGATACGCCCACGCAGGTCAGGGTCATAGAGCAAGACTTCCCGCCACATCTCGGCCACCTCTTGGGGCGGGTTGCGGTAGCCATTGCCAAGGCCGAAGTCGCCAATGACAAGCTGTGTATGGCCGTTATAGGCTGCAATTCGGAGTGCTCCTCGTAACAAGTCTTTCAGCATGTCGCGTTCGTTTTGGAAGGAGAACTTTGTTCCGTTTTGCGTAAGTTTAGGCCAGCGGGTAGGATGGACTGAAACGACAGGAATCGACTGCCACTGCTCGGGCGGGAGCTTCTCATATCTGTCGTGAGGCCCTCGGAATACAACTAAAGTCACGCGCGGTCAGAAAGTAGTTTATAACATGCCAGTTGGGACTACTAACCGACATCTCGCGAGTAAATACCACCATAGCTTGGGATGGGGTAATTCTCAGTCACTGTTGATCCTGGCGCAGGTGTTGCCAAGTTCGCAGAGAGAGTGCTTCGGCGGCATAGGCGTTCCTCGTAGCCAACAGCTCCCGTTTCCCAATCTCCGCCTGGTCTCTTGTCGTTGGCCGCGCAAATGAAGGCTACCGTGTGTGGTTCTGCGATCTGCTTTGCCCAGTTCAAGGCACAGTCGACTGGATCGCCGTTGTAGACAACTGGGGTTGGTGATTAGACAGGAATGACATGTCTCGGAAGCGTGGGGGTCTTACAGAACTGGGGAGGGGCAATATCGTGAGGTCTCTGTTGGAAGTTGATCTGCGCTAGCGGTTGGTGCAAAAGATAGGAGCTGATGTCCCACGTGCCCAAGGACCTGATGTAGGGGATGTGTTGCCTCTTGGTTTCGGCAGCCACTTCAGACGGCTTGGGCCTGGATGATCTTGAGCTTCCGGGAGCCATTGTGAATGGACTTCGAAGCAAGCGAGAGGTTACTGGAGGTGTTGTGGTGAAACGAGAGTGCAGTAGACGCTTGAGGTCAGGTGTGACTGTGGATCATGGGGTTGTGTTGGTGGTAAGGAGAGGATACGATGGCGTTCTTATACACGACCAGGGAAATTCCAGGAGGGGAAAACTAAACGGACAAGAGGTTGTGAAAAAAGCAGCAAGCAACGGCCACGAACAGCCACGGTAAATCATGTACAAAGAAGCAAAGCGGCTGTTGGCGAGATCTGGAAACCAACCCCGGATGGCGGCCTGGTCGGTGCCCTGGGTAGGAATGCATTTGGTGCATATCGAAAAGAGAAATGGGGTCGTGTAACTGAGCATGTCTTGTCTTGGACTAGACTAAGAGATATGACGGGCATATGGGGGGCCTGGTAGGCCTGTAGATCTTGGGCGTGGTTAGCCAATGCTTTGCGGGCAGAAGAGACAATGGTGACCATACCTTTACCGGCTACCTGATCAGTTTTTGCGGTCTGCGAGATCTGTCAGAAACAAATCACCGCCGTCGTGCTACCGTACTACCGTGTTACCATGCTACAGCAGGGTTCCAGGTCTGTGGTTGCCGGGATGAGGACCATGGACCATGGACCATGGACCATGACAATGGTACTGTGAGGAAGTATTGCCCACTGGCCACGAGCAGTGACTTGCCTTGGGTGGTGGAGCAGAGGGCAGTGCCTACACGGTGACCCAAGTAGAGGTAGACCATTGGGAGTTGCAGGGCCAGTATTGTTCATACGCCTTACCCCCCTTCTGGCCCCCTTCCCACCTCCCCCATCCTGCCCCATCCTGCTGACGCCGGCTACCGAGACTCGGTATGGCAGGCTACTGCTGTGTTGCAGCTTATACGCCATCTTGAGTCAATCTGGTACTCCTGCGCCTCGCGGGACCAGTGTGCTGGGGCTACTGATACAAGCTCCCGGCGGGTATCCAGTGCGCGAGGCCGGGGGGGTCAACTGAGATATCGAGGACCGAGGCCGCTCTCCGTCGCTATTCTGAGACCGGTGATGAGTCTTGTCGCCCGTAGCAATGCTGGTATTGCTTGCTCAGTGCAGCAGACGCGGTTCTGAGTAGAGACATGGGAATCTAAGCGGACTCAGCTCATCTGGATATCTGGAACAGAGAGCAGGCGAGGAGGAGGCAGACGGCCAGACGGCCAGACCAGTGGCATGTCCAGCCAGTTTTTGACTCTGATCCTGTACATGGTCGCCAGCCGTTTGTTGGTTGCTTGTCTTGCCTGTAAGGAGCAAGGAGCGTGCTTGGGCGTCCATCCAGCCCAGCAGAAGCAACCGGACTCAGGCAGGAGGGCACATCATGGGGGCGAGAACGCTGCCAATGCAACAGTACGATTAGGACGGCCGTTGACTTTGATTGATGGCAAATAGACTATCGGCCTCTCAGCAGGATCGTGGCTACGTCTGGTATCCAAGACCGGTCAGCAATGGTGTGAATGGTGTGGTTGCCAGCTCAAAAGGTGGGATGGGGTGATGACTGGAGGACGAGGCAGAAACAGCTGAGGCATATGAGTGGGGATTCCTTGTTCTGGATAGGTCGAGATAGGCCTAGACGGAAATACCGTTGACTTGGAACATCGTAGATAGTGAGAGTGGTGAAGAGGAAAGAGGGAAAGGAGTGAGGCCATTCAGGTTTTGGGTGTGCACTCGATCCTTGGAAGTTGTAGTGTCAGAGTGTCCATCTCCATGTTGCACTCCAATCTTCAGCGGGGAAACACGCTTGAAGTGGAAAGACCCAAGGCAGTCAGCTGTCAAGAGTTTTCGTTCTTTCCCATTCTGTCACCAATTGAGGGCATCCATCCAGGCAGTCATTGTGAAGAGAAGTCTCCGAGATCGCGTGATCCAGGTTGCAAGTGGTTGAGGAAGGGGCGGCCAGAGTGCAGTGGGAGAGAGTGCCGTGTGAGTGCTTGCAGTGGTTGAGTGCAGTTGACACAATGAACTGCAGGCGCGGACAGTGGCAGCTCACGGCACTGGCAGGCAACGACCCCCGGTGGGTCTGTGGGTGACCTGTGGAGCCACTCATGCCACTCACTGACTGCCAGTGCCAGTGGAGTGCTCGCCTCACCGTGTTGCTCTGCTCAAAGTCCTGAGTCCTCAGTCCTCACCTCAGTCGAGTCCCGTCACTTTTCCCAAGTTGCACTCGGCTCACCGAAGCCGAACATCGGTGAACTTTGCCCGGAACAGTAGTAGAATCAAAGACGCTCGGGCCACCAAAGTTATCTCCGTCGCCAATCTCATCCCAATCTTCAAGTTAGCTCCCTGGTCCCATCTTCATGATGTCTGATCGATTCGAGCTTCAACCTGAGATGAACCTAAACCCTTGCATCTGATACCATACGAAACAACGGGAAACGGATCGGGACTCGATGATCTACGATCCACGATTTCACGATCCAAACGATCCAATCATCTATCTATCTATCCATCCATCCATTTATCCAAACAATTGCCATTCTCAACGGTCTCCGACTCCAAGGTGGTCAGTGCGTCAAGCGTCGGGTGCCTGCCAAGCATTTTCTCCCCCAAGCGCCAAAGCGCCTCTCCGGCCGTAACACAACGCTAACAGCGACTCCCTGGAACTGCCGCTGGACTCCGCCTAAATTGCGCCCGTTTCGTCGCCGGCAACAGCAGTGAGAGTCTGAGACTGGCAGCTTGATATCGATCATATGCTGCAGCCCGAAAACATATTTCAGTCTATAGTCTCGTCTCTCTTTTTACGTCAAAGTCAGATTGAGGATTCGGAGAGGAGGAGGAGATAATCGCGACTCGGTCCCGGATTTGAGCCATGTCGTCCGCTGCCGCCGTGATGAGGATGAGGATGGGGATGAGAAGGTCATTTTTCACCACTCCAAGCTCATCGACATTGCGGGTGATGAGAGGAATGCGCCGTATTGTCCTCGCTCACCACCAACCACAACCACCACTCTGCAAAGATCTCGACCAGGGCCGCATCTCCCGCCGCAGCATCTCCAGCTCATCTCCACGACGACTGGAAAATATCGATCTGAAAGAACTCGAGCGATTGACAAAAGAAGCTGAAGAACGGCTAAAGCAATATGAGGAACCACTCAAGAGGACCGTCCCATTGCAGATGTCGATTGCCGAGTGCCTCCGGTGGGAGCCAGAATCGGAGGAGGACAATGTGGTCGTCCAAGGCTACGTCCGGTCCGTCCGGGGCATGAAAACCCACCGTTTCGTTTCTCTCGGCGACGGGTCCTCGCTGGCTCCTCTGCAGGCCGTCGTCCCCGTCGACACCAACCAGGCCGAAGGGTGCGATCACTACCTCCACTACCTCCCGTGCAATATCTCCGAGCTTCGTTATGCGTGTCTCGGATACCAAAAGTGCAGCATCAAATACTGACTCGGTCTCGTTTCCGCAGCCTGGCCATCGGTGCTGCTGTCCGTCTCACTGGCAAATGGGTCGCCTCGCCTGGCGCGTCCCAGTCTCATGAAATGCAAGTTACCCAGGTCGACATCCTGGGCCCGTCCGATGCAAAGGTCAGTCAGTTTGCCTACTATGCCGCCCTGCTCTGCTTACTGGAGTGACTGTCTGTCTCTGACACACCACCGCACATCAAGACTTTTCCCATCCAAAAGAAATATCAGACACCAGAGTACCTCCGCACAATCCCCCACTTGCGGCCGAGAACCCCCATCAATGCTGCCTTGCTGAAAATGCGCTCTGAGGCGGTCGCGGCCCTGACTCGGTTTTTTGCCGATAACGACTTTACCCAAACTCATCCGCCCATCCTCACTTCGTCAGATTGCGAAGGTGCCGGAGAAGTGTTTACCGTCGCTCCGGCGTCCAACGTCGCCGAGCTTGCCGATGAGGACAACAAGAGCAAGATGTTCTTCCGCAACAAAAAGTATCTCACCGTGTCCACTCAGCTTCATCTCGAGGCTTTGGCTCAGTCTGTCGGTAATGTCTGGACCCTCTCTCCCGTCTTCCGCGCCGAAAAGAGCGATACTGCCCGTCATCTCAGCGAGTTCTACATGCTCGAGGCCGAGATGAGCTTTGTCAATGATCTCGACGAGGTCATGGACTTAGCAGAGGACATGATCCGCAACATGTGCATTGCCATGTACGAGTCCCATACAGTCTATGAGTTCCTTAACCGCGAGAGTCGCGTCGGTTCCGACCTCGTTCCTCCTGAGGAGGTGAACGCTCGATGGGAGGGCATGATGGCGGATGATTGGCCCCGTATTACATACACGGATGCTATCGAGTTTCTACAAAAGCATGCCGACGAGTTCGAACATAAGCCCATCTGGACTGAAGGCCTGCATTCGGAGCACGAAAAGTTCATTGCCGAGCGCGTTGGAGACGGAAAGCCCGTCTTCGTCACCGACTATCCTCGCGACATCAAGGCCTTCTATATGCGTGAAGGCCAGTCACTCCCAGATATTTCCTCCCCGGGTCCTACGGTCGAGTGTTTCGACTTGTTAGTGCCCGACCTCTGCGAGATTGCCGGCGGATCGATGCGTGAACACCGTCTGGAGCCGTTGTTGGAGGCCATGAAGCGTCACAACATTGTTGCTGGAGAGTTCACCAGCACTATGGATGGCAATGGTCCCACCGGTGCAAAGGCCGGCCCCCTTGACTGGTATGTCGACCTTCGCCGATGGGGCTGTGCTCCACATGGCGGCTTTGGAATCGGTTTTGATCGACTCCTCTGCTACTTGACTGGCGTCCAGACGATTCGAGACATGGTTTCTTTCCCTCGCTGGTTTGGCCGATGCGATTGTTAAGGGAGCTTTGCCCTTGGGAAGAGGGCAATGTTCCCAACGTTTGCTTCGGTGGCGCCCTTGTGCGACTTGCACCAGGGCACACTGCTCGTCAAGGCTTGCCTAGCTTGGATGCGGGGGATAACGCCTTGGTGACACGAAGCTATGGGGCGATTGTTTTCGGACAAGATCTAGCCCACACCGCTCCATGGAATCGCAAATGCACACGAGGGAGGGCGCGCACCGATTGTCTCTCTTATTCATGAGGGGGCAGCAGAGGCGGCGTCAAGACACCCCATAACTCGCGTGAGAAAGAAGTCGGTGTTGACAGATTGATCTGGCACCACACCTGAGAACTTTGTGACACCTTGGGCGCGACTTACGGCCTTATCATGTTTTCCAGAGAGGCCAACCTCAGATCTGAGCGCGGCTAGGCGCATTCTATACCCATACAGTCATTTCGATACCCGCGACAAAAGTCGATCTGACCGGCTCCAAAGCAGGACCCAAATCCCAACTACTCTACCTTTGCGTGAATGGCACGGAATAACAAAGTTCCTCCTTCTGATATGAAGCCCACCGTTTTCGGTTTGTAGCGCCACTGCCTCTGCGTGATGAGAATGCGCTCTGGTTTGTCAGTATCGGGAAATGGACAAACAAACACACGGTGAAAAGGGGCATCAGCAGGTCATCCGCAAAATACACACAGTTCAGCCAATGTCCAAGTTATCATTGCGCTCAAACAAGTGCTCAATCTTAACACCCCGTGATGTGTCATCTGGATGGCGGCGACGGCAAGTCGAGCTACCGCGCCATCACTACACCATGGGATGAAACATTGAATACCGTTTCATGAAGACAACGTGAACCTGTCATGGAAGACCCTTGCCAAACCACTTCTATACCGCGAGCAATTGCCACATATAATAAGCCGCCATGTCTTCGTTTTATCCCCAACATGAGCCATTTTGATGGCTGAAGTTTGTACGCCGAGTGGCGGCGACAGCAACATTCAGTTCGCACATGGGAATTTGTTGATTACCGATCCTCGTGGGAAATTCCATTTGACGATGTTTTGCATGATCTCTTCTTGGCCGACCCTGGTCGATCCGTCTCCCTAGCCCCCGAACTGGTTGCCGAGTTCGATGCGTCTGATGCGAACAGCTCAGATGATCTATATCGGGAAACATCACTCATCCATTTCCTTTAGACCAACGCCACCATAAAGGCATTCACGACCTTGAAACAAACGGAGCTGAGCATGGGATGCACTGCACGTGTGGTTGCTGCACGCAGCTCACAACTTGATCCACCACATCGAGAAGACAGGGAAACCCCGCTTCTCACATTGGAAATCACTTGAAAGGGGAAGCAAGAAACCCATTCGTACCTTCCCTAACGCTCCCAATCCCGAGAAGATAATGAGATTGATGGACGTCGTTGGCTCCTTCAGGTGGAAGGAACGAAGGCACTTGACGGCCCAGGCAGATCACACCATTCTGGGTCCGTCCATCAAGATGCGCTCTGCGCCTTCCTCGATGCTTCTGACGCTCAAAAAGATTCAAGGAAGAGGTTGGCGTGAGTTTGCTTCCTCCAACGGAAGGAACAATGCTATTCAGATTTCTTCATGTTTCCATTGAATTTCTTTGTTTCTTCCACTTCACCTCTCTGCTTCCTCACTGCACTTCTTCTGGTTGAAACCTTTGACTTCTTCCTGGCATGAACGCAGGTATTCGCAGCCTCCCACCTTGCCCGCTACATCACGACATGACACTCATGGCACTCAAAGATACCTCGCTCAACGGCTACCCTACAGGTACCTATGAAACCTCGATACACGTATGTCTCCAAGCGACGGATCAAACAGTCTGTGCCCCCTTTACCGATGACACGCAGAGATAGCCCGTTCTCAACAGCCAGCCAGCCATTCCAGTTTTACCCCGATCAAGCGAACGGGAGTCACTACCGGCAGCGAGGCGCCTTTGTGGCTCTCGCCAATCCCACCCAATGCTACCCTAAAGGAGCCCTGCACGCCGACGACGCGTGGCCTGGTACATGAAAGGGCTCATGGGCTGGCACGGCATGGCATCGGCATGGCATGGTTCCAGTTCAAGCGAGCGGCTGGGCGGAAAGGTAGGCAGATGAACCTTATCCACGCGAGATCCAGCAAGCAAGAAATTCAGCAGGCTGCCATGAGGTTGCCATGGGATTGCCATGAGGATGCCATGAGCATACCAAAAGAGGAGGTGGGGGCTTGAGGCTGTTGGTGGCGTTCTTTCGGCCTAATCACTACCAGTGATGGTGTGGTGATAAATTGTGAGTGTGATTACTCCCTATATCGGTTTTCTCAGGTTCATTCGGTTGCTCCATTTACTTGGCTTTCTTGGGATTGCTTGGCTGCTGCCATGGTCAGACGATATTCATTTGCATTTCAAGAGTGTTTCTTCTTGGTGCCTTGATTGCATTTGTGGCACCCAAGCACATTACGGATACATCGTCTTCATCTCTGGATGCCCAAGAAGGTGGTGTATCGGTCCCGACCCGGCCACGTTTCCTACCATTACCGTTAGCGATTTAAACGCAGTTTAAAGTCGGGTCGAAATGCTTCACAAATCCATATATTTCTCCCTTCACTCTATCTGAATGGTACCGCAACACACATGATGCGAACAAGTGAACGTATCGGATGAGTCGGATACGCACGGGACATATAAGGTTTCGCTGTCATTGCCTTGTTGCATTGGTGGTAACATACGTCTGCTAGTCATGGACTGATATTGATGGATTGAGCGCTTGCCGAGTGCCGGTAACAGTCATCCCTGCCGATCAGGAGGCCACGAAACTCCGAGTGACAACAAATCGATTCGGACAGAGGTACGGTGTTGAAACAAGACGACCTCCTGCTGCCGAAACCTCCTACGGAGATGCGCCGATCGCCAGATTGAAGGACACCGGCCAAGCCCGGTCGACGCCATAAGCATAAGACGGCGCAACGGCGGCCAAGTCCGGCCAAGCTTCGGCCAAGCACGGCCAAGCACGGCCAAGTCGCTCGAGACTTCCAGCCCGATACACAACACATCACGGCGGGGTGTCTTCAAGTTTTGTCAGGCTCACCAGCAAAACACGTGGGTGCTGTTACCGTTACCGTTACCATTACCGTCTAGCCTCGTTTCTGTTTCCATGTGTCAAACCTCCCTGGTCCTTGACAAATTCTCAAATGTCGGAGTCGCGGGCTCGCGGCAGGTATGTAGGTTGGAATTAAGTTTATCCCCGGACGATCCTACTTACCGTCGATAGTTTATCGGAGTACCTGCACTAGCCAACAGGCGGTCTCACGCCGGTGAAGAACTCTCGAAGGCAGCTGACCGTGAAAGATTGTTCTTTTCGGCGAGCCAACGCTAATGAAAAGGGCGGGCGGAGGCCATCTCGATATGCATACCCATTTTTATTTAGTACAGGAGCAGTTGATTGCTAAGCTGGCTGCGGACGGTGAGATTCTCCTTCCCTTTGCGGCATAGCTCGTCACAGGTATTATCGGGAGAACCACAAAACGGGCAACTCGATGCCTCACTGGGTCTGGGGTCCTTGGCCACGGAGGACTGGAAGCGGGAACTCGGATGTGCGCGGTAAGAATTTAACCTTACTTTGACAACCTTCCTTCGCTTCCTGCGATAGCGTCGGTGGAACATGGGCAGCGCATGGGACGGGATGCTGATCGGCAGTGGTCTTGACAGGTGGAAAGTTCCTTTCCAATCGCATCAGTTGCAAGTCTTTTAGCTCACCGGTTTGGTGTCGTTGCAGAGCTCCTTTCAATACGAATCTTTCCAGGCTCCCGTTTTGAGGTCTTTATTTCAACCACTACTTGAGGCTGAGAGCGTTGTAGATGCCTCTGCCTAGTTATGCAGCCCAGAACATTCTCAACCTGAACACACAAGCGATTCTTCAGCTACAAGCGTAGCGAGCGGGCGGATGGGCTCGGCGCAGCGTGGGGATCATCTCCCCGCCAAGGGAGCCCAAGAAATGCCAATGTTATTGACGTCTGGTAGTGTTTTGTTTCTCGTTTCTCATGTTTCTCATTTCTAGTTTCTTTCACCAAATGCTTAGCATCAGCGATCCCGACTGAGGGGTGCACGTATAAGGTACTTGCAGTATCGTTGTCGGGCATTACATACCACCCTAGCGGGAACGAAAGCTTCATCAAGTTGCCCGATACGGGGATGATGGACCGACGATGGATTGGCGGGGGCTTCGATTAGGTTTACATAAAGTTTATGCCACACCCTTGCTGACTGCAGTCACAGTTATCTGGGGTCGGCGAATAACGAAACTCCTCCCACGGAAGGAGTGAGGACAAGCCTGATGGCTTCAAAAGCGTTTAGTAAGCGGGTGTTCAGTTGCTTCTTGGTAGGTTGGTATGTTCCGAGTTTCCGCTCGGACTCGGGTTTGATGATGACTCGTGGACTTGAGTGAGGCTCCTTCAACATTATCGATTTCACGGTTGGTTGGTTGGTTTATGTTGGTTTACAGGCTCGAGGCAGATTGATTGGAACAGCTGAACGGTTGGTTCTTGGTTGAAGCCGCTTGGGATCGAAGCCCGTAAGCCCGCGCTGCAGTTGTGGCAACGAGTCACGGAACTATGGCAAGCCACTCAGCAGATAACACAATGCAATGGTGGTGATGAGCGTTCTTGGCTGACATGGTGAGAACACAGAGCGAATGAATTGACATTTCCATGAACGAGTACGAACGATGAGGCTTCGTCATCGTTTCCATGGCTTCATGCTTGGCTTCTTGGACCTTGGTGTGCGATGATAAGGCAACGAGCATTTCTCGTCGGCCTCACGGGGTCCTCTGATATCGAAGGGATAGACATATCCCGACTTCATATGTCTCCTACGTATGTTTGTTTCATTCCAATACATTTTCCGTACAATCTTACCTACACTTCATTCCTAGGCATATGAACGCTTCTCGTTCCGTAGTAGTACCTCCGGTACATCTACAGCAGAGAGCAGGAATAATGCCTGCTCTCGATGATCCGATCCTTCCGAGTTTTTTTGTGGATTTGGAAACGTTTGTTGTCCACAATTCCGAGTCAGAACCGAGAGAAAGCTTCGCAAGGAATCCATCTTCTGGGATAAGTATACCTCCCTAATCCCCGAGAACGAAAAAGACGCGTCAGCTTTCGGTATACGGGGGTTACATTAACTGGATTTGGCATGATTAGATTCCTTGGAGCTGTTTAGGTTTCAGTTTACCGCAGTTTATGGTGGTGCCCTCTCAATGCCGCCTAAGACCAGGAGGTCGAAATAAGCTCAAGCGTGCCGTGCTCAGGGCGTCAAAGTTACCTTACCGGGTAGGTGTATTGTACTGTACTGTAAACAATGTCGATCCATTTCCCACTCGCGACGAGATGGGGAATAAGATAGGTTTCAATACCACTTCCCAATTCTTAAACTCACAAGACCAACTGACAACTTCATTGCCCCCAATGATACTTACAGCTCTGTGGCTTCCACTTAATACCCGGAAAGACTAGAAACTCGAACTACCATGTCTGCATCGCGCAGCTCACCGCGGAGGTAGCAAGTCCTCAAAACCTCCTCCTCCTCCAAACTGCACGGCCCTGCTGTAAAGAAGTCGAATTCACAGAACCATATATGCATATCTGACCGAATCACGCTTGTGAAGTCAAATGCATGGCGCTCGTTTACCACAGATATTGAGGCACTCTTGCATGAATAGTACCCCGACACTGATTTAAGCTTAAGAAGTCCAGAGCGGAATGAGGCTTTCGCTTTTTTCGCGCATGTGGTTTTGGAGCCCTTTTGGAGGGTGTGCACAAGTTGGGGTATGTATTTTTCGAAAATGATGGTTTTTGGGATTGGATTACGCGCGGCCTTTTTTTCCTTTGCTTTTTTGTTACCGTTACCTTACGCTCAGTGGTTAACGGGGGGATCATGGCAGGGGCAAGGGCCCGTGGTTTTAACATTGCCGATCCGGCGCCGTGTCATCATTGTATTGAACCTGCGAAGTTTCAAAGCTTCCAGACTTCCAACAGCATTCAATGAGCTTCTGAAGCCAAGAAGTGGTGGGTGTCAATCATGGATAGAGGTGGGAAGTAATCAGAATGAACAAGCATCAATAAGATGAATAAAAGGCTTTGTCGTCATCCGCTGTATACAGTACCCGGAAAATCAAGGTAAAGGTAATGTAGAGGCAGAGCAAAGGTAAGTTTGACAGCTCGCACGTAGCTGAGCGTCGACAGCCGAAGCACGGCAGATCGGGATCATCTTGCCTACCTATGTGCCGATGTGCTCGATGTGCCTGAACGAAGTGTCAATTGAAAGAAGCATATACATGGCAGCTGCAGTTTGCGGTTTGCACTTTGCACTTTGCATACTGCTGGTGGAAGCAGAAAGCAGGATGGAAGCAGCAGTGGAAGTTTGCATTGGGAACTTTTTCCTTTTTATCGGTGCACTTTTGCGCCTCTTTCTGGGAGATCAGTAGATATTTCAAATCTTGTTGCAAACACTTGAAGCCGGCAAGCTTCCTGGCAAAGGCGCAATCGCTTTCTGGTTTATGTTGTTCAACTTCAAATTATCACTGATCTCAATTATCGGCGTCTGTCTGACTACCTAACTTTATCTCAGCGGCGGCCGCTTGGGCAGAATGGCAGTGTAAATTACAGCAATGATTGGACAGCCCTAAACTTTCGACGCTGACTCCAAACTCTGATCTTGTCTTCAATCTCCGGGAATACCACGGACGGACTAGATCCAACCTGTGCCTTTTACCTACCGATGTGTGATCATTGGAAGTTCGCCTCGCGTGTCTCGCTCGTTTCTCCCTATCGAACATTTTATGCACCGGAGCTTTTTGGTACCGGATATCTGTTATGAAGCGTGCTCGGAGACGTCGGTGGAGGTGGGGCCGCGCTGAGTCCGATGCCGCCCGCCCACGCAGCCCGCCCACCGACCCTCCGCCGCCGACCGATCAAGACCGGAAATGATGAGACGTTCGTTTGCTCAGCCGTTGGACCGCGTTGTTTCCATTTCGGTGTGGAAATAGCTTCGAGATTTCCACTTTCGACAGAATAAGCCGAGGCAACGGTAATACACTATACATAAGTTTTGAGGGTCAGGTCCTGGTCCTTATTTCAACTTGTTAAGTGGAAGTGGAAAGTGGAAGTCAAAGTCAACCCCACGAGGCATAACACAATACGTAAAAGACACGCCTGACACAACACTGATGATGCGCTTCTGCACGTGAAGAAAGTGAGCGAGCTTTGGGAAACAAAACATTATTCACGGTATCTCGAACCTAAATAACGGACAGGAGAAGGAATGGAATGTGGAGTTTTTCATCCCTTCCATCCCATCTGCCTCGCTTGCCCTGCGTGCATGGCATGCCAGGCGGACAATGCCCGCGCGGAGCGAACGCGCACACACAACCTTATTTACACGTCCTGCCGTATGGCTGCGTCCGCCGGAGGAAATTAAAAATACATGCATGTGTAATGCAGTACTGATCTTAGTACATACATTTACAGGAACAGAAACCAACCTTGTCCGGAGATATTGTACACCTTACAGCGACGGTAGCATTGAATTTGTTATTTTTAACGGCAGGTTGGTATCGTCGCTGATGAAATCACATCAGTAATAACATTTTCCGTAAAAAATGGTTGGGCGTTATTCCCGTCCCCCGTTTCTATCTTGCTCATCGGTAATCTATTAATAATCGGATCAAAACCTCAACGTTTTCGTTTGTCGTTCGTTCGTTTCGTTCGAGAAATTACATCGCAAGCGAGCGGGATGAACGGCAACCTTCTACCGGTAATAATTACGTACACTTTCAGAAGGTACACGTAACAAAACTTGTGACTTCCCTCTCTTTAAGGGGCTTCCTTTTCCGGTAGATTCTGGGTGTTAACACTCAACTTTAATAGCACTGCCACACGCCGAACGTTCGTTGGAGGCTCCATACCTATTCACAGCGGAGTGCTGACAGGACGGTATGTCAGTACATACCATTCAAGTTACGGCGTCATTTATGAATTGTTGGACGTTGTCGCTCGAATTGATTGTGCGATGTGCGATGTTGGTGGCGGCCGCTTTTCCCAACAACTTCTGTCACTCTGTGTAATCTCTACAGAAGGCAGTTGGTCAGACCGTTCCAGATTGAAATTCAAATTCCGTTTCACCTCTTCCTGCCCACAAGGTCGGTATCCGACGGCTTGTTGAAGGCTTGTTACATAGGTAGACTTGTTCAACGGCCAAGTACACAACTGTGAGACAGGAGAGGAGACTGGAGAGAGGTCGGTCCTTCAATGTATCGCAAGCAAGGTGTGATGTCCGACGAGCAAACCTGCACTAGAAAAAAATGGAACATGTTACGCCCGAAAGGCGACATCCGATGTGTCTGAGAATGGACATGGAAGAACACTCGTGTGTTCTTGTGTATGGGGGTGGTGTGTCAGATGTTGAGTTTTCTTGCTTGTGTGTCCGAACTTCTCTTCTTCTCTTGGAAGAGACGGGGGAGCTTATCTACCTAAGTCCTCTCTGTAGGTTGATAGTCGTGCTTACTGTCAGTGTAGAGACTCACTGCCCTCGTGTAACCATCCAACAAGTGCCGGGCAATCAAATCACTGATATGATGGAATAAGCTCAGTGTGCTTCGATAGCTGTAAAAGTGATTGATGCGGTTGTAGTGCGAAACAGGATAGCCGCCTGATCGCCTATTTCGTACGACACAAGACCCGACAGTGAGTGAGATGATGAGATCTGGTCAAAACGAGTCCATCATTGAGTGGGGGAAAGGAAGACCATTGATCATGCCGTATGACATGGAAGCCACCCAACCAACCACGGAGCGTGAAGCGATATTCTGGCTGAAAAGTGTCATGTCTTGTTCGAGTGAAGCGACGCCACGGCTCGCTTTCGATTGGTCATTTTCGTACTCGGAGTCCGAGCCTGCAAGTCAGAGGGAACAAAGGGGGAGGGGGGGGTGCGCCGCATTATCGCGTCTTTGTTAACCTTATTCAGACGACTGTGACCGGGCTTATCTGGTCTCATATCTGAGCCGCTTTTTGGGCAAGTCCGCACGAGGTGACTGCTACTTGGACTTGTGCGTGTCGATGCGAGTAGGTGACCTTTTCTGGAATAGCTGACCTGACCACTAAACCCAAGTGATGGAGGTGTACAGACACAGCACAGGTGCCAGTGTGCTTCGTGACAGGTAGCGAGGTGATCATGTAGCATGCCCCCAGCACTCTAAAAAGCGCCACGCATGGGCTTCACCCTCCCACATGGGGGACGAAATGAAGCTATTGGGTTCCAGTGTGACGGATAGCTCCAATCACTGAAGCTGAGGTCATCACTCAACTCCTCGAAAGAACCATGCAGACTCATCTAGACAGGTTCAAAAGTGCAAGTGCCGTGCCGAGTCAGCTGTGGTGGCCATTGTTCTGAATATCATTTCTTCGGAGGTTTGGTGTTGATGTCGTTGGAAATTCCGTGTAACCGGTATGACCTCGGTAGACTACTGTCATGTCAGAGCATGATGCGGTGCGATGATGGCCGATGTTTGCTGTGAGATTAGTGTGTGGTACAATGAGCGCGATGCTGCGTCTTGGTGTTGCCGCCATCAGATGGCTTGATTGCCGTCCTCGAGCTGAAGTGGAAGCCCCGAAGTCGCCGTCTTTCGAGTGAGAGCGAGAGATGCCGTCATGCCGTCACAAACAGAGGCCGCAATCGGGATACTCGGACGCTCGGATCCGTGGGTACCTGACTTGCTAGTACGGGCTGGATGGCCAATGAAGATGGTGACATTGACGCTTAAAATCATGCTTAACCAGACTCCTCTTCTTGGCCGATTCTTGGTAAGGGCTGTATGTATCGTATGGTACGGTAACGGGTAACAAATCACATGTACGTAACATGGTACCTCCGAGTCGGTCGTCGTTACCTTCCAGTTGTGAACTTGTGTGTACCTGAATGACAAGGACAAGTGGACATGTTTCTCGGCCTTGCGGCTCGGGCTATCGCAAAGAACACGTTGAACGTTTCGCGTTGTTCAAGGGCTGAATCGGCCGAGCTGGAGGCACAGAGTGGGAATTCTTGGGGAAGCGGAGTCGAAAATCTTTTTTTCTGTTGCTCTCATGACAGCCTTGAGCCCTGGACGGAGTCCCACCTTCCACTTCCAACTGCCGCCAAGTTCCGTCCAAGACCGCCAAGCTTTTGTACATGCAGTCTGCGGGTGCGCCAAGAAATGGAGGATCCACTCTTTCAACTGTCACAATGGAAAGCGCGACTCCACAAAGTTAACGTTAAATTCAGCACTTGTGATTTCCACTGACTGCAACATTCTCAGGTACTCCCACAGGTACTCCCATCATCAATGACAACAGCCACAACCTCAACACAAGGCCGGGGCACGCGGATCAACAGATGACAAAACAAGTTGTGCGAGACACAAAGTGAAATCCACCGACGATTTTTCCAAACACTGGCACTGACCGACAAGACATTTCCAGTGGAGACCACGCGGCCGGGACGGTGTACGAGGACGAGTACTCATCCGACAATTGTATTTCTCTCAAACACGGACGTGCAACATGGTCCTGCCCTGGGGCGTCGTGTAGAGATTGCTTCAAAACTCTTCTCTTTTTCTTCTCATCAGTGGATTCATCAATCCCCGAATATTCCGCACGTATTCCACGGGTATTCCACGGGTACCTCGATGGTCCTTGTGGTCGTATCACTCTCGCTTCATCGGTTTCCGACATTCCACTTGCCGTCGTCTCCAACTTCCAAACACACGGCCGAAGAAAAGGTTCACTTCCCAAGATTGGCCGGGAATCTGCATTGCTCGCTACACCACAGCAGTGGCAGATTATTACGTGATGACAAGAAAAAGGGGGCCACCAAGGTCACCACCACCACTACCGGACGAGACGGATGCACTCATCAAAAAATAGCAAAGGGGATCACGAGTGTCCCACCGAGCTTATTCCGGAGCGGCGCCAAGCCCGTCTCGACCCCTTGGACCCCCAGATTTTAAAGAGCACATTGGCGCACATTGCGTGGTTGGCGAAGCGGATTCGACGGGATGGACACCAGATGGAGCTAAACACCACCAAGAAATGCCCAGTCGTCCGAGCTATCCCAGGCGTTGCAAGCGTTACAAGCGTTGCAAGCGTCGCAGAAAAATAAGCTTGAATCTCCGATGATATTTCCATGTCAAATCCGCGGGTGCAGGGGTCCGCTTGGTTGCACTCGAGGACGCCACTTTTTTCTGTCGTGTGTTCTCTGCTGCTCGAAAAAGGCACCTTCTCCCAACTGCTTGTTCCCTTGTTTTGACCCCAGGATTTCCCGGCATCTGTCATTCATTGCCTTTTCTCTGTTCGTTCTGCACACGCCCCTCCCCTTGCGTCCCGTCTTGTTCAACCGAAGATCACCCCCTCCCAAAGCCAAGTCCATAAGCTCCGGCCAAGCAGGCCAAGCATTAGCTGTGCTCCTTGGCCTTCTTGGCCTTTCGTAGGAGTGTGTGCCAATGTTGGTTCTGCAAAGCGAAGCTCCGCTCGAATTCGGCTTTGGAAAAGCGAGATGGATTGATTGTTCATCAATAACAAGAACCAACAGGAACAAACGGACGAACTGCCCGTCCGTGTGAACACACATCCTCTCTCTCTCTCTGTCATCGGCTCGTTGGGAGAGGATATTGCTGCGGCCAAGCCAACACCGTTCGCGTTGGTTATCTCTATTGCCGATTGCGTGACTGACCAGTGTGGTCGTCCTTTGACACGGAGCTCGTTGGGCGATATACATACCATACATACACAGCATACCTGCTACAAAGCGGTAGCACAACATCAAGGGAATAAGCATACCGACATGGTTGAGGGTGACAGCTGTGCGATGCCACCCTCGACAAGTCAAAGGGTGGTTGCTTGCTTCATTACTATCTGGCCAAAGCAAGATCGATAATCTTTGATGAGGTTACCAAACCAACAACCAACCAACCATCTATCAACCAACCTACCAACAAGCTCTCCGGTTATTCATTTGTTGCACTTTGTGTGCCATCATCATGTTTCTATCCATCTGTCCAATCCGTCCTACAGGTCCAACATACTTGTACAGCATACGGCATGTAAAGTGAATGTCTGCTGCGAGGCGCTGACGGGAGATCACCAACTGCTGCCACCACAGGGCACAGGGAGCGGGCAACAAGCGTCAAAGCGGGCTGCGGAGCGGATGTAATGCCGCCCCAACGTACCAAATGTAGTGTAGCTTTTAACGAGGAGTGAAAATACCGACCCCTGATTTTTATTTCGGATTGATGTGACCGGGGGCGGGCATTGGTGATAAGCTTACGACAGCTCATTCAGTGGGGGAAGGAGGCTTGTTGGCTTGTTGGCTTTGGTATGGAAATACACATTACCAACTGCCCGTTTCTGGATAGCGCTGGTTTTTATTTCATTGAGGCTGTGAGGTGCTAACTTCAATGTTGAGCCGGGGATACGAGAAGACGGAGATTTGTTGGTTGATGAGACGGTAATTAATTGAAATATTGAATCCGTGTCTGAATTGTTAGCACTGGGAATAACCTCAAAGTTCAAGACCGGTGTCTCTTTCCTTCGGTTTAACGTCGACCGAGGGAAGTCTCATCGTGAGTTCTGGTGGCTGCCTGCCTGGAAATAACAGAGATGCCGCGTTTGCTTCAATGATGGTGTTGGTCAGCAGGCAATATCAGGCTCCAGGGCTTCGCTTCAGTGAATTGCAGGCGCTGAAATGAACAACGGATGGAAGCCACGGGCCCACTTTCAGCCGCCACCCCCATCCATCCCATCATCTCCAACCGCAACTCAATCGTCAACTTTAATTGATGAGCTTGCGTCAACCTCAACGCACAAACGCACAAACGCAAGCGAACGGGCACCCGACCCGGCGGGGTATTGAACAGCAGAGCATTGCAGGTCGCTTTCTCGAGATATGCCCCTTCTAGGCTGCAGTTTTTCGAGGCAGCAGACCAGTACGGTAACTTTGGGGACAGCCGGTGCAGCTCCGGGTTCGTCCCATGTATCAAAAATACCAAAGATACCGCACGTACATTCACGCCGCCTTGCATCCGTGCTCAAGATATCTCCAACAAACAGAAACAGAACCTTGAAGAAAGCTCGACTTTTAGCCACCAACACCAACAACCACACAGGGCACCAAAGGTAACTCGAACCCCCAGTCCCCCATCACTACCGTAGCTCCCTGGCAGAAAGGTACTTTCAGAGGTACCTTCTCTTGAAGCCTCCCTCCCTCTCCCACATTCCGAGACATGCGCCATTGGCCGGCGTCGTCATCGACCTGCAGCCGATCCCCCAACCAGCCGCCAAGTCCCTTCACAGTCGCAAGCTAAAATCTTTTATTTCCACTTTCAACACTTGGCCCAACTGAGAAGAGCCAACGCAACTAACAAACTGTCCGAGCCTCCGTCTGAACCGAACGACACAGGTCAGTTGGTTGCTGCGACCGGCGGGAGGGAGTGAAGAGTCACTGCAACCCGGAACCTTCGTTTTCCTGCA
This sequence comes from Neurospora sp. CHS-2018b, assembly GCA_009806015.1. NCBI lineage: Eukaryota > Fungi > Ascomycota > Sordariomycetes > Sordariales > Sordariaceae > Neurospora > Neurospora sp. CHS-2018b. The sequence continues at coordinate 289,319 of RAOV01000020.1, forward strand.
ACCTGCCTGGCCTGAATCTGTGAAAGACGAGCAGCCAACTCTAAATCCGAGACCAACCAACGGCCAGCCGCCGCTTTCGCCTTCAACAATCTGACAGTCACCGAGTGAAGGTTCGGGAGAAGGAAAGGAAATCTCACCCGGAAACCCATTTCTTTCCTTCTCGCTTTTCCTTCCTAGCTGGAAATCCCACATCGCCAATCTCGAGTCGCTTCAACCAGAAACCTGGGCCACGTTTATTTGGTGGTAACATTGTCTCAGCGCAAAACAGCAGCACTACCACCGTTGACCACGACTGCCCGTTTGGAAAGTTTCCGAGGGTTCAAGATACTTCAAGTTTTCCCATGACTCGCCAGCCCAAGGCAGTCGGGAAAAGGGAACATCAAGTGGAGGCCACTCAACAACCTCGGAACCACCTCGACACATCACCTTGACTTCGGTCACTTTGCAACAATTTACGACTGAAAATCTGTAGGTACCTGAGCTCTTTTCCTATAATTTCACCTCGATCCTACCCCATCACACCCCTTCTTCACCGTAAGTCCGAGTCTCATCCGAGGGGCTATTCCCGTCAAATCCGCCCGGCATTGCTACAGTACACCGTTGTAGGGCAGTATGACGGATGGCAGGACACCTCTAGGCAGCGGAGGACTTCACACATCACAGCCACAACATGGCATGGCAGGACAGGCACCTGTAAAAATCCAAACAGAGTTGCCTTCACTTGAACACATGTTACTCGCAAGCTCACTACCCATTCGAGATGACTTGCGGTGGTCAGTGTCATGTCCTGTTCGGTCCTGCAGGTGCTACGGAGTACATGGTCCACATTCCCTCCAGGGATGGCCATCTGAGCTTGTCATGCGGAACCCCGTAGAGGTGGTAATGCCTTACGCCTCGACGGTCGAACGCTCAAGCCCACACACACCGCACACCACTGCACTGGATTTAAGCTTCTTTCCACTTGCAACGTAAAATTAACATTTGAAGAAAAAGGCTGACCTTAACGATTCGCCAAGAACAGGCATCCTGTCCCCACCCCCGAGGGTGTCGAAACGTCTCAAATTACCAAAGACGTCAAGTTTACCATATTACAAGACAATACACTCCCAAAACTCGCCAAACAGCCGCCTCGACTCCCGGGATATCACGCTGGGATCGAATCCCCACAGCCAAGATTTCCGGTGGACCTCTTCAGTTGCCGCCCAAGACCAACATCCCCATCTTCTATTATTCGACGCTGGGGCCTAAAATCCAGATCCTGGCTGGACGAAACTTAATCTGTCCGATATCCGTTTGTTGCCGCGGTGGAGCAAGGCGTATTAGCTCATTGCTCGTTACGCTTGTTCGCTTTAAATATCGACAGGCTCCCACCGCTATCCACCCTGACAACATATTTTCTAGACCTAGGCAGATCACATAACCGCCGCGTCGCCCAAAATGTCGCGCCATCATCCCAATATGTCCATGGAAACCTATTACGGGAGTGTCCGTACAACCGCCGACGCCATCAAGCTGTTCGAGGCCTGTCGAGTAGGCACCCTGCCCCGAGTACAACGCCGACTATCCGAGAAAGAGCGTCAGGCCATACGACCGGGCTCGGTCTTCGTCTGGGATGAGAGGGAAGCCGGCATGCGGAGATGGACCGATGGAAAGTCATGGAGCGCCAGTCGAGTATCCGGGAGCTTCCTCACCTATCGGGAAATGGAGGGAAAGAGGGCAGGATTCGGTGGCAGGAGGAACGCAGGGAGGACTCCAGACTCGGCCCGCGCTAGTGACGAGGACCGGGGTTCGGACGATCACCACGAAGGCTACAGGTACAAGGCCGATGGACTTATGAAGCAGTCATTCAGCATCACGACCTCTCACGGCCAACACCTCCACCTCATCTCCTACTATGCCCGGGACGGCCGGGGCCCAGCCAACTTGCCCGATCCCTCGAGTGATCCAGCGCTCAGACACGTTTCCATTCCCAAGGGCATCTACCCCGAGTCCAGTGTTAGCGAAACTTCGGTCCCGGTGACGACCAGAGGTCCCATGCAGCGCCACTCGCCATATTCGCATCCAAGGAATCCTCCGCCTCCGTATCATCAGCCCTATGACCCCAATGTTCATGCGCCTCCGCCCGGCCCCGGCTATTGGGGACCCATTTCTCCGGTCCCGACGCCTCCTTACAACGGCCATCCCGCCCCGTATCCCCCAGGACCGCCATATCATCCCGACGGTCTTCCTCCGCACGCGCCGCCACATTATGCTCACCACCCTCAACACTTTTCTCCTCCTCAGCACCACATGGCCGCCCTGCCTCCTCCGCCGGCCGGTAAGCCCGGCATCCAGCTCCCGCAACCGCAGCCATATCCGCATCAGCACGCCGTTCAAGCCCCCTATCCGCCGCCGTTGTCACAACCTCCGCCACCGGCTTACCACTATCTTCATCAAGGACAACAGCAACCACCACTCCCTCAGCATCAACAACCACCTTACCACCACCAAGGTCCACCCCATCCGAGCCAACAACAACCCATGCACCACCACCAAGGACCCCCGCCACCTCCTCACCATCATCTCCCCTCCCCACAACTACCATCCGACGCTCACCACCCCGAGCATCAACCGCAGCAACCGCAGCAACACCAACAGCCACAACAACACCCCCCGAGAATCGCACCCATCGACTCACCAAAGTCTCAACAACTAATGGCCGCCGCTCGCGAGACACTCAACCTCGATTCCCGTCTAGCCCACGGCGGCCCGCTTCCCGCTCCGCAACAGCCAAACGGAAACGGCACGCCCTTTTCCGGATCAGGAGCCGTACCCACCCCTCCTCTGCCGCCTACTTCTTCGAACAGCATGTCATCGCCTCGTCGTCATCAGGAGGGAGCTCCGGGAGCGGTGCCAAATTTGAAGCCCGTGCTGTCGCCGTTGAGTTTACACCCGCCGTTGGCTGCGCCACCTCATCAACAAAACGGCATTAAGACGTCAAGTCCCATGTCCGCTAGTACTAGACCTAGTTTGAACGCTATTTTGCTTCCGCCGCCGAATCCGAACGGGATCAAAACAGAGTCGAATGGGGCTACGCCTGTGAGTGCGAATGGAGGCGTGAGAAGTCCGCTTGGGAGTCCTAATGGGTTGGGACCACATGGAGTCATGCCGGGGCATGGGTTGGGAAATGGATTGGCGGCGGCGCCGGATGATAAGGCTTATGAAGCTTTGAAGGCTTTGAATAGGAATTTGTGCACTTAGCTGTGTGCGGTGGATGGGTCTGGCATTTCGGTTTGCATTCGTCGTTTCCCAACATGAAACAGGGATAAGGGGGTCTGGAGTATCAGGTTTTCTTTCGGTACTTTCTTTTTCTGTTTTGTTTTTCCTTCAAGATCGGCATTTCATTCCATTCATGATCAACATTTCATGATTAAAAGGGTTAAAGGGGTAAAGGGGCAAACGGAAGGCGTTTTCGGGCAATAGCATTTACGCTTTGCACAATATTGGTGTTTATGGTTATTGCTTTGTTTCGTTTGGTTTCGTCTTTGGTTCGGCTCATAGGAAAGGACACCGGTTCAATGAGGAAAGGAAAGGAAGGTCCAAGGAAGAGAAAGGTCAAAGTAGTTTGGTGAGACCTGAGACCAAGAGACGGACGGGGTGATGCAGATACCACTTTCACTTCCACTTTCCATGCATAACCTAGGAGCGCGAATGTCGATGGCATCGGGAGAAGAACAGCGAAAGAGCAAGAGAGGCTAGTGGTAGCCAGTCATCAATTACCTGCAGTCAATAGTATCACGTCCGCCTCAACTACCAGTGCTAGTCTCGGTGATAGGTACTACTCATATGTGAATATCATGTTTGCATCTTCGGCTGTTTGACCCCTTGTTTTGAGTAATTTTTATGCTCTCCCAATGCATACTCCTCCGGACCATCATCTCTAATTCTCGCTGTCTTTGCAGATTCGTGGGCAGCAAAGATAAGCCTGGCTATAGGTTTGCTGCTCGTTCTCTCCAAGACTACTCGAAGGGAAAAAGAAGCTTTCACAAGTGAATTTCCCCCCACCTAATGATTAGACAGGTGTTAAGATGATTGAGATTGGAATCTTGCCAGTTGACATCACAAATACCGTAGCCGGTCGACCCAGTCCGGGGCAGGAAAACAGAGCTGAGAAGGGAGATAGGAACTCCCTCCATGCATGTTATGCGATTCCAACAGCGACATCTCCTCTGACGCTCTTGCACCGAGGCTTCCAGTTCCGGTCTCACTCTATGCCACCCGACAGGTACTTGCCAAATGGAAGTTATCTCAAGAGGAAGGAGCAGGAACAACCCGCTAACCCTTCCTTCCCCCACGACAACCTCAACCGGTCTCTCTCTCTGCTCCTTCCCAACTCCTCCTTCTCGTCCCCAACCCATTCCCAGGCATTGCCCGTCCCCAGAGGCAGTCCGCCCCAGCATCCCCAGCCAGCCCAAAGTCTATATAACCCCCCTTCTCCCCTCTCACTTTTCCATTTCCTCTTCTTCTTCTTTTTTTTTCCCCAATTTCATTTGGCTGACTGCGCGGGAGCTCAAGATCCCTGCGTAGTATGGCGGCAGCAGCTCAATGAACAGTGCAGTGCAACATGCGAGAGCTGTTTCTGTTGTCATTGTATCTTCTGCTTCGGCGGGGGTTACCGGCTCTAATTTTTGGTTTGTGGCTCATTTGAGCTCAAGTCAAGTCAAGCTCTGATTGACTACAACTTACTTCTTTTTTTTTTTTCACTGCGGACACTGCTTGCTTGCGGGTGGTGTCGTGGGGAAGAAGAAGATGGTTTGTGATGTTTCTGGTGCAGTGGGTTCAATGGGCTTTGTTGATGGCCTGGGGATTGTTTCATCTCAGGCATCGCGCGGCCGTCTTCCCAATTTTCTCTCCATCGCAGGTGTCAATGGATCCATCCCTCTTTGGATTTTTTTCTCGAGAAATGAGATTTCTAACTGTTCACTCTGAAATTAAACTGTTTACCCACTCACGGTGCATGCATGACTTACCAGATGTAGCGGACTACGGAGGATGCAAAACGGTGACAAACAATGGAAGTGGTGCGCCCGACGGGAGAGACTACCCGCGTTGGCCTTGATAAGTGCGGTAAGCAGAGCACCCTTCAACAACCAATCACACGGGCGTGTGGCTCAGTTGGTAGAGCGTTCGCTTAGCATACTTATAGCATTCTTATCTTCAGATTGTGAACTTGTATGCGAAAGGTCCTGGGTTCGATTCCCAGCTCGTCCACTTCTTTTTCACTTTTTTGCTGTTTTTTTTCCTTCTCCTGCTTTGCGTTCTATTCCTCGCATCACCTGCTTGCTGGTTTCTTCCTTGCTTCTTTTTGCACTCTTATTTCAATCTTCAAGTCTTTCAAAGAGGGTGTGGTGTGTTCGTCTTGCACGGGCGAAGGGAAGGAAATGTAAAAACGTCCCTGCTGGTGGCCAACGTGGTGTTGAAAGTTGTTCTGCTACTCGTCATCAACAAGATAACGAGTATCGGTCGTGTGGGACGGGGGTAAATATACCGTTAACTCAAAGAACATATGGAATGGCTTTACGCACTCCGGGCATCAATGCATTGGACATTTGCCCATCGCAAGTGTCAGATCCAGTAAAGTTGATAACTTGTTTCCTGGAATTGCATCTCGCCTCTCCTCGTTGTGTAATCGATAATTGCGCTTGCTAACAGGCCATCATGATACTTTTGTACTGACCACAGTCCCGCCGAGCTCGGTCGAGTCTGCTTGCAGTTCCTCGAAAAGTTGGGAACGTCAATCGTGTGCCACATTGGACATTCCTTGTTGCGCGACTAGGCAAGTCGTCCGTCCCCATGGCGAGAGATTAAAGACTCGAAGCGAAGCCCAACAAACATACAGATGTTACCCCAGTTGCAAAAGAAATGCAATTGAGAACCTTTCCCATTCTAAATAACCAGATGCACTTCTTTGGGACGCCAGAAACGTCATGATGGACGGGCAATTGCGGAGTGACGGTCTTCTCCTATCTGGACCTAGTGACTGGGAAACAATAAGAGCGAGTGGCTTGGTTTAACATTTCATCCGGGACTCGAGAGTTTACGACTTGACACAAGTTGATATCTGAAATGATGCCGATCAGGTGCCTACGAGTGGCTCCGATGTAGCAAATTGGATAGGGATGAAGGCCGTTATCGTCATGACCATGTTGACGATGAAGCCAATCTTGTAGCAATATGGTAACAGAATGGAGGAGATGGTTATACCAACCTCAAGTTGAAACAATCGAGATATAGATAGGGAACTACTTCAACCTGTATACCTAGTCAGACGAAGCGTAGTAGTGTATATCGAAAAATGATATCCCACGAATTTACGATGGTGATTCACACGATACTGATGTGAAAGACGTGAGCTTTCACCTTGCTAGATTCCCCAAAGAGGAAAAAAAAAGACTTGACAAAGTTATAATGTGTCGCAACCGTGAGAACAGAGAACAGATACCTGGCCAGGGAGGCTGTCGAGAAGAACAACACGGTTAAAGAAGTCAAAAAGGAGAAAAAAACAAAATGGCCAAAAAAAATGCAAAAAGAGAAGGCGTCTTAACGCCGGGAATTGAGCCCGACGTGGGGGTCGAACCCACAACCTTGAGATTAAGAGTCTCACGCTCTACCGATTGAGCTAGCCGGGCAGCTGAATGAACAAGCTGCCATTGTTTGGTGACCGTTGTGGCCGTTTCTTTCCCTTGTATACCCCAGATTAAAGCAAGGGTGGGTGGCTGTTGAAGAGTTTTTTCACTTTCAGCGGTTGGGTGGATTGGTCCGGGTCTCGGTCGAGTTCGGTGTGTGGATCACACGCGCGCGGTCGGTGTGGGCGGGATGGAATTGGAAAAGTTCCACGGATGGAATGTCCAGGTTGCGAAGTGAGTGGGTCTTCTCGCGGTGTGGTCCCGTGGTCCGGGCCTCTGTAGGGCTGCGTTGCCGTTGCGGCAGAGCAGAGCAGCGGCAATGCCTCAGCAGGCGGTACCTCCGGCAGGCAGTTTTAGTTTCAATACAGCAGACAGGCATTGACCGGCGGCATGCTGGCAGGCAAGGGATCGTGGGGATCAAAGCTTCAACAACTTAAAATGGAACAAGCAAAAAAAGCTTGGCAAGGGGACAAGGCCAAAGGTGGGGTTTGATGGACCTTTCTTACACAGATAAGATAAGTAAATGAGGAAAGGGGATGTGACCGGTCGGTGTCGTCTCGTTTTCGCCAGGTTTGTGCTGTCTTTTTTGCTGGGCTGGGTGTAATTGTTGACTATGCTGGCGGTGATTTGGGCAATGAATCTGAAGCAGAGTTTTTGAATGATACTACGAAATGATTCTCACTTGTGCAAATTATGTAAGGAGCCGTAGACTGTGATGTAGGTGTGTAAGTCAGATTGTGATGTTGGGTGCAGCCTCAGTCGGTTTGGAAGATGATGCGGCGACCGTGAACTATTCAGCCCGAAACATTGGCAACCGGAACTGAGAATCGAATAGAAGAACCACGGATATGAAGAGGCTATTGAGGCCAAGTAGATGTGTGAATTTTCACATTTGGAGTTGTGTTGGGAAGTGTGCAGTGCATCTCAGAGTGGTGAACGTGCAGTTGCGTGATCGCACGACCTCCACGCATCGCGACACCTCTCGACTTTAGACCTATTTTCTGCATTTGAAAGTAGGAATAATCAATCAAAAAAGTGACAGGCTTCAAGCAGAGACTCATAGCAATGACTCGACACGCTTTCATCAAGTTTAGACAACTTGTTGTGGTGCAGTGCATCGAAAAGTTTGACAGGTGTGATTTCGTGGATAGCTTCACCATCGCGCGACGAACCATCACGGGTGACTTCCGACACGATCGCAGATAACGCACCCCTCACAACTCCAATTGCAGAAACAACGTTGCAAGATGAATCCAAATGGCATTCTTCAAATGACAATGGCAATTTGATTTACTCAAACAGGGGTTGGTGTTGTGCTGTTACGATTTGGCTGCAAAGTACCGGTTGCGACGAAGAGCATGACGAGATGCAAAAACGCGATGCAGAAAGCGACGGCCGCGAGGATGGAGCTCCTCCGACGTCATGACGCAAAGTGGCATTTTGCAGTCATTTTTTGCGCTAAAAAGTATATCAAAATGGGAGGAAACAAAGAGCGAATCTCTCGCTCTTTGATTTCGGCCGGGCGGCAGAGCGAAGAAGCGAGAGAAGACGAGGAAAGCGGTTTTGAAGTCGAGAAGGGGGATCGGGGAGCTCTCGAAATCAGAGGTCAGAGTCGACGGCCGGCGATGGTGGGGTGCGCATGATTGACAACCAGAGGTACAAAGTGGATGACTTGTGGTTGGGCTGTCCAATCAGAAATCCGCACGCCCTGCGAGTTTTTGTTGCATCTGATTTAATTCGTCACCCAAAGCGGGAAAGCGTCAAAACGGTGTGGCGGCCAGCTCTGGGTCTCAACTGGCCTCACAACTGGCCGACAATGGCCTCCGAGAAAGTGCCAGCGTCGCAGTCATCGAGAAATGGCATGCCGTTTGAAGAAATGTGCCACGCCAGCTCTGTTCCAAACTTCGTCATGGGCCCCCCTACCCTCGGTGATCTACTTCAATCCCTTTTTCGTCGAGTGTGGTGCCGGCCATGTGGTGTCGGGTGAAATGAGGAGAAAGAATGCGCCAGTGCCAAGCTGGTGAGGTGTCGCAAGCTGAGGGTGAATTCATCCGGTTGTGTCATAGGTAGTGCTGCGGCTGCAACGGTTCGGCATGAGCTGTTCTCTGTTTTGTTCTGTAATGTTAGGAGGTTAGGTATGTGAGTGTAGAGGTAGAGGTCGGTTGTCTGTCAGGTCAGCAGCTAAAGCGACTCGGAGTCGACTTTCTTTGAAGCAGGTCCGGATCTGGTATGTATCCATTGGGATCTGATGTATAAGCAATCGGGCAGCTATCCGGGGTCTTGGTTGAAACAATGGAGAGTAATGTGCCGTCGAGTCGGAAACGTAAGCCATGCAATGGTCCTGTTGGTTGACGTTGCTTTCTTGTTGAAGAAGAGAGATGATGGGATGGGCGAGATACTGAAGAGAGATGGGATGCGGGATTGATGGATTGATGCCCTGCGGCTTCGGTTTGCCAGCCCAGCCAGCCAGCCAGCCATGCCGACCGACATGCGACATGCCATGCCACCTCACACACAGGCACACTGATAACCTGCGAGTCGACGAGGAAAGGTGACGGGCGGCAGAAGAAACATGTTTCTTTTTGGGCCAGTGAAATGATGCCGTGTCCCACCTCAGATCATCCAATCCGTCCGGACCAAACTCCATCTGGAATGGGCATCCACCGGCATCCGCACTCATCTGGACCCTCGGTTTCGAAAGAGGAGAAATGGAAAGGGAAAGGGAAAGGGAAAAAAGAACAAGTGGGATCGATGGGACATGAGATGGGACAGCATCATCTCCAGCCGGGCCCATGGAAACGGGAAGACAAGGGGAGGGGAGGGGAGGGGAAGGGGAAGGGGAAGGGGGAACCGAAAATGGAGGGAAAGCTCATCAACAATCCGACACAAGCTCCAGTCCAGTCCCGGATCGTCAAGTGACATGGAACCTGGAATCTCCTCTTCCCCTTCGCCCCTACGAAACAAGCGAAAAGGTCCGGAACCCCAGCTTCCACATTTTTTTGACAACGAGGGAAATCGGGGCCACTGCCGGTTCTTTCGTTCTTTCAGCGTGTGTTAGTGGGGTGCACGGGCCACATGTCCCCGGGAAATGGGCTGCGGCGGCGCCCAGGAGAGCCAGGCGAGCCAGGGTAGCGGCTTCCAGGAGGTCACAGAGGTCCCCCAGGTCGCAGGAGAGGTCAGGGAAGAATCAGCGAAATCACTCGGTCGCGCCAGGAGACCCCGCCTCCCCGTATATAAACACCCAATCTTCCCCCCTCGAGCGCGACATCCCGCCCACCCTCTCGTCTTTTGTTTCTCTGTCCACGATCCAACCTCAACTTTGCTCACACCAAATCCAGCGTTTTCCAATCGCTCAATCGTCGCCCTTTCATCCAGTCGCATTTTCAGCAAAACATCTTCAGCCTTTAGCCCTAAAACACCCCATCCATCACCATGCCTCCCAAGAAGACCGAGACCAAGGCCGCCGATGCCTCTGCCGCCGCTGCTCCTGCTCCCGCCGCTGCTCCCACCTCTGCTCCCAAGACCAAGAGCCCCAGCACCCATGCCTCTTACCTGGTAAGCTTCATTAAATCTAAAGAGGAATGCATCTTTGCTAACATGCAAACAGGATATGATCACCGACGCCATTGTTGCGGTATTTAACCCCCTTCATTTTTGTCGTGGCGTGTTTGGTTGTGGGCGCTTCTTCTGGTCGGTGAGCAAAATGAGACAATTGCTCTCATAATGCACGCAACCAAGAGTCACCCACACCACTCACTGCCCTTTTACTGTCCCTCAGTTATGCTGATTTCTTCTTTTTGTCATGCTGCAGCTCAAGGACCGCGCTGGATCTAGGTATGTGGCAATTTCCTCCTCACTTTTCTCGTTTTTCACCAGGGCTTTGCCAAGCCACACCGCAAACCTTGCGGGCCCTTCTCACGGTCGCACCGATCGTCACTTTCTGTTTTCATGACGCGATGAAGGATCACAACATGTTGCTAACACACACCACAGCCGTCAAGCTCTCAAGAAGTATGTCCGTGCCAACAACACCATCGGCAACGTCACCGACAACATGTTCGACTCGCTCTTCAACAAGGCCTTGAAGAACGGTGTCGACAAGGGTGTCTTTGAGCAGCCCAAGGGTATGTCACCACTCACATGAAGCATCTCCTTGTGTTACTCTTGCATGCTAACACACAAGATAGGTCCTTCCGGTGGCACCAAGCTCGCCAAGAAGGTTGCTAAGCCTGCTCCCAAGAAGCCTGCTGCCAAGAAGGAGACCAAGGAGAAGAAGCCCGCCGCTAAGAAGGAGGGTGCCGCCAAGAAGGAGACCAAGGAGAAGAAGGCTCCTGCCGCCAAGAAGGCCGCTGCCCCCAAGAAGGCTGCTGCTCCCAAGAAGGAGACCAAGGAGAAGAAGGCCGCTGCCCCCAAGAAGAAGGCCGCTGCTCCTGCCGTTGCCGACAAGGAGACCGTTCTCACCAAGACCAAGTCCGGCCGTGTCGCCAAGAGCACCGCTAAGCCTGCCGCCGCCAAGAAGGCCGCTGCTCCCAAGAAGGCTGCCGCCAGCAAGAAGGCCGAGAAGGCCGAGCCTGCTGCTGAGAAGGCATAAACTCGTCCTTTGAGGATGATGTTTCTGTCTCTTTTGCGCCTTGCTATCTTCTCATGATGTCTTTGGTCATTTTTTCACCACCACTTGCGACGTGACGGGTTTACTCGAAAGGCGTTTGGGGAATCATATTGCTTGGGAACACTATCAACATAAGGGCGGGGGGGTTCATTGGTCTACTACTAAACGCGTTTTGCTCTTTTTCACAACATCGCCACAGCGCGCGGGGGGGTAGCTTCTTGTTTCTGGCTTTCATGTATCTTGGATTCACATCACTCATCGGGATCGAGGAGGTTGGATCGTTTGTGCTGAAACACAAGGGAGGGTAGAGAGAGGCCGGCTGGTTTGGGCTACACACCTATGGATGATTGGGAAATGGGAAACGGGCGACCGGCGGCTTCGAGGGTGTCAAAGAAGCGAAGGACATACACCAAAAGCCTTTTTTGAATACTGCATTGCATATATAATCCGCCTTGGAACGATACCACTTTTTTTCAATACCCTGAGCAAGCGCTTTGCCCTTTGATTTGACATGGTTACCTGACGGATTTGCAGTGCAGTGTTGAAAAGCGTGAGGATTTGGTTCGATGAATACGAAGTCGGAGCGAAGGACCTGGAAGCGATGATCTGGCGGTCTGGACATCGATAGCTTCCATTGACTTTGTACTATACCACAAATGGGATACCCTTTCGCTATGGCCGAATTCGCAAATCCCTTTTTGATGACATTGCAACAATTTTGGCAACTTTTGTGGGGTGCGGTGAAACGATTGAAAATAAAAAAAGCGAAGAGTCGGCTGGAACGAGCACAACGGGGTCGGGCTGGCGGCGGCTGGCGGGACGCGATCGTTGCCGGAGGCGCCGCGGTTCGTTGTGGGCTCGCTCCTCGCTCCCCCTGTTCAAGGTTTGTTTACAAATTTGATGCCGTGACTTTTTGCCGGCAAAACACAACAAAAACACAGCCACCAAATAAAACATTCAAGAAAAGACAACTGATGGGCTTGTAATACATTGAAGCTTGATATAGTGATAACCGAAAAAGGCTCTGGACTTGGTTATCCAAAGATAAAATAGCTGAACGGACAGTCCGGGTCTCTCCACCCTCGTCTTACCAACCGAACCAACCTGCCTCTATGTACATGCAGGATCTTGAAAGGAGACACACGACGAAAGAAGGAATGTCGGGTAGGATTCATTCAATTTGAAACTACAAATAGAAAAGCCCATTAACATACCGATATCAAAATCGCGCCTCCCGCATGCGGCGAAAGGATCTGCTCAACTCCGTCGGACGGGACAATGGCAAACTTTCCGAACGGGTTGGAGACTTGGAGCACTTGGAGGTGAAGAAGGTGAAGAAAGGTTCACCGTTGCACTTGACCGTTGACTTTTAAACATCTGGTCCGTGCGCTTGAAGCTTTACCGTAGCTTACAGAGCTTACCTGAACCCACCGTTATTACCTCACAGATGCATGATGCGGTACAGTACCTCGAGAGTACGTACCTGTAGCTAACAGAGCCGTGATCTGACTGGTTGGTTGCATTCAAAGTTTCAAAACAACAATTACGTCGATGGGAACCAACCATTCAATTAGAAAGAATAAGGAGAGGTTTGGAACCAATCGTTAGCTTTGCCCTGAGCTGGGAGGGAAGCTAGTTAAACAAGACCAGTCGGAAGGCGAGGTGGGAATTGGAGAGACTGAGACATATTGGCAAACTGAATTGGATGACGAGAGAGGAAGAGAGATGATGAATTGTTCCTCGCATTGCTGTTGTCATTCTGCCGGACCCCACCGGTTACCTTCCTCGGCTCTGCGTGCAGAGCAAGCAACAGACTCCCGTCCCGCTGCATCGAGCTTATCCGCCCAGTCTTCTTATCCAAGCCGCAGTGTGCTTGTTGCTGCCTTGGCACTCATCACTGTCTCGAAGCTCTCTGTTGATTGACAAGTTGATGACTGATCGCCAACCGCCCGCATTCCGCAATCGATTCCACTTTCACGGCATCCCGCACGACGCATCACCCACTCACAGCCAGACCACGCCGTCGCAATCATTACGTTGACGGACTGCGAGAGACGACGACGACAAACAACAACAACGGCCAGGCAGCCAGCCCAATAAATATTTCGCTTAATCGCAGCGCCCCCCAACAAAAGTTCCAAATCAAGAGCTGGCTGTGCCTCGTCCCCGCAACCGCCTGCCGAGCTTACCGGTTTTCTGATTACCTACACTACCTCCAGGTAGCAGCCTCGAATCATCACGGCCATCTATTGCTCGACCACTCTCTGAAGAACCATTTCAGCTCCGGTGCCAACACAGAGCTGCTTCCATTGGGAACTGGAATGCAAAAGATAGCCGCCACATGACAATGGGTTGCTAGCACCCTGCCACTCAAGCAAGTAACCAAGCAAGCAAGCAAGCATAGCATACCGTATCAGCTCATACCAATCATCCACACGCGCACTCGCTATCGGCAAACTCGACCAACCACGGACAACAAAAGATAGACACAATGGCCCAACCCTCGTCCCTAAACACTAACAACCCGTTTCGGCGGAAACAAGCCGGCGCATCGACTACCTCGACTCTGACTCCGAACCCTCCCATTCCATTAGCCTCCGACGCTTTCGCCGATGCCTTCGACCCTCTTTCTACATCCTCTTCGTCTTCGCTCGACCCTACACGACCGGCACTCCCGTCTAGCGATGACTTCCGCAACTCTCTCCAGTCTCTCGGGCAGTCCAATGAACCACCTCCAAAGACCAGCTTCCAGAAACCCAAAGTCGTGAAGAAGGTCCGCGTACAGTCACCACCGCCATCTCCCGAGTCGGAGGAAGAACCCGATACATATCCGCCAGTGGAGGAAGATACGACGGAGAGTAGTTCAAGTGATGATGAAGATGGAGGCGCGGATCCGTTTGCCCAGGCTGGCGAAGTCTTTCCGCCGCCGCTGTCACGGCAAGAATTACCAGGCTCCAGCCGGGTACCGCCAAACCCGTTTGGAAGGACATTAGAGGACCTGGAGAACCCAACGAACGAGTCAACACCGAGTCCCGGTGCGGTACCAGGAGGGAAGGGCTCGCTGGACGTTGACTCTTTTCGACGGCTTCTTCTCACTGGCCAAGCGGGAGGACCAGTGCAACCACCACGAACCGATGGCGCCAGTATAACCGATGCTTCGTCAACTTTAACTGCCCAAGACACGCCCCGGACATCCCACGAGATTTCGGAGCACGAAAGAGAAGAATCACAGTCACAGCGCACATCAATGGGCGGCCCTGTACGCCCAACGCTCCAGACACCAGCGTCATCAAGGAGTAAAGCGCCACCACCGCCGCCCAGCTCGCGGCATGGGAAACTGATCAAAGTGGAACTCAAGGGCGAGGAGAGATCAGGGACGCCAGGTACACCGAAACCGTCGTCTTCATCATCTGCCCGTGCATCCCGGGTTCTGGCTTCGCCGTTCTCGGAAGAGCCACCTACGCCTTCGGATGTGAACAAACCGCTGCCAGCACCGCCAATAAGGTCTCCAGGCGAGGAAGACTTGGAAAGTCCATTCGACCGTGAAGCGGCCGGCAAGGTCCCGGAGTTGGGCCAAGAGACAAACGCACCGACTCCCCGACCGCCAACTCCGCCCAAGCCGACAACGGCCACACCGCCTCCTTCACAAGCAACAAGAAAGCCGCCTCCTCCACCCAGGCGATCGACCCATGGCCGTTCAGAAAGTAAGGTCTCTGTCCCGGGGTCTTCTGTGCCGACACCCGTGGCAACACCACAGACGTCTCGTGTGGATGAGGAACCTACTCGCACTTCTGTAGACTCGATCCGCTCGAGGTCATCGAGCCTAAAGGTTACCAGTTCTACCACTCACGTGAATGTGCCGGCACCGCCTCCACCGAGGAGGTCAACGCATGGGCCCAGGCCTTCTACTTCCACGGCAGGATTGGGAATTGGGATCAGTTCGCCTGTGGCCGCTGCGTCTGCTGGGGCCGAGGGCACAGAGTTTCCTGGTCTGGCAGCTCAACCAGTTTCTGGGTCAGCGCAGGGTAGCCGGCCTAGCACCCCCGCCAATTCCTCCAACAACCCAGAGACTGCTAGCATCAGCAGCTTCAGCCAGCCTGGACACGGCAGGACCTTCAGCGGAAGCGGCAGACTAGCCCCTCCTCCACCTCCTCCAGCAAGGAACAAATCTGTCCGGTCAGGTACCCCTGCCACGCCGGGTGCTGTGCGCAGGGCGAGTAGCGGGAGGAGTAAAGAACCAACCGGACTGGCATCCCCGGCACCGATCGCCCCGAGTCCGAATCACGCCCCGCCACCACCACCCAGACCGCGGCCGAGGGGGAGTAACAGGCGATCGGTCTCGGGAAGTGGGAGTGTCGATAGCGGCAATCCTGCGCTTGGTACGGGAACCGTTGAGTCGCCTGCACCTGTTCATCCACCTCCTGCTGCTTCAGCCCCAGGGTCGGGCGGCGCGGGTGCGCGGTTCCTGGAAGCATCGTTGGCATTAGGCGAGGAGCCGAGAGGCATTCCAGAAGATGGGGAGCTTGCAAGCGGGGACGGCGACGAGGAAGACGTGATGATGAGAAGAGAGTCGGCAACTAAGGATATCCTGGCCGATTTGGATGCGTTGCAGAGAGAGGTTGATGCTTTGCGGGCGGCGCAGGAGCAGGGGAGGACTACGTTGTGAATACTTTGGGGATACAAATACAGATGGCTGGAAATCAAAACCTTGAAAGAAAGAAAGGAAGGAAGAGAATACAGACAGACAGACAGGAATGGGAAGAGCCAAAGATGGCACTACACTGGCCGGGCTGGACCGGAAACAGAACGGTCCTTCATACGGTCTTGATACGTACGGGCTTCATACACTAAAGAGCGAGAGAGAAGCAAGCGGGGAGAGGATATAGGAAGGTACATTTCACTTCACACAGGGGGTTAAAGTGGAAAGATAATTTGTATAGTACATAGCGAGCATTTGGAATTCGGAAATCTGTTGTTGATCGATTTCGATATGCACCCATCCACTCCTCGCCTCAGCCCTTTTCCTTCCTTTCCTCCATCAAATTTCCCATCACGACGCCGTGTCCATGTCGTTACTTAAGAGGTAGCGCTTCCCTCGTTGTTCTTTCTTTCCCTTCTTTACTCCTCCTCCTCCTCCTCCTTCTCCTGACCTCCTCTTTGACTACTCTTTCCCACTCACTTGAGGAAGCCGAGGTCTTGGTATCCTCTCCAGCGGCGGTTTTAGCACAGGGGTGCAGGGGTAGTGACGGACGTGGTCGATCGTGGACAAGCGTCCGCAACCGCCCGGGCGGAGGGCACGTGCCCGGGCGCGTTCGCAACCTCTCCTGCTGCGTCTGGATGGCTCCGTGCTGGGCGTCGCAGTGCCAGCAGACGGTGTGGTAGATGTGTTCGAGGCACATTTTTGGTGACTTTTGTGACCTGTAAGTCTTATTTTTTTTTTGGTTTTCAAGATAGGGAGGGGGCTTGGAGGCTTCTTGTTTGTTCTTGTTATTTTCGGATATACTGAAACTACCACTTGGCCGCAGGAGGCAGTTCCAAAAACGGTTAATTTATATACTCGGATATTTTGATTTACAATATTTTACGCAGCAGGCTGAGTTGAGTGAATGAGACTAAGTATGTTGTCATTGCACGTTCAAGTTGAGATTTTTCCCAGTGAATGAATCGATCACCTTCACTAGGTAGGTAGGCATGTGTGTGTCTTCAAGGTTGGATCTATAACTTACCCAATGGGGGTGGCACTTGCGTGTTCGGTCGTAGACATCATTGACAGCTTGTTGTTAGCTAAACTCCATTTCGCTCCCCTGATTACCCTGGAACTCGCTGTTCTGTGAGTTTCAACGTTTACCACTGGTTGCAGGTGTCTTGGACTGGCATCATTTTCTTTGACTGAGGTTCACTGGACGTTTGCTCACATATGTAAAAAAACGGTTCTCGGAGAAGCCCTAGATGAAAGTGACAACACCGAGGACCTTTAGTCAAAACCAAACTTGCTTGGATGCCTTTTTATATCCTCGGGATTTCAGAAAAGGCAAAAAGCTCAGCCCGCAATGACGAGGCCCGGAATTGAACCCGGGACGTCCTACGGCTTACGAAAACTGTACCACCAGTACCGCGCACTGAGCAATGTTTTCTGGCTCCCGCACCATACCGCTCGGCCACGCACGAGGCGGATGGGTACGGGAGTTATTGAGGGGGTCTGAACTGGGACCTTATATGCCCAGGTCCAAGGTCCTGACATTCGGTCTCATCTGTTGAGGCTGCACGCACCGAGACAGACGGGAGATGAACGACAAAGGTTCGATTTATATTTCGGTTCACCTCAAAACATCGTATTTACCAGCTACGAATCTTTCTCGCCACGGCACGGCCTAACTCCCGAGCCTATATCTTTGTCCATCCACCTCCAATGATCTACATACCAGGAAGTGTTCTGTATGATACTCAGCACGGCATGATCAATTTGATCTTCACTTCACGTTCCCTTATTACCAGAAGCACAATGCGGCAGCTCTGAGCTTTTTGAAGCCCTTAGGTTGAATTGTCCTCACTTGATCACTGCGAGAAACATTTCGTTTCAAAGTAGGTAGGTAACCTCATGTTCTGTTTTGGTTTTGAGCTCAACCCGCAATTTTAAGATCCACGCAAACAGCTCCATTCCAACCCCCCAAAACCTTTCTCCCTCCCATCTTCCACCTCCTCTACTGAATAGGCACAACAACCCTATCAACATCCGGCCCCCACCCTCCCCCCTCCCACCCGCTCACCACAATCGTGTTTCCACTCCCCTGCCTCAACCCCCTAACCACCACACTACTAACCCCAACTTCCCCTGCCGTCCCTTCAAACGCCGTCTTCACCTTCTCTCCGCCATTGACACTAACGGCTGCGTACCTCGGTCCCGAATCGCCGTTTACGTAGCGAATCTGCAAAGTTGTCACTCCCCCTTCTCCTCCAGAAGAGGAGGAAGAAGTGATGCCAGAGATGGTCACGCTCCCGTTTGTGCCACCAGTGCCGCCGATATACCCCGCCGCTTTTCCGCCCGAACACTTGGAGCAAGAAACCTCCTTCGCTCCTCCGGCGTATTTTCCTTGCTCACCCTCGTAGCTCGTCTCCGACGGACTCGCGGCCCACGCTGCCCCAGAGTTGGCGTTAGGAACCCAACTCCCTCTATTCTTCATCACCACCTTCGTCCCCGAAATCTCAAGCGGTAACCAGATATAGCTACTCGTCCTTAAATTCTGGGATTTCCAGCGGTCGCCCATATACATGACATTCCCCCCTCCATAATCCAGCACGTAGGTTGTCTGGGAGGCGTACGTGTTACTCCCCTTGTCAGCAAAAATCTGCCAATCAGACCAAGGGCCCGAAAGAGAAGTGGCGGTGGCGTAGACGTTGTCGTTGGGGTCCCAACCGGTTAGGTGCGAGCCGAAGATGTAGTAACGACCGGAACCAGAAAGTTTGAGGAGGGCGGGGGATTCGATGGCGGTTGGGAAGAGGTGGGTTGAGGTTGTGCCGCTGATGGAAAGGTAGTCGGGAGTGAGGGGGTTGATGCGGAGGCCGTTTTTGCGCTTTGGTGTTGGAAAGGGGTTAGTGTTGGTTGGTTGGTGATGGGGATGGGGATGGGGATGGATGGAGAAGGGGGAAGGGGGAAGGGAAGGGGAAAGGGGAGGAAAGAAATAATAAACGTACATCTTCCGTGAGCAAGTATGCCTTGCCATCATCATCCTTAAACAACCCCATATCCCTTGACTCCATTCCCAACGGCCTGAAACTCCCCTTATAGTCATAAGGCTTCCCGCAAACCGTATTGCTCGTCGCCACGCCTACTTTCGCGTCTCCGTAGTTACTGCTATCCACATGCATCCACATCACATATTTCCTGGTCTGATCATTGTAAATGACCTTAGGTCTTTCAATGATCCTGTTCGGCCCCAAGTCGCCCGATGACCCAGTCCGCGAAAGTAAAGCCCCCTCGTACTTCCACTGGACGAGATCGGTAGACGAATAACAGTTGACGCCGAAGAAGGAGGAGCCTTGGGATTTGTCTTCGCCGATCAGGTAGAATGTGTTGTTGAGCCGGATTACGCCGGCGCCGTGGGCGTTGAGGTGGTCGCCGTTGGACTTTTGGATGCGGGTTAGTATCCATGGGATTTGACTGTAGAGAGAGAATGGAGGGGAGAGGGAGAAGGGGGAGGTTATACTTACTGCTGTCCATGTCCCTCCGGGAACGATTTGTAGGGAGGCAAGGGCTGTGGATGTGGCTAGCCCTAGGACTGAGACCAAGCTTAGAAGGCGGTGGTGATGCATTGCTTTTGGTGGTCGCCTCCTCAGGTTATCTCTGAGATGAGGCGAGCAATCGACCTCTCATTGCAGCTTGCGACAGGATACCCCGTTGTTTTATGACTCTCTTCAACCGTTCCCCGGAAAAGTCTCATAATCTCCAAACCTCGTTTACCCCAGGTCAACGTCCCACCCAAGCGACCTTTACTCCAAAGTTTCAAATGTCCCAATTCGTGGAGAAACATTTTTGCCTGTCTGTTCCGTCGATCAGAACCTCAATACTACGCAAAAAGCCGGTAGGCGAGCGAGGCGAGTTGGTTTCGTTCATGCGCGCCTGTTAGGCTGTTTCTTGTATATTAGCGACCTTGAGTTATAGCTGTCGAGCAACGGTTCGACCCGGCCGTGAACAGCAGTCTCTTGTGATCTTCCTGCCGGCCGACTTTTTGGGGCCGATGGAGATCCATCGCATCTCGATACACCGATGCCATGGAGGTCTGAAAAGGCTTTTCGATCGAAGTTCGATCGAAGGATCATCTCTCATATCAGACTGTCATTTACCTGCCAAACACGGGCATCCAAGACTTCACGCCGTTGAATCCTTCAATCCTTTTACCGACCGGCCTCTCACGGTCTCACCCCCCTCGGAGTCGGAACCAGCAGCCCGGTGTCAATGTCATAGCGCAATCCATCCGTCAGGTCGCTCTTCCCTCCGCGTTTCCGATCCCCGACGGACGGGCGTATAAAATGTTGTCACCGCATACGGCGTTAATAACCACCCGCAAAATCTGGAACGGATGTGTCCCGCCTTTGCTTCTGCCATCCTTCTTCCGGGAGGCTTAGGTGGTTCCGTTAGGTAACACGGCGGCGCGCGCTTGGAAAGTAGGAGCATGGTAGGACGTAAAACCCTCCGTGTTACGCTGAGTGTACCGGTCCGGTGTGTTGTTACACTTGCAACTCACACAGGTTGGTTGGTCGGTTGGTTGGTTGTGGTGTAAGTTTGAGGGTTAGGGTAGTGTATGGTGCTTACATCATGATGCTTCGTGACGGGAGCTGTGCTATGACCGTACCAATCCCGTGTTCTGTGCAGTGCGCAGAGCATGCGCATGCTTATGCGTATGCTTCGGCTGATGTCAAAATGGGTCTCTTTTCCACTTGGGAATGAATAGTGAAGAAAGCGAAAAGTCGAGATTTCCTGGTGTAAGATGGAAATGATGTTGGTTCATTGTCAAAGGAAAGTTCAAGTACCAACAAGACCGACATCGCAGCAGACACTGACAGGCATTGCATCCCTTGCTGTACAAGTGGACAGTAAGCCAACCAGAACGGTTCCCGCCGCCGCCTGAGCCATGGCTCTTGCTTCTTGTCAATGGCAGGTGTCCAAAGCCGGAAAGAGGAAGTGCAGTGGTTGACTGTCAACATCGCCGCCCTCGATATGACTGACGTGGGATTTAAGCGTCCTTGCGTTAATTGCATCATCCATCTTTAGTTTGTTCGTATAAAACCCTATCGTATCTGGTATTTAACAGCCGTCCACTTCCATCCAATGTCAGTAACCATCCAGACTTCAGGTCGTTTGGAATGCAGGATTCATCCTTCCCGTTGAAATAAAAGCAGAAGGATTTGACGGGCTGACGGGATGGATGCGTGCAATTGCCGACTCCAGTATCCGCGATAGTGGTCTGCTGGCTGGCACACAGCCTGTCATGACGCCCATTTGCGCCCTTTGAGAATGGGCTTTGTCGTTTGGGCTGTTGTGCGACAAGCCACAGCATCATTGCACAGCCAGGTACTGCGATACTGTACCTCTTTGGCTTTGGTTTGGGGAGGAGAGAGGCCGAACGTTTAGTAATCGTAATGGGTAGAAAAGGTATGTTGCCGAGGTCGGTGTCGGTTGGTATTACACCGGGAGTTTTAGTGTCGTTCGAGCAGTTGGACCAACACGCAACGTAGAGTCATTTCTTATACTACACTCTGGATTCCCTTTGAGTTACTTGTTGGTACTTAACTCCAGGATCCAACGCCTGTTCTTCCACTCTTATCAACCTCGAATTCCTTTGTCGTGCAGTGAGTGGTCTGTCTGCATTCAGAATTACAGACACTGTAAAGTTGCCGAAATGTCAGGCCGAGGACATTCTGAAGGAATCGCCAATCACCATCTTGGCGTCCACAATGGTGAAATCCACTTTTTTCAGTTTAGCGTTGGCACGCGTTGGGTCCAGGGTTGCCTTAGCCCCGGCTTATCTCCATCCGTGATTGGGCAGTTGGGCCATTTAGCGGGCTCCCCGCGGGCGCGGTGAATAGGGGCCTTATAAAGCGGGGCTTCTATTACGTGATAAGTCGTTTTTTGTATCTTCTCTGTACGAGCCCCTTAAGAAGCCCGCGAATGGCCGCTAATAACCGTTATTTTAGTAAATTATACGTTGCGTACTGACCTAGCCCGTTATACCTACCCTCAATATATTTTATATAGCGAGAAATTATTATATATATATTATATATATTAGTAAGAAAATAAGAGTAATAATAATAATAAGAATATCCTTTATAACCTTTATTTACGTCCGCTTCTTCTTTCCGTTCTATAATAATTGGGAATTATAATCAATACGTTCCCTACGACGGGTAAACCTTCTAAGAGCGGGGGTATCCCGCAACTATACCGCAATCCTCCCTATATTCGTAGCTATAATTAAATATTCGCTAAAATTCTTAGGCTTCCTGGGTTGTATTTCCTCCTAGACTTTATATTCTTCTTCTAATATAATTATAATTTAATTGTCGATATCTATTAATTTGGAATTACTTTCCTATATTAAATTAATATAAATTTAATATATATATAGAATATATTTAATTTACTCTTTCTAAAGGAGCTTATACTTCGTCCGCTGTATACTTTATATAATCCGGTATATTATTGAAATTAAAATCCTCGACCTAAAATTTTTTGAGGATAGTACTATCCTACGCTTTAATAATATAAAGATTATATTTAATTCTATCTATTAATTTCTTATCCTACTTCTAAATCCGGATTAAATCCTCCCTTTTGGGTTCGAAGGTACGAAGGCCATCTATAATATTAGAAATAACCGTAAGGAGGTTGGGCTAAATATATAATTAGTATATATAATATATTTATATTCCTTATTAAATAGTATAATTATTTATATTATATTATTAAGGAATAAGAGCCGGGCCTACGAATATTTGTAAATTCTAATCGAAATCGGGGTATATAAATAAGGTAATTCCTATTATAATAGTAGGCTTTTTATTTCGGACCTTGGGGTATTATAGGTAGGACTATTTATTATTAGTATATATAATATATATAAATAAAATTAAGAAAAAAATTTATTATATAGTAGAAGTCGTTATTATAAATATTTATAAATCTATTATCCGTATCCTTAGTAAATTAAATTAAATAAATTTAATTAATAAGAATTTAAGTATATTTACGCTATTCGTTTATAAATATCTGTAATAGTGTTTATTAATATTGCCTTTTCTTTAAGTAGGTTGTGAAAATTAGTATACTACTACCGTTTAAATAGAATATAATTAAAGAGCGTACTAGATAAAATTAGAATAAATCCGTATTTATATAAAGAATATATAGTAAAAATTTTACCTTTTTACGGCTTTAATTTCTGTTACGGTTAGGTTACTATTAAAGGAATCGGTATCGATATTTGGATATTTCGAGGTAAGATGCTTTTTGCGGGATATTTTATTCTTAAAGATAAAACCGTATTTTCGACTTCCTACGATATTAATTTTGTAATTAATAGTTTAAATTAATATACGTATTTTTAATAAAATAAAAAGTATAATTTATATTCTAATATTATATTTAAATATAATTACGGTTTCCCTAAACGGTATAAGTCCGTAGAAGTATCCGTATTCCGGATGTAAATTACTTATATTAAAGGTTATTTTAGCTAGGATTTGCTTTTTTCCTAATTTTATTACCTATTCTAATTCCGAATCTATTTTATTATTCTAGTAAAATTAATATATATTCCTTATATAAAAAGATTTTCACTAAAGAATTAATTTAAATTTACCCCTACGTTATAGTATTATAAATTTTATTATATTTTATTATAAGATGTAAAATAGATGTATTCTATATATAATAAATATATATATGTAGTGGGTTTGTTGAACCTTTGTCGCTTAATTGGTTATAAAAAGAAGAAAGAAGAGAAAGGAAAAATTTTTATAAGAAGGATTCTATATTTATTTTCTAACTTCGTCCGAATTTCTAAATTATTTATTTATCGATCCCCCTAAATAATTACGTATCGTTTTATTAATATTAAATTATATTTTTCATTCTAATTTTTAGCGGTTTAGCCGTTTAATATTTCGAAGTACTAATATCCTTACTTATATTCTACTTAGAAATTCTTCCTTATTCCTCTTTTAATACTATTTTACTTTATAAATATAAACTTTATTTTAAATTAATATTTATTTATTCCTTTTAATTAATATTATTTAATAATAATACTTTAGGTAATTATATAATATAAATTTCCTTTAGTTAGAACTGGATTTATATAGTTTTGAAGAATTTGTCGGCCTTAGCGATATAGTCCTCTACGAATGGAACCCGGGCGAAATAGGATACTACTATAGTATATATATTTAATATATAGTTTAATATAATATTTATAGTAAGTATATATATTTATTTATATATAGGCCCGATCCTTTATAATAATATTAGATAGTTACCTCCGAATAAGTTTTATTAAATTTCGGATTTATTAGTTAATAGGTAACTAATAAAGTTCAAGGATAATAAACGGAAAGGGACGCTAGTATCTTTATCCAAAATTATAAGTACTTAATATATATTACGTATAATATATATATAATAGATTTCGATTATAAAATTAATAAATATAGTTTCTACGGTTATTATAGTGGATAATATATATCCGCTTAACCCGGCCGTCCAAATCTCTATAATAAACGACTTTATATAAGTATTTTTACTATATCTATATATATAATTATATATAATTATTAATTAAAATATTTTAATTGCTATATTAGCGAGGATATATCCTATATATATAGTTTTACTATTTCCTTTTAACGCGAAGTATATTTATTACTTAGGTAGTTATTTATTAAATATATAATAATATAAATTATTTAATTTCGTAAATATTTTCGTAATAATTATCCTAATATAGGTAAATTTATTCGCCCCTTTCTAATTAAATAGTATATACTTATATATAATAATCTTTAACCGTATTTGTATTGAACCCTCTTCCTACTTTTTTAAACGTATTATAAGAGAGGTGTAAATTCCTAAATTTAATTATAATATTTAAATATTAAAAGTTCTTTAGAGTATTAAAACGTTAGGTCTTATTCTGTAATTAGAAATACGCCCAATTCTTGAACGAATTTAAGTAAATATTATAATTTTTATATATATAATTTATATATAATTAGAATATTATTAATATTATATAATTATATTAATACCGATTCTTAATTCTAATTTTTTATAGAGTAATTAGAGGAAATTACGTAAATAGAATTATATTTAATACCTATTTTCTATTAAAATAAAATTAACGTACTCTAATTTTAATTGTACGTCCCTAACGTTTATAAGTATTTAGGGAATTAAATTCTACCGAATATATAGTATTCTTCTCCCTTATAACCTAAATATATATTAATAATATTAAGCTTTATTCAAAGAATTAGTAGGAAATAGTATAGTCCCGCTATTCTTTATTATAGAGGGGCGGTAGTTCGCTTGGGATAGGCCTAAGACCTAACTTCTTATAGTAAGAGATTCTTTTATTTTAATTATTTTAATAATAAAATTAATATTAGAATTAGGAAGCGGACTTAATTAAATTCTATAAATTAGTTTTAGCCAAAGTAAATTTTAAATATTTTTTTCCTTATAATTAATAAATATTAATAATTTTAAGTACTTCGTTTTTCTTCGAAGTATAAGTATAATAATATTTAATTACTATATATATATATAATATATAAAAAGCGAGTAAATCTTTTTATTAGGTAGCGGACGGGAATTTAAATAGGTCTTTTAAACGTATTAAGGCTAAATATTTAGACGATATTAGCGATAGTAATAGTATATTATAATTAACGGGTTAATATAGTAAGATATTAGTAGCCGTAAAGGGAATTAATATTTAAGAGGATTTTAGGACCGATATTAGGAAAGGATTTATAGATATTACTTGTATAAATATTTTCCGACCCGGGTTTAGGTTTCTTCCTAATATTATTAATTCTATATAAGTCTATAGTATAATAAAGATACCTTCCTCTTTCTAATAGCTATTTTATTTTCGACTATATAAACGGCTATATTTATATAATAATTATATATAGTAGAAATGAAAGAAGGAGTTAAAAAATAAGGTATTGCCGTTGGAACGAATAAAAAAAAATAACCCTAATAGTACTAATAGTAAAATATTTAAAAGTATTTATATTTCAATTAATATTTTAATTAATATATTACCTTTTTATAAATACTATATATTATTCCGTTCGATTTTAAACGCTCTATTTAATTATACTATTTAAATATTTAGAATTTATTAACCAATTAACCGATACCGCCCAATAAGTATAAATAGAAACCGAAACTCTATTATTCCTTCCTTTATTATAATATTTTAAATTCCTCTTCCCTATAGAAATTAAACCTATTTATAGGAATATACGCTTTACTAAATAATAACGGGAACGAATCCGTATTAAAACGTTGCGAAGAATTACCTTATAAATTTAGGCCTATTATATTTATATTATTATATATATTTATTATATATATTTACTTAATTTGTAAATTTAGGCCCGCTATAAATCTATTATCGTTATATATATAATTTATATATATTTATTTAATTTATAAATTTAGGCCCGTTATAAATCTATTATCGTTATATATATAATTTATATATATTTACCTAATTTATAGATTTAAACCCGCTATAGTATACTCTTATTTCCGATATTTCTAATTTTAGTACGCATACTATATATTAACCTAATACTCCCAGTACTACTCTAAAATATATTTTTAATTCTTATAATATAAATTTTCCTAATTTTCGTAGGGTTTATTAGAATAAAAGTCTCTTTTAAATAAATATTCGTCGCTAATAACTATAAAATTGAATAGTATTTAATTAATTATAATTTTAAGCCTAGTTTCGTAAAAGTCCCTTAATAAATTATAATTAAATTTAATATTGGGGTACTTTATAGAATAATTGCGGTTGCACTTAATATTAAGATTAGAATAATTTTCGGCCTCTTTATTTAAATCTTTTAAATTTAAAATAATAATTAAGTTATTATATATCCCCGATATATTGAATTCGGTTACGGGCGTAAATAATCGTTTAATACTATATTTTAGATTTAGAAAAGGAGTAGCCTTTCTCTTACTTAAAACCGATTTAAAAAGTATAGGTTCTATTTCTTCGATTTTAATAATATAGGAATTAAATTATATATTAGGTAGGGTTTTATTATTATTAGTAGTATTATTATTCTAACTATTTTCGCTATCGCTTGCCGTAGTAAGATTAATTATATTATAATTCCCTCTTATTATATATATTTTATATAGAGTTATAATTATCGACGGAACTTTTAATATAAGGATTTCTATATATATTTAATATTAGGAATTTTAGCTTCCATTATTATTCGTACTTAACGAAATCGTAGAGACCTCTTTTTTTTTTCTTTTTACCGATAATAGAGTATCCTTTAATATATATTCCTTATATATTAAAATAATAATTAATTCTTCGTCTAGCTAGGATGGGTAAGAAAAAGGGGTTTTTTTATAATTAGTTTAATTACTATTTTAATTATTAAATATAAAGTTAGTAGGATAATAATAATCCTCTTTTCTTTAGGTAGAAGGTTAATTATAAGGGGGTTAATTTTGAGGGGAAGTAACCTCCTTTTCCTTTCCTTTTTTAGACGGTTAATTTTAGGATAGTTAAATTTTTTAATTTAAATTTTCGTCGTTTAAATTAAAAACTTTTATAATTTCCCTTCCTTTTTCCTTTATTAATAGTAATTTAGCCTTTAATATATATTTACTATATAACGGCGTAGTAATTAATAGGCTACTTATATTTAAGGTAAATAGTAATATTTTATTCCTTTAAACCCTACGGATATTAAAAGTTAGAGAAGAAGGAGGTAATAAAATGAGGAAGTCGGTATTTTTAGAATATTTAAATTAAAATAGTATAGTATATAATATAAACGGAGTATATATACCTACTATATCCGTAATATTTTTAAAACGTTTAAGTTGAGACGGTATATTATAGGATATAAGTAGAGTATATATATTAAACGGATCCGTATTAACGATAGGTAAATTATTAGTATTAAAAATAGGTAATCCGTTGCTAATTATATTATAAATATAGACGGTTATTAATAATAGATTTTGGGGATTGAATTAATTTCCGTTCGGGTTCCGTTAATTATAATAACGGTATTATTTTTAATTATAATGGTCCTTCTTCCGGAAACCTTCTTTCGTACGATACTTTTTAAAAGAAGGCGATATTAATATATTATTTATATAAAACTATTCGATTTTAAGCCTTTAAAATTTTATAAAAATATGCCGACGAAGCCTATTATAAATATTAATATACGTTAAATCTATTTGGTATTTACGTACTTACTTTAATATAGTGTAAAGTAGAATTAAATTTCTATTAATTATATTATTTTCTTTAAAGTATAAAATTTTTATTAAATTAATATTGAGCGAGGTCTAATTCTAATATAATTTATTTACCTTTAACTCTATTTTGTATAGACCCGAGATTATTTACGAATAGTCCCGTTTATTTTTAAATTAGGATATTAATTACAGATATATTATATATATATAGTCAATCCGAACTTAATATTCTATTTTATTTAGAGTATCTTATATATTATAAATTTCGTATATAATATTAAGATTGGAATTCTTCTATACTTTATAGAAGTTTCTATTAATATAAATTTTATAAAAGATGAGAATATATTATAAATATTCTTCTTAATTAAATAAGTATATTCGGGAATATTCTTTTTAAAAATATTTATTTAAACCTATTTAAATTAGTATATATATTTAAATTATTCGGAAATAAAGACCTATTAATAGTTTGCTTAGAATTTATATTAATAAGAATATATTGGATTATTTATCGAATATAGTAGATATAGTACTATTAAATAGGGTGATTAGTAATTTTGGATAGTATATTAAATACTACCTTAAATAATTGCTCGTACCCTTCTATTAAATTTAATATAGTAAAGATGTAAATATAAGGTTCGATTCTTATAAAGATATATATAGTTAGTAAGATATATTGGGTATATAATATGGATAAAATTTATATACGTTGTTTATTATATATTTAATTAATAATTGAAAAGAGGTTAGTTAATCCTTTAATTATTTTAAAAGATAAATCGATTTTTAAAAAGCTTTATTAGAAAAAGCGTTCGGCTTAATTTTACGAATAATAAATAATTATAAAATTGTTAGGGGCATTTTCTAGAGTTATAGGTATTCGAATAATTTTACGAATAAATTTCGCTTAAGTCGGCCTAGAGTATAAGTCTATTTTATATTCCCGTTCGACGCTTAAAAAGTTATTAATTATTAAAAAAAAAAAGGAAATATATAAATTATATATATATTACTATATTTATTAATAAAATAGTAGTTAAGGGGATATTGTAATATCCGTTCGTATTGAATAATTATTTTAATTTTATTTTAAATTTGGAACGAAGATTGTAACCTAAATTATAGATCGATCGACTTCTATCGGGTAGCTAGCTTTTAGAAGTCCGGATATATTATAAAGCATTTTAAATAAAAAAAGAATTATATAAATATATATTCGATATATAATAAATAATAAGAAATAGCGTAATATTATATTTAAGGTTATAGGATTCTTATTTCTAATTAATCGGATTTAATATTCTTTAACGGTACTTCGGATATTATTTACTATATTTTCCGTAGTTTAAAATAGAGGAGGAGGGTAGTATAAATATTATTTTCTACTAATAATAAGAAAGAATAAATACCGAATAATCTTCTATAGAATAAAAATATTATATTTTACCGGGTATAAAACCTATTAATATTTAAGCGTTACTATTATATTATATAGACTTCTTATTAGTATATTAATATAAATTATACTTTATAATTATTAATTAACGTACTTTTACTATATTATTTCCTATTCGGTTTAATGCAATTAATCTATTGATATTTTGGGAGTATAGGTTTAATACTTATTTCGAAGAGTAATTGTAAATAAAGGATATTTAATTTTTAAATATTAGGATTAACGTTAATTATATAATACTATCCCGTAGCCGTAATTGCCTTTAAATAATTAATAAATTAAACGTTCTATTAAAATTAATATAAATAGTATATATATATAATAGGAAAGATTATTTTACTTATTTAATATTTACTACAGGTAAATACTTATAGTTATACCCTGTAGTAAGTAATTTACAATTCTAAATTAGAATATTTTATAAAATTGTAATTATAGTAATTATTTTATCTTTCGAAAAATTTAATATAATACGCTTTAATTATATTATATAAGTAATTTTATAGGTTATTTATATTAATACGCAAGAACGCGGGCTTCGTTTATAATAGAAACCGTCCGATATTAATTATCTTCGGGCGGTTAAACAATAAATTTTAATTTATTAGTTCGGGTATAGGATTTATATAAATATTTATATTGCTACAATTATTCGACGCTTTCCAAGCTTTATTATACTGCTTATTATAATTATAATTAATATTAGTATATAATTATTATATAATAATATAATAATTGGGTTAGGTTCTTACTTTAGAAATTTTAAAATAATTTTTATTATTATAGAATTATATTTACTATTCTTCCTAAGACCGAAGGTAATAACGTTTCGGAGCCTCCGTATTATTTCTTCGGCGCCCTTTTTATTAAATTTATTATCGATATTTATATATTCGTCTTATGTATACTAATTAATATAGTATATAAAATTTAAAATGCCCTTTATAAAAGTTTATAAATATATTAGGATCGCTTAGTAATTTTTAATTTTATTTACTCTAATTTAGTTCTTTCCGTTACTATTAATAATAAATTTATTATTTTCTACCTATACTTACTATATAGTTAGTATATAATATTTATAATTATTAATTTAAAATATCTAGTTATATACCTAGTAAAAACCTATATTTTGTAATTAATTTCCTATATAAAACGGTTTATTCTTAATATTATTGTCTAAGAAATTGATAGAGGTAGGGCTAGTATATTTGTCGTCGGTACTAAAATTAGGAGTTAAATATTACGAGGAAATAAGAGAAGAAAATAAAGGAGTAGTTAATATAGTAAAAAATTCGTATTTATATAAAGTATTAAGGTTCTAAAACCGTTATTAACCTATTATATATAAAATATAAATTTAGTAACCGGTTGTAGGAAAATAAATAGAAAAGAAGATTTAAAATATTATACTATAGAATATATTATATAATTTAAATTAAAAATTAAAGGGGATATAGGATTATTTTATACGAATTTTACGGTAGGTAATTTGAAGTATAGTACTAATTCCTTCCTTAATATTAATATCGAATATAAATTTTTAGGAATTTTTTCTTTTCGAAGTTTAATCTTCGGGCGCCGAATATATACTAATCCTCTTACCTAAGCTAATATTTAATAGTAAAGGAAAAAGAAATAAAAGAGATATTAATTTATTTACTTATAAAATACGCTAAATTTAATTATTTATTTAAATAATATAAATACTAGTATTATATATTATATTTATATCGTTACGTTATTAGTAAAACGTTGTATATTTGTAATTTTAGAAGCGAAGTAGTCTAATTTTAGAATTAAATTCGAATCGGATAATAAAGCCATTTCAATTTATATAAAAAATAAATATCGTTTTCTATTAATAAAAAGTTATATATTTATAACCTTATAAGCGAAGTAGTCCAATTCTAGAATTAAATTCGAATTGGATAATAAAGCCGTTTCAATTTATATAAAGAATAAATATCGTTCTCTATTAATAAAAAATTATATATTTATAACCTTAAAAGCGAAGTAATCTAATATTCTAAAATTAAATTCGAATCGAATAATAAAGCCGTCCTAATTTATATAAAAAATAAATATCGTTATATTATTAATAAAAAATTATATATCTATAGTTCTAGAAGTAATAAAGCCATCCTAATTTATATAAAGAATAAATATTATTCTCTATTAATAAAAGGCTATATATTTGCAATTCTAAAAATAATAAAGCTATCCTAATTTATATAAAGAATAAATATTGTTCTCTATTAGTAAAAGGTTATATATTTGTAACTTTGGAAGCGAAGTAGTCCTAGAACTAAATTCGAATTAGATAATAAAGCCGTCCCGACCCTTTCGCCGGGCTCTAATATCCTATTCGGATACTTTTTATTATATTTTATATAATAAATAAATAATATTATTTTATTAATAAGATTTTATCTATTTGCCCGGCTCCCTACAATATTTTTAATAACTTTTATTAATATTAAAACCCTTTATTATTATCCTATAATACTTTAAACGGAAGATAATTCCTTTCTTAAAAGGTAATTAAATAATTAAACTAAGGGAAGTATCGCTAAGGTTGAATTAATTATAAAAAGTGATTAAGCGTTAGAATTTCTAACTTCTACTAAATCGGATTCGAAAGCGTTATATAAAATAAAAAAGTAGGAAGTAATATTACGGGTCGCTTTATTAAATTTATTTACCTACTCGTTAATTTACGGGTTATTATATTTTTCTCTATTATAAATTAGAATAGAATTAATAATAAGTGTATTCTTTATATAATATTAGTAAATTTTATTGAGGATAAAAATATAATTAATAATCTTTAATTTAGGAATAATTTTATTTAAAACCGTTTCTATATTTTTTAAAGTAGTATCTTTATTTCTTAAAGTAACTTTAAAACGCTTTACTAAATCGGGTCCTCTTAATCCTTCAATTTAATTTTAATTATATTCTTATATTCCTTAGTAAAATTAAAAAGACTTTATTTATTTACCCGGCTCCCTATTATATTTTTAATTTATATTCGAATTTTCCTTAGTTTTATATAACGAATAAATTTTATTATTTTATTAGTAAAACGTTATCCGTTTACTAAACTCCGGACGTTTATTCGGAGACTTTCTATTGCCCTTTATATAATAAATAAATATTATTACTTTATTAAGCTTAAAATATAATACGCTATA
Source organism: Neurospora sp. CHS-2018b (assembly GCA_009806015.1). Classification (NCBI taxonomy): domain Eukaryota; kingdom Fungi; phylum Ascomycota; class Sordariomycetes; order Sordariales; family Sordariaceae; genus Neurospora; species Neurospora sp. CHS-2018b. The sequence continues at coordinate 322,287 of RAOV01000020.1, forward strand.
TATTTATAATTTCGGATGCGGTATATTATATATTTACAATTTAGGATGAAATATAAACCTAATTTTAAGCCCGAATTAAAAAATAAGTAGTTAGATCGGGGTAAAATATTATATAGCGACTATATATAATTTTTTAATTCGTAAAACGGTATATTATTATAATATAGAAGGAAAGGAGGATATTATCTAATAATTTACTTCGATAATTAAGCGAAGAGAATTATTATTAGATTCGAAGGAAGGTTAATATTAATAAATTATATTCCCTTCCCTCCAATTTTATAGTATTCCTACTATATCGACTTATTTAAATTAATATTTCTTTACTTATAATATTTCTACGTATTTTTATCTACTAAATATTTTTCATTTATTTATTTATTTATTAAATATTTTTATATATTTCCGATTTATATAGTACCTATATAGAAATTATATTATTAATAAAGAAAATAGTTATAATAATCTATTCCTACTAATTTAATACCGGCTACCTATTAAATAATTAAAATTAATAATAGCCCCGGCTACCCGTCGAATTACTAATATTAAAGTAATAATAATCGAATTTATTATTAATAGAATTAAAAAAGGTCTACCCGTTATTATTTAATTAAATACTTAACTTATTATTCTTAACGTAGAATTATTTATTATTCGAGAGGAATTAAACGCTTTCTATAAATTATATAAAGATAAAATTAAGGAATTTTTCTACGAATTATACTAAAATAGGATTAGGGAATTAGAATAGCGGGTCGAAGAATTAGAAGAGTAGCCCTTATTTACCGGGCCCGAAGAATTAAATAGTAAAGCGTTCTATAAATATATAATAAAGGATATATTTACGTATATTAATAATAAAATTATTTAGGAGGTAATATACGATTATTAAATTCTAAAACTATTTATAGTTCGGAGGGTAATAAAGGCGGAGAGGTAGGGTAAATACTAATAAATTGACGGGTTAATAAAAAAGAGGATTTATTAGTTCTTATAAGCAATTTTTCGGCAAATATTTATTATATATATAAATTTAATTATTTTAGATTTTTCGGAAATTAATATATTAATTAATTTAAACGAAACCGATACGTTAATTAATTTAAGTAAAACCGATACGTTAACTAATTCGGATTCGGATAAAGACGAGGAGAAAGGGAAAGCTATAAAAAGGCGAAAGATAGAGAAGGAAAAAGCTATAAAAAGGCGGAAGATAGGAAAGGAAGAAGATTCGGAAAACTTAGAAATAAAAGTAGAGGAGGAAAATCTAAAAGATAGAAATTTATTAATATAATTTATTATACCTTTATATAAAGTATATATATAAATATTTATTTATATTTTAATTTCTTTATTTTTATTTAGAAGAATTATAATTTTATATAGTATATATATATAGTAATTATTCTATTTATATACTTTATATATAAGCTTAGTTCCGTATATAATACGGGTAATATATTTAACGATAGGTAATTAACCCTTTTTATTTTTTCGTTTAGAAAGGGTTATAATTGGTTTAAATTAGGGTAGGGCCTCGCTATTCGTTCGGATTAATTATCCTAATAGAAATTAATATCTAAAATAAAGGATACCCTAAGGGAATTAATAATTAATTTACAATTAAAAAATTATATAAGTATTTTAATTTATAGGATAAGTAGCCGCTTATAGGCCCGTTATAGCGCGATAAGCCTTAGAAGCCGTTCGTAATAATATAAAAGTTCGGTTTATTTAAAATACTCTTTAGATTTTCTTACTCTTCGTTCTATTAAATAGGATTAAATTACCTATTTACTTTTAATTTAGAAGATCTAAATACCTTAAATTTTAATTTATAATAATAAAGCTTAATAGGGATAGAAGATTCTAAACATAAGAATAGGTTAGAAGCGTAGAGCCTAACTATATAGAATTTATATAAGAGTATTACTATTAGTTCAATCCTACTTTCAATTCTCTATTCGTATTAATCTAAATTTAAATTAATATATATATCGGGCATATAGATAGCTATTTAGTAATTAGCGTACTATATACTATAGGTAAATAATTTATTTATAATTATATATAAAGAGAAAGTCTTTTCGCACCGCTATTAAAGTCTTCAGACACCGCCGCCCCACCCTTCCCGTTATCTCGACTAATTAAACAGCTCGCATCCTCTCGCTTCTACTAGCTCCCGCTTCTAACTCCACTACACCCAATCTTTCTCGTACCGCGCCCGCTAAGCTCCCAAATTTCAGGCCATTACACTTCCGACAGGGCATTCTCTCCCTCTAATAGCGCATTCGCAGCACATTGTCATTTCCAACAGCGCATTCGCCCCCCCGACAGCCATTTGCATCGCATTCAATTAAATCGCAATCTTTTTCGTTGCATTCAATTACATCGCATTCAATTGCATCGCTTTCAATTGCTGTCTCAATTGCATCGCATTCAATTGCTATCTCAATCGCTGTTCGTTGGAGAAAGTGTGGTTCTGGGAATGAATGTGCTGTTGGGGGAGCGAACGCGCTGTCGGAAATGACAATATGCTGCGAATGCGCTGTTTTAGGTTGCGAATGCCCTGTCGGGGTTTTGAGTGCGAGTTCGGCAATGAAAGGTACATGGGTGTGGACCGCGATTTGGATGCACCGATTTTTATTGGTTGAAAAAGCGGGAAGGGTGGGGCGGCGGTGTATAAAGACTTTAATAGCGGTGCGAAAAGACTTTCTCTATATAAAAATAGTTCGTTTAGAACTTTCGCTTTTAGATTAGTATAAAAACGCTATTATATTAACGTTATTTCTACTATACTTATACTTAAAATTATTTTAATTTAAATATTTATTTTTAGGCTAAAGGATACGAATATGTAACGCTATTATAGGTATTATTATTGTAATATAATATATTACTTCCCGCCCTTTTTAATTATTTCCTATTTTTTATTTATTACTTTTCTACTATATTATATTTAAATATATTTAATATATTACTTATTTAAATAATTAATTTTATAATGTAATAATTAAAAAGGGTTTACTATTTACTTTAAGTAGTAACGTTATATAGTAGGGAAGTAATATTTATATATTTAATATATTAAAGAAGAAATTGGCGAACGGAATTTTCATTCCTTACTATATCTTTATTTATTTTATTAAATTTATAATTATTGTATATTTAGCGTAGTTAAATTTGGGCTACGTATATTAGGTAGCTTATTTAATAATATTATAATAGTATTATTATCCGAATAAAAAAAGTAAGAGATAAAGAAGTAAGATAATATTAAATTAGATTTATATTTATAGTTTTAATTATGTCGAATACGAAGAATTTATATTAAATATTATACGTTTTATACATTATTACTTATATATAAAAACGCTACGTTATATAATATATAGTATATTTTTAAATACTATTCTAATATTTATTTTATACGTATGCCCTATAGAATCCGGTATATTTTTATATATTACGTAACGGTTTCTACTAAACTACTAAATTAATATTAAATATAAAAGGTATATTATTGTTATATATTCTTATATAAAGCCTATATAATAGGTTCTACGCTTTTAACCTATTTTTATCTCTAATTAATTCCTTTTATCTATATAAATCTTACTTCTACTATAAAAGCGGTCGCTTTATCTACGGTATAATACGTATATTTTTCTCTTTTTAATTTTTAAAGTTACTCTTTCCTTTAATTCTAAATTATTCTAAGCTCTTCTCTTATTACGATCTACCTTCGCTCTTATAATTTATTTTATTTTACTTTTTTTATATAATTATTAATAAGTACCTTTATTTATCTATTATATACTTACTATAAGACTACTATATAATAAACGTTATATTACTAATATTCTTCTAATTACTAATTTATCTTCTTTAAAATAGTAAATTCTTATATTCTAAGGGAGTAGGGTCTAATATCCGAAGATTTTAGTATATAATAATATAAATCCTTAGGACGTTAACTTTAAAATTAATTTAATTAACCCAATATTTTAAATTAAAAAATATAGGTAGTAATCTATTTAAATATAGGTAGTATTTTGGTAAGTATTTAAATATTATATAAAAAGGAATATTATAAAATTTATTATTAATTAGGGCTTATCCCCGAATTAATAATAGAAAATGGAAAACGTAACCGATTTATATAAATATTTATAAATTTGTAAATTGACTTATATTTTATATATAGAGATTTAATATTAATTTTACTAATTTATACCCTTTAAGTACGAAATTGAATTTAGAAAAGGAGTTACTTGTAGGGTATATAGTAAAACGACTTTTAATATACGTCTTTTATTCCTTTTAAATAACTAAATTTATTAGTTCTAACTTAAATTTAATTATATTATTATATATAGAACGCTTATAGCTTTAATTTATTTCTTCTTTTTTAAATATACTTATAAATATATACTAACTTTATTTAGTTATTTTGGGATAGAAGGATTTAATTAACCCGGGCTTAAATATTATATTATTGAACAAAGTATATTGGAGCGATTAAGAGGAGATAAATAGATTTAAAGTTTTTAAATATTTTATTATAAATAGAAAATAGTATAAAGCGCGTTATTATTGTAATATTAAATATATTTTATTTTATATATATATTATATATATAATTATTTATTAATAGCTTTATAAGAATATTTCTCCTATTATTTTTAAATATATTAAACTCTATAAATAATTTATGTAAATTAAAATAGGTAGAAATTAATTATAATATAATATTAATACTAATTCTTTAAAGTGCCTCCGAACCTATATTTATTTAAATATACGGACGTAAATTCGGTTGAAAAAGTAAGGATAATAGCGATTCGGAAGATAAAATTCGTATAATTATAATAAATCCTATTTATTTTATATAAAAAATATATATATTAATTTAAACCCTTGTATAAAAATAATTTAATAAAAGGCTTTTTAAAGGAATTTAATTTCTAAGACGATACGAATTCTAATAAAGAGGACTATAAGGAAGATAATGAAGAAGAGGAGGGTTAAAACGAAGATAAAGTAAAATTTGAGAAGAATATAAGAATTATATATATATTAATAATTTATAGGAATAAATAAGTTATAGAGATAATCCTATTTTTAATAAGGATAATAATAGTAGAGAAAATAGTAATAAAAATAACGAAGAGGAGGGGGGTTAAAACGAGGATAAAATAAAATTTAAAAAGAATATAAGAATTATATATATATTAATAATCTATAGGAATAGATAAATTACGGAGACGATCCTATTTTTAATAAGGATAATAATAGTAGAAAAAATAGTAATAAAAATAACGAAGAGGAGGGGGGTTAAAACGAGGATAAAATAAAATTTCTTAAGAAGAATATAAGAATTATATATATATTAACAATTTATAGGAATAGATAAGTCATAAGGACGAATCTTTTACAACTATTTTAAAAGTAATAAATTAATATACTAATTTAACTATAATAGTAAATTCTTTATAATTTTATACTATTTAATAAATACTTATCTAACTTTAAAATAGGATACTACTAAGAAGGTAAACTAGGTTAAAGATAAACCTAAGACTTATTCTTTTTAAAAAGATAATTAGGACGATATTAGATCCGAGGCCGATAAATAGCGTAAAGAGAAATAAAAAGAATAAGAAAGTAGCGAAAGAGTATTAAGGGGGGGGAAGAGAATTATAAGAGGGAATTTGAAATTAGTAAATTAATACCTTATATATAATATTTATATATAGCGAATACCTTTTTAACTATATATATTTATTTATATTTTCTAGAAATAGAATTGCTAAAAGTAATAATTTTTATTATAAACCGATTTATTAACAACCCTTCAAACCGAATATAAGCCTAAACTTTATTCTATTTAAAATAATAATTAGGATAATAATAGATCCGCGGCCGATAAATAATAAGAAGAGGAATAAAAAGTATAAGAAGGCAACGGAAGAGTATTAAGAAGGGGAAAGAGGATACTATTTATATTAACTATAATTTTAGGCGGTAAATTTCAATTAAATAATACTAAAAGGGGAAAATTAATAAAGTAGCGCCTTATAAAGTAATAATTATAATTTTCGACGTTAGAGGAATAATAAATATAAATAATAAATTAAATTCTATTACTAATTATATAGAAATTATATATATTAATTACTATTTAAATTATATATTTTAATTTATTTTTTTAGGAATAAATTCGCGAAGTTTATAAATTTACTAATTTACTGGGAACCCCTAACCGTCCAATTAAATAAAGTTAATTTTTATTTATAAGATTAAAGTTTATTCCGATTCTTATAAGTTATTTATTAATAAAATTAATTATAAATAAAAATTAATATTAATATTCGTTTTTAGTATTTAAATATAATAGTTAATACGTAAGAAGCTATTTAATTATTTAAAAAGTGTAAGTGATAATAATCTAATAATAGTAATTAAAATTGTATAGAATATAAAAACTATATTATTATTAATATTATTAGAAAGGACTTTAATATAAACCGATAAGGTATATTTCTTTAATTGTATAAATTATATATAATAGATAAATGTTAAGTAAGGTATATAAACCGAGGAAAGGACGTAAATTATTTTCGAAATTATTATATATTAAATATATAGATTAATTTTATTTAAATTAAAGATCCTAATACTATTAACCCTTAGTTACGGAAAATATTAGCTATTATATAAGTAGTAAATTTCGTTAGTAGCTTAGTAAGTACTTTAGATTATTAAGTATAAAATTAAAATTAATTACCTCTTTTTATAGCATACTCCTTTAAAAAGAATACGTTAATTATATTCTACTTTTTAATATATATAATTTATATAATTTAAATGTATATAGAAAAGATTTTTTTTCTATTTCTTAATATATATAGAATATATATATTATATATAAAAATATTCGAACTTTTTATTTAAATGTAAAATACTTTATTTATTTTAAATATAAATACGTATTAATAAATAGTATAAAACTCTTTTTTAATACAAATTAATTAGAGTTTTACTATAAATACCTAATTATTTTTATTAATTTTTATTAATATAACGTAAATTTATAGGAGCGCTAAATTAATTATAATTTAATATTAATTTTATTTTATTATCCTATAATTACGTTATAACTCTATTTAAATTTATATAATTATTTTACTATTACGTTTCCCTTATTTTTACTAAAGTAATTAATTCCTTCCTTCTCTCCCTTCTTATTTTTTCCTTTTTTTCTTTAATTATTATACCCTTTAGCCGGCTATACCCCTTATAAATTCGCGCTACCTTCGTATTATATATATAATTAGATTCAATTATTTTTAAAATAATAGTAAATTATATTTTATATTACAATTATTTTTACGCTTATATATTTATTACTTTACTAATTTAATATTTAATTTTAAAATTTTAAATCTATTTTTCGATAAATTATTATACCCTATCTAGGGCGCCTACTAATACTTATACCCCCGGATCTACCGGCCGCTATCGTAGTTATTTATTATCGGTTATAATTATTAGAAATTATAATATATTCGCGGATATTCGTAATATTTACTACGAACGTTATATTATCTATTATAATAAAAGGGCCCGTTTAGCTTAGGTTAAAGAAGATTTAATTTAAATTACTATAAATTTCTATTATATTAATTTTATTCTTTCGTTAATATATATTCTCTATAAGAATAAGGCTATTTATATTCCTATTCCGGCCTCTAGCCCCGATTATAAATATTATATTATATACGATAATCTTTATATTTACGCTATTTTTAATACTATTTATTAACGTTACGAAGAATTTAATTATATTGAATAATATTGCCCTACCTTTACTTTTTTATTAATAGCCCGTTACGCTTAAAATACGTAGTCTAGCTATAGACTACGTATTAAAGAATAGAAGAGAATTTAATATACTATAAAGGCGGTTATTTATAGCCTCCTTATTATAATTAAAGAGGGATATATACGCCCCTCTATATAAGTATTATATCCTTTAAATAATAAATAATATATTTTAATAAAAGTTTAATAATAATATTTTTATTTATATAGCGACGGATATTGCGCTTAGTAACGCTATTACCTTCTATTATACGGAGAACGAAATTGAGCGTTTGAATATATTTATTATTTATATAAATACTATTATTACGAATATTATTACGGCTGCGGAGGTAGTAATTAAGGATAAGTCGGAGTCGGACTCCGACTTAATACCGTTTATTAATTTTTAAATAATAGCTCCGTTCTATAGGGTATAAACCTTAAAAGGGCTATAATTAATAAAGTATAATATAATATTATTATTATTCTTTATAATATAGTACTTAGTATTTAGGGGAGGCGAAGGAGGGTAGAAGTTAAGGGGGTCCTCGAAGAGTCCGCCGGCCTTAATATTAGAGTTTTTATTTTTAAGGACTTAATTAATAATATCCTTAAGCCGATTTCGTTACCTCCGGTCTATATAATTCGTTCGTTAAATTTATTAAAATAATATCTAAATATTTATTAATTATATATTGAATAAATTTGCGTTTTAATAAATTTAGAGGAATATAAATTATAATATACCTACTATAATAAATATAGTAAATTTTCTTTATTATTATAAATATTTTATCTTTAATAAATATAAAGTAAAATATAATTCCGAAGAATTCTTTTGAATGATATTTAATTAAATTATATATATATATAGAATAATCCTTATATATATAGTATATATATAACCTTTTACAAGGCTATATATAAATTAATAGGCTTTATAAAAATTAAAATTAGTAATTCTAAAGTGAGTATTCCTTTCCTTCTCTTAAATATATATAATCTCTTAATTATTTAATAAATAGTATGTAATTTTAAAGTGAGGTGGATTAGAAACGCTTCTTCTATAATTCTTTAAATATTAAGTGAATAATAATTTTAAAGTAAGGCGGATTAGAAACGTTTCTTCTATAATTCTTTAAATATTAAATGAGTAGTAATTTTAAAGTGAGGCGGATTAAAAATACTTCTTCCTTTAATATTTAAAATAAAAGCTTTTTATTTTATTTTTAAGTATTTATATATTTATAAATTATAAAGCTATTATATAATTTAAATACGTATATTAATAATAATTAAAATAAAAACGTAATAGATTATTAAAGTATTTACTAAATTCTATTATAAATTTACTTTTCTTTTACTTTTCCCCTCTCTAACGCTTATTCCCTTAATATTTAAAATAAAAGTATTTTACTTTATTTCCATTAATATTTATAAAATAAAAGCTTTTTATTTCGTTTTTAAACGTTTATATATTTATAAATTATAAGGTTATTATATAATTTAAATACGTATATTAATAATAATTAAAATGAAAATATAATAGATCGTTGAAGTATTTACTAAATTCTATTGCAAATTTACTTTTTTTTTACTTTTCCCCTCTTTAACGTTTCTTCCTTTAATATTTAAAATAAAAGTATTTTACTTTATTTCCATTAATATTTACGAGACGAAAGCTTTTTATTTCGTTTTTAAACGTTTATATATTTATAAATTATAGGGTAAATATATAATATAAATACGTACGTCGATAATAATTAAAATAAAAACGTAGTAAATCGTTAATATTTACTAAATTCTATTATAAATTTAATTTTCTTTTACTTTCCTCTTCTCTTCTTAAATATTCTCTCCTTTATATTAAATTTTATTAATAATAATAATATTATAATATTATTACCCGAATTTAAATGTAAGTAATCTATTATAAATATAAGAATAAAAACGTTATTTATATTAATTTTATACTCTTATATAATTTTCTACACCTTTTTTTCCCTAAATCCCAATCTAATTTTAATTTGAACGCCGAATAAGATAAGCAATAGCGATAATAACGGATAAAATATCTAATTAGATTAACTAATTAACTTTAAACGAAGTTTATAAGTATTAAATTTTATTTATTAAATATTTTAGGCTTATAAATAAAATATATACTAATTTAATATTAATATTAGTAGAAATATTTAATATTATAAACCTGCACCCGGTTTATAATTACTTCTATAGCCCGGTAGAATATTTAAACCCTAGGTATATTCCGCCTAAAAAGGCGGCCGCCGGTAAAATTAATTATTATTTTATATATATCCGCTATATATTAATAAATCTTAAATAGAAAAACTATTACCTTAATAGAAGAGGATAATTATAGAGCGCTAAATATACGTCGTTATATTTTATTTAAATAAAATAGATTTATTTACTTTATTATTATCGACGGAAATAAATAATATAGTATTAATTTTAAATTTAGTTCGAATGCCGATAGAGGGGTATATTTTACGCGAATTAATTTATTTTAAAAAAGTATTAATTTTCCTTTAATTACAGCGCTATTATTATAATTACTACTCTAGCGTTATTATTAAAATAAACCGAATTCGTCTTTATAATTAGGAGGAAATTATTAGCCGGCGGTATATCTATTTCTCTATATATTCCCTATATATTACTTTTATTAATAATAAGCGTTTTTAATACTATACTCCGCTACGTTCTTACCCGTTAATAATAATTCGAAAAATTCTATAATAAACCTACGAAATAATAGGTTTTTAATAATATTAACGAAAAATTAAAAGAGTTTACTAAATATAACGCCAACTTTAAACGGATTTATAGCGAACTTTTTATTTATAAAATAGGTTTCTTTTTAAATTTACTTACCGAATATATATATAAAATTAATTCTTTTTACTTTTAAAATAATATTAGAAAGGGCCGGGGTAAGCGTGAGCCTTCTAGTATCCTACGTAGCGATTCGCTCCTTATAATATATCCTATTTATATTTTTTAATAAAATATTTAAATTAGAATACTTATTAAATAATATACGCTAGCTATAATTATAAATTATTTTAATTCGTATATTTATTAAATATATATGTTAATTTATAATAGATTTTACTTTAAAAGCCTAAGGAGGAGGAGGCGGAAGAAGAGAATAAAGAGGAGGAAGAAGATAAAGATAAAGAAGAAATAGGAATTACGAACCTAGGAATTATTAGAAATAAATAGATTTTATAAACGCTTAAACGCCTACTCCTTTATATTATTTTTAAGATTAAAGATACGCCGTAAAAGTAATCGGAGGTTATTAATATTTAACCGAACTTTCCTTCTATTTCCCTCTATCTTTATAGAATTACGCTAATTACCTTACATTATCCTAAATACGAAATAAATTTAATTTATTCAAACTTTATAAATAATTAATTTAACGGATATATATTAATAATAAATAGGTCCCTACGAACTACAAAATAAAAATAATTAGATCGGCTAAGCGAAGTACGCCTAACGACGATATTAATCTATCCCCTACTAAGAAATAGGTATAGGATTATATATTAAATATATAAAGAGAAAGACGAAGAGGTTATAAAATTAGCGTTATTTTATAATAAAATTTACGTACGTTATTTTATACCTTATTTAAAATTATATTAATTTCGGATTATAAACTTAATTTATAGTAGTAGTAGAATTGAAGGGTTTAAATATTTAAATATTATAAACGACGTTCATAATAGGGCCTCATTAATAGTATATTAGAAATTAATATTATAATTATATATTATACATATATATAAGTGCTTTTATCTATACATTTCATTTATATACGCGTATAACGGTACTAACGGGCGTACATTTGTAATTTACGCTTATAAACGCTCCTGTCAATTGTCTACCGTCGGTACTTTCGGCTTAAGAAAAGTGGAGTTTGGGCCCCGCTTTGTGAGGCCCCTAGTTACCCAGCTCGCTCCCCGCCATTGCCCATGTGTTCGTCTTTTTGGGGATCCACTGACCACTGCACCCACTGATGCAAGAACCCACACCTCCGTGTTCTCCATCCGTCTCTCCGCTCTCGCTCCCGCTGTTTTGTTTCCATGTGGGCTGGATGTCCCTGGTTCGATCTGGGGAAGCAAGAGCCAAGAGGAGACGACACTCATTTCTCATCAACCTCGGACCCGACATCATGACTGCAGACAAGACACCAAAAGAAGGGAAAGTATTTCCGGTATTCTGTATCTGCAAAGAACATGTCCCAGGAGCAATAAGCTTTGTGCAGTCTCTGGTATATGAACAAATCACAGGGGACGATAACAGTCAAGTATATCATGACAAAAACAGCAATCCAACCGAACTTCAAGGCTTCTTCAACGCTTCCCGAGTGGGAAAGGTGTGAATGACACCTCGATCCCGCAAACGGCTGGCCGAGGCTCCCCGTCCCCGTTCCTTGTCCCCGTTCCCCCCCTTCCAAGTTTTTCAACCTTTCAATTCGTTCCTTCTGCCGTGATACCTAATGTCGTATGCACGGATAGTCCTGCAGCAGCTTGCGTTGTTGACTGCATACAATGTTCCTGTTCCGTGGATGTTTTCAAGACGACGTGTGGTTGATGACGGACCCCCTGTAGGGAAAGTAAGGTAGCTAAACTCTATGTAGTACCTATCCTTCTGTTACATCCATGATGCGAGCCATGTCGCTTTCCATCATCGTTGGTTCGATGTTTCTTCTTATCTAGGCACTTGCCCGCCTCTTCCCCCCCTCCCCCCAACAGCAAAAAAAAGTTTCTTTGTTCTGTTTTCCTCTTCCTTTTCTCTAAAAACCTGCACCAGAGAACATGAGATCATAGTCAGACTCTCCGTCATCCCAATCCCTTCTGCCTCACCCGTTCAAGACACTGGTCCAAGGTGGACCAACAACCGGGCCGTCGACCATGACCACCACCACAGGAGACATCATGGCCAAGATGCTCGACTCCGAGACACAAAATCCGTCTCAACGACAACAACAACCACCACAAGACCCTCCAGCATCAAACTACCCCCTCTCCTCCACAGACGACCTCTCCTCCCTTGCCAAACAACCAGTTGAACCCTCCCGACGTCGTCACTCCTCCTCCTCCCACAGCGGCGCCTCCGCAAGCAGCACCTCCCTCTCCTCAGGCCACCTCGAAGCCCTGCACCAAGACGAAATAGCCTCCATCGAAAACGCCACCCGTCTCTCCACCGTCCAAACCCGCACATCCACATTCTCCTCCGCCTCCCACCCTCCCGATTTCGAAGTCGTCTTCTCACCCAACGACCCGGAAAACCCCAAGAACTGGCCTTTGTGGTACCGATGCTGGACCATCTTCGCGTGCTCGTACAGCACGTGGGTGGTGGTTTTGTATTCATCGTCGTACACGGCTATTGTCCCGGGCTTGATGAAGGAGTATCATGTGACGAATCAACCGGTGGCGACGCTGGGGTTGACGACGTACCTGTTTGGATTGGCGTTTGGGTGTTTGGCGCTGGCGCCGCTGAGCGAGCTGTATGGACGGAGGCCGATTTATTTGGTTAGTTTGGGGGTGTTTGCGTTGTTGATTTTGCCGTGTGCGATGCCGAGTAGTTTGGCGGAGATTATTGTTGTGCGGTTTTTTGGGTATGTTATTTTCCATCTTTCTTTTGTCTTCTCCCCGGCTGTGTTGTGGTCTGATGAGATGAGTGAGTGAGAAAGTGATTGAGATGCTGACAAGAAAATGCAGCGCCCTCTTCGGAGCAGTAATGGTCTCCAACTCGCCCGCCACCGTAGTCGACATCGCCCACCCGGACTACCTCGCCCTCTGCATGGCGGTAACCTCCATCGCCCCCCTCAACGGCCCCGTCACCGGCCCCCTAATCGGCGGTTTCGCCTACCAATACCTCGGCTTCCGCTGGGCCAACTGGATCGTCCTCATTTTGTCAGGAGCAGCAGTCATCTTCATGGCCACCATCCGCGAGACCTACGCGCCCGCCATCCTGCGCGCCAAAGCCGCCCGCCTGCGCAAAGAAACCGGCGACGACCGGTACTGGTCGCGCTTCGACCAAAAGGTGTCCACCCTCCAACTCCTCAAGACCAATCTCTCCCGACCCTTCATCCTGGCCGCCACCGAGCCCATCCTCTGGTTCTTCAACACGTGGATCTCCCTCGTCTACGCCATCCTGTACCTCTGCTTCGTCGCCTATCCCATCGTCTTCAAAGAACACCGCGGCTGGTCGACAGGACAAGTCGGCCTCGCCTTTCTGGGAATGGGCTGCGGCACCGTCGCCTCCATCGTTCTCGAACCCTTCTGGCGCTCCATCATCAACAAGCGCACATCCAAATTCGATCCCGAGACGGGCCGTCCTGCTCCCGAGGCCCAGGCGTACGTCATGACCATCGGCGCCGTCCTTACCGCGTTCGGACAGCTGGCGTTCAGCTGGACTTGTTTGCCCGTGCGGATTCACTGGATCGTGCCCATCATCTTTGGCGTTCCCTTTGGCATGGGAAACACGATATCGTTTATCTACGGATCGAACTACCTAGCCGGCGCCTACGGTCTTTACGCCGCCTCGGCGCTAGCCGCTAACTCATTCCTCCGCTCCGTGGCCGGCGGCGTCTTGCCGCTTGCGGGACCGAGTATGTACAGAAACTTAACGCCGCAGATTGCGGGCACGATTTTGGGCGTTTTGGAGGTGCTGCTGATTCCGATTCCGATTATTTTCTACAAGTATGGAGAGAGGATTAGAGGGAGGAGTAAGGTTATTAGGATCATGAGGGAGGAGCAGGCGAGGGAGGATAGGAGGAGGGTTAAGCAGAGGGAAAGAGCGGGGAGGAGAGGGGCTGGAGAAAAGGATGAGGAAAGTGCGGAGGGGAATGGGGTAGTGGAGACGGAGACGGGTGAGGGGGAGGGGGAGGTTAGTGGGGAGGGGGTGGTTGTGACTTCCACCTTGGGGACATCGGGGACATCGGGGACGTTGGGAGAGGAAAAGACAGTGAAGAAGCGCGATGAAGCGGTTTGATGATTTACGTTTTCAGTTCATGAAAGAAAGCGAAGGTATAGTTCTGGGTAAAAAGTTAATGATTGACGAGCGAGATGAATGAAAAGCGATCAAACTTCATGTATGTGACTGAGTGATTATGTGATTGTGATGCGATGTGCGATGTGCGATATCACCGGAGTCCCGGTCTCGAGCCGGTGATCCGGTAGTATCTCGTTTTCATCCAGTCTTACGTGCCTATCCACCTTACGGGGATCAACTCAAGCCGGGCTTGATGACCTGAGGAGATCAGGTGAGATGAGATGTGATGATGGAAGATTGTTACGTAACTTCCTGTCTGTTCGTTAGCACACTTCCAATGTATAGCTCCTTAGTTTTTTCTCTTCATCGTGATCTTCTCCGAGAACCGTATCTAGCATAACGTTCGCGAGCGTCCAAACGCCTCAGTCAAAAAGGAGGCCATTCCAGGCCAGCCCGGGATAGACGTTAAACTCACAACACAGCGAGTTCCAAGGTAACCAAGGACGAAACAAATCTTCCATCAGAGTGATGGAACACATATGGTGAAATATGAGTCTGAGTCTTGGCTGCGAACGCGAGTGATGAAGGATAGTCAAGACAGGGCAGAGGAGTATGTTGAGAGAGTGTAGTGAGAGAAATGGGGGGTATTCAGACCCGCCCTCTTTGTCAGTCATGGCTCTTACTCTCGACCGGAGCGAGGACTCACCAGAGGGGCCTCTAGAGAGTGTTCATCGGAGGTATATGGAAGTAAACCGGTACTGCGGCCAAGGTTTCATTAAATGTGGCATTGATGGTTAAATCACTGAAAATTGTGTAATAACACACATTGATACAATGAAGTCAACCTCTGTATATACTACTGATATACGGAAAGAGACTTGAGCCTCCTCTTCCGAGCTTCATAGGTAAGCTGGACCCGACTAAGGGAGACGATTTCTTGTGTATGTTAGGCCACTTGATACGAAATTGCAATTTAGACACCAGAGGGTATGAAACCAACACCACCAGAAAATCAGTGATCCGCCCCATCCATCCTGCCCTGTCCCTAGCCGGCCAGCCGGTGCCCATCCTATGCCATTCCTCCTAGAAGTACAAAGAATGAAACCTTTTATCATTCACGTTTCTTCCCTTCCCTTCCTTTTCTTCCTCCAACTTCTCCTACCCCCGATCACAACCCCCTCCACTTCTCCTTCCACCCCCCCTTCTCAAACAACCACATCGCCTCAATAGCATACGCCCTCACACTCACACTCCCCACCCCCTCCTCCACGCCCGCCGCCTCCCCAATACTCTCCAACACCCTTCCCTCCTGAAAACACCTCCACAGCGCAAACGCCAAATCGTCCCCTTCACCATCCCTGCCACCCGCTCCAGTTCCCCACTCCCCCTTTCCAAGGCGATACAACATCCTCCCCAGCGTCCTAAACGCAATGCACCTCTGACTATTAACACTACTCCTCGCCAGCCTGGCCAACTCAGGAATAGTATACCCGGCTGCTTCCGGCGCCTCGCCGTGGTGATGCAGTCCCTTTGACACGGGGATCTGGCGCGACAGGCGGGGCGGGATCAGGCTGCCTTTAAAGTCGAAGCGGAGGGCCGAGACGGGGAGCGAGGATTGGCCCGGGTAGTAAGGGGATTCCTGGTCGGCAGGCGAGTCTTCGGTGGGGAGGGGCGCCATCCAGGCGAGCTTGGAGGGGTCGGCGGGTAAGGAAGGGAAGAATTTTTGGTGCAGATTGGAGAGGAAGTCCGGGTCGGAGGGGTCGAGGTCGGGAGGGGTGGGGGCGGCGGGGAAGTGCACGCCTTTGAGCTCTTCGTCGCTGTGGTTGTGGGATGGGTCGCTGCATGGCGTTGTGGGAGTTTGTGGTTCGGAGGAGGAGCCGGCGGTGGGAGAGGTGGGCGTGGCGAGGTCTTCGGCGGAGAAGCAGGTCTTTTGGGGGTAGGGCGTCGGCGGCTGTCGGATGGGGAAGCTGCCGCGAGGAGGTTGTTCGGGGGCGAGGTCCTCGTTGAAGGTGACGGTCTTTTTGGGTTTCTTTGGTTGTTCCGTCTCTTCCTTCTTTGTTGTTTCCTCCTCTTGTTCGTCTTCTACGTATGCGCTTTTCGAGGTCGAAGTCTTGATCGAGGGTGGCTTCTTGTAGGAGATGGTGGGAGCGCTATCGTCGGCCTTCTTTTCGGTTGGCTCCTCGATCGGTTTCTCGGGAATGCCCCAGACTTTGGGGTCATTGTTGTTGGAGCCGTCTTCGACATTTGCTCGTCGGAGAAGCATCTGGATGAGCCTGGGGTCGAGGCCGCTGAACAGCTCTTTCTGGGCTTCGGCAATCTCTTCTGGCGACATGGAGCTCAGTAGCTTATCGTTCTCTTCGGCAATCCTTTGCTTCTCGGATTTGATAGGGTCTGCGTCGATTTGGGGCTTTGCGCCACTGGTGAACTTGATGGATGGTGATGGTGTTGACGAGGTCGCTTGAGATGACGAGGACGATGGGTCTGCTTGCTGTTGTCGTTGCTTCTTGAAGGCTGAGACTCGTTTCTTGGGAGCGGGAAAGCCCCCAGAGGAAGCGGAAGGCGGAGTTGGGAACGAGGGAGGCTTGACCTCGCCAACGGTGCGTTCCTTGACATCGAAGATTTCCAGAGTGCCGTCCATCGTGTCGAGTCGCTGTCGCTGTCGCTTGTCGCGGTCGCGTCAAGGTGTGTGTCGGATGTTTGTCGTCGGCGTTTGTCAAGCAGTGATGACGCGCACAAACCAAAGAAGATAGTTGAGTCGTTTGTCGGTCGTGGTGATGGCGGTAATGGGGGATAATGTATGCGGCCCTCAAAAGAGCAGTGGATGGAGCAGTGGATTCTTTGAAACGCAATGCAGATACGGCATAAAGGTTCAAAGAAATCAAAGGAGGGGCTTGCCTGCCGATGGAAAAGAATTGTCAGCGGCGGATCCCGGCTTTAAGCCACACCAAGCACTGCATTAGCGTCGATCCAAGACACGGGGAGTACACAGTATTTACGCTAGTATTTACAGTGCATTACCGTGCGCGGCCTGGGGCTCCATTTGGTCCCATTTTCGCGTTTCGTGTTCCAAAATACCAAATGCACATTGCCCGCTGGTCCGGTGGTCTCTAGCAAATGGGTCTTCGGCACATCTGAGAGAAAGACCTCAGTTCCACCCGCTCATGATCAGCATGAGATGAGCTTGTTTCCAACATTCTTCTCGACTATGCCAAGTCAGCTCGTCCGATTTCCTCTTTGTTAGTCAGTCACTTGATGGCATCTTGGCGGCCGTGCTTTGTGTTCGCTTCTAATAAGGGTGGGTGGTGCTGCTGAGCGTGTCTGAGATCTTGTCATTCGGCGTCGCACCAAGATAATGCGGCCATATAAACACACCGGCTGCAGTACGCACGCAGAAAGAGCACATTTCGGGTTCGCAATTTGGTGTCGCGATTAGTACCACTAAGCAGAATGTACCATTCCCAAGCTGCATAAGTCCTTCCAACGAAACCGCAGCCGCGAATCTCTTGCTCTCCCTCCGTTCGCGTGGCTTGACCAGCCCGTCCGGCCGCATTGACGAGTGTGATGTGCCGGCAACTGAAATTTAGAATGGCAGAGTTTCGTCGCGGTTGTTGTGTCGCTAATGAGTGGGGTTACACAAGCGCGGCTCCAAATGTCGCGCAGCATCCATCCCGAATCTGGGACATGGTACTATTGGTACGTACCGATACGAGTGCTTGTACCTGACAAGGGAGTTTTGGAGGTGGCCCGTGTCCCTTCCGCCTCTCATCGCATTTTGTCGCTAGGGGTAGGTCTGGTTCGTACTGTG
Organism: Neurospora sp. CHS-2018b; assembly: GCA_009806015.1. Classification (NCBI taxonomy): domain Eukaryota; kingdom Fungi; phylum Ascomycota; class Sordariomycetes; order Sordariales; family Sordariaceae; genus Neurospora; species Neurospora sp. CHS-2018b. The sequence continues at coordinate 341,002 of RAOV01000020.1, forward strand.
TTGTCCTCTTTAAGTCTCGGCTTCTGTTCTCTCACCTCAACCGCGGATTCCCAAACATCACACGTACAACTCAAACACATCTACTCTGTGCGCAGTTTATCTACGACGCAAGATTTATTTTTACTACTACGCCAGTTTTGAAGCTGAATTTGAAATCTCCCATCCTTTCCATGTTCGACCGGTTAGTCAGCCGTGCAGCAGTGCGTGTGGTGTGGAGTCATGCATCATCTTCAACTCAACGGGTCGGGTCACTCACAAGAACCCCAGAAGAAGCCCTGTGGCCCCTGCGAGGTGTTGCAGTCCAGTCCATTGATTGACTGTGGGAGTGTAACCTTGTTTCTTCTCATTGGTCCAAAATCCAACATTTACCTTGGCATTTTCCCTATTCCTCTATCGCTCGCACTCGCTCTTGTATTTTCCCTCTCAGGTGAGTGCTAAGGCAAGCCAGGTCCGCACATGGATGTCTGCTAACTGCTTGGCATACCTTGTTAAGTCTGTGCCTCTGCCTTTTCCTCAACCCCCCAAATGTTTCTTGGTTCTTTTGGTTCTTCCGGCCTGCCGTCATGAGGTCTGAGAGAGGTGCCTGGCCACCTCAGAGCAGAGCAGGGTCCTCTTCCAATGTTTCTGATTCGCCTTGGCTTGCCCTGATAGCCCAAAGTGAAGTCTATCCAGGCCACTGCGTTTGGTATTGTCGGGGCCCCGGTTTTCCCTTTTGTCTTGACTTGTTGTTCCTAGCCATGCCCATTTGCATGCAATTGGGAGACCATGGCCATTGCATTACCTGGCCAGCTGCTGGCGCTGCAAAATAATTAATCGTTCCCAGTCCATTCAACACGTAGCCATCCATCCATCTCCATCCCCCCCCATTGCCAATCCCGCTCGGTGTTTTCTATTTCCCCCTTCCTCGCACGACCTCCCACCTCCGCCAATTCTCTCCCTTTCTCTCCTCTCTTTCTCACCAAAACACCCACCGACTTTTGCACTGCAATTGACAAAATCCATCATAACCCTTCTCGTTTGTCGGGTTACGCATTTCAAAAGTCGATTTTTCATTTTCGCAAAACACGCCGCATCGAAGCATCCCACGCGATTGCCCGTTTCCCCATCCGCTCGGGCGTATTTGGGCATTTTTTTCACTACCTTGTCGTCAGGTTCTGGCAGGTGGTGCAGCATCTCTTGCAAGTTGAGGATATTCCCAACCGGCAAATCCCCACTTTTTGCAGCACAGGCCGACGAGTTAGCAAGCGGCAACAACAAGCTGCTAAGAAAGCAGGTCACGTTACCACGGCTTGGAGCTAGTCGCGCCCAGTTCAGCCAAGTGCATCAGTGCATCCCGCCCCAAAGGGAAACCCCAAAGAGGAACCCCCAAGGCCAAACCACGCACTCCTTGGCAGTCCCTTCATTGGCTGTTCCCGGCAGGCCCACTGCGCGAACCGATTGGCGGCTGTCAACTAATAATACACCCACCCACACCTCCCGGAGCCGTCACCACATCACAGGGCCAGGCAAGCCAGGGCACATTGAGGAACCCACCGAACACCGAAGCCAGGCCGGCCCAGATCCCCGCCCGCCAGCTCACGGCAAGGCACGACCATCATTATCGGCACTTGGCATCTGTACCACGGCACGAGCATCATATTGCATTTACCACAAGTCACGATATCTTCAGTTTCTACCGTACACAGTTCCAACTCAAGAGACACGACGCGACACGAGAGACACTGAGGACCGCGTACCCGGTATAGTCGATCAGCAGCAGAACAGGTACCTGTTCCCGTCGGTACAGCCACGGCCACAAACACACAACTATTCGGTACCTCTTCACTGTCCCAAAGAACCGATCGCGCAGAACCGCCGATATGGACGAGATAGTTGTTGATCCCGGTTCTAGCGCCGCCCAGTTCAGCATTATGCAGTCGCAACAACCACCCCAACACGGTCCCGAGGTCCGCCTGACCGCCGCCGGTGTGCCCCGCAAGAAGCCCGGTCGTAAACCGAAGCCCAAAGATCCCGCCGACGAGAACTCGACCGCCACCGAACAACAGCCCAAGCAGCGCCGTCCGCGCAAGCCCAGAGACCCCAATGCCCCTCCTATCCAGAGAAAGAGGAAAGCGGCCGCGACCGATGCCCCCGATGCCGCCGATACCGCCGACCACGACACCTCGATGGAGATTGATACCTCGTTGGCTTCTGCCAATCGTTACCCCGGCGGCCCCAGCAGGTTAGAGGCACCTATTATTTCTCTCGATCAACGGGCGCAAAAGATACCCAAACGCGAGACCCATCCCGTGTCCATGAGCCATCTGCTCAACGAAGATGACCCACCGCCGAAGCCCCAGCCTGCCGCTTCCAGACAAGTGTTTGATCCTATAAGAGGCAGTTACGACCCAGTCCGAGAAACCATGATGTCCAGAGACGTTTTTGGCACCGGCTCTATTATGGGTTCGCCCCGCGCACCTACCTCACAACCTGTCAACCGCGCCAGCGCCTCGCCGTCCATTGCGAGCTTGGTCGATCCTCCTGCTCCCCCCAACATCATCTCGCCTGTCCCGTCACACCAAACGCCTTACAACACCGCTGCCACAAAGTCGCGACTCCAAGAGTCAACATCTGCTACTCCTTTATCCTCAAATCCCGTGCGCTCCATGCCACAACAAATCACCAAGCCGCAAATTATCGAAGTCAGGCGTGCCCCTCCGCCGCCTCCCGCACCAGCGGCCTCCCAAAGAAAGCCGTCGCCTCCCAAGAACTCGTTCACTAGTATGTCCACAGTTCCGCCGACGTCCTCAGCAGCAGCCGCTACCAACGCAGCAACAGCGGCCCCGTCAACAACAGCTCCGCCCACCAACAACAAGAAGCTCACAGCTCTTGTGCAACAAGGACGCGAAAGCACCAATTCCCGCGGAAACAAGACCGGGAGCAACCATTCCTCAGAAGCTGTAAAACCCGGTGGCGGTAGCAACAGCCTCAAAGATGCCCTCCTTCCCCCCTTACCATCTGTCGGTGGCCACAGCACCGAGCGCTCCATCCTCGACTTTGGCAAAGTCAACCCCGGTCAGGAAATCGAAGCACCATCTATCAAGATCTACATTCCCCTGAACGGCGAAACGAACAAATACGTCAACTTCATGCGCATGGCCGAGGAGCAGTACGGTTGGGACGCTTTACACCCTCGACAAGCAGCCAACCGGGAGCGCAAAGCGCGCATCGCGGCCGCTACTGCTGCGCTCGAGAAGTCCGTGGGCGCCAGTGGACGGGAGTCAGGAGAGGAAATGGACGAGGATATCCAGTCCGACGCGGAGAACAGTAACATTGAGATGGGCGGCATAGGCGGTGGCGGTCCTAATCCCACTACGAATGGCGTCGCCTCGGGCCCAGAAGCCCCAGCGAAGCCGGCGAGGAAAAAGAGGAATTTCAAGGAGGACGAATACGATATCGATGATGACTTTGTCGACGACTCGGAGATGCTCTGGGAGGCGCAAGCGGCTGCTTCTAGGGACGGCTTCTTTGTGTACTCTGGTCCGCTGATTCCCGAAGTTCCCAAGCCCGAAGTGGCACCACCTGCTCGTCGCGGACGCGGTGGAGGAAGGGGCAGCAGAGGCGGACGAGGTGGGACAACTCGTGGTGGCGCAGCGGCTGCCGGACATGGAGCGGACACCGGCGCAGCGTCGGAGAAGCCAAGTGGACGAGGACGAGGCGGTGGACCGGGCAGTAGAGGTGGTCGAGGTGGCGGAGATGGGACGAGGAAGCCGAGGATTACGAAACAGGAGAAGGAGCAGAGGGATAGGGAGAAGGCGGAGAGGGAACGGTTGGCGCAGATCACGGCTGCGGCGAAGGCCAGTGTGGCAGCGGGTGGAGGACCTTACATGTTGGGATTGAGTCCGCCTGCTGCGGCTGGAGGACCGACGGCGATGATGATTGATTAGAGACCACGTCGAAGTACAAGAACTCGAGCAAGGGCTTATTGTTAGGCGGGTGCGGTTGATGTACATCAAGGGAAAAGGGGAGGGGATTCAAAGTGGAATGACGTTCAGTTTTCATGTTTGTTGATGTCGTTTCTGGCGTTTTATACACACATTCGCACACACACACACACACATAATGGTTATGAATGGGCTAGGCTGGCTGGAGCATCGGTGCCGGTGGGCTGGCTGGTTTGGCTGTGCTTTTTTTTCCTCGTTATTCATCATCCATCTCTATCTCCATGTGCGCGTTATTGTTAATTCGAACGTTGCGAGGCTTGAGGGATGGAAATGGTCGGTGTCGGTGTCGGTGTCGGTTGTTCTATCATTAGTAGCAGGCACATAGACGGAGGGAAAGAGGGAAATACATACAACTACCCAGCACTTTGCGTCTGTGTGGAAATGATGGAATGGATGGAATGGATGAACCTACGATGGCTGGATGAAACATGGAATGAACGGGTAAAAGGAAACGAATCAAAGGAGCAAGAGTGACAGCATGGGGAGGTAGAGAGTGTAGTGTGCGTGGTTCCTCTTACCTAGCATGTCGCTACTATCTGTATCTCTGCGTATGTGTGATGGATGTAGTTGTAGTTGTATGTAATAAAGAAGCAGCCTTTACTCAACGTTATGTGCACTTCTACTTTGGCTTCATCGGTGATCTCGAAATGACCGACCGTGGGGCCTTGGTAAGGAAGCTTCGTTCATCGTCGTAACTTACCTCTACACTACATACACCCACAAGATAAACTGTAGGCAATCTGATCCAGCAAAGACAACGAAACACCCAATTCCATTCGCAAACATAACTCATAACTCCTACAAGGAATAAACAGTACAGAAACACTGAACCCTAGACATAAAACCATAAATCCAGTGAGCCCATCCATATGTACACAACTTACTAGCCAGCCCACCTCTATCACCCACCCCTATCCTCGCCTCCTTCTAGTCCACCACCAAACACCCTAGCCCATCCTAAGCCTCAATACTAGCAATAGTCCCCTCCGCAGGCTGCTGCCCCCCCATCATCTCCCTAGCCTCCCTCTCCCTTTCTTCCCTCTCCAATCTTTCCCTCTCCTCTTTTTGGCGTCTCTCCCTCTCCCGCCTCTCCTTTTCCTCCTTCTGATGTTTCCCCCTCTGAATATAATCGTGGTTTTCGATGGTGACCGACTTGGTCATGTGGTTGACCTTGTAGACTCCCACTAAGCGGGCGGCGAGCTCAAACATGTTGTTGCGCAGGGAGATGACGATGAACTGGGCGTTTTTGGTGCGTTCTTTTATGTAGGATGCTACGATTGAGACCTGTTTTTTTTTCACCCGGGGTGGTTAGCGGGGGGCTGGAAAGGGGAGGGGAAAGGGGGGAAGAAAAAAGGGGAGGGGGGATAAGAAGGGGGAGGGGGGATAAAAAGGGGATAAAAAGGGGAAAAAATACTCACATTCCTGAAATCCAACGCCGCATCAATCTCATCCATCACATAAAGCGGCGTCGGTTTATAATGATGCAACGCAAACACCAGCGCCAGACTACTCAACGTCTTCTCGCCACCGCTCAAATTACTAATATTCTTCCAGCTCTTCTTGGGCGGCATCACTGAGAACAAAATCCCCTCCGAGAAGGGATCCAACGAATCCACCAGCTCCAGCTCCGCGTTGCCGCCCATGGTGATCATCTGGTACATCTCCTTTAGTCTCAGGGAGATTGTCGAAAATCCTTCCATGAAGCCCTCCAATCGCAAACGGCGGAGCTCATCGAGCCGTTTCTTGGCGGCGTCGCGCTGCGAGACGGCGGACGCGAGATCGGAGGAGCGCGCGAGGTGCTCTTCTACGCGACGACGGTATTCGGAGAGGACGGAGAGGTCGATGTTCACGTTGGAGATCTTCTCTTCGAGCGCGGCGATCTCGCCTTTGAGTTTCTCTTTGGACATGTCGGCTAGCTCGTCGCGGGTGTAGCGGGGGAGTTCGAGGGGGTTGCGGGGTTTGCGAGGGGTTTTGCCGGTTTGTTGGCGACGTTTTCCCTTCTGCTTCTTGGGCGTTTTCTTGCGCTGGTGAGGTTCCTCGTCGTCTTCGTCGAGGGACATGGCTTCTGGGTCTTCGTCTTCTTCCTCCTCTTCATCTTCCTCGTCGTCTTCTTCGGCTTCGGCGGCTTCGGCTTCGAGTTGCGCTTGGAGGATGGAATCAGGGTCGTCGACGTCCATGGCATCGGGGTCGGCGGGTTGTTGAGGTGCTGCTGCGTCGCCGCTAGTGCCGCGCTCGAGATCTTCAATGTCTTGGAGGACGAGCTTGGAGAGCTTGTCTTCCCAGTAGCGCAGACGCTTCTGGTTCTCAGACAAGATCTTTTGGTTTTCCTCGAGCTTGTTGCGCATCTCGATTTCCACCGCCCTGGTCTCGTTGAGCTCGGCTGTCTTCGCATCCAGCTCCTTCTTCATAGCCGCCAACTCCTTTTTCTTCTCCTTCAACGCCTCCTGGGCCTCTTCGACACGGGTCGTAAGGCTCTCGGCAGTATCGCCCTGGTTCTGAATCTCCTCTTCCAGAGCCTCGCTTTCCTGAATAGCGTTCTGCAGCTCCTTGGATGCCTTGTTAAAGTCCTTCTCCAGCTTGTGCTTCTGCTTCTCCGCTTTCGCCATCTTCACCTCGGCGGCAGAAGTCTCCTCGTTTTGCGTGGCGATTTCGGCTTTGAGCGAGTCCACGGCGGCTTTCTGGGAGCGAAGCTTCTCACCACCCACCTTCATGATCTTATCCTGAAGGGCCTTGATTTCTTCCTCGACGGAGGACATCTCCTCGCGCAGCTTCTCGACCTCGCCTTCAAGCTTGGCAATTTCCTTTTCCAGGGCGGCGACGCGGTTGTCGTCCGTCTTGGAAGGCTGTTGCTCCTTGCTGAGCTCCTTGATACGGCGCTGGGCGTCGGCAAGGTTGCGCTCAGAGCTCTCAACTTCGAGGTTGATCTTCTGCATCTTGGTCTCGAGCTGGGGAATCATGGACTGGATCTGGCGCAGACGGGACTCGAGTTCTCTTTGACGGTCTTGGAACTCGTTGAAGGCCTGCTCCAATGTATCACGGTCCGCCTCAAGCTTGTCAACCTGCTCCTTGGTGGTGTCGGCCACAAGCTTGGAGGACATCAGACCCCTCTTCACTGTAGTACCACCACCGGTCATAGTACCTGACTTGTCGATGAGCTCGCCGGCAAGGGTCACTACTCGCCATCTCTTGGCGCCATAGGCAATACGGTTTGCCTGAGCGAGATCCTTGGCGACCAATGTGTCCTGGAGAGCGTGGTAGAAGGCGGGTCGGAACTTGTCGTCTTTGGGCTTGACAAGGTCAAAGAGACGAGGGGCGTTTTCGGGGGTTTGGATGGGAGACATGTCGCGGACTCTGAGCTTGTCCAAGCACATAAAGTTACCACGTCCGAGGTTGGTTTTCCTGAGATACTCAATGCATTGCTGACCGGCCTCGACAGTGTCGGTGACAAAGTTGTCGAGCGCACCACAGGCTGTAGAAATGGCAATGTCGTACTTCTGGTCGATAGCGCCGAGATTTCCAAGACGTCCATGGAACCCATCGATACGACCCGACTCCTTCATGCGCATAAGTGCAGTCAAGACGTTGCCCCGGTTTTGAGTAGCGGACAAGCTCGACCGCGCCTCGTCAGCCTTTTGGCGGGCATTGGAAAGCTGTTGTCGGTACTTGGGCTCCTCCTCCGCAAGCTTGGCAAGCTCAGCCTCGATCTTCTTGCCCTCCTTAATCAGGTTCGCTCTCTCGGCCTTGCACTGCTCCATCTCCTCCGCCTTGGCTGCTTGCCTTTCCTGGATGGCCACAATCTTGGCCTCCATCTCCTCAAGGGCCACAGTCCCGGAATTGGCCTTTTCCCTGAGAATAGCCAGCTCACTCTCGGCAACGGCAATAGCGGACTGTTTCTGGTTGATCTTGTCCTTCCATGGCTCGAGAGACTTTTGCTTTGCCGCAATCTGATCAGAGTATTTCTGCGTCTTGCCCTTGAGGCTCTCACGAATCGTGGCAAGTTCGGCCTCCTCCTCCTTGACCTTCTTCTCTAGGAAGACAATGTCCTTTTGGCGGCGCTCGATCTCCTTGGTGCAATTCTGGATGGTCTCCTCCGCTTCGACAGCCGTCTTCTCGGCATTGGCGATCGTCTTCTCAAGCTTCTTACGCTTGTCCGTCAAGAACTTCCGCTTCTCCTCGAATTTGACCCGTTCCTGCTCAAACTTGTTCATCTCCTTGACCAGCTGCTGTGTCTGCTTCTCCCAGGAGTCGTATTCCTTGCTACCCTTGGAGTAGGCCTTTTCCAGCTGCCTGATGAGCTGTTCGCTGCCGTGGTGCTTCTCGAGCTCAGCGTCAAGTTGTGCCTGCATCTGACCGATAGCCTCCTCTGTGACAGCAATATTGTCGTCGCATTCGCTGATGTATAGCTGGTAGAGAGCCGACTGCTTCAGAGCCAGTTCGTTTTCATCGCGAACATACGCCAGCGCCTTGTTCTTCTTGTCCTCGAGGCTGTTCCTTTCCTTTTCCACGTGCTGGACACGACCGCTCTTCTCCATGCAAATCTCGTTGAGGGTTTCGACCTCGGTGGCCGACTCGTCGATTGGTGTCTTGTATTTGGAAGTGCCGATGATGTCTTCTAGGTACTCCAGCAGACCGTCTTCGTGCTCGTTACCGGCTTTGGGCTTCATTTGGGCAATAGATTCGACTTCACCCTGCAGAATAAGGAAACGCTTATGATCCAGATCGACGCCACGGTCGCGGAGTAGCGTAGTGACGGTGGTGAAGTTGGATGATTTGCCGTTGATGTAGTACTGGCTCGAGTTGTTTTTGAAGGCTTTGCGCGAGATGACGAGTTTCGACTCGGGGATAACCTCGTGACCACCGCCGGGCTACAAATGTCAGCACAACAACTCCCTTTAAAGGATTCTTTCCACTTACCAAGTCCATGACTTCCTGGAAATGCACTTCCACCTCACAGTAGTTGAGATCTGGGAACTGCGCCGAGTTGTGGATCAAGGCCGAGATCTTCCCTTGTCGCATCTTGCTGGCACGGAAACCAAAGACGAAAAGCAACGAGTCGATGACGTTGGACTTGCCGGAACCGTTGGGACCCACGACCGAAGAGAACGAAGCATGGAAAGGGCCGACCTCCTGTCTACCGGCGTAACTCTTGAAGTTGACAAGCACAAGGTTGGTGATGACGATGCGTGGCTTCGGGCCGGTATCCTCGACGACGGGAAGAGCCATGGTTCGCGACTTGAGCACAATGTCCATGGGCTTTTCCAAAATGGTATCCATAGCCCTGACGGGCTTCTGGGCGGCCACCACGGTTTCATCTGCTGTCGATGTTGGCTGGGTATTGACGAGTGTCTCTGATGCCGCGGTCGCTGGAGGTGGTAAGTTGATGTGGGTCTGGGTGATGTCTTGTAGAGGAGCGGGTTGGCGATCGACGCGCTGAGTTGACGGAGAGCCTGGTGTCGGTGTCCCTTGACGGCTGGCTTGTTGCTGTTGCAACTCGAGTTGGTCCTGCATGATCTTTGCTGGCGATCTGCTGAGCCGCCGCACAAGTGTTCTACGCTTCCGCGGGGGTGACTGAATTTCTTGCGTATCCCGTGCTTCTGGCTCCGCGATCACGGCGGTTGCAGCGGGCGATACGGCAGACGCGACAGTCACATTGGGGTCGATGCCCTCCTCGATCGGCTCATCCTTCGGCTTGACGGCGGGTTCTGGGGCTTCGGGTTCGACATCGGCGAGGACACTCGGTTCGACACTAGGCTCTTCGCTGGGTTTGGGGGCGGCGTTCTTCTTAGGTCGTCCGCGTCTTTTTGGCGCAGCTTTTGGTGCCGGCGCTGGTGCTGTCGATGGTGATGCTGCTGCTGGTGTTCCTGCCCTGGGAGCGGGCGTGGCAGTCGATCTTCTGGTGCTGCGCTGAGTAGTCTTGCGGGCTGCTGAAGCAGGCGCGGGTGTGTAGTCCTCCTCCTCGTCATCTTCGGCGCCTCTCGAAGTGGTGTTCGCGATCTCGTCGTCTGATGAAGATTCTTCGATAATGGGGGCGCGCCTGGTTGCGGCGGCCCGACGCGATGGGCGCGTCGACATGGCTGATGTTCGTCGGTGGTTTCGGCTTGCAAATTCTAGACTCGATCAATTCGGGAATTAAGACAAAAGAACAGAACAGAATGCGCTGCAAGATGGGGGTATCAGACAACGAAGACGTGGAAGTTTATGGAAAATAAAAAAGTAAAAATCAAAGACGGTATTCACAGTTCGCAGTTGCGACAGACACAGAAAGGAACGCCCAGAAACTGTTCGCTAGTCAGTAGTCGCAGCTCCTTGCCCCGCCGCGATTGTTGACATTCAGGGCAGTTTTGACGGTTCTTGCAGTGTAAACAATCAGCCACAGCAGCCACAGCCAATGCAATTCGTGCGTTGCAGCGGACGACCCCTCTGCTGGATGCTCGCACCGTGTCGCGCTATCATGCGTGGCAGGTGGGTCTCTGTAACGAACATCGCGCTTACGAGTTCCTTATCGATAAGCCAGGCACTGCCAGGGCTGTTTCGTTAGCGCAGGTACAAATCCGGGGAAGGCTCCATTGATGTGCCCCGTTCTCCATCTTCAGCGCAGGGGCCTCGCTGCATATCCCAGGGCGGCATGACGGCATCCCTTCGAATTTCCATTTCCATTCAACACCATCTGACGGGAGTGCACTTGGACACTTCGACTGTACAACCCAACTCCGACATCACGATGCTCGACTACACAGAGTATAACAACGTGTTTCCCTCCCCGGGAATCATAAACCCCTATGACCACAAAGGAACCGGTGCCATCGAGACCTTCCGCAAGTCATTGGGCGGCGTCCTGTTTGTGGATCGCGTCCTAAGTCGGTTAGGCATCGGCCAAGGTTAGTGTAAAGGTTAGCAACCATGTCATTATAGCGCCCTTTATCGCTAACCACCACTGTAATACAGGGACTGCATATCCGCCCAAAGGAGAAAACGGCCTGCGCTCCCTTCACCAACAGATCTGCCAAAGCAGCGTCTCGTCGCTCCACAAAATATCAGTTCTTTACTATCTCCTCCTCGACCATGATGACATCCATCCAGGTCGTTCGCAGTGGGCGGACAGCTTTGCTGAGGAGACGGGGCTGCCGAAGAAGTACCAGATCCTTATGAGGGGCCTGTGGCACATGGATCGCAAGGAGTTCAAGGTGCGTTCGTTTGGTTATGGAACTGGACACCAAGATGAACAAACGCTAACAATCGCTGCTAAAAAGTACGCAATCGAAAACCTAACCCACCCTTCCCTCCCCACCGAATTCGCCGACGAAATCACCATCGCCCTCGTCCGCCATCCGCTCGCCAACAAGCGCAGCTCTACCAGTGCTAGCGATTACACCCTAGCTCTCGCCTACTTCCACGCCGCCCAGCCCGTCTTCACCTCGTCTGAAGCTCTCGAGCTGCTTTTTGGCGCTCTGGCTCGCACCAACGTCACCGAAGCACTCGATTTCTCGCGGCGCTATCCAGAGTGGACCCGCCAGCAGCTGTTTGAAAAGCTAGTGGCTTCCATTCTGGAGCAGCCGGAGAAGCTGGGACCGAGAGGGAAGGAGCTCGTTAGCGCGGCGTTGACGGGCGAGGAAGAAAGTTGGTTTCAGGAGTATTTGAGGCGTGGGGAAGGGAGAAAGGCGAAGGGCTCGAATGTGCTTTTGAGGATGAGGGACGTTGTGACGGGGAGGTTGAGCAACATTGCCGCGTTGGAGAACCTTGCTGGTCACCTGTGAGGCGAAGATTGGGTTACACAGTATTGGTATGGCTTTATGGCTGGGCGTTTTTCTGTCGAGAGATTGATATCTGGCAACGGCATAGCGACGGCGTCTGGGTATTTCTAGGTCTTGCGATGGGAAGTGGTAACGACGTTTATGACTGTTTACCGTCAATCACGACGAGGATGCTTTTTTGCTTCTAAAACTCATAATCACGAAGCGACTGAGTGTGCTCTTGGCGTTTCTGATTGGTCCTAATCAAACAATGTACAACGTGATTCTCCGCAGTTGGGTAGCAATGGAAGGCACCACTGAGGTGAGCGAGCTTCGTTGTGGCTTTTCATTTTTTGCTTCGTTTTCTCCTTCCCTCTTTCCACTCGAAGCTGTTACCGGAGAAACTCGTGCCCCACCAAGGTCTTCGTTAATTAAGGGTATTTAGCTGGCCCCTCGGCGTGTTCTTCTCTTCTCTTCAACTCAGACACACCATTCCTACTGATCTGCAAGCATTCTACCTCTGAACAAGTCCCGTTGCCATTGGAACGCCACGATGTCAGAGCGCCTGTGCGCTGTTTGCAACCTCATCTTTACCAATGTGATGCCTCAACCGAGGAGGACAGGGAATCCACATCACTCGACTATAGGCGACCTCCTTCAAGCGGCAGACGAGGGATGCTATATATGCCGATCGATAACGAAGAGTTACGAGTGGAGCGACATATACTACTTGTTCTCCAAAGGGTTTCCCATCACCTTCACAGAGTGGTCAAACTTTCAATATCCGGACCCTTTTCACCCACATGAAAACTTCGGAGGCACGGTTGTCACAGCCAACTGTGATATCGCTGATGAAGACTGTCGTCGCCGATTTAAGCAAACTATGAAAGATCTTGATGACATGAGGGAGAAATGGCTACCACGAATTTATCAACCTGAGTCGATGCATCCTGTTCTCGCCTACAACTTTAGCTTCCGATTTCATCTCCGGCCTATCAAAAACGGTAAGTTATACGCCCTCCAACCTGAAAAGACCAATAAAAGAGAAAGTGAGAGAATGAGAAACGACAACGTGATTGACTTGCGATATTCGAATTCAGAAGCAACTGGTGGCCATGACCATATAACGACACCTTCCTCTGTCCCGAGTGATCCAGTCATGATGGGTGTACTGAAGCATTGGTTCACAGAATGTTGCAACAACCACCGCTTCTGCCTCCCTCCAAACTTCTCTTTTAGTCCAACTAGGCTCTTGCTCATCGAGAATGAGCACTCTGCAAGAGTAGTTGAGACAAAAGACTGGACCGTCGATCATCCATATGTTGCTCTGTCGCACTGCTGGGGAAATGCAAACAGACTCAAACTCCAAAAGAGCAACATGGTGGACTTGCTCAAGCATATCAGCATCACAGAGTTGCCAACCACTTACAGAGAAGGCATATCTGTCTCTTTGGCGCTCGGTTTCTCTTACATATGGATAGATTCGCTGTGCATCATCCAAGACGACGAGGAGGATTGGACTAAGGAGGCGGCAATGATGAAGGACGTGTTTGAGCACTGCGCTATCAACTTGAGTGCCACCGCGGCAGCCGACAGCTCACAAAGCAATTTTAGACACAGGGATCCCACGATTATCCCGCCCCTGGAAGTTACCATTAGCTGGGGAGGGGAAAACCCTGAACAGTCAAAATTCTGGCTGGCGATTAACTGGGTGGACCTGAGGCGAGCAGATATTGTTCATTCGCCTCTCCACTCGCGAGCCTGGGTATTTCAAGAAGCGAACTTGACTCGGCGCCGCATTGACCTCGCTCGGTCGCAGATGTGGTGGTTTTGTCAACAGAACTGGGCTTCCGAAACGCACCGTTTGGGTGTGTGGGATGTCCATAAAAATGCATGGCGGCATGACGACGACGCCCAACAATATTTCAACATGCGTAAGCAAAGGGGCGATGATCATGACGCATTCTTATCTGTGTCTTCGCTAAGCAGCCGAGGCGGTCAACCGATTGTCGCGACATATAGTAAGACTTGGCCTGAGGAAGACCATCAATGCCATTGGCTTGATCAGATTCGGGTATACTCCAACTGTAACATTACCGAGACAAAAGACAGGCTAATAGCCTTCGCTGGAATTGCTCAACGCTACGCTCAAGATCGAGGGCGTAACCTCAATGACTACCTGGCCGGGATCTGGCGCCAAGAACTTCCTCATTCTCTTTGCTTCTCATCGTCTGATAGAAAACCATCCTACCGTCCGGACGGATATCGCGCTCCTTCTTGGTCCTGGATCTCGTTGGAAGGACCTGTTCGCCCCTGGCGCCTCAAAGATGGCAACCCATTGGTAATAGCGCCATTATGCAAGGTCGTTACCGCGAAAATCATCCATCAGTCCCAGCGTTATCAAGCTGGGGAGGTGAAAGGAGGCGTGATCTATTTGAAGGGCCGTTTAGTTGAACGGATTCTTGGCAATCAGGCACCCAAGTGGCCTAACGACAAAAGCATAAAATGGCTGGATGATGCTGACGTCTTTTGGGATGAACGTTGGGATGTCGAAGGTCTGGAATACCCACATCGAGAGTCTAAACGCGTTAGCTATCTCGAGCACCCTCAGGGCCAGCTTGATCAAAGGGAAGAGGGAATTGTGGACGGAGCGATACGAAAATCTCTCTTCTTCAAAGAAATAGTCGAGCTGTCCGAGCATCTTCGACTATTTATGCTCCCAATCGTAAGGGATATGGATGCACAATCATTTATATGTCTTATGCTATGTCAGACGTTGGATGACTCCAGGGCAGACAAGGACATCTATCAACGCGTAGGCATATTTCAAGTATCCGAATATAGCGCGAGAACGGAGTACCAGGCCATTCCCGTACGGGATGTCTACATTATCTAACATCGGTCTTTCCTCATTTCCTTCTTGTTACAGACAGAACCATCTCAGCAACATTTACCTTCATTTAAATTTCTTTACAGTTGGCAAATACCTGTATCTACTGTCTCTAGCCTATCGATCCAATACGTACTGATGCTGTCCCACGGCCACTACCAGTCTCCAGCTCCGCCCAATCCAGCAGCCTGGACACTATCCAGTCGTTGCAAAAACAGAGACGTGCTCCAACAGTCCTCAATATACATCAAACGTCCTCCCATCTGCTTCTCCAACAAACTATCTTGCATCCCATCAACGGATCGCCGATACCATGACACGGCCAATCCATATCGCTTACCTATCGGAACCCAGAAGTCTGTTCACCGGATTGGCTTTTCAGATGAGGAAAGCTCCAATTTTTTCATAATCAAGGGATTTTTCATAAATTAAAGCTATAGTAGACAGCTGTACGCCACTTTTCCTACTTGGTTGAGCGCTGTGGCAGACATGATCGCGGAGTGTCTTAGTAGAGAAACGTGGTGTTTTGCGTACGAACGACCATCCTTCCTTTTACATCTCAAAGTCTTGGCGCCAAGTGCTAGTGCAATACACATGGTTCCAGCTAATTGTTAACGCCAACCAAGTCCCAAAATTGCTGATTCCACGGGGCGGTCAAACCACCCTCTTCGGCACTGCATCACGATGATGCAGAAGGCACCACCCTGATGCAGGAAAGAGGCTACCTCTATGGAAAAACAAAGCAGGAACTGCCATCGACTGTGAGGGAAGGCAAAAAGGAAGGAAGGAAGGAAGCCATCAACTGTAAAGGAAGGAGCGGGGCCAGCGACAGGCAGAGGGAGGATGGCTGCTTCAAGCCGGGAGGGTGACGAGGAATGGGGACGGTATATAATCAGACAACTGTCCCCAGCTCGCTGCTTGCTTCTTCACTCTGGAATCAAGCTTTTTTCCAGCTCTTTATACCCCTAGTACCCTCCAACATGAGGTTTCCCTTGTAATGGCGGAGTGTCTACCTAGTGTTTGCGAGCTTCGTTGGAAATGGATGTGTGCACAAACCACATCCTCGATGTCGTTTCCACCACATCGCGATGTTGAGGCAAAAGTTGTTCGTGATCATGACAGCATTCCATCCTTCCGCCTGTACAATCTGTTCTTGAACTAACTTTCTGTCTCCCGTCTCTAGATGCCTGTCTTTGCCCCATGACGGGGTTCATGGAATCTGCCCTACCCCTGGCAAGCCACCAACGGGACCAACGGCCGCCAACGACGGCAACAGCGGGCAACGGGGCAAACAAGCAATCTATTTTCCGTGGAAACTAGTACCATGATTTTTTACACTTCGAACTGCTTGATCTGGGCGGCCGGGCTGCCACTGCACTTGACCTAACGGAACGGGATAGGAACGGGAAGTTTCCCAGGTTCGATCATCGCCTCCATGACGAGTCCCAAACAAAGCAATATTTTTGCGTCTTTCATCAATAAAGCTTCATTTCGGAATTCATTCAGTGGCATGTGGACGCAAATATCGAGTGTCAGTGAATAGATACAGACGGGAGTCGGTCGGTGGAGGTATAAAGGAAGCGAATCCCACCCATGTCTATCATAGGACTTGCTGCCTCTGACTATCCCACCCATGTCTATCATAGGACTTGCTGCCTCTGACTATCCCATCACTTCCAACCTGAACGATCTTTCACCGCAACACTCACCACAACGCTCACCATGAAGCTCTCACCCTTAAGCCTCTGGGCTGTCATCACCGCCCTCACAGCAGCAGCTCCCACGACCACCACCAACCCCAATGACCCATCCAACCTCACTTCGGAACAAGCCGTCTCCGCTTATTACAACTCCCACTCCCCCAACGACTCAACCGTCGAAAAACGCGCCACGTGCAACATAATTCCAGGCGACTCGAATCGCATGCTCGTTGACCAAGCAGTCATGTGCAAGTTCGCATTAGCCATGAGAGGATCGGACGAGGTGGTGATTCCGGAAGGCGGGGTGGACATTTGTACCAGAAGTAGTGGGAAGTTCTGGGTGACTAATAGTGGTAGTGGGGAACAGACGACTACTAAGTGAGTACCCCCCTTTCATTGTGGTGAAAATATAGTTTGTTTGGGGCTTGGGTTTGGATGAAGGCTTGGCTTGGGCTTGAACTTGAGGGGGGTTGTTGTGCTGAATGAGAGAGAAGATCGAAGTGTACTGTGGAGGGGAAGGGTGCGGGTTGATGGAAGGGATGGAACGAAGAGGAAAGAAGCCATAACAGTGACCGGATGAGATTTGCGAAAATGGTTGCTAACGAATGGCTGTGGGGCGGTGGTGAAGAAGAGAGATTGCCAGGGCTGCGAAGAAAATTATCGGTGAGTTTTTCTTCTCTGGCTGATATCCGAGACGGCGGAACTGAGAACCCTTGAGTTGCGTCGCATACACTGACGGTGTGGAACGCAGATGCGTGTAGCTCGGATGATAAGGTCTGGGTGGTCGGCACGGAGTCTGTGACGTTAACCGGTATTAATCTGGTGATCTCGTAGTGACGACAGCAGATGAGAGAAAAGAATAGCGGCGAGGTTTTGAGGTTTTCAAGCTGTTCGTTTGTCGCGATGACCAGCGGGAATAATGGGGAGAATATAGGATGAATCTGGAGAGAAGTTGTTATATGACTGTTCTGTATTGTTGACCTCCAGTTCATCTCATTAGCAAAGCACACCAGAATGAAGTTGGCTCACCGACTTCAGCTTCTCTGACATGAGCTCGAATTAGTGAAACCTCGCAGACTGGACGACAGACAAACGTACCTCTGAAGGCAGCCACAAAATCGTCTCATCGCCAACATCACCACGAGGATGATCCACCAGTAGAGGTAGGTAGGAGTATATAAGAAGGCCCATTTCCACCTCCCCATCCACAACTTCTCCTCTCTCTCATCATCAACCAACCTCACTGCCCTTCTACCACCTACCTTTGCCTCCATTTCTCACCAACCCACTCACTTACAACTCACAACTCACCAACCAGCCAAAATGAAGTTCTCCACCATCCCCTCTTTCGCCCTCGGCCTCCTCATCGCCAGCGCCAACATGGCCCTCGCCACTCCCATCAACGGCGACATCCCCTCCAGCTTGATCAACAAGCACCACAAGATCAGCAGCCGCCAGACCGGCTCTGTGGTCGACACCACCCCGACCTGCACGTCCGAGCCCGAGGGTTTCATGACCATGTCCGACGCGCGTTCTTGCCTCGACGAGATCGCCGCCAAGGGCACCGAGCAGCTCACTGTTCCGGCGCCTGGTGGAGTGCTCTGCGAGAGAAAGAGCGGCAAGTTTTGGGCGGGGATTGGTGGGGACCGGGAGCAGGTTGCTGCTGCGTGAGTACTTTTCCAACATTTGTATTTTGAAGATGACTGGGTGCTGACCGGGACTGAACGTGGGTGTAGATCCGACATCGCTGCTGCTGGAAAGCTTATCTTGGGTGAGTTACCACAACTTTCTTCAGTGTGAATATGTACAAGATTGCTGACAGAGAGACCGGACGCAGACGCCTGCAAGTTCGACGGCGTTCTTGGCATGCAGACCGAGATGACTGGTGGTGGAGCGTACGTGGCTACCAACGGCAAGATTTATGTCATGTTCTCCAAGGATGAGCAGGATGACTGAGTTTCCCGTTGCGGACTATTTCTGTATCGTCCTGGGTTGAACAAGAAACTGGACGGATAACGGATGGACAACGGATGGATCCCAGGAACGAAAGAACGAAAAGGAGAGTGGTGAGGATTAGGGGTATCACGTGGCTGGTCATGCGTCTTGACTGTCGTTACTACCGGGAGAGCTAACGACGGATGGGAGCTTATTTCCCCTTTCGGATTGCCCGGCTATCCTCGGCCGTGGTGTTTGCTTGCGACATCTTGGGGTAACACGATTCGGCTGGACGCGGATATAGAAGGGCAGAAACTTCAATGAATAATGGTTTGATGCCTCACATCTCGAGAAGAAAGGTTGTGCAATTGGTTGCTGGAAGATGTTTTCCGGCTTGTGATAATTGTTAGTGTAAATGCTTCTAAAAGCTCGGCGTTGTGGGGGAGTTCCATAACAGCAGCTCTCTCCGCATCTCCGGGGGAGAACACGACGTCATTTGCAGCTTCCCGCTGAAGCTCTTGCCGCTCTCCACCCAATTTTTGGACCGAGCTCACTGATAAGATTTCGATTCCACCGTGACATCTCGGGCGTTGTCACAATTGCATCTTTTCGAGCAGTCAACAACACCGCCCAATTCAGTCACAATGGCCGTCAGAATCGCCCTCCCGCGCAACACGACCTCGTCGTTCCGGCGCTTCGTCCGCGTCGCCGGCCGCTTCTATTCGACCGAGGCCCCCGCGGGCCCCATCATCCGGGTGACCAACCTTCCGGCGCCCAACTCGGGCCACATCCGCATTCTCGAGCTCAACCGCCCCGCCGCGCGCAACGCCATTTCGCGCGCGCTTCTGTCTTCGCTCCGCGACGAGATCGACGCCGTCCACTCGCAGTACGATGCCGCGACCGGCGAGGAGAAGCCCGTGGCTTCGTGGAACAAGCGCTTCGGCGGCGTGGCCGGCGAGGACGAGAAGGGCCCTACCCGCGCGCTGATTATCTCTTCGGCTGTTGACACCAGCTTTTGCGCGGGCGCGGATCTGAAGGAGCGCAAGGGGTTTACGCAGGAGGAGTGAGCTTTACCTTTTTCATTTTCGCCCTTCTTAACTTTCCCTAACCGAACCATCCGGATAACTAACGGATTCTTTTCCCCCCCCAAAAACAGAACAGCCGCCTTCCTCACCTCCCTCCGCACCGCCTTCACCTCCCTGCAAACCCTCCCCATCCCCACCATCTCCGCCATCTCCTCCATCGCCGTCGGCGGCGGTCTCGAGCTCGCCCTCGCCACGCACTTCCGCGTCCTGACCTCCAACGCCATCGTCGGCCTGCCCGAGACCCGACTAGGCATCATCCCCGGCGCCGGCGGCACCTACCGCCTGCCCCAACTCATCGGCATCCCGCGCGCGCGCGACCTGATCCTGACCGGCCGCCGCGTCAGCGCGCCCGAGGCTTATTTCCTCGGTTTGGCCGACCGCCTGGTCGAGGTCGCGCCCGAGTCCGAGGAGCAGGCCAAGGAGTGGGCGGCCATGGAGGAGGAGTCGAGGGGCAATATGGTGCTGAGCCTGGCGCGCAGGACGGCGCTGAGCGAGGCGGTCCGTTTGGCGCAGGAGATTTGCGAGGGCGGACCGGTGGCCATCAGGGCCGCGCTCAAGGCTGTGCAGGAGCCCAGCGAGATGGTGGAGAACGATATGTATCTGAGGGTGGTGAGGACGGAGGACCGCGATGAGGCGTTGGCGGCGTTTGCGGAGAAGAGGAAGCCTGTGTTCAAGGGAAGGTAAATGCGTCGCTATAGAGTGATGTGAGTTTTGGAAATACCATCATGATGTTCAAGTCAGATACCGAATGAATGACTGGAAGACTGGAAGAGTAATCGGGTTACCGGGGATTCTCCTGATGGATGGACCCTGGATGCATTTGTGCAATTGCTGTAACTTGTTTCATGTCCTGCCAAGTGTTAGAAGGCGTCACGGCTCCATCTGACACACTCAAACAGGTAAGGTAAGTTGAGGCTGCTGAGGCTGTGATGCCCCTAGTCAGGTATTTTTGGTGTAGCTACCCACTGAGTGGTAACGTCATTGAGTCCACCAGAGAGGGCCCATCAAGGTGCCAAGCTTTCGACATGGGTGACAACCACGGTACTTGACAAGTTGCGATCTACCGCTCTGGGTCTCGATCCGCGCCGGGAAATATCGAAAGGGGGCTTCCAAAGCTTTGACAGGTCTTTGTAATGTTATCGTCGTGTTACCATGGTTGGCGTGACGGTGTTTTGTGCTGTGTTTTGGCTTGTGATGGTTGCCATGTGAAAGTGTACATGCGGTGTATCCTTATCATCACCACTCCTAATCAGGCGTTGAATACACAAACCTCAGTGCTGTTTCTGACAGATTTACTTGCATCATAGCTTTGAGATCGTGGAGCTATCCAGATCTGTCAGCTTGTCAAGCTGTCAAAGCCGTCAAGGTGCAGCTGTCTCCGGCGTTCCATGCTTGTTTACATGCGAACCATGATCGTTGGCGGTGGAGTAGCAAGTGGAAGCGTTTCTGTCAACCAAGGCACAGGAACTTCACAATTTGGACAATTTGGACAATTTCAAAGACCAGTTGAAGATCTGGACCAAAGAAGAACAAGCTGACTGAGAATTGTGCAAGGTACGTACCTTCAACAAAGGGGGAGGCCAGAGCAGCTTCCCCGCCAAGAGGACGTCATTGGCCTGCAGGGGTTGCACCCACAATACCTATGACATCACCACAACGGAACGGTTCATCACTGAGAGGAAGGAACGACAAACACCTTTTTATAAGCACAACATCTTCCATCTTAAGACGGTTCCTTCTTCCCCTTCAATTCAGTCACACAAACACATTCAACTCCTAATCAACTCTCAAACAAACCACGAGAACAACCACGAACCGAATCCCAAGAGAGGATCTAATCTGAACAACAACAACACCTGAGACACCACACACATAAACACAACACACAAATCATCACAATGTCCGCCTTCACAATCGCTACTCGCAGGGTCGCTACCCAGATCCCCCGCGCTGCCGCCGCCTCTGCGCCCCGCGCCGCTTTCTCTTCCTCCGTCACCCTCCAGAAGTCCATCGCCGAGACCGTAAAGGACACCCTCAACACCGTCAACCGCGCTGTTTCCGACAAGGCCCTCGATGGTATTGACATTGGCTGTACGTAACTACCAATCCTCCTTCCACACACCCTCTTCTCTCATTCAAACAACACTTACTAACATATCCCCCCCCCCAATTCACAGCCAACGTAGCCTCAAAACTCAAAGAAACCGCCGACTCCCTCACCAACGCCACCCCCGGGGACGTCAAGGGCAAGGCGTCGGAGCTTGCAGGCGAGGCCAAGGGCAAGGCGAGCGAGCTCGCTGGAAAGGCCAAGGGCGCCGTCAACGAGGCCACCTCGGGCAACGTTTCGGGCACCGCCTCTGAGCTTGCGGGAGAAGCCAAGGGCAAGGCTTCCGAGCTCGCTGGAAAGGCCAAGGGCGCTGCTTCAGAAACGCTTGGCAAGGATGTAACCGGCAAGGCGTCGGAATTGGCTGGTGAGGCAAAGGGCAAGGCGAGCGAGCTCGCTGGAAAGGCCAAGGGCGCTGCGAACGAGGCGACGAGCGGGAACTTGTCCGGTGCTGCTTCTGAGCTGGCTGGTGAGGCCAAGGGCAAGGCTTCTGAGGTCGCTGGAAAGGCCAAGGGCGCCGCTAACGAGGCTGCTGGTGGTGATGTGCAGGGAAAGGCCCAGGAGCTCAAGGGACAGGCGAGCGGTAAGGCCAGTGAGCTTGCCGGTAAGGCGAAGGGTGCCGTGAGCGAGGGACAAGGGAAGGCCAAGGGTATGGCGAAGGAGACGGAGAAGATGGCCAAGGAGGCCGGGAAGCAGTCTGAGTTCTCTTAAAGGGTGCAATTGAGAGAAGGAAGGCGTGTGTAAGATGGGATACCTCTGCATTTGGGATGAACAGGACCATTCAGTTTCACAAGGATGGGTGATAAAGGGAAGGAAGGCGTTCAGGGACGCAGCACAGCAGTATTGCATCATGATGACTATTACGAAGTTTTCCTTTTAATCAAGAGTCGAATTGTAATATTATTGCATTTCACCTCACTTTCTGCTGCAGCCTTCAAACGTGAACATATGTATCTGAAGTATCAAAATGTATCAGCGCACAATTCCCAACTTCCTATCAGAACTGCCCGACAGGCAAAGGAAGCCAGGAAACAAAAAGAAGCAAAAAGCAGACATCCATCAGCAAGTCGATCCGTGCCGACGGGTGACTTCCGTCTACTCCGCTTCTTTTCTCCCACCACTTGTACTCTAGGCACAATTTCCCACCAAGTGAACGCTGGCAGTTTTCCCCTTTTATTGCTTGTTTTGTTGTTCTTCACCCAATCCAAACCCCGCGAAGGGTATGGGCGGGATCGAAAAACGAAACGAAGCGGGGAAAAGCTGGTGTTTGATGTACCGCTCGGAATACAGAGCTTGGAATCAAGGATTGATCTCGCCTTGTGCTCCACCAGAACGTGCGGAATTTTGGGGACAAAGGTACGGTAGTATGTGGGATATGTGTTGGTTAAGGTTAAGTAAGAAAGAGCAAGGTGGGTAAGAAAGGGGGTTGTAGCTCAAGCTTGGAAGTGGATGTGTAAGAAAAGTGCTGGAAGGGGCGGATGTGAAAGGTGATGGGGAGTAACCCCAATGGGAAAGAGAGAGAAGAGAGGAAGAGGAAGCTGATATAAATAGGTTAGCTAGCACACGAATGTCATGGTGAGCAAAAAAAAAAAAAAGGGGGGGGGGGGGGGGGGGGGGGTCAAGCGAAGCAAAGGGGGTCAAGGTAGGTATGCAGAGATGCAAATGGTCCCCGCCCAACTGACGATTGACGATGCTGGTATTTTCTTCGTTCAAGAATGTCCTATGCATGATGAACGCAGAAAAATCCTTCTCCTTTAGGTAACCAGTTAGCATTGTCGGGTATCTGTACACAACTTCCAAATTCCTCCATTCGTCTCGTCCCCTAGGTAGGTTACTCGGCACATCGTTGCTGTTCTCTTCGTAGGGCAGACCGGTGGTGGTGTAGGTAGTCAGTCGGCTGGTCGTGTGATTCGGGTGTACCGCGTCTTCAGTTCGTTGTTATCGCGTCTCACAGATGTGATGCTGTCGACCTCGAACGCTCACTTCAGCCCTCCTCAAAAAACACCCTCTTAGTCCCCTGCTTATCCCTCTGACTTTCCAACTCCTCCAACTCCCTATCAATCTCCATAATATCCATCAGCTCCGCCTCGATATCCCTTCCCTCCGCCTCCGACTTATCATCCTCCACGTCCGCGGCAAAGTTAAGGTCATTGATGAACAACAGACCTGGATCGCGGCCCTGGCTCTGGCTCTTTCCTCCCCCAAAGGCACTCAACGCCACAGTTTCCTGTGTATCAGCGGCTCCTTCCTCGTCAATCTCTTGTGTCGATCCAGCACCGTCAAAGCTTGCGCTCAGGGATTTAGGTGCCTCCAACGCCTTGGGTCTGAGCAGTTTCTCGCCCCTCTCTGGACGGGCCAAGCTGAGATTGAACGCCACGGAGCTGGGCTGTTCGGGCTTGGGGTGCGCGATGATCGCTTTGGCGGTGCCGTGCGTGAGATCCAGCCTGGCCTTCTTACGGGCAGGTAGAGGTATCAGACGGCGTTCTGTGGATGAGGAAGCACCGGCGGCCGCTGCTGCGGCGGATTGATCGAAGGCATCTTCGCGTTCGTGGATGACTACCAACCTACTTTCGCCTAGCAAAAGGGTTTCGATGGGTAGTTGCTTGCCTTCTGTTGACTCGGTGAGGGATCCGGTCGAGCGGGGGATCGCAGTCGTGCTGATTAGCCGCTCGCCGAGCAGACCGGCGTTGACGTCCGTTAGACGCAGCATGCGCGCGCTCGGTTGCGAGCTGCTGTTCCAAAGGTTGCCTCCGGTTCGCTTAAGCTGGGCGTCCCAGAAGCGGGAGAGGATGGGGATGGTGCAGGCGATAGGGTTAGTATGGTCGGCGCCGGTGTTGGAGAGCCACAGGATTGCAGACTCCTCGCCTAAGCCGTTGCGAGGGAGGGGAAGTTGGGAGATGTAGACGCCGCCTTTGATGGTGGCGAGCTTCTCGGGGGCGCTGGCGGTGGTGGAAACCGCCGAGGGGACGATGAGGGGTGCAGATTTCTGTGTGGTGGTAGGAAGGTTGCGCTGGGGCTGAGAGCCGGTGGTGGTTCCGTCTAGGTAACCCGAGACGCTGAACTGGGTGATTGCTGACCCACGGAGGCCAGAGTTGGCCTTGGTAAAGAGACCGGCTGAGGACGCAGTGGTCGGGTTGGCGTTATCGATGTCCCAGATACCCCACTGACCATCGGCCAGCAGTACGAGGATCGCCCGGCCGTGGGCCATCCACTCAGCGCCGACGACGGGCTTGCGAGAAGTGGACATGCCCGTCCCGCGGGCAAATGGCTGGTAGAGGGAGACCAGCCATGAGCCCTGGGCAGGGAATGGGCCCTCTGAGGTATCGTCAGAAGGAAGGGACGGGATGGAGTAATCGTAGATTCGCACCGCATGAGCCGGGTCTACAACGAGAAGCTGTGTGATATGCAGCGGGTTGAACGAGATGCCGCCAAGTGGTGAGGGGAGGTACTCAGTCTGGAACGGCTCAACACGAGCGGTGGTGCCGGGCGTTGCGTCCAGGGGAACATCCCAGAAGCGCAGGGTGCCGCTGGCCTCGCGCGTGTGTGCTGCAACAATGGCACGGGTTACAGACCCCTTACGGCCCAGTGATGACTCCGACCCTAGCTGCTCCTTCACGAGTGTAATGGCTACTCCTTCCGAAGGTTTGCTCTGGCCTGCTAGCAATGTGAGAGTGTCCCCCCATGCACCCTTGCCCGCATTTCCAGCGAGCAGGCTGTTCTTCAGTGCCGGTCGCGCCTTGCTCTCGTTTGATGGAGGTGTCAATGGTAGTGTTACGACAAAGACGTCGCCGTTGGCGCATGTGACCGCAAAGACGATGTTCTCTTTCAGGATTTGCGCTCCGTTCCAGGCTGCGTCTTCGAAGGTGCAGGTGGGCATGGGTAATACGGCGATGTGATGGACGGCCGTGCCAAAAGCGAGGTCGAGGGTTTGGACAATGTCGGCGAGCGAGGAAGCATCGGTAGTAACGGTGTCGTCGAACTCGGGCTTGTCCACGAAGGGTGTAGATGGAATGGCCGGACTCTCGTCGTCCGAGTCTATGATCATAACGGCGTCTTCCGGCTTGGCCCCATTTTGCGCCGCATCTGCTGCTGTCTTCGATGTCTTGAGTTTGCGACCGCCGCGCCAAATCAGAGCGACGCCATTTTCGTGGCCGTAGATGAGGACGGTGGCGCCTTGGGGAGTCTGGACGGGGTATGTTTTGATGTCGTACACTCGGCTCTTAAGGGGGTATCTGATACACTGAAGTCAGCTTGTATGTCTTCCTGTGTTGAAATAGTGGTAGTGAAGGACTATGCGCACGTGAACTGTGTGCTTTGCGGCGTGCGCCGTGTTCTGGGAGTGGTCGACTGCATCGTCGAGAGTCGAGAAGGTCGACAAGAAGCGAGAAAGAGAAATCAACAGAAAAGAGACGGATGCGCTATTGGAATGTCGTTATCATGGCCTTATTACTGGGGTATTATGGCGTAATGGAGTTGTAGAGGGAGGCGGTATTATGGTGTGAAAGAGTGGTTGGCGATGCTGATGGTGTTGGTGTTGGTGTTGGTGTTTGATCTTGGCTTTGGAATCAGTGGAATGCGGCCGAAGCTCGACCATTCTGAAAATCATCGCGTCACAAACGCGCAGGAGCTTGGACCATCAGAGCTATGACATGACAGCACATCTGAAAGCGGTCTGTGCGCTAAACTCGTTTGCTCGATGCCAGATCACGTGGAATAAGAAAGCACAGACCAACTCAAGCAGGACGTCGTGGATGTCCAATGTTGGGCCTCGGCGACACTTCCCGTCCTCGACTTTCATCGTCGAACAACAACCACCCCGTCATCCAACAAGATTTTCTCAACGTCTCAACACAAGAACTGGAGTTGACAAAACGATTTCTCCTCAATGCCCAAGCTACTGCATCTAACTCGGAAAAGAACACTCCCCTACTGCCTCGTCATTGACATCTTCTCCATGGTGCCCACCGCTTTCAACCGATGAACAGAGCTCTATGCGATGACCTCTGCTAAATCTGAAACATTCTCTTACCTTCTTCTCACCTTCTTCTCGCCTTCTCACCTTCTTCTCACCTTCTCACCTTCTTCTCACCTTCTCACCTTCTTCTCACCTTCTCACCTTCTTCTCACCTTCTCACCTTCTTCTCACCTTCTTCTCACCTCAACCTGCTACTTTTCGTTCCTCATCTTCTGTTATTCTGAACTTCTCGCCTTGCAAGATTTCGGAGCAATGACACGCACTAAACTCTCCTTTAGACCCTCGATCTTTCGTATAAACCAACTCTCAGGCGCCGTCTTTTGGATATGTCACAAAAATTACTGGCAATGACACGGAACCAAATTTGAGACTGCAGTCAGATTTATTTTGTTTCGAAAGAAGAACCAATGATCCGGATCAAAGCCAAACAGACAACCATCCCTTCCAGATCAGTCACTCCCAGCAAAATACTGGGAGATCATCCCCAACACCCAGCCAGCCAAATCAAACCAGCCAGTCGAAGAGGACAAGAGCAACACAGACCCAAGTCATGCACTCATGTTATCTTTTGGTATCGTGAGAAGAAGTCGTTTCGTTGTTTTGTTGTCGACAAGAGACCGCTAAGTGCAGGCAGTGCAGATGGCAGCAGCGGCGTTGATGACAGTGGTGGCAACGTCGAAGCCGCAGCCGGAGAGAACGCAGCCGAGAGCGGAAGCCTGGACCTCAGCAGACCTGGAGCACTGGCAGGCGTAGCCAGTTCCAGTGCAGCCGATGGCGGAGGCAGCAGACTTGATGCAGGTGGCCTATGAAAGTGTTAGTCCCAAATCCCGAAAGCTCGAGGCAAGAGAGGGAAGACATACACCGCACTCAGGCATGAGGGTGGTCTGAGGGCAGTCCTGGGCCATGGCGACGGCGCTAAAGAGAGCGAGGGCGATGGTGGTGAACTTCATTTTGAAGGTTGTTTGGGGGGTTGTTTGGTTGGTTGGTTGGAAGTGTTGGAAGTGAAGAGGCTGTTGATGCTGATGATGAGAGAAGAAAAGTCGTCAATGAGAGCGGATGACAAGGCCTCTTTATACCTTTTTCGTCGACTCCTTGACTCCTCATCCAACAACCGCAACTAGGAGACACAACAACACCGTCAATGAAGCACCGAGTTGCACATGGCAGGACACGATCGGCCTCGGCTTCCCCAGCCTTAACTTCTGACTTCTTCACGATGCCGGATGCCTCAACAACAACGTGCCGCCCGTACACACAGTGTTGGTGTAAGGTTGCTTTGCCACTAGCGCCGACTTGGGTAGCAACACCAACCGTATCACTTACGAGAGGCTCTCCTCCTCTGAAGGACCAAGGAGGGGTCTCGTTCACGATGCAGATCTTTCTTCCCTATACTCCACAGTCCCCTGAGGGCAACGCAGAACTAACAAGTGCCATCCATGAGTTGATCGAGTCGATCATGATTGGTGGGCCGCCGGGCTTACCCGTCCTTGCCGTTGCACTATAGACGGGAGCAATGCTTCCTCGCTTTGCTAGCTTCCCCGCAAAAACCACGCTTGCAAGACTTCGGGTTGCGGGGGAGCTTCCGCTTTCTTTCGGGGGGTGGTGACATCGTTTGAGATCCAAGTGGGTCGGATCTTGTCAGCTCCTTGTTCAACGTCAGCCATTGTGGCATTGTGTCCGTGTTGGGGGACACTGGGGGCCACGAAGGGAATAATGAGGTTACATCAAACTTGGAGTTGAAGCATGTTATTGGTGAAGAGGCCAAGGGAAGTTTCCGGCCTCCTCGTTCGAGCTGCCTCTCTCAGGCACAAGGGGCGCAGGATCCAATCTCAACACAAACGGGTTTGCCCGGAGAAATGAATGCAAGTCTGTCCCGTTGTAAGACACCTCTAGGCGCTTACGTACTATTCTTGACCTATTTTGCTTCTGTCCTTCTTTTCATCCTTTCTTCATGTGATTCTGCGAGGCAAGTTGTCTGTGTGAACAGCTTTTCAGTTGAGGTATCAAGGGCATGCCAGCAGAAGCGGACAAGGGATCTTCAAGATGGAGTCAAGTCCATCCAGTCTGCCGTCCACCCGATAAACCTCTACGAGATCTGCACGCTCTGGACTTGTGGTCCAGCAGCCAAGTGGTGACGATCACCTGTCAGAACCTCCGTCAGAACCGCTTCAATCCCCTGTCGCTCACTTCTACTCACCACAAGTTCCCTGTTCATCCAGCCGCTGCCCTGACTGGCTAACAACTGTGGAGAAACCTGTTTGGTTGTTTGTGTAGGACTGGTGGGTTGCGGTTGGACCGGCACCTGGACGACAAGAACGACGTAGCTTCATCGATGTTATGAAGTCTCAGTGCTACAATCCCCGCTCCTCTGCAAATGCAACCGGGAAAAAAGGCAGGCGAGCAGTGTGAAGAGTTTGAAGACACTGAAGGACCTCAACGCCGAGGTTGCCAAAGAGGTTGAGAGCACAGAGTTGGGGATGACAACAGCATGTGAAAGGATTGCAACATCGGAGTTTGTGGCTTTGTGCGAGTTGCACTTCGCTGGTGAGTCTCTGTCAGTTCAACCCAAGTCAACCCGCCGTACTCAAACCGTACTCGAACCAGGTACGTCTCACAGGCCCTGGACCTGGTCTACGTATGGTGGCATTAGGGAGCTGGCTTATGAAAAGTCGAGAATGTCGGCCAACAGCGCTCTCTTCAGAGAGAGACGAAGCTCCCAGCCTCTCCCACTGAACAGAACAGGGACGCGCTCACGCACCACGCTGAGATTAGCAGGTTATTGAGGTCACGACAAATCTGGCAGCACGACGGAAGGACGACTCATTGTCAACAAGACAACATGCACAGAAGGCAAAACCTCTTCTCGATCTTTCAGCAACAAGAAGCAAGCTGCGTGAAAGGTTTGTGCTGCCTCTGTCTTCAGGATTTTAGTGGGTAAACCTAGATGCGGTCCTTGATTGAGATGAATATTTTAAAGGAAAGATAGCCGAAACGCAAAACCAACGTAAGTCAAAGAGCATCAACGAAAAAGTACCAAAGAGAGTCAGTCCTAACAGGTCCTAGCCCGTTGTCTTCAGGCTCCACCTCCACCGTCACCATTAGAAGGCCTCCAGATAATTTCCCCATACATCCGTCACAGTGGCGCTATATCCTCGTCTCAACCCTCGAATGTCCAGTCCTCAGAGTCCTGGCCCGGCTCCCCATCTTCGGCATCCAAGTCAAGGTCAGAATCATCTTCCTCACTCATTTTGTCAAGTTCATTCTGAAGCAGTTCCATAAGTTTCTCCTGAGTATTCTCGAGGACTTGTTTCACGATCTGTATTCAACCCGAAGGCCCCGTCATTAGCGCCCTTCCTTTCTCCTGGCCTTGGTCTACTTACCTTGTCTCTGAGTAGGTCCTTGGCTTTCAAGTAGTTACAGCAATGAGGGAGGGAGAAGTTTTCCATCGCCTTGGCCATGGGTACGGAGAGCTCGCAGCCTGGGTGAGCTGGGTCAGGAGGTGGAACGAGGGTTGTTCCATCGGGTCCCATTATGATTCTCGTGGCTCCCGTGGCTCCCGTGACTCCTGTGGTTCCTGTGGCTGTGGTGTCTGCGATAACCGGAACCGAAGCCTGGTTGACACTAGGAGATTGTTGGGTTGGCACTTCAGCAGTGGCAGTGACAGCGGCAGTGGCAGGAATGGGAGTCTTGTCCGTGTCCTCCAGAGAAAGCCTGGCGTACCACTGAGCCAGAGCAGCCTTTTCGGATTGCTGGGCGCGCAAGTATGCAGGGTTGGGATGGTTCGGATTAACGTATAACATGTGTTGCTGTTGGCCTTGAGGCCAATGGGCCACATGGGCGTGAGCCTGAGGCAGAGCTCTGCTCCTTCCGTGGGCATCATACACTGCTCCTGGGTTAGGAGGCGTTACGGGAGGCGTGACCATGCAAGGCGGGTATTGGCTCCAATTAGGCTGATGGTGGTGAACCATCCCAAAGTGTCCGGCCATATTCTGCTGAGATGCCGGGAGGATGAAAGCCGGGTGAGAACCGGGAGCGGGCATCCATCCGTTTGGGACCATGTTGGCCGGAACGGAGACGAATCCTTGAGGCACCGAAGCAGCATAGATGGGCCGTTTGGAGTCTGCCGGCCAGGGACCACTGCTGTGGTCCTCCGGATTTGGGGTGATGTGGTGACTGGGGGAACTCATTGTTGTCGGTAGGTGAGTTCGATATCATTAACACGAGGGCTCCAATCCTTGGCGTCCCGGGTGGTTCAAGTGGTTCGGTTATCCTGGCGGTAGTTTCTCCAAGGGCGATTTTGGCGTGACGGAGATCCAATCAGCGGAAAAGGCTGGCAAGTGGTGGTCTGGCTCGTTGTCTGCCCTTGTTAGGGTTGCTTCGGCGAATAGGACTGGTCTGTCAAAGGCGAGTATTGGAGGATGTGTGAGAATGTCGAGAAGGATACATGAGAAATTCCGGGATATCCCCCGCTTTTATCTTCATGAAGAAAGAAATCCAGTGAGATATCGGGTAAGTACTTAGGACTTGGAAGTTTGGAACATCATCCTGAAAAGTTTAGGTATCTGACACCCAACCACGTGGGAACAGATGCCCTTGACGTCGCTAATCTCGAACAGACAGCCTTTGTTGCGCAAAGATACAGCCATGCATCATGGAATAACACAGTACCCGCTAGGTGCGAGACCCTGCTGTGTGTCAGGAGCACTTTCGTATAGGCCAGCACCCAGGAACGTGGCCGGCGTGACGCCGAAAAAGCCTTTAATGCGAAAGAAAATTGTTTCTCAGTCGAGGCTCTCATATGATCATCATGTTACGGCCTTGTGCTGGTGCAAGTGTAAAGCCTGGCTGGAATCTTGAAGAACTCCACCAATCGCATCGCTCACTCGCTCACCATCTCCATGCCGCTCTCGCCAACACCAAGTGCGGCAATTGCTCTGGCCTAATTCCCAGATTCTTTGGCGATAAGCACCGGTAGTTGATCGACCGGGACAACCCTAGTGAACCCGGGAAAGCAGAACCAAAGAGAGCGGCGCGACGCCTGACGGAATGCGAATTGCCTAGCGTGAAAGAGATGGATGGATCTGCTGAACGAGCAGCTCACATTGGCATCGAGCCTACTATCAGCGTGCCGCACCGCCATTCGGTCTCTCAAGGCTACGATGCAGTTCCGATGGAGGATGCGAGGATATCTTTGGCTTTGTGGGTTGAGGCTCCAAAAGCCAGGCTTGAAGCCAAAAACTAATCCCTGTACCCGACCAAACTGGGGGTGCTGACACGGGCCCCCACCCAGGCTTAAAGCCATCCTTAACCCCCATCTCTTGGCGGTAACAACGGCGAGGTGCTTGGCTTTAAGCCTGGGCTTCAAGCCTGCTTCATGGAAGGCTTGAAGCCTACATGCGTGTTGGCATTGCGCCAACGACCCATTTCGAGATTACGTCGAATCGATTGGCTGTAAGGGTCGTACAGTTCGCGGGATTGGTGGCCTTGTAATTCGCTGGGCCTGAAGCCTGGCATGCCGCCGGATGGTTGGTTTGCATAATGGAATGATGCTCTGTTGGACTGGCGATTGGTGCTGACATGCTTCTACTGATAATTACCTCTATGGACCAATCTCCAGCTCAAAAGGGTTTGCCCGGCATGCTGAAACGCTTTCTGAGCAAAGAGCTTATTCCCACGGCATCAACCCACGCTCTCATCCTTCCGTACACTACCTGGGCATCTTTCGATCCACTCGGCTCACTGCCCGCTCGTGGGACGTCATGATAATCTGGGTAGAATCGGCTCTAGTGGGCGACTCCCTCATGGTTTGATGGGTCTGGATCTCCGAGATGTTTCCGCGCAACAGCCGTCCTCATTCAATCGAGCTGTCACTCGCTTCTCGCGCATCGGCGCGTCAAGCCAGGAAAATGCCAGGCAATACTCCGGTTTCCAGTCATCTCTGGGCTACAGCTGAATTGGGTTGACCGACGGATGCGCTGGATGCTTCCTTGTTAGGTGTCAACCGAGGTCAAATATAAACATGCGTGGATGTTAAGTAGGCCGTGTCACCATGAGGCTCTGTCGTGCATGTCCTGAAGACTTCAAGCTTTCGGTTCTTGAGCTTGAGAGGCAGGTGGGAAATCGGAGAAGGACACTGGGAAGCACAGTTGTTGTGCTTCCCACACCGAGAATGTCATCTAGTCGTAGTTACATGCATATATGAATGATGCCTGGCCCCCATCCTTGTGGTCATACAAGTAGAACCAGACATCAAATTAATCACGAGATAACACGCCATCTCCGTTCATACTTCTACCGCGGCTCATATCCCAAAAACCTTGACTACCTGTACCTAGGGGTAAGATGACGCCCCCTAGTTACGCCTACAACAATGGTGGCCGCTTCTCTGAAGATGACGGCCAATTCCATCATTCACCGGGGCCTTCAGTCTCACCACCTCCTCCATACCATGTGGTAGTGGCCGAGCGACTACGCCGGGCTTCAGCTTCCCATTCTCAGGGCCAGAGTCCTCCAATTTTGACTGCATTCCGAACGCATCAACATGGGACTCCAACCCAAGGCCACGTTACCTCCGTCTCTCCGGAGTCCGCTTACGCAGCGGTCCTGGTATCTGAGATGGCCGCCATAGAAGGTCTAGTTTACCACCACCTTGTTCAGGTGCCATATCCAGGGGCAGGATATCCTCCAGGCTCTCCTCCACTTCCGCCAGGTTTCCCACCACCACGGTCACCACACCAAGCATCCGCACACCTCGTACCTCAACCATTACCAACGCATACCGGTCGAGATCCAGGCCCTGTTGTCCCATCATCCATCCAACCCAACCCTCCTGACCCTCCTGTTCCGGTTCAACAACCCACCTCTGCCCTTACCTCAACTCCTACTCCTACCTCTACGGATACGACTCGCACCGAACCATCGTGGACTCCAGAACAAGACCGCCTGCTTCTACGGCTTCACAAAGATGAGCATCAATCGCACTCAGATATCTCAGCGGCTCTGGAGGACGTGTTTCAAGTGAAGAGAGATACGGATGCCATTGCCAAGAGGTTGGCACGGTTAAGGGCAAGGAGTAAGGTCTGGAGTGAGGACGTGAGTTTCTTTCTTCTTTTCCTTTTCCCTATTCTAACATCCCGCTGTTCTAGCAGCCAGCCAGTGGGCAACTTCACTCACTACTCATGTGTCCGCTCAAATTGCTAACGAACTTGACCCCTTGCCCTCTAGAAACTCAAGCAAGCGGCACAAAAGTCTCTACAAAGCTTCAGCTCAGTGATGCAAGAGGAACTGGTCAGCAGCCTCAATGATGACAACAATGAACAGTCTGTTGAAGTGAGACTGGCAGTGAGGTTGGAGCTGGAGAAGATGTTGGCACAGGGAAATTTGACCAGGACGATGCAGGAGAGGATGGTGAGTGAGCAGAAGGAGAGGAGTGAGCGGTATAGGACGGCGCTGGGACAGAGAGATCGTGGTCGGGAGCGGGTGGATGGGGATGGGGATGGGGATGGGGATGCCGCTGGGGATCAGGTTGAGGACTATGAGATTGTGTGAGGCTTGTGGTTGGAATTTGGGCTTGGAGGGCGGATGCGCTTGTCCTGGGTGTCTTCTTCTTTTCCGGTTCCATGTTTTTCTCCTTCCTGTGCTTATTTTCCTCTCTCTTTCTTTTTTTTTGTCTCTCTTTCTCTCTTCCTTCTTTTCTCCTGTTTTCTCTTCCCCCCCTTCCCCTGTGATGACCGGAGTTCGCGCATTTCAGTTTCCTGGTTCTTGGCGCTTTAGGGCATTTGGGGTATAGGAGTAGAGGTAGTCTGGACACTGGGTATGGATTGGGCTTGGAGTTTTTCGGAGGCGATTCTCGGCGTGTTTCTGGGTATTTGTGAGCACACGACACAATATTGATGCATCAGGATAGCATACCTTAGATAGACTCTAATAGGAACATACGGAACTGCAATATGATCGGTCACTACTTCTACTTCAGCTTTGAGCCTAAGAGGTGCGCAGTCGGGTATTGTCGGTTTTGTGTTGGATAAGGCAGCTGGTCACGGGATTGGACGAGTACGTCTACACACATTGAGTCGTTCATCCTCCAATCCAAGACAATGCCTCAAATCCGCTCCTCCCCGGAGTCCCGGACGCATCGCGGATGACGTTTGACTTGTGCAAGAAACGTGGGCTGGACGCCGTTTTTGACTGGGCTTGCGAGTTGCTAGGTCGCCGATTAAGCAAGCCCGGCGACCTGGCATTGGGTATGAGAAAGGCTTGGGAGTTTCCGCTTGGTGGAAAAGGAGGATGAGGTGTTGGGGATGGTGGTTGGTTGATAAAGGAAACGCGAAAGTGGAAGGCAGTGCTGCTTACCACCTGGGTGGTCGCCGCCGCCCTCTGATCAATGATTGCGGGGGTTGTTGTAATGCTATCATTTGTCATGCGTATTGAAGTTATTAATGTCTTGCTGTTAACTTTCCGGCGCTGTGCTCCCCTAATTCGGGGCATACACTAACACTTATTCATATGCAGTTTCTCCACTTGAGATGCCCCTGATCTGTCAAATGTTGTCCCCCGCGAGCCGCTAAGCCAGGGGCAGTGATGCAACGAACGGTGGGACCCTGCTCATCGTTCTATTTGATTTGTTATCAACCGCTACCAAGGGATCCACTTTTGACGTCCGAGGACGTCCTTACTGCCTCTGTTTTCCCCAGACACTCCCGAGTCCAGACGAACTCTGGAGCAAAAAGCAACCGTTTTCTTATCGCTCAACATCGTTTCAGCCCTTCGTCGTAATCAATATTCCGAGTCTTGCCTTCGCGGGGCAGACAACGAAACACGACTTACCGGCTCCCACGCTGTGGCGGAGTTAACGGCTGGCCGGGAGGGTGGCTTGCAGATGGTGTCCGTGGAGGCGTGGACAGCTGCCCAAGACTGAGCACTCTGGATCTCGATGGTGTCATTATCGGACTTTTCGGAAAGAGGGGGCCAGAGGAAAGTGCCAATTGCTTACCTCGGTATCTGGTGCGCGGCCAGCATTGAGACGCATTGACAGGTACATCCCTGTTCTCCGGATCGTGGGCTAAAACGCAGGATAAGGCAACCGAATTGATGTGACGGAAAGAACTTACTAAGCTCTAGTCGACCAGAATACTTGTAAGGTTGAGTGATCTTCCTTAGCGAGTCGGAACTGGCCGCGCGATTTTCGGTGAGCCAAAAAACAAGCCTCTGCCAAGCAAGCCGACGTGGATGATGGGGGAAAGCAACCATCGACAGGTACCTAGTACCACGACCAACCGGCACCGAAATCATCCAGTGGGAAGCTGATGACTATATCCGTTACCTTGCATTAGCGCACTACTCTATGTGTACACAAGACTGCTCAAGATTGGCAGTACTCTAGAGGTCCATACAGAGTATAGCGAACGGTCCCTTCTTCAACATCACTAAACGTATTTGCTGACAAGCCGTCACCGCATCCGCAACGCCTGGATTTGCCACCAGTCAACCAGGTAGTACTGTTACTTACCCTACATGTGAGAGCTTCCGCATTTGTCTCCGCCATCTTATCGGTGAGAGCTGGCCAGGTGGAGGTCTGGTTGCCTTCCAAACTTTCACACTCATTGGATCAGCGTCTCCTATCACATGCAACGATGGGACTAACAATGGGCTTTATGCCTACAGTGCAGAGATAAATTCAGACTGGGCGCGTCGAAGCATTGCTCTACCAAATGTGACAAAGTCCGACAGCGGATGGCGGTGATGGTTGATGAGTGAACCCAGTACCACATGTGGAAACCACACACTGATACGAAGTTGGGTAGGCACTTCGCGGGGCACTCCACAACCACGAGTGGACACCACGTACCTCATCGCCTGGTGTATGGAAATTCAAGGTTTATAGCAGATGCCGACGAACACACATTGGCCGCTTTTCACCCACCTGCCATCGGTATTGCCTGGGCTTGAAGTATCACCTTCTTCGACACTACCGACCTTACCGCTTTCGGAGCCTGTGAGATCGCAAATTGGACACGAGAGATGGGCCCTGACGACGAATGCAGGGAAACCCAACTGTCGCAAAGAATACTGGGTCTACCAAGGTGCCAATCATGCATTCCGGGCTTCGAGCCGGCGCGATGCCGGATACGTGGGTCCAGTCCTGAGGTCCGTTTCATGAACGATTCCGGACCACCACCGACAACAGGAAGATGAATCTATAAATTCCAGATCTCCCATACTCACTTCAATTGCACTTCATGCTCCCCATCATCCATTGTTTCAACTACATGCACTTGTCACATTCCATGCCGAAGCCTTGAGGAGCTTATTGAAGCCGTGGACACGGCTCACCTCTTCTCGCTTCGTTGACAGCAACCAAATTTACCTTCACTTCGACGCCTCGGGTAACATTACCGTACCACTGCGTTGAGCGTCCAATAACGCTTTCAGGTTAAGATCACCACTTGAACTTTCCCATTTGTATCTTCACTCTTCAACCACTCAACGCATCCCATCGAGTTCTTTCCACCGGTTCACGTTAGGTCTCATTCAATCCATATCAGCACCTTCAACTAGGTATCATTCCCTCACTCCCGATCTGGCCCTTTCGTACATAACTTCAATCACCCGTCGTCATCATATCCATTCATTTCCTAGATCAGTGCAGAACAAGATCCTTTGAACAGAGGATCACGCACCAACGAAGACGTTCCGCGAAATTCTTCCTGTTCACCTTCTTCACTTCACTCTTTTCACGAAATTCTTGTTCACTTTCCTTGTTTCACTCTTTCTTCAGCCTTGACCAGGTCGAGTACAGGCCTTGGTCAACGATCTACCCTTCCACTTTTCAAGATCACTCTGCACATCGGCCATATTCTCGCCAATTGGCCCTCAATACGGAGCAGCTATGTCGCCTACTCAACCTCAGTGTGACGGCGCTGCCATCTCTTTCGGGGATGACAATGATGTAGGCGCTGAAGAGCCTCAACTGCCAAGAGCACCTTCAACGCACCAAGGGCAACCTCTGCACTTTGATCCTATGCAGACTGGCTGCTGGGATGTGCCACAAGCAAGGAGAGCGATGTCCGGTACCTGCGCTCATGGTACCCAAGCCTATGACACCCCGGCCTACGACACCCTAAGGGGCCCGCACATGAGACAATATCCCGATATCTCAACCAATGCTGGCCACTACGCAGTCCAGCACGCCTACCCTCTTCCCGCCACGCTCTATCCCAATGTGCAGCCACAGACGCCCTTTGAGATGGATGCAGGTACTGATGCAGGACAAGCATCTTACCATCAAATGCACTGTCAACCTGACATGAGCCCCTCCGCGCTGCAGGTCCATCACAACCTCTTCTCGCCCAGCCAATCGCCGATGACTGCCACTGGGTTCGAGCCCAACAGTATGGGCCAGTTAGACGTAACTGGTCCCCCATCCGGGCCAAATCCAGCAAGCTTCGCGAACGCTTCCCCTTCGTATCAAGGCCCCAGCGAACCAAATGCCAACCCGAATGGCTGGACACAAGACCAGGAGGACCTAGTCCGTCATGGCAAACACGAGGGGAAGAAGGTGAACCAAATTGTCGCCGAGCTGAAGAAGAGACACGGCGTGGTGAGATCGCCCAACTCCGTTTCGAAGAGATGGAAGATCATAAAACAGCGCTATAGCAAAGTTGTAAGTGTAAGAATACCTCCCTCTACCCTCCCATTTCCCCGTTTCACGGGCAAGAGCATGCTCAGAGTCCAGATCCAGCTCGTCAACACGCACCGCCAGCTAACACCACCCCAATCCATAAAACGCACAGGAATCGAAGGCTGTCATACAAAACGTCATGCCATCCTTGCTTCAACAGGTTCAACTACTCAACGCCAAGCTAGGCGCAGCGCAAAACCATCACGATCCGGATCCCCAGGTGACTGGGGTCATGCACGAGGTCGAGATGCAGGAGCACTTCCAGAAGGGCCTGACCAGGTTGGTGGAGGAGTGGGTGT
Source organism: Neurospora sp. CHS-2018b (assembly GCA_009806015.1). Taxonomy (NCBI): domain Eukaryota; kingdom Fungi; phylum Ascomycota; class Sordariomycetes; order Sordariales; family Sordariaceae; genus Neurospora; species Neurospora sp. CHS-2018b. Next base: position 379,383 of record RAOV01000020.1, read on the forward strand.
TTAGAGGACAGGTTCAGGTTGACTCCCAGGGAAGACAAGGAAGACATGGGGGTGCGAACCTGTGAGTGTGAAGGGGGAGTATCATACGGTCCTGGAGCGCCAGCTTCCTTGAGGTGCGTGAAGAAGGGACAGAGACTGTTTCGTTTTGCGTACTGGGAGTTGGAAGAGTGTTTCTTGAACGCGTTTTGCACATGAATATACGGTTTCATTGATGATTTTTCTTGTTGGCTCTCTGCTGCCGAGAATCTGGCGGTGACGTGATGATGAGGGCGATCAGGGACGTTTCACCGACACCATCATCATTGAAAATCCTGCGGCCCATTTTTCTTTGTTCTTGGATTCTTGTTCTTCAACCTATCATTTGATCACTCAGCATGGCTCCCCTCATCGGGACCCATGGGGACTGATTGGGTATATGGCCCTCAGTCATTTCCCAAAGGCTTCCACTCCCGATCGTACAGCATGGATACCCAGTAGAAATCATCCCCAACATCGAATCTTTCGCGGACATGTTTCATGCGTGCGACTAGAGCATCAGTTCGAGGCGTCAGCGTTTCCAGCCGGGTAGGGATAGTCTCTCCTTCTAAGAACAAACACAAATGTCATAGAGTCCAGACTCACCTCGCGCAGGATCCCTGATCATATCCCCCGTCTTCCACACAAAATCCAGCTGTTCATCACTCAGACTAGCCGCCTTCGAAAGCTCATGCCGGCCCGCCTCGTCCTGGGGTATGTTAAACGGCAACACGCCCTTATTGATGAAGTGAAAATGAGCGAGCATCGTCTGGGCTCCGGCGTGGTGCGCCTTGATGCTCTCGGGGTTTGCGTACTCGGTCTGTTTTCGTACCGTACAAGTCAGTCAGTCAGTCAGTCAGTCAGTCACTCACACCCCTCTGATACCGTTGACGACCAAACAAAGATGACATACCCTCATCCCCCACTTCCTAGCCGTCTCCGCATCCCGTCTTGTCACCATCGAGCAACTATGCAATAACACAAAGAGCGCTAGGTAGATGGTGAACCAGTACTCCCTCTTCTTGGCCAGGACCAGGTCGTTCAGCTGCTTCAGCACGGCCTTGCTCCAGGGGCGCAAAAAGTTCGTGTACTCGATGCACTCGAACTGGGCCGTCATGATCTTGGGCATCGGTACCCGGCCGTAGTACTTGCTTTCCGGTTCGGTGATGGGAGTGCCGCCGAGGGTTTCGGGACCGCAGATGAAGACGGGGTTGCTGGTTAGGCGGCAGACGACCCAGAGACGGAAGACGTTGGACATGAGGCTGCGTTCTTGTTCGGTCTGTTTGTTTGGGGCTAGTCAGTTTTGGCAGGAAATTTTTGTTTGGGAGTGAGGACAGGACTGGACTGGATGGACGTACATTAGCCTCGTTGATATGTCGAAAGGCCATCCCGTACGTCTCCCAAAAGATGGTATCCAAATGCCCAACCGTCGCCACGATAAACTTGGACACGCTCGTTTCAATGTAGGCCTTCAGGGTCTCGCCTGCTTCGTGCATCTCTGCCAGTGCGTATCGCGGTAGAGCGACCTGTTTCATGCCTTGGGGCGTCTTCCACATTTCATGAACCACATCGCCTTCTGCGGGATTGAACTTTCTGACACGGAACTTGAAGGGGGCGTCAACATGGACTGGCGATACTACGATCGTGCGGGTGTCCGAGGATGCCCAGTCGCTAGCGGGAATGTCGATGATGTCCATGCTCTGCCACCGATGCGAAAAGGAGGGGTGTTTCTGCTCGCGGTAGAGTGAGGCGTCGGTGACGATGTATCGGTAGCAGGGCATCTTGCAGAGGGTTGGACCGGTAATGCGTTTGCAGGTGAGACACGGTCCGTTAGGATCCGATGGGTCGGGATTGCACTGAGGTGGAAGGTCCTTGTTAGCTTAGATGGCACTCCGGTCTGTAAACTGTGGTCCGTTTGAGGGATAAATGAAGGCTTGGAAGTCATACACGACCCCTGTTCATCCTACACCTGATGCACGACTTGAGGACACGAGTGAGAGCGGTGTTCAGTCTCATACTCTCGTCAGTATACGGACCTCGTCGTTTAGTTCTTGATTTGCTTCCTTCACAAGTTGGCTCGGGTTTGGGCTTTGAGACTCCATTGTTGCTTTGAGGTTTGACCTTCTTTCTTCGTTGGATACGCTAGTTGGTGTTCTTGGTGAGCAGTGAATCTCAATCTCAGGACTGGGAAGACATACCTTAGGAAGTGTCCAATCTTTTGTAACCGGGCCTGAGAACCTAGAAGGAGCTGGTTCTATGGCTGCCTCTGGCGCTGAAGGAACCTCAATCCGGTCATGCACTGTCATCTCCGGAGGCTGACATGTCTCAGGCTCTGCGAACGCATCATCAAAGTCTTGTACAAAATCCGACGGCGTGTCATACTCAATGACCGGCTGTCCTTGAACCATCATTGTCGATTCATCTTGAAGATGATAGGATGATGTTAGCGACACTGGCGTGGCAGGGCCATGCAAGTACAATTGACTCTCGGAAAAAAGGCTTGCTGCTTCATCGAAGGCTGTCAAGTTAGAGCTGCTGAGAAACGAGTCGATATCGCTTGGCGTGGACATGTTGAACGTCAGCAGTGGCTCAGGGGTGCTGACGCCCGAGCGGGAGTCGGGAATAAGACAGATCTCGGGTACCAAGCCCTGGGCGTGGGCTTGGGTGTTTCCATTTGTAGGACGAGCCATGGGAATATCTGTTTCGGGGGTAGCGTAAGCGTCGAAAGTGGGAAAGCCTTGGTTGACATCGAGGATCTGAGTATCGAAGATATCTTCAGCGTCAAGACCGAAAGCTCGCTCTTCGTATGACCATTGATCGACAACGGAGGGGTAAGGGGTGGCGCGAACGGGTGCGCAGTTCAGGTCTTCCGAGGTCGAGAACCATGATACAGCAAGGTCTTGATCGGGTATCGAGCCGTAGTGTTCCACAAGAGCCATCATCATCTTGTTGTGGCTGAAATCACTGAGACAAACATCCGCTGATTCCATCGCTGCGGTTTCTCTTGGCGCAACACAACTTTTCCAAGATGATGCCGAAAGTCACAAACAGCGTATGGGTTATGGATAGAGGATGATATATGTCGAGGTCAGACTTTTGTTGAAGATGTTTTGTTGTCGTGTTGATGGAAGCCGAGCTCATATCTGGGGATGGACGGTTGCATGAGTGCTACCCTTCCACAGTGGCTTGGAGCTTGGCAGCATGTTACTGGTGAGGTTCGCTTCCCTGTTGAGGCTGAGATGGCGACAGTTGTCCAGCGCTACGTACCGCTAAACGCCGACAGCCCGATGAGAGCTCACTGGTCGATTTCCGTCTTTCGACCTGTCACGTATCTAGCTACAGAAGAGCCTCATGATGGATTCCAAGGAGTCGGGCATTCCGAGCATTGCGTCCTTGTTATGTAACGTTGAATGAGCCCGTAATGTACCCTTCAGGATACCGAGACTCGGGAGAGAACGGTATCGGAATCTCACATGTCCCCCAGATTATCACGTTCTGTAAAGCAATGTCAGTAAAGAATCTCTTGCAAAGGGCAAAAAAGGCTGATGACACTGCGAGTTCTGGCACGACCTGCAGGTCAATCGGACGGCTTCTCCGAGAGACATCCAGATGGAGTCTGATCCGTTTGGTTGACGTCGGTGAGATTGAAGATGGATAGGTGAACATCGGATGCCAAGTGATGAAATAATTGTTAGTGGGCAGAAGGAGTGCACGAGCCACTTTCTCAAGGTGTTTCTTATTCGCTTATGCCAGAACCTCAACCTCCAGGCAGGAGGGCATCAGGTTCGAGAGCCTGAACCATGATGAGACTTATGGAGTGAATCTTGCAGTCAATCTCTTTAAGCGGTTTTTGCGCCATTTTTTTCCCGGCCCACAAATACATTCAGGGTACGCCAAGGCTACCCCATACAACCCTTCTATACAAACATTATATGCCCGGAGAAAGACAGATTTCACTATATAAAATTAATTAAATCCCGAATACGCAATATTTCTTTATCCAACCTATATTATCCTTATATACGCCACCCTTTTAACTATAAATAACCCGGATTCCTAGCCAACCGAGGTAGAGGAGAGGGATAGTATTATTAATTTTAAGGACGCTTAAGAAGAGTATTAACCCCCTAATTATAGTACTATACCCTATTATATTAGGGAGGTCTTTATCGATAAGTATACCCCTCAATTCCCTAGCCCTATAAACGAATTCGAATTTGTACTTAATAATAAGAATCCCCTCTATTAAACGGTCGAAACTCCTCTAATTTAATGTATAAATTAAGGAAATAATATACCGTACGAGCCTTTATATTTATAATAACGCGAGCCTAATACAATAAGTAACAATCCCTTACCGGTATTTAAACCGCTATAAAGGGATTACTTCACCTCCCAAATCTATTACGATCCCTCTACAATACTCTAGCTCTTCCTCCGCTTCTTTCCCCGTAATACTATTAAAAAGTAGGCGATATATACTAATTAGAAGAGGATTATACTAAAGAACGGCAATCGAAATCCTTACTCCCGCAATAAGTATTAGGTCCCTTATTATATTAACGAATTATACGTAATAATAGCAATTATCCTCTATATTAACCTCTACATTAAACCGAATCTAAAAGTATTGTGATGGGTCTGGCGCCCAGAGGTAATGCCTGGCTTCTATGTGCCAGGCTTGTGCCTGCCCGGGGGTGCTCCAGTTCCCCGACTTGCCTGCCGGCTTCCTAGGCTTGGCATTTCTAGCATCTTCTTCCCCGCACCCATCTCGTATATTTAGCTATACCTAGTCTGGCTTCTAGACTGGCTAGTCCTCTTACTCCTTATCGAATATTATAACTTTCCTAACAAGGCCTACCTACGTATCAACCTCGTAGAACCCTTATATTATATTCGACCCTCTTTTTAAATCTTTTTAACTTAGCGGTCTCTAGCACATTCGCCGCTTTACGGTCCTGCTTCCCGCCGTTTTCTCCAATTGCCCGGAAGAGTACCCCAACCGTTAATACCGCCACCCCGAAAATTTTCTACTATCTTACCTAAGGCTCGTACAATATAGCTTTAATTCCTTAGTCTTAGAACGCCAACGAACGCTAGCAGCAATTTACTATAGCCATCCAGGCCCTCGTTAGCGAGCTCACTACTTTGAAGGCTGGCGAGAGCTTTAGCTCTAATTAACCGAAGCCGGTCCTCCCGCACTTCGATAAATTTTCGGGCGATAAGAAGGACTTAAATACGTAGATTTATACGGCTAAGTCTAAACTCTACGTTAACGGCCGTATAATTAGTAATTTGGAGGCCCAATTCTACTACCTCTATTCTAACCTTTCGCCCGCCGTCCGCCGGACTATCTTCGCCTTTACTTAAGTCCTGGCTAACCGGACTCCGGCCCGGTTATTCGAGAAATTCCGGGTTAATTACAGTAAAGTTAATAAGGATAAGAAAACTAGCCTTAAACTCTTTATTTTAAAGTAGAAGTTTCGAGAATCTATTTCCACTTTCTTAGTCCGCTTTGAAGAGGTCCTCTACCGAGCCAAAGTTAATACGTAACTAAATTAGGCCTTTATTAATTCGTTAATAAAAGCTTTAAACGACGAATGGTTCGGGCGCCTCCGTAAACGGCTAAAAACTCTAGATACTTATATTAAGCTCTATACTTACTTCCGGAAGTTTAACGGCAATAATTTCCTTTTTTTAGAAAGTTCGATATATAGCCGTAGGAATTCTAGTTCTGGCTACGGCGCCGCCTATAATATTGGAGTAGAACTGATAGAGATCGGCGCTATACGAATACGGCTAATAGGGAGTTCTAATAATAAAGAGTAATAGAAGTAATAGAAGAAGTAAAGGAATTATACTACTTATAGCTCTCTAAATTATTAATTTAGGGAGTACCCTAATAATAAAGGTAAAAAGAAGGTATAAATCCGGTATATCCGTATTGAAGAACCGGTTAGGGACCTAGAGGAAGACAATAAGATTTACGGTAACGAAAATTATTAAAGGATAATAATATAACTTAGTAATACTACCGGTAAACTAGAACTACCGGTAATCCGAGACGCCGGCCCTAGGGGTTAGAGTCCCGCTAAGGAAGGTAAGGTAATTAGGGCGTACTTCCTATATATACGTCGAATTACGAATAAGTCCTACTAATATGTATTAAGACTCGCTAGGGGTTCGAATCCTTCGATATAGGGTAAATACCTTACGGATAGATAGAATGGAGTATAACGGAGCCGGTTGGAGTCCGGCGGTCCAAATAGTTCGAACGCATACGTAAAGGTAGGTACTAAGGCGAACGGAATGCCCAGGGAGATTTGTCTTTATAGTTTTATCGATTATTTACTTAATTGTTATCTATTATAAAAACCTAGGAATAGTTGGGAGTACTTAAGAGACCCTAAGGTCTCGAAAGACACAGAGGGTTCTAGAGCTATCTTTCTCTTTTATTTATTATTTTATAGATCTTTATTTAAGGGAGTAGGAAGGGGGTAATATAATAGGTCTAGCGCCCAGAGGTAATGCTTAGCTTCTATATACTAGGCTTATACTTGCCCGGGGGTGCTCTAGTTCCCCGATTTGCCTGCCGGCTTCCTAAGCTTGGCATTTCTAGCATCTTCTTCCCCGCACCCATCTCGTATATTTAGCTATACCTAGTCTAGCTTCCAGACTGGCTAATCCTCTTGCTCCTTATCGAATATTACAACTTTCCCAACAAGGCCTACCTGCATATTAACCTCGTAGAACCCTTACAAGTATACTAAAAGGAGAAGCCCGGTTACCCCTCGTATCCTATTACGAAGTAAATACCTTTTAATAAGTTCGAAATATTAACGCGCCGCTTCTACTATTAGGATTTCGACGGTTATGGTAGCCTAATAACTTTTTAAGAGAGAATATATACTTTTAATAAATATATTATAAGGCTTATATACGAATTTTATAAACTTCTTTAAAATATTACGGTCGACGAGAAGATTGTATATTATACGGGTAGGAGTGCTATAACGGTTACTATCCTTAGTAAACTTACCGATATAGGGATTAAAGTATAGGTGGCTATTTTTAATAATTACTTTTATAATTAGTTATTTTATAATAACGCGAAGGGAGTTATTGATTTTAACCGTTATATAAATCCTATATTAACCCTATACAAAATTACTAGTAAATAATATTCTTTAATATTCTATTTAATAGGCCAAGCTTAAAGATATTTAAACTCTCGTAGTTTACCTCATTATTAAATTCCCTCCCCCCCCTCTATCGTCGATTTATTACGTTTTTTATAATAACCTTTTTGTTAACGCTAATTTCGCCCGCTACCTTTGAACCTACGATATTACAATTATTAATATAGTCCGTAAGAATCGTATATTTAAGGATTTTACCGGCTTAAAAAATATAAATAATATTAAGGAGAAGATCCTATATAAACGTATCTACCGGAAGGTTAACGACGGCGTAATATTCTAGGCGGTTAAAGACTATTAGATTGTAAATTTCCTATCTATATAGTTCGATCCCTATAGTACTAGTATAGGAATTAGGGAAGTTAAACGTTGGTGCCTAATTAAAAAGGGTATAATGAGGGATATTTTTAGCGACCTAGGCGTTATAATAATTAAGGTTCTTAAAGTTATTTAGGTATATAATACGTATATAAATAGCGTTAATATTAATAATTAATTGTACGTTAATAATATATATAGATATTACTATCGAAAGGGTTTATAAATAGTATTATTCTATAACTTCTATCTTAAAATTATCGTTACTAATATATTCCTAATTTAGCGGATTAAGAATTATAGGGTTTTTTTTAAAATTATACCCAACTCTTAATACCGAAACTTCCGTACGCAATTAATCAACGAACTCTAATATACTTTTAACGCTAAGGCTATACTCTATTATTAATATAAAATTAAAGAATAGGATACCAAATATTTTATTCGAAAGGATAGCGGGGAGTATTATTAGGTACGGGCGAATAAGCTAGTATAGTATAAAATGTATGCTTCTGTTACTAGCCAGAAGGTAAGAAGCTACTAGACGGGTAATGCTACTATTCCTAAATCAAAGGAATTGCCTTGTATACGTACGATATTTGGATGTAGGAGGTATAAGATCCCTATTTACAAGAGGAATAAGGAGTACTAGTAAAATTACGTGGATTAGAATATTTATTTCGAAGAGGATAGATCAGATGAGGAGGATCTATGAGAATAGCTTCAATTCTATACTATTTTCGTAAGATTTGGCTTGTTTCCCCTAAAACAACGACGATTTTAGTATATCATTTAATTTTAGTAGTACTTACTAAGTAACTCAATATTATGAAATAGTGGATTTTGCTCTGGTAGAAGACCCGATTGGCTAAACACCCCTGTAGGGAAAAAAATGGCGCAAAAACCGCTTAAAGAGATAAGAAGTCGAAATGGTCCGCTCTTTCATGGATACCACTCTGTTGATGTTTACATGGTGATTGTTGTGAGGAAAAGCATTGCCCAGCATCATGACTTTGGCGGTTCCGCTTATCAGTTATAATACAGCGATAAGAGCTCCAAATATCGATGACGTAGTGCTCCTCCTCAAAATTGACATTCCGCGCGGGGCCGAGAGGGCCCTACGACAACAAAGACCGAGAACAGAAGGGACGATGACGATGAATTGATATTAGCGTTATGTGAATCCGGACGTATAGCTCCACGGAGATGGCTAGCGCTCCAGCCCCTGGTCTCTGACGTCGTGAACCTTCTCCTCGTGGTCGGCAGCTATAAGTTCCCGTCTCGGTAACCCTTCCGAAGCCCCCCTATAAACTCCCCTAACATCTCCATCTTCGCAGCACTCTTGACACACAACACCAATCCATCCCTCGATAATACAACACAAACAAAACACAGCAACACACCATGGCGACTGCTCAAGCAGCCTACGGCGTCGAAAAGGTTGTCGGCCACGACAAGGAACACATCAAGCAGGACATCTCCACCTACGACCCCTCAAAGGGAACCGGCGATCCCTCGCAGCGCATGAAGGCCCTCGTCTGGGAGGGCAATAAGAAGGTCGCCGTCGTCGAAGTCGCCAAACCCAAGATCGTCGAGCCCACCGACGTCATCCTCAAGGTCACCGGCTCAACCATCTGCGGCTCTGACCTGCACCTCTTCCACGGCGCCGTCATGCAGATGAACAAGGGCGACATCCTCGGCCACGAGTTCTGCGGTATCGTCGAGCAGGTCGGCCCGGCCGTCAAGAAGGTCCAGCCCGGCAAGCGCTACGTCGTTTCCTTCCAGATTGCCTGCGGCGACTGCTTCTACTGCAAGAACAAACTCTCCAGCCAGTGCGAGGTCACCAACTCCAACAGCCAGATGAAGGCCATGTACGGCGGCCGCACCGCTGGCATCTTTGGCTACTCCCACCTGACGGGCGGTTTCGCCGGTGGTCAGGCCGAGTACGTCCGTGTGCCGCTGGCGGATGCCAACATGCTCGAGATCCCCGACGACGTTCCCGATGAGAAGGCCCTCTACCTTTCCGACGTGCTTCCGACTTCTTACAACGCCGTCAAGGATACCGCCGTCTATCCCGGCGATGCCCTCGCCATCTTTGGTGGTGGTCCGGTTGGCCAGATGGTTGGCTTCTACGCACTGTGGGAGGGAGTCAGCAAGGTTATCTACGTCGACACGGAGCCGAGACTTTCCTTCATCAAGAGCCGCTGGCCAACCGAGCACGCGAGTAAGCTCGAGTTGGTTGACTTCAAGAAGCTCAGCTCTGGAATCACCACGAAGGAGACGGTTGTTGACAAGTTGAAGGAGTTGACGGGTGGTCGCGGCCCAGATGTCGCTATCGACTGCGCGGCCGGAGAGTATGCCAAGGGCTGGCTGCACTGGCTCGAGATGCAGATTGGCGCCGAGACAGATACCAGCGAGATCATCAACGAGATGGTTGAGGGTGTGAGGAATTATGGTAGAGTTGGTTTGACTGGTGTCTATGTCGGCTACGTAAGTTATCATTCCCCCATCACATATCTCTTAGTGTCACCGGACTAATTAACCCCCTTTTCATCCAGACCAACCACTTCAACGTCGGTTCTCTTATGCAGCGTGGCATCCGCCTCATCGGAAATGGTCAGGCACCCGTGCACAAGTACTGGGAGGAGTTGTTGCAGAAGATCCGTGAAGGTACTCTCGATCCCACCGTCATGCTTTCTCACCGTGTCCGCCTGGAGGATATGGACAAGGTCTACCACAAGTTTGAAGCCAAGGAGGACGCGATGCAAAAGGTTTTCGTCCAGACCAAGTTCTCTCTGCCTCGGGCTCCGGGAACTCCCGAGTTGACGACCTACGAATAAGTGGAAGTGGAGGAGATACTCAAATGATGTAGTAGTAGTGTACTAGTAGTAGTATGCTGTGTCACGACGTTATGAAGAATGAATCAAGCTTTTTGGATACCGTCGTATGTTTGCTGCCTTTGTCTCGGACAACATCGTGTGTTAGCACAGAACACAGCACTCGCCTGTCGCCATCGTAACACCGTTGGGAACAGTCTCCAGCAAGGCCAAGTTCGTGAGTAGCAAGCCACGTTGTTCTCTTGCTGCAATGCAGAAATCGTGTGCACTGACTGATCATGGGTGGGCAGACGCAAGGTCCTGCATGAGGCTATGAGCAGCAGAAGCTTGTTTTCGTACCAGCAGCCACTCACGCAAGCCCCGCGCGTCGCATAAGAACAAATATCGTCGTCTGTCGAGCAAGCAAGGCGAGACCTCGTGAGTGACTGAAACAGGTGAACAAAGGGGAACAAGGTTGTTGTTATTGGAGGTCGGCTTCTGGACAACAGATTGGAACGACGATTGCTTCTTCAGCCCAGAAGAGCGTTCTAGCCTCATGAATGATGAGTGGCTTCCACTTGGCAAGATCTTCAAGGGGACCTTATCTTGATCGACAATCATCGCTGTCACCGTCACGGATCGTCAAACCGCCCTGCATTTACTCCACATCGTCGGTCGTTGACGTTCCCGATCGCCGCTTGTTGTTCATCGGTGACGTCCTCGTTCCCAACCAGCTTCCACTTTTATCGATTTGTTGCGGTGGGAGAAGCTGAAGTTATAAAAACGCTCTGTCTGGAAAGTTGTAATCGGCAGCTGATCCGAATTGTTTGCCTGCCAGACACAAGAGGGAACGAAGTCAGGAAGTTAGGAAGGACACTGTCGATCATCCGGAATTCCGAAGGGGGATCAAGCACCAGCAGCGAAACCACAAACACGTGCCACCGCCAAATGCAAACAAAACAGTGGGAGATGATGCGCTTTTCCTGAAATACGGTTCACAGATCATGCGGTGGTGCACCTGCATCCACCACGCCCCCGTATCGTATTAATGCAGACCACTGCCGACGGGCATCTATTTTCGCTGTGGCGTTCTAGGATGGCACAGATGGCTTGGATGGTTTATGCCGATACGGCATTGGGACCACGGGATCCGTGACCACACTGCTGCAATCGCATCGCATTTTGCAAACAAAGATGGAATGAATTGGTTTGGCCTTGTCCTTTCCCCCTTTTATCCTTTGCTCGTTTCAATTGCGCTAGGATCCATGAGTTTAGAGTTTCAGGACTAACAAACAGATTGTGTCAAGGGACTGAACAATGGAAAACATTTCTTTTTCTCCATCCCGTGGCCGCCCTCCCACGATGATGGATGTGTCCATCCGATCAAGATCGTCAACTCCAAAAGCGGCTTCCAAGACCCTGGAGGTCCAGGTCCACGAAGAAGAAGTTGAAGCCGACGATCAAGAACATCAAGAACGACTGGACCCCCTTATAACTCGACGATCACGTTTACCGCCCGTTACTCCCCCAACCAAGGGTGATGTGGATCGTGACCCATACGACGACGACAGTGCCAGCGACAGCAACAGCGACAGCAACGACTTCCTTGGAAGTCATCCCACCCTTCTTCGATCCCGTCCTCACGGTTCCCGTTACCGTTCATGTTACCGTACCACCACGGCGGGCAGTAGTGACGGTCTTTTCCCAGCGTACCCGTACCATCTGTACGACCTTTCGTCGACGAGATCGAGTTCTCCCTCCCAGCAGTATTACCGTCCCGATCCCGCCGACGCCTGCGAACACAAAATAATGTTTTCTCTCATGCACAACCCACGCACCTTCCTCCGCTTCATCTTTGGCATCGTCTTCCTCATGTGCTTCCTCACCAACATGGTCTCCGGCGGCCCGATAGCCCAACACCTCCGCGACGCCTTTCATGGTCACCGGCCATGGTCGACGACACATCATGAAGACCTTCGACGAGATGATGCCGCAGAATCGCAATCGCAATCCTCACCACCACCACAGGGTAATGGTGTAATCCGCGTCGCCGCCGCCCCAACCCAAATCGACCCTGACGGCGTCTACATCCGCGCTTCTCCCCTTTACGACTCCAACAGCGGCCAGCCCGACACATCCCGCATCATAGCCGGCTACGCCAGCACCTCCGGCCCCGACCGCGTCCTGCGCGTTTCCTTGTCAACCGACTCCGGCGCCTCCTGGTCTGCGCTGGGGGAAGTAACCCGCTTCCCCTCCGACGGGACCTCGGACCTCGACAACGCCATGCCTCTCGCCCTTCCTTCGGGGCGCATCCTCTTTGCCTTTCGGCACCACTCCCTCGCCCCCTCCCCCACGGGTGGTTTCAGATACACTTGGTACCGCCTCGACGTGTGCTCCTCCTCCGACGGCGGACGCACCTGGTCCTTTCTTTCACACATCGACGAGCGCCCCGCTTCCCCAGATAACATCAACGGCCTCTGGGAACCTTTTCTGCGACTAGCCGCAGACGGCCGCACAATCCAAGCTTATTACTCCTCTGAAAACTCCGCCGGTGATCAAGACAACCTCATGCGCTTTTCCACCGACGGCGGTGCGACCTGGTCGGACCCGCCCATCTTAGTCTCCAGCTCTTCCGAAGGGGACTCAAGAGATGGCATGACGGGCGTTTCTCACGTCTCCTCCTCCTCGGACTACCACAAAAAGGAATTAATCTGCGTTTTCGAAACCACCTCCCCCGACGGTACTTTTTCTATAGCCCGCGTTTTGTCTCATGACGACGGACTTACTTGGTCCGACAGACAAACAGTCTACACAGCCGCCAACAAAAAATGGGCCGGCGCGCCGCAGGTTTATTTGGTGGGCGAGACACTGGTAACAAGTTTCCTGACGAACGAGGGGACGGACCTGCACAAGATTGATGGGGCGTATACGAAAGTAGTGGTCAGTAAGGACCGAGGCAAAACGTGGACGTCGACGGGGCAGGCGGAGACGGTGGCGGGGGTGGGGAGTCATTGGCCTGGTTTGTTTTCTCTCAACGAGACGCACTTTCTGGCGCTGTATTCGATGGATGGGGAAGGGGCGGTTAGTCATTTGCATCGTGTTTTTTCAGGTTCTTCTTCTTCTTCTTCAAGTTGACTACTGTCTATGTCTCTCTTGCGGGTCAGCGGGTGCTTGGTACTTTTCAGGGCGGCAGGCTTGAAGAAGAATTGGATTGGATGGGGATGTACATCAGGATAATGATATAATCAATCTCCTTCAGGATAATTAATAATAGTAATATCATGCAATGCATGCATGCACTGTCTTATCTACCTACCTGCTACACCACAAAAAGACTTGAGCGGCGGCTCGCGACGGAGAGAGAGCATGCATGGAAGGAAGGCAGCAAGCAGGCAAAAAAGCAAAAGCAAACCTCATCCCTTTCGAGCAAGAAAAAAGATTTTCGAACAACAAAAGGCAAAAAAGGCAAAAATGAGAAAAGAAAAAAAAAGGGTGAAAAAAATTAGAAGACAGTAGCTACTCCACTGGTTCGAACGCCTTACGTTTCGACTCGTTCAAGGCTCAGCATAGGAGGGCAAGAGGTAGTTTGCGTACAAGCACCGCCACAGCCACTTGCGCCATTCAGCCCCGGGAGGTCGCGGCTTACCTGTCTTGGGAGGTGTTGGAAATTGGTGCGGTGGAAGTAGTACATATACCTAATAACTGGTTGGTCAGGGCTGGGCAGGGGACATGGCACGGGACCGAGGGGACGAGGAAGACATGGGATGAAATTTTGAGGAGGGCACGTCGTTCCGAGAATGGGGACGGGTTCTAATAGCTCTCAGTATCTGGTACTTGGAACGCATCTTGTACGTTATCAACGGTACTACGTCCCATATATACGACTAACTGGAAGTATATCTATGAGTTTAGTCCTCCGGGATGAAATGTTTTGTCGGGATGAGGACGGATACTTGGATGTTTGCAGTATTACACTTATATTCATCGCGTCAAAACCCGGCCCCATTTCTTGAATAACTTGGAGGGGAAGAGGGGAGATAGGAGAAGGCGAGGGCAACAGGGCATTTTCACAGTCGCAGACAATCTGTCAGAATGGGGAGAGCTCTTGGAGGTTCATGAAAAGAGAATGAGATTTTCATTAAAGGGTATCCGTATCAACAGCCGTTACTCCATCCTGCTGCGTGCATCCGCCATCGCCATTCGCCTTGCTAACATTGGGTATTAGGGGTATTGGGTATTAAAAGAAAGCATTCCTCGCCGTCACCTGTCCGATATCATCAAGTCGTAACAAAGACCATCAAGGCCCTATCCAGTTCTCGCAGTCCGTCTCCCACTTCCACCACTCGTCATCCGAGCCGTCGCAGACACAAGTGTGTCATCACGGCATACGGGTAGCTGCATCGATGACCTCCTTGTGTTTGCTTGCATCGTTTGTGCACTCTCCATGAGCACAGCAGAGCTTCGTCGCCTCATAAAGCGAGCTTAGGCGACAGCAGCAGTGCGGGGAGTAGCGCGGCGCCACTGCCACCAGGTGTAGAGGATGTTGAACAACAGGCCAAAGCTATAGTTGTCACAAGTCAGTTATCCAGTCCCCTCCATATCACATCACACATCACAACAGGGGAAACTTACTAAGCAATAAACGTAAAAGCCTCCAGCGCATGCCAAATATCAGGAACATAACGGTTCGAGTAGCTCTCAGCAGCGAACACGACCGAGACCAACCAGAGGTAGCTGAAGACGAGGTTGAACAGCAAGCTGTAGCTCGGGCGGGGGTGGAGCAGGAACGAGAGCAAGAAGAAGGCGACGGTGAGGACGGCAATGACCAAGATGTAGACTAGACGGTTGCCAGGCCACGCGTCCGAGCCGGCGTACTTCTTGAACTGGCGGATCTCGTAGGCCGAGATGCCGAGCACGATGACGGAGGAAAGCCAGATCAGGATGTTGCTGAGTGTCAGGATCGGGTGGAAGACGCCCCGACGGTCGGCGTGGTGGGTACCGTGGGTGGTAGTCGTCGTGGTATGGGTGGTTCGGGGAGCGCGTCCGAATGCCATTGTGACTGATTTGGTGTTTTAGATTACGATTATTGTAAAGGTGATTAGGTGTTGATCTTTGTTGATGCTGCTGGTGCGGTGGGCTATGATGGCAATGGCTGTCCGTCCTGCGTTGTTGTTGTTGCAAATAAACACTGTCGAAGCAAAAGGAGTAAAGGTGAAGAAATGGGAGTGGGAGGGAGGAAGGCTGGTCTTAAATCTGGACTGAAGGATGGAATGTGTGGAAGTGGGCAGAAGGACTGGGAATGAGTAACGCAGTTGCCCATTCACTCACTTTGTCACTGTCTGCCTCGTCTCAGGCCTGGTTCTTTCCCTGACTGTCTTCCTGACTTTTTCCTGTCCTCCCACCGTCATTGATAGGCTCATCCCAACCAGTCACCAACGAGAGCTCCTTCCTCGTCCATGGAAATGTGGTGAAATGTGACGAACAACCAAGAACTGGGCAGGTTTGTGCACCGCAATTGACCAAACACAACTGGCCAGCACCCATCATCCATCATTCCTGCCTTGTAAGGTGCCATGCTTGCCAAGTCCCGTCTCTTTCCCGACATCACTCTTGTCTGCCGTGCAACCGGCGTGATGGGTGGTGGTCTCCGGGGTGGGCACTCACTCATTGAACCATCCACATGCCGTTGATGCCCTCGTCCCAGCAAAACGTGAATAAGAAGAAACGAAAGACCCTTCATCCAATCCCTGTGAATCCTTCCCGAGAGCTAATGCGTGCCTGTTCTGACGTCGGTGCCAACGGCAGAGAAAACAATACTGACGCCGGGGGGTTGATTGGATGGCTGGGATCGTGACCACCTTGTGATCGCTAACAGTTTTTCCCGAGATCACCACCATTCCCTGTTAGTGTAAGGAGCTCACCCCCAGCGGACGGTCTCCAACCAGTCGTTACGTCATTTTGCAGGGTGTCACGGCATGCCAGTCACCCAGAACTTCACCAATGACGCTTCTCCTCAGATGTGCCAGTCTTGACAAAACAACCTCCCCCCTCCAAGGAACCACGAGGAAACACGACGGATAATCATTGGTTTTCCGCAGTCATGGGATCAGGCTTTTTTTTCTTCACCATGCCGAACCTTGCGCCAACAACACATTCGATGCCCGACTTGTGTGATTCATCCTGTCGATTGCCCAGCGAATATCGAGATGCGGTGATGGCTGACCAATGCGACACCGATGCGACGACGCAACCACCACGATGGTGTTCTGTCGCAAGGATTGGAGAAATGCGTGGGTGACATCCGCAACGGCTATCGGCACTCTGTTTCACTTTTCCTCCGTCACCAACGACAGTGATGAAAAATCGAGTGCCGGCATGGATATTGGCTGATTATGGTGTTGCAGTCACAGAACACTCCCGCTTGCAACTCTGTGCCGCAGTACGGAAATATTGCGAGACAAGACATGATCCGCACGACGACCACAGAAACCCGAGATGCGACAAGAGGCGACGACGATAACCGCTTCATTATATCCAAAGGCTTATAGCGACAAAACGTTCCTCAAAACCTCTTCTAGCTTTACCTCCGGCTTCTCAATCACCGACCTACTCCTCCATGCCACATACCGATCCGGCCTCACCAACACACACCCATCATCCTCCACCTCTCTCTTCTCCGCCCAGTCAAAGTACACGTCCTCGTAATCCTGCTTCCACCCAATCGAGTATGCTACGACCTCAACACCCAATTTCTCCCCGACCACCTTCGCCGCGTCCTTCCATGACTGCCCGCCTGGTCCCGTAAGCAAGCAGAACCGCCGATGTCCCGCCAAGTCAATCGTCGAGATCCTCTTCCCAGGAACCC
Source organism: Neurospora sp. CHS-2018b (assembly GCA_009806015.1). Classification (NCBI taxonomy): domain Eukaryota; kingdom Fungi; phylum Ascomycota; class Sordariomycetes; order Sordariales; family Sordariaceae; genus Neurospora; species Neurospora sp. CHS-2018b. Next base: position 396,596 of record RAOV01000020.1, read on the forward strand.
GTGTGTTCAACCAAGCATGCGGCAGCCTGCGTCCGGGATACGTAGTAACCTGGAGTGTCCTGACCGTATCCTTGGGCGCAGGCGGCGCCTCTCCCTGATCCGCTAGATAAACCGCGTTCGACACGTATTTCTGGTTCATCTCGATGCCCAAGCCGTGGAACTCGGTCGTGGTGTTCTCGATCCCCTCGCGGAACGCCTTCCTCCTCAGGCGGCCCTTCTCACCAGGGTCCTCAAACTCGGCCAAGATCTCCTTCACCTTCTCCTTGTCGTCCTCCAGTAAGCCCAGCGTCTTCTGCCACCCGAAATGGTCGCGCAACCCTTGATTCGCCCTGGTAACGATATCCACGCCTACCGGCTGCCTCTCCTGGTCGAAACTGCTCAACAGCCCCTTGCCCGCCTTGCCGGACATGACATAGTCGATCTTCCACGCCAAATTGAACGCGTCCTGGATGCAGGTATTGCTTCCCAACCCATTAAACGGCGGATGACGGTGCGTCGAATCGCCAAAGCAGAAGACATTCCCACCATCAGAATACCGCTCCGCAACCACCTCGTTGATCCACCACTTGCCCGCATGCAGCAGTGTCACTTCGATATTCTCATCCCCAATCACCTTCCTCACGCGCGCCACGTACTCCTCGTTGGTGGCCGACATATCATCCGCCTTCAAATCGGCTCCGGGCTGGGGCAAGAAGATGAACATCCACTCGTCCCAGGCCCTCACCATCCTGACAATGCACTCCTTGCCCCAAGCCGGGTACTCCTCTTCCTCAGGGTTGATCACCCAATGCAGGTTTCCCGACCTATTCTCCATCAGATGCGACAGGTTGGCGCGCACAAAGACGTTGAGCGCCAACCCCTGACCGGGCTTTTTGATGAGGGGCAGCTGCAGCTCGCGGACGACCTGACTGCGGGCGCCGTCGCACCCGAAGAGGTAGCGCGACTGGATGAAGTAGGTCTGCCCGGTCAACTCATCGAGGACTTCGGAGAGGATGACGTCCGGAGACGGGCGCGAGAGGCGCACGTAGCGCGTGTTGAAGCGGACGGTCCAGCCGGCGTGGGTGGCGCGTTTGACGAGGATGGGCTCGAGAAGGGTTTGCGGCAGGTCGATGTGGTCGCACGGGCTGGCGGTTTCGTAGGCGCCCTGTGTTTTATGAGAATGGTCAGCGTTTGGCGGCTTTAGAGATGGTGGTAACCAGGTAAGTAACACCCACCTTATGCTTCGGATCGTGGCCCCACGAGTAAACCCTCGCAAACTCTTCGCCCGCCATGCTCCTACACCACCGTGTGTGCTCCATGTGCTTGCTATCTGTCCCGGCGTTTCTGCATTCTTGTTCCAGTTCGATGTCGCGTAGGCATTCTGTCGGGAACAACACTGTTAACGGTTTTCGCCTATGGGGTCGGGCAGCATTACGTGAGGGGAAGCAATCCTCCTACGTACCAAGAGCAGCCATATTGGTGATATGAGCCCGTGGTGTATCCGCAGTGCCGGGAGCGGCCGCGATCAAGATGCCGGTTCGTCCTGGGAGTCCGGAGGTGTTTAGCTGTCAGCGTTGGATCTTGCATGGTTCCGATGGGTAATGGATGGCTGGCTTACCATGAGCAGCAAGAAAGCAAGCCAGCGCAGCTCCCGCAGGTCCAGCGCCGACGATCAGCAGGTCGGTCTGGATGATGTTGTCGTCATTTTTCTCTGTTTGCGTCATGATGTTTTTCCCTCTTCTCAGTGGTTTTGAGAAATTCGGGAAAGGGGTCAAACTTGAACAAGTCGTAGAGACGGAGACCAACCGCTCGGGGGAACCCATCAAGTTATTTGACTCCCGTCCGTTCTACACTAGGTAGGGGGGCAGGAGAGGAGCGGGCCTCCCCGCCTCCCCTCGCCCCTCCCGGTCAGTTTAGAGTTTCATTGCATTACAAGCGGAGTCGTAGTGAGACCTTCCTAAGCCGATAATCTACAGTACTGTAGCGATCAAACTACTTAGTAACGCCTTGGCAATTTGGCTCTTGTCTGTGTTGGTCATTCTGTGCTGCCATTGGTGTTGCTGTAAGCATCCGTTGGTCGTTAACATTGAGTCTCTCTCTCTCTCTCGGCTCGTTCCTCGATCTGAGTAAGCATTACGAAGACGAGTGACGGTGTGGTTCAAGCTTGGTGACATTTCGTTGCGAGAAATGATTGAAATCTGGGGATCCTTGGTGACACCGTGACAGTCTGGGTACGTGCGCCCAGGCACGCGGGGGCGGGCAGGCGCCTGCCTGCGTCGATCGGAACGGGAACGGGGGTGGGATGGTGAGTGGTGGAGTTTGGAGATGAAACATTTCGAAATGGTTTCATCACGATGTTTTCTTCTCACAACAAAGATTTGTTGCCTCGCTCGTTTTCTTCCTATCTTGCGTCTTAGTAAGCTAGCTCCCCGTATCAGGAGAAGAGCTACGGATTTCCTCTTTAATTGCCCCTTGTCTGTAAGACTGTAGTACCGAGGTTTCCCAGCTCGCTTCTGTCCGAACAGCCATAGAGGTATTACAGATCACTCGCTGTACCCCTATTCTAGATTGGCATTATTATAAACATGTTGATAATCCGGAGGAAACATGGTAACAAAACCGCTTTGCATGCTTTGAACTGCTTGGTCAATTGTTGGTCAGACGCCATTGTGGAGTTGATGAACCGCCGTTGTTCTCCAAAATCCCTGTCGTTCGGAAGAATGTGGAGATGTCAGAGAGAGCGATTAGCCCGGAGCTTACAGCGGGGTTATACCTCTAGCGGGGTTGTAGCGGGGTTTAGGTTAACAACACCCGCGGCCGCTGGCAGGGGTCGGTGCTTCTCCAATTGTTTGTTGGCTTCTCCAAGTTCCACTTTATATTTCACCGAGGTCAATTTCTCCAATTCTTCACATCATCAAGTTTTGTTTTGATTCTGAATGCCTTCTTCTTCTTCTTCTTCTTCTTCTTCTTCACACACTTGTATTCCTGATGTATAACACGGACTCCTTGTTGGCCTCTTGGTCAAACCCTCCTTGAACTATCAATGGAAAGGCAGTAAATACCGACAATTGGAGATGTCTGCCACTCGCTTCATCATCGTATCCGATGCCAGTCGTCTCCCATGTGTCGTTTCCCATCTTGACATGGTCATTCCCAATCCTTTACCTGCCTCAGCTTGCTCGGGTCTTGGTATCAACTTCAAGAGACATCTTGAGCTACCTTACAAAGAGAAACACGAGCGGCTATATGGTCAAGATCAATCCGACATGTACATGTTATGTGGCGTTCGACTTTTACATCTGGAACCACTCTTCACAATCAGTCCAGGACAAACAGTCAACACCACCGCCACTCAGAGCAATATCGAGGACTGTCTCCCGGTGAACTCTAGAATGACCTTGAAGACTCCCATTGACAACATCCGGAGCCTGCGGTACTCTTCTAACGCCTTGCGGCACCCAATACCGACCTCGAACTAACAACACCTGCGGTCAAGGGTTAATGCTCATCAAACTGATGAGTGAGGACGGCCAGGCCCGTGGAGGAGGTGATCTAGAAGACGGAGATGAAGAGGTGGTCACTCCTTCCTTCACCAGAGCCTCCGGGACTCCTCGTCCCGTCTTCCATTCACCTTGAGTTCCTTGTCCTACTACAACATCCGCACGCTACCCCTCCCTCCTTCCTTTCTCTACCTCCAACCAGTACCTCTTTCTGCAAGAGCGCAGCACACGCCGCGATAACGAAATACCCGCCAGGAAAGAACACCCTTCGTGTTTCCTTCCTTCCTTCTTGTCGCCATCCTTGGCGACAGAAGAACGACAAACGCGATGGCTGACGAAGAAGAGGCCCGGCCTATGTTGAGTACTCGCGACTCCGGTGATGGGGATTCCGACAATCACGACTCCAATGATCACGAATCCAATCGTCGTGAGATCGAATACGAAGATGGAAGATCCCTGGTTTGACCCCGAGCTTTTCGCTCATGCGGTTTCTCAGTCAGGTACGCCAATTATATTCCGCATCTATATCCCATAATCCCATTCATTTTGCAGAGACCCAAGCGGCGGAATGCAACCTGTGAAAGATACTAACTCACGCATTCGACTTCAGGCAACCCCAAGAGTACCAGCACCGACAACACCATCACCGCCCGCACCATCACCGCCCGCACCATCACCGATAGCACCATCACCGACTGCACTATCATCGACTGCACTATCACCGACTGCACCATCAGCACCGATAGTACCATTACCGGTAGTACCATCACCGACAGCACCATCACCGACAGTATTATCATTGATAGTACCATCACCGACAGCGCCATTACCGACAGCACCATCACCGACTGCACCATCAGCACCGACAGTACCATCACCGACTGCACTATCATCGACTGCACTATCGCCGACTGCACCATCAGCACCGACAGTACCATCACCGACTGCACCATCACCGACAGTACTATCACCGATAGTACTCATCGTTTTTTTTCAGCCCCTTAGACTGCCTCCTATGCCACGCGGCCTTGACCTCACCCGACGTGCGGGTCGGAACCAGTTTAGTCTCTGGATGTTGGAAGTGGGTTTTTCGGTCATTTGCTGGGTGATGATGAATTTGTCCCGCATCTACATCGTGCTGATGTATCTTCTGATCATCGGAGATGCCTTTGGCTGCGAAGGGGCCACGCCGCTACTCAGGAGCCTGACCTTTGGATGGTTGCCCCCAGCGTGGCTGGACTGGGCTAAGAGTGACGAAGGCAAAGCCGCGGACCGGGAATATGCTGCCGCTTATGACAGACTAAGGGCCGAGTACAACGAGCAGGTTAGGCAACTTGAGCTTCAACGAGAGGCGAGGAGGTTGGCGTGGATGGGTTAGATATCCGGGGTCCAGGGAAGGCATGGGGAGCTGCATGTAAGGATACCGAAGGTTGAGTATTGGTTCGGATAAACGAGCGTTTTTTTGAGGACGGAATCACGGAGATGGTACAAGACGGTCTATCACCTCTGGTCTGCTCTCGTTTTTACCTATACTCTTTTTGTTACTGTTGTGGTAGCAGCGCTTGTTCTTTAACAACCGATTCATAAGTTCGAACGCTCTTACTACCTACTTTGCTCGCACATTGCTTTGCTTTGCCATGAGCAATGGAAGCCACCCGCTTCATGGACTGATCTACTGACATTCTCCTCTCGTTATTCTTTGCTGGTATCACCTAGCAAGCCACCAGAACACTCCGTCCCCGGCCCCGATCCGAGAGTGGAGATATACGGCTCCGAATGAAGTTGACAGTGGGTCCACTTCCGTGTAAGTCAGTCCGATATGTTGTGGGGCGGCCCGGATCCGAGCAGGGTCGAGATCGCCGGATCGTGGCCGGCAAGGTTGCTTTTTGACGATTGTTGGCTTCTCAACAGAAGAACGGGCTGACCGAAGGTCCAGGCTTTGATTCTGGCCTGCATTAACTGTGTTGACATGCTGGCGGCTTCCTCAAGCTCTGTCCTGACCGTCTGCACACCAGGGCTTGGTTCGGCGAGAACCATAAGATTTCGGGAGAGAGATAGGTGTGTGTGATATATGCCGTTGATTCTACTGGGAACATTTTGTGAAAGGAATTAGGTCGATTCGTTGACTGTTAGAGCAAACAGGCCGTTGTCCCGGAAAGTCGACACAAGGTACACGATGCTATCCGGAAGTCTCGATCTTCTTCTCCAGCGTTGCGTGTCGCGTGAGGGCGGAATAGCGACAGGTAGCAGGTTCAACTTCATGGGCTCCAGAGGAAAGTGAAGTGCTTTGATATGGAAATCCGTGGAAAATAGTTCCAAGAGACTGTTTAAAAGCCCCCCAAGTCTCCTGCACAAACTTCCTCGAAAAGCCCCAGCATCAGCATCAGCAAGAAAACGCAGACTCAACCCGCAAAAGCCAAAGACCAAAAGCACTCTAAAAGAACCACATAAAGGTAGGTACGATATACTGAACAGCACAAGACATCCCGCCACAACTACCGTATCCAATCCACATACCGTCCAGGACACAACTAACACACCCCTTCCACCACCACAGCACCATCAGTCTCTTCCCCTCACAACCACAAGCCAACGCTCCTCTTTCATCACCATAGGCATAATACTGTAACCAACCACCAAAGAAAAGTTAAAATGTGCTACGAAACCAAGTGCATCTGCCCCTCCTGCCGCGGCACCACGGGCGAGCAAGTGGAGTCTTGCTCGGAGGTGCTCTTCGGAGAAAAGACGATTGCCATGGGCGGCTGCAGCAAGGGCTGGGAGATCGTCTGTGAGACGGATCGGATCGCTTGTTTTTATTGCCAGAGCCGGAGGGCCCGGAGGCTGCGGCGGATGGGGGAGGTAGTGGGCAAGCTGGGGTGACTAGAGCTGAAGACGGGAGGTTTGACGAAGAAATCTATGGGAAGCAGAGCAGATTGGAAACCAATGGGAAGCATAATTCATGCCAAGGGGAAGGTGGAAAGAAAGGGAAAAGGGTTGGGCTCTGCTGACTGCAAGTGCAATGGACCATCGACGGACAATGAGGCTTTTGGTTAGCTGAGGCTTAAGGCACCTAACCAGGTCCATAATGGAAAAAGCTTTCTCTCAAACTTCCGCAAGAAATTAAGGGAACTGCCGTGACTGTTGAAACAAAAAGCGAAGAAAGAAATAAGACAAAAAAAGACAAAAGAATTTTAGCTGCAACTCGTTTCGATCGAGTGACCTCCGGGTTATGAGCCCGGCGCGCTTCCGCTGCGCCATGCAGCTGTTTTTGTGTTAATGAAATGTTTTTGCTCGTTGTGGGTTTATGTACCCTACTTGACATCTCATTCAAGTTCATCACACCCTCACACTGCCTTTGCCATGTGGGTTGTGACTTGTGCCCTCTGTTCATATCGTCAATCTTTCCTTCGTTCATTGAGTACGGCGTTTAGTTGGACATTCCACTACTAGTTGGTTGCACGAAGGGTCATTAACCTGATATCAGGACATGGAGGAAATACATTGAATAGGCCGAGATGATTCTTGTTTGGCTGTGGTTTTGAGCATTGGGCATAGGGCAAAATGAGCCACAACATCAGGGATAATAGGAAAGCAGCAACGCATTACAGGGAACAGAGCACATTGGACTTTCTTTCTATTATATTTCAGCAACTTTTTTTGCAATGAGGTTTCAGAGGATGCGTCAATAAGCCTCTTACCTCATGTCCTCATCCGATATTCAAGTTGTGAGTTGTGAAACAACAGCAAGCTGTCATCCCATATCACCCACCGGTATCGGCAACTAGGTACACTTGCTCCCATTGTATGATTGTAACCGGCATGCTTTGCTATCGACCTAACTTGCAAATGTACGTAGAAAGAAAGTGACAGAATAAGTGAATAACTGAGCAATAGCAATCAGAAGAACACAAAGGGTTGAATAAGCAACCCAACCACCATATTGTGGCACGTATCTCTATAATCTTGATATAAAAGCCCGGTAGCATATGTAGCGAGAACTTAATCCCTTCCCCTTCACCTTCTCACCAGCATCAACGACGACTCCTCCAAAGGTCTTTGTTGCCGGTGATTATCACTTCAACAGTCAGTACACTACTCAGTATCATATGATGAACTATTCAACTTTGAGCCAAGTGGCCCTCAAACCAAACATGCTCTCACTTACCAATCAGTCAGTCACCATCACTAACCCATCACTCACCTCAGATTTCACCAGTCACTACCTGGTGGCCACCACCAAGCAAATCCGTGCCCCTCAAACAGCAAAAGCGACGAAGTCAACGAAGAAACATGGCCGAATACATCGCAATCCAACGTGAAGCTGAAGCCCAGAGGGCCCGAGAGGCTAGAAGAGAGCGCGAGCGTGCTGAGCAAGAGGGCAATGACAATGACAATGACAATGACAATGGCAACGAGGGCAACGGGGGCGGCGGCTCTGGCGGCGGCGGCGGCGGCGGCGGAGGAAACACCCAAGTTCCCAATGACCGCACCAGGTTCTTCGTCTCCATCAACTCAACCGCCGACTTGCTCCTGAGAGAGCAGACGTGGGTTTCTTGTCGCGATCGTAAGTCGGGCATCCATCACACCTCGCCTTCCTTTTCCCTCCACTTCTCTCCTTGTCCTCATTCTGAACAACAGCAGCTAACCCATGAATGCTTGCTGCCCATTGCATGAAAAACAGCCGAACACCTCCCCACCATAGTCCGCACCATCCTCTGCGCCCTCCTCACCCTCGGCTCAGACGGAGAAGACGGCTACGGCGCCGGCATCCACGTGCAGATCACCAAGATGCAGGACAACACTGCGGGACGGTACCGCGGACAGGAAGGAGAGAGAAGGCTGAACGAGGTGGCGAGGGATATGGCGGGTGCAAACGTGAGGCCGGAAAGGAGACTCAGATTCGAAGCGGGTAATGCTGAGGAGAGGGATACGATGATGATGCTGCTTATGGAGTTGGTGAGTGGTGGGATTGGAGCTTTTGATTGAGGCCTTTGGGGGGTTGGTTCAAATTGGCGAAGGGGAGGGCCGGGCGAGTGATTTGATGGGAAGGAACTTCGGAAGGAAATGGAATGGAATGGAAGGGGATAAAGCGGAAGACAAGTCAAGATAGAGAGTGAAGTGAGGTGGGCAGGCAGGCAAAAAGGAGATGCCTCTGAAGGCTCATGGATCAGCATCGGATCCCATCATGGAGATGGCAAGAACTAAAGATGATGCTCAAAGTTAGCAAACCAGAGCATCAAACAAGTTTCAATGCAAACATCCCTCGCAAGATGTCTTCTTCGTGTGGTAATGAACGCAACGTATTCTTCAGATTAACGAGATATGTTCTTTCGTCATTTTGTTCCCTGTGGTCTTGACTTTGACCTATAATCGGAGCAGGTCTAATTTTCATCATTTGGACGTTGGTTCGGGGAATCGAACTCCATCCTCGTGAGGTGGAACAAAGAGAAGCACCTAACTTGCCTTGTATTGGATGGGAGAGGTGGAGCTGCGAGATATCCAAAGGTTAGCACACCGAAACTTGGCAAGCTGAAATATCACTCGCTGATATCTTCTTCTTGTGTAAACGCAACGTATTCTTCAGAAACACGGGTTTATTCGTCATTTATTCCCAGTGGTCTTGACTTTGACCCATAATCGGATTCTTGATTTCAATGCATCATTTGGACGTTGGTTGGCTTTGTCGGGGAATCGAACTCCATCCTCGTGAGGTGGAACAAAAAGAGAAGTATCTAACTTGCCTTTTGTTGGATAGGAGAGGTAGGGGCTTAGAGCTGCGAGATATCCAAGGTTAGCACACCGAAACTTGGCAAGCTTTCGATGAAATATCTTCTTGTGTAAACGCAACGTATTCTTCAGATCAAAGTGAAGTGTTATTCGTCATTTTGTTTCCTCTCTTGACTTATAGTCCGAGTTGAACCTGGTTCATCATTTGGACGTTGTCGGGGAATCGAACTCCATCCTCGTGAGGTAGAACAAAAAGATATCCAACTTGCCTTGTGTTGGATAGGAGAGGTAGAGCTGTGAGATATCCAAGGTTAGCACACCGGAACTTGGCAAGCTTTCAATGAAATATCTTCTTGTGTAAACGCAACGTATTATTCAGATCAAATTGACTTGTGTTCGTCGTCATTTTGTTTGGTGGTCTTGACTTTGACCTAATCGGAGTCTAATTAAATAATTCATCATTTGGGCGTTGGTTGGCTCTGTCGGGGAATCGAACTCGATCGTGAGGTCAAACATAAAAGTATCCACTTGCCTTTTATTAGGTCTGCGGCTCCTACCGCTGCACCATGGTGACGGATTCTAATGCTGTTTGTTGGAAACACGCAGTGGGAGGGACACTGATAAAGCGGCTTGTGGAATTGATGTTAGTTCTAACGGGAAAGAACTTTCGGTGGGTGAAGTGATTGTGAGGGATAATGTGGCAGGAGGCACTGGGTGATGTCATTGTGATGCTGGGTTTGGAGGAGGAAAGAGCGACAGATCGTGGCAGAGGCAAGCGTGGGAGTTTTTCATTTCATTTTCCACTCGATTTTGGCTTTTGCTCCTTCTTCAGTTGGTGGACATGCAAAACATCTAACCCTACATATCAAGCGCGTCACCACTTCGACATTCGTTTGTCATGTGTGGAGACCGACTCTGTTTGAAACTTTATCATAACCACCACACACTCTTCGTTGTACCATGATTCTGAATGCAGCATGACCGCAAGTGGTTATGTTGACTTTGCAAAATTTGAGTTTTGGAACTTGTGTCGTTGTAGAATCGACAGTGTTGATGCTGGGAGCAGTGGATTCAGGCGCGAATGCAACGCTGAGTAACGACACAAACGAAAAGCATGTGAACAACTTCAAAAACCCCGGAAATGCCACGGATCAGATTCGATCTTTTCATTGCTATTCCTGAAAGCAGCGAGGCAGTGACTCTTTCTGTCTGTAATGTTGCCAGATTGGGAGGAGGCAAAGAGCTCCAAGATCCTTACAAATATTGACTGTTTGGTTCATTGTTGTACTGTGCGCGTTCTAGAACCAAACATTCCATGTCACAAAACCAAGGGTCCTCAAGGGTCCTGTCCCACACCATTTCGATACCCCAGCGTTCTAGAAGCCGAGCCGCAGCTGCTTTGTGATGTCCAGCAGGCTCATTGCTCGATTGACTTTTAAGAGTTTTTCTGTGTGTGTGTGAAAAAGAAGCTTTTTGGCGAGAGGTATGAGATGGAGTTGTCTTGGTGGAAGTTGCATCCAAATCATCGGAGAATGTGAATTCTCAAGTCCGGCGCCAAGGCCGAATTTGCAAGATGAGATTCTGCCGGTGGACGAAACAATCCTCCAATCGACGGTCTCGGACGGTCCGGGTTCGATAACGGATGGATAACGGGTCCGGGGCGGGGAATGCGCCGCTAAGATTTAGTGGGCTCCACTTATCGTCTCATGTTGACCTAAACCCCGGCCGTAATGACGCCAACCTTGGCAGGACTTCTTTTCCCTTGCCAATGCCGCTTCCTGGCAGGCCCAGGCCACCAATCGCTTTCCGAACTTTCCAGCTGGCCAGCAGCGGATGGATAAAGGGTGGAGCGGCAGGTGCTCGGATGTGACGGCACTGGGCGGGCTGGACCATGACGTCACAGGCTTACAGGTCCACGGTACAAAACGGATTGCGCCCGCATTTGAAGCGTCCGTCGTTTTTCCGCACTGCGATTGCTGGGCTTTGGCGTCTTGGCCAGATCATTCTGTTTTCCTCTCCCTCGTCGTCCTCCCCAGCCATGGCCTTTTGAAGGACCCCCATCCTCGGCTGACCCAGGGACCTTGCCCACGGCGAACGGTAATGATGATGGGCTTCTGACACCACACCACACCCACCAACATTATACACACAACACGTTGTTTCTATAATGCCGAGGAGAAGAAGCCAAAAACATGCCGCAACACGAAGGAAAATGGACGCCAGCAAACGGAAACGAATGGGACGACGCAAAAACGGCAGGAAAGGGGTCTCGGCGGGAGTCAACGGTGCCAAGATGGCAAAGCTGGGAGCTGAGAACGAAAAGCCAGGGACCACAGTCAGCGAGCAGGCAGTTCATTGGCTTGGCCCAGGGTTGATCGGCGAGATCGGCAAAAGGGGGTCGTGGGCGCCAAGGTGCTCGGCCGATTTGCTTTCCGAAGTCTACGAACTCACAACTCCCTTGGGTTTTCCAAAAGGACCTTTTGGACTGCAGTCGCACGGGAGATGTGCAAACAGTTTGTGGAAGGACCCTGAGCTGTCGAAAATTTACGGATATGAGAGATGGGACTCATGGGAGAGGTCATGATTGATGATGCCCGTGTGAATCATACTGAATCAGCATTTCCTCACCTGGACGCGCTGATGACCCGAAGTGGGATGTTCTCACAAGAGCGGGGACCAACAGTGTCGTCATTGTAACTTTTCGCTGGTGAGGTACGTACCGCCGTGCACACCCGACCCGACCCTGAAGTCCCTGACCCCTTTTCCCGTAACGCCAGGATCGAATTTCTGCGATTCCTTGTCGGCAGCGGATTTTGGGGATTCGATTTTTGGTCAGGCACCCGAATTTGAATTGTAAATTCTTTCATGAGATATTGCTCACAATCAACTCACAAAGTGTTCACGATTGCAACAAGAACACAGCCGTGGACAGGAGGCACACGAGGCGCACCACCATGAATTTATGCAGTGTCACTCATGATCGGACTCGCAAAGCAATCAGGAAATTTGGCAGACCATCAATCTCTCTGATCAGTTCTAGACCTCTGTCGATCTGGCCGGCTCTGTCGGACAAAGTTCAGCCATCAAGGAAGCCGAAGGGCAGTCAGCGGACAGTCAGCAGTCAGCACCAATGCATTTTGGGGCACCACCTCTTGTCCATCAGATGAGGCCATCACAAGCAAAATGGTGGTGTTGCTCTGCCGCAAATGGAGTGTTCCCAGATGTCCCATTCCCATGCCATTCCCATATGTGTCGGACGCTAATTCTCTCAACGGAGCCGGAGCCGGCGACACGGCCGCAGCAGGAAGGTCGCATGATGGTGGGAATTGTCAAAAGGGAAGATGAGATATGACCATCCTACAGAGGGATCCCACAGAGCTTATTTCTCCATCCTGGCCATGTGCATAATGTCCGGCGCAATGCAGTGTCTTGAATGTTCAGGTTTTGTCTCCCTCTTGGCATCATGAAGTTTGCACACTTGCCGGCCGACAGTCACGCCGCTATGAGTTTGTGCTATTCTTTACAGCATGTCGTTACGTTTCTGGCGCCAAACGCGAAGGAGGACAGAAAGAAGAGCGAGTTGCCTGTACGTGAGTTGAACGGCCATTCGCAGATGGAAACAAAAGAGAGAAATGCCGCCTTTAACCTCAAGGTGCTACACAGTAACAGAGATCGCCGGGCCGTGAAAAGGCCACTGTCATCAGGGTCCACTAACAGACCCGACACTTTCCTCTCCCAGGCAGCTGCCAAAGCATCAAGGAGCAAAAAGCACCCTTGGCACCGGAAACAACACACCGGGCCGTTCGATTGGCTATTGGAGACGATCTGGATGTCTTGAGACAGTGGTCGAAGACGATCAAAAGTGTTCTAGCCTTCAGTAGAGACACCATCCAGTGTCCAGTCGTCGCCCAGTGAACTGTGCCGCCAAAGTCTCACTGTGAGCTTTGCGCAAGTGAGCGTGGTGAGGTGCTCGGGGCTCCACCGTGGACTCCTCCCTCAGTCTCCATCTTATCCTGTCAGAAAGCACGAAATGTGGAGCAATGAGATATGCAGTAAAAGGTGTTGATTCTGATGATCCTTGTCCCTTGTCCATCGTAAGGCTTCCAGGGTTTATATACAAGAACCAGGGATTCTGGGAGGCTATTCCTTATACGGTAGTATCGTTAGATAGCCTATATATTGAGCTATAATTATAGGGGGATTCCTATATTATATATACTATATACAATTATTTAAATAGGGAGGTATATATTGGATTAGAAGTCTAGTTATCTATATATACCCGGATAATCCGATATACCCCCTTAATTGAAGGCATTAAGGTAAAGCTAAACGAACCGCTAGATATATAAAGCTATTACCAAATTAATCGTTAATTATATTTAAATTTAATAGGAATCTTTTATCCTAATCCTTTTTATCCTTTACAATATCCTTAATAGACTCTATTCCTAATATTTTCTTAAATTTAGTATATTTATTAATAAATAGTATTTTAATCAATCCGTTTATTAGTATTTTCTTCGTCTTATAGTACGTAACTTTAATAGATCCTTTTTAAACTTCCTATTATAATTAATAATTATAGATATCGATATGGCGGAATTTAGTAGAAAGGTTATTATTCTTAATAGTAACGAGGCGAATTGTTTGCTGGTTATTATATTAAATTATAGGTATTAGATTAGTAAAATTAATTAGCCTTTTAATTAGTCTGGCCGTAAATATCGCTTCCTTGGTTACGAATCCTAAGGCTAGTAACTTTATTTCGGTTATTAAAGTCGTAATTATTATTTACTTAGTAGTTCCTTAATATATAAGACTTTTAAATAGTTTGATTATAAAGCTTTGTAAGTTCTTACGATTAAGGTAATTATTAGTAAATAAAGTATTTGAAGCTACTTTAAATATATTGTTACCTTTAAAGGCTAGGGCGAGATCCCTGGTAGCGTAGAGGTAGTATAATACTTTGTCCGTTGCCTTATAATAATTTAGACTAAGGTTGTAATTGTAACGAGCGAATCGATTTATAGCGAAGGTTATATTTAGTTTAGTAATTATAGCGCTGTAGAATATTAAACCGATTTTAATTTAATATTGATATATCGATTTCCCTAAAGCTTTATCTTTGTAAAGTATTAATTTTTAATTTAATATAGGGATAAAAATAGTACGCTGGTCGTTAGTAAGGGCGTAAATCTTTTCGAAATACGACCGTTAAAATAGCTATATCTTTCTTTACTTATAGTCCCTAATTATTTTAATACTAAGGAACTATTATAGTTTATTACTTCCTATAAAATAATACCGTTATTTTAGGTCGGTTATATATTATTTGGCTTCTATTTTTCGCCTTTTAAAATAGGCGAAGATAATATTATTTACGTAATAAAAAATAAAGATACTGTTTTTAATAAGAATATAAGGTTCTTTAAGTATAGGTTTGAAGCTGTTATCGGTAAAAACGCTAGTAAATTCTCATTATTATAATAACGGTAACCGTTTTAAATTGTAAAGAGCCTTTTAAATTTATAAAACTTTACCCTCCTTTTAATACCTTAACGGTATTTTTATAAAGATTTTTTCGTCGAGGTTAGTATTAATAAAGGTATTAATAGTATTATATTAAATAAGTTTAAAATTGAATCGGGTAGCGATGGCGATAATAATTCGAAACGAGCGCCCTACTAGTATTAAGGTATACGTTTCTTGCCCTATCTTTTATTATTAATTTCTTTATACAACTAGTTTTACTTTAATTTTCTTAAAGCGACTATTCTTGAAGAATTTATATATATATATTTATATATAATCGAGGATTTGCTTCCTTCGAATTTTAGGCTCGTTAGTATCGACTTCGACCTATATCTTTATTTTTCAATAGCTATTAAAATATTTTTATTTAATATTAAGGAATTATTATTAAAGGAGGTAATTATTAAAATTTCAATAACGTTTAGGTAACGGGGGAAGGTTGTAGCGATATATAGTATTAAATTTGTCCTTTCTTATTAAATAATCGAATTGAGCTTTCGTAATGATTTTCCTATGATAGAGGGCAGTCGGTTGGTATAATCGATTAGTATTGAAAGTTGCTTTCTAAAGAGCGAAACCTTTTATAAGTATATCTTTTAATTAGTTGTTTTGAAAGAGGCTAATAAAGAAGGATAATAGAAGCGGTATATTAAAAAGAGTAGGGTAATTGAAAATATAATTAAAAGATATCTTTATTGCGTTATAACGTTTAGGTTAAGCTTCTTTTATCTCTTCGTCGCTTTTTTAATTTATTAATAGGGTAAATAACCGTTCTAAGAATTCGGTTATATTAGTATTTTCGAGGTCGACGCGGCTACTGAAGTAATTGTAAATCTCTTAAGGCTAGTCGATTTATTTAAGTAGGTTAGCGAATTCGTTAGAAGTAACTTTGAGGGCGGCCTTCTCTTTAAGTACGTCCTTTGTGAATATAGTATTTTTATTAAAGATTATATCTTTTATATTAACGATTTGATTCGTATAAGGGTTCTAAATTCAATAAATCGAAGAGGATAAATAGTTAATAAGATAACTAATTTAAGCTTTCGGATTGAATTTCTTTCGCCTTTCTTTTTTAAGTTGGGCGGCGGTAATTATAGTATATACTTTATAATTATAAACCCTAAGATATAATAAGTTTAGTTTTCGTAGAATTGTGAAACTATGTTGGCGAACGTAGTCTCAGCTCAGACCCACTTAACCTCCGAAACCCGTTTCTGCGGTAGTAGGTCTGAGCGGGTTTTACGTTTTTTAGCCGTCGGCTATAGAATGACAAAGATTTAATATAGGATTTTACTCTAATTAAAGTAAAATACCTACTCCGGTCAAAGTAAAATCAACCGCCCCCCGTCATAACCAACTACTCACCCAGCAAACAACTCTTATTAAAATAAAATACATTAAAGTATAATATCCGATTTATTCGATCCGTTAAATCCGATTAAATATTTATTTAACGAAACGCCCCTTCCACTTCTACGCAATAACTAATTTACGTTCACACCCAATTCGCCTAACTATATATCCGAATTGAATTTATTCTTAACTATTCCTATTCATAATTATTCTACGCCTATTCCGACCCTTAATACTTCGATTTCGACCCTTACCCCCGTTCGATATATCCTATTAATTATTCCTAAATTACTGGATTATAATTATAATTTTAATTAATCGTTAATTAAAAGTACTAAATAATACTAATTTAAACTTTATTTTAAGAAGGGAAATTTATAACGATTTATTCGTAGCTAAGTAAAAGTAATTCGAAATAATAATCGGTTATTTAGAGCCTATATAAAGGAATTTATTAATTCTTTATATAACGAATACGTACGTAAAGCTTTCCTTTATTAAAACGTTATTATATAATTTAAAAAGTAATATCGCTCGTCCGATATAGAAGCTCTTAATTAAGAATTTAGTAAGGAATTAATATCTCTCTTTGGATGTAAATTTAAAAAGAAGAAAAAGAAGAAAAAAACGAAAAATAAAAAACCTAAACCTAGAGATATAGAGCCCAAATCTATTGAACCTAATAATTCTTAAACCGGAAACCCCGAATTCTAGGATCCCGGACCCGAAGACGCTGGGCTGCCGGATTTTGGACTTAAAAATACTAAAGTTAAAAAGTTTATTAATTTTATATTATTTTAATTATTTATAAAATTTAATACTTCCTCCCTAGTCGCGGGCTATATGCTATATAATATTATAAATTTATATAGTATTTAATAGATTTTAAATATTATATAATAAAGTATAATGCTCTTTTAAGAATGTACGCCTTAATTATATTTACTCCTTAAAAATTTAATAGAATATTAGCGTACTTAATAGGATAAATATAAATGCCGAACTCGTTATAATAAATTTATTTCGCCTTGTATTTATATAATTTTTATAATTCTTATAAATATTCGCGCCCCCCTCAACTTGGATTTCTTTACCTAAATTATAAGCCTTTATTTACGTATAAACGGTATCTTAAAGCGTATTTAAAATATATTAATTAAATTAAGTATTTATATTTCGTATAGTAGGACGATTGCAATTATTAAAATTCTTATAATTACTATAATAATTAATTTAATTCCTATATATTTTATTACAATTAAATTAACGTTCTTAATAAAATTTTAAACGTATTATATCTAATCCTAGTCTTATTATTATCTATAATAATTATAATTATTTTAATACTATTTAAAACCCTAATATTAGTCGATAAAATACTATACGCAACCTTACGATTTATTTATTAATAAGTAGTCCTAATATCCGTAGACTATTCCGACTATATTAATTCTAACCTACTATTCTATTTTAAAAGGCTTAAATTATTCCTTTATTCGCTCTAACGCCGCGTATATTTTATTATACCGTTAATTCGCTTATAGTATTAAAATTATAATTATTATTTCTAATTATTAAATAGGATAGTTTTACCGTTCGTCCCTTCCCTAAAATATAGCGATATTAGATATTTAAAAGTTTTATTCTCTAAACCCCCGCCTTCAATAAAAACGAAGGTAAATTTATTAGTATTTACCGCCTTTATAATAAATTGTTTCTCGACTTTCTAAATATAAAATAGGAATAGTTCGGCGACCGGCTTTTCCTCGTTTATAGCGATTAAAAAACAATATTATATATTCGGAAGATTATATTAATATAGTTAGAAGTATAATCCGTATACGACCGTAAATAATAAATAGTCTCTATCCTTATATTCTTTTATATTAAATTAAATTTCGTTAATTTAATTTTTCGGTATTTTTAGCCTCTTATAGAATAGGATATTTACGGCCTTAATCGGGCGAAAAAAATAAAGCTATAAAAAACCGAATTCTATTATAGATTATAATTTCTTTATAATATATTCTATACTAAAATCCTCGCCTTCCTTATACGAAACCTCGTAGACGGGCATTTTCTAAACCCCGCTATCCTTAATTACGAAAATATAAAAGTAATAATTATAATTACTATTTAAATCGATAGCCCTACTTATATCTCTATACAATTTAATAATATATATACCGAAGTATTTACCTTAGAGGGATATACCGGTAAATATAATATAGATAGTACCGGCGGTAGAATTAATATATACTTCCGTAGTATCTATTAATATTTATATATTGTCCGGGTACTAATTATTCTTATTCGCGCCGTCTAATTCGGTGATTATAATATATTCTAATAAATCGTTAACTATTTACTACTCTTTTTCTATAGTAGAAAGAGTACGAATTATAGGCCCGAAATACTATACTTCTCTTAACTCCTATATCCGGAGGTTACGGATTATAAATTATTCGAAACTATCTTAAAGTTTAGCCTAATACAATATACTATAATTAATAATAAATAGAAAGAGATCGACCTAACATTAAAATATATTAATCGCTCCTTTACCCTTAATATTAAATATAATAAGAATTTTACGTACAATATTAAATCTATTTTTATAGAGATATCGGCTATAAGTCCCCTCACTATAATTATTTATAAAGTAGTCGAATTAGAATTCGGGCGACTTAATAGTAATAAGTATATTAATCCATCGATTAATAAGGATATTATTAATTATATATATACGATATATAAGAACGGATTTGTAAAGCGGCGTTGTAAACCGTTAAACCCTACCGATTTTAATATACTTAATTTATAATATAATAGTATATATAAATTATTGTTTAGTACTTTCTAATAATTTAATAATAAAGAGGTATAACTAAAGCGTAAGGAAGATTAAGAATATTTCGATTTCTCTAATTACGAGGAAAATAAACTAATTGTAGTTAATAAAATACTTAACGCTTTTAATTCTAAAGACGAAAATAATAATAATTTCGATATATAAGAAGGGATAGTACGTAGTACTTTTATACCGGCGCGAGGCACTTGTAAGTAGGAGTATAGTATCTGTATAGGGTATAGCCGTTCTTCTATATATATTTATATAAAGTGTAATCGTTCGTTTAAATTCTAATTTAAAATTATAATCCTTAGGCGGTAGCTTTATAATAACGGAATAGTTTAATCGATAATAATTCTAAACCGTATTTAGACTAATCTATTTTAGGTCAACCCTTTTAACGGGTCCTCCCATTAGTATTTATATAGGTATAGCCCATCCTATACGAACCCTATAGTCCGCTTAGCTCGCTGTAGTTTATTCCTATTAGAATTACTTAATTACTTTATAATTTATCGTCCTATAATTTCGAATATTAAACTAAATATATTATCGGTAGTATTTACTCTAATTATAGTTAATTTTTTAATTTATATTTAGTAACGAAGACTTATTCTATTTTAGATCGCTAGCGCTATTTTAATTTATTTAGCGTAATTTATTATAAGGCTGCCTATTAGCCAATTATAGATAGTAGGTAGGTTAGGATTTATTTAAATAATTTTACCGGTCCGTTAAGTATTTCGTCGCTTAGGTTATAATTAGTAACGGGGACCTACTTTAATTTAACGGCTAGTATTATCTTAATTTAGTTAGTATAGTTTATTATATAGTTGCTTATTTACTTCCCCTTCTCTTTTCTACTCCTTTTCTCTTTCCTTCCTTCTTTAACTAAACTTTTCCTTTAATTAAACTTTAATCGGCTATAAAAGTACTTTAATTAGAGTAAAATATATTACCCGATATTATACTACTAAAATATAAGAAATCTAATAGTAAAAGAAAATATAAAGTAGAGAATTAGAATACGAATTAGTAATTATATATTACTAACCTTATTAACCCCTAATATTTATAATAATTGTAATACTTAGATTTTTTATAGTATAGAAATATTATAAAGTATTCGGCGTCCGTTAGGACGAATAATAATACAACCTTAGTTTAAGCGGGGTACCCGGAGTATATTAGCTATTATAACCTAGATTATATACGTCCGAAATTCCCCGCAATCCTAAAGCAATTGGACGAGGATTTAATATTCGTTAACCAAAAGCCTCGAGAAATTGCACTTTCCAACCCAAATTATAAGAAGATTATTAAAAATAGGGTAGTTAATTAGATTTTAATATACATTTTAATAATCGATTCGATATTAAAAGGTACGGATGCGGCTACCCTTCTTAAGTACCGGATTATAGTTTAGATATACTAGTATTTTAATTATAATTATAAATTTTTTAATTTATATATTTTATTCCGATTAGAGCGAATTATATTCGTTCTAATCGGAGTAAAATATAGGTTTATCGATTCCTTTAACCCTTTACTAACCCTTATATTACTATTCCTATTAGAATAAAATATAGGTTACTAACTCTCCTAACTTATAACTAATTATATATTATATTCGTTCGTATAGGTCTTTATTAATAAATTTTAATAATTAATTAGTTTAATCCTTTAGCTAATCTGAAGAAGGAATATAAAGATTGGCCGGGGGCTTAATTCCCTATATATTAACCTTTCTTCTAATAGGCTATAATTATATTCGACGATAGTTAATACGGCTGTATTTTTAAAGCTGTAGAATTGGTAGAATAGGGACAATTCCCTACCTACGCTATAACTATCCGGAGAGGCGATTTTATTAACCCGGGCACCGGGAAAAATCTCTCGGACATTATATTAAAAGAGATTATTATTATTAACTTTTATATTATATTATAATAGTATTCTACTAAACCTTAATATTAAAATTCCTTATAATATAATAAATCTGGTAGTTAATATTTAATTAGCGGGTATTATATTAATAATTAATTCCGGATTTTTTAAACCCTAGCGATTTTTAATAATCGTTGCTCCGGTAATATTATATTAAGTACTATTAAATCCTATTGGAATACCCGGACGAATAACGACTTCTTAGGCCCAGTTACTTTTCCGGCCTCTACGGATTTATTATTCGCCCTAACGGATATATATAAATAGTTGCCTTATAACCGATTTATTATTTAAATAATAATATTATAAAATATAGTCCTATAGAACTATACTATTATATAACCGATATTTATACTTAACGAAGTAGATCTTAAGAAATTCGGCCTTATTAATTAATAAGCGGCGAAAATTTACGTATAATATACATTCGTAATTTCGTAAATACTTTAATTTAATATAAACGACGGCTAATTATCTTATATTAAATTTATAAATATAAATCTTAACCCTAACCCTACGTTATATTTCGACATTTATTATTTTAATACGTATATTAAACGGCTCTTTTACTAATAGGAAATACTACGACTCGTAATAATAAAGGTAAATGCTAATAATTTCCCTCTATTCTATCCGCGAAATAACGTAATTAGTCGCTATATTACGGAAGCTTCGAATATAGTTAATTGTATTATTCAATTGTCCTAGGACGCCCGGAAACTTTAAAAAGAAACCCGGGCCTTAATTTAATCCGAGATATAGGGCAATACCCAAATTAAAAACCTTATATACTATAGTTACCTACTATATTAGTACTATTCCGACTCTAACTTTATTTTAGGTAGTATTTAAGCGTTAGGGCGGCCTATTAATATTTTGAAAGTTAAGGAGGAAGATAACCCCCTAAAATTCAATTATTAATAATTTATAGAGAAATATAATTGGGCGAATTAGGTAATTAATAGGAAGCGCAAATAGAATCTCCTTCCCTATTAAATTATTAATAAATTTAATTTATTCCGATTGGAATTGTTTATAATTATATTAATTAAAGTAAAGACCGGTCTATATTAATTATTAATAAACGTATTTATTATTTATATTATATTATAATCGCTATTCTAGGGAGCGTTATTTATTAATAAGGTTAGTACGGGTAAAACCCTTACTTATAACGCCGTCCTTTTAATAGAATACTTATAATTAAAGAAGTTTAAAGAGAAGGGAGAGTCCTTCGAAGCTTTCCCTAATATTATTATTCTATTGTCTAATTTAATCGCGTAGATATTTAGCGAATTCTAGGATATTTTCGGTAATTTAAATTTCTAATATTAATACGAAGTACCGAAAAGTATTAATTTAGAGGACCCGCGGTATTATAAAACTCTCGTATAATAAACGTTCAATTAATTAATAAAAAATTATATATACGAACGTAACCGAATTTCGACCGCTTAAAAAGTTATTATTGTAATATATATTATATTAATTAAAAGATAAGTTAATAAAAAATACGTTATCGAACTCTTGCGTAAAGTATTACCCTATATAATTAATGAATTAATTACCCGTATAAAGGCCTTTAATTTTTAGAAGAAGAAGGGTTGCACTAAGGAAGCGGCTACCTTACCAGCCTTTAAAATAGGCGATAATAATACTATAACTTCCGAATCTAATAAAGAATTCGAATTTAATAATAATAGGGATAAACCTAATAACGAAGGCTCCGCTATATAAATAGATTTTACTTTAATAGGAATAAATTTTCTATTCTAATAGGAATAAAATATATTAATTATTAATTCTTCTTTAACCATAAAACTTATAAGATATATAAAGTCCGTTTAGTTATAATTAATATAAAGGATATTAAATTCTAGACTATTATTATCGACGAGGCCCAATTAGTTAAGAATATAAATACTACGGCTTTTTACGTTATTAGGCTATTCCCTACGGCTATTCGCCTAATTTATTTAATTACGCTAACGTTAAATAGATTTACTAATATTCGAACGTTTATAACGTTTATTTAGGAGGCGGGCTTCTATATAGTATTTTAATATCCAGCGTAGTACGATAATATCCTATAATTTATTAACGATAAAGAATTTGTACCGTTATTCGAAACCGAATACTTTAATTATATTATTAAATAGGGTATATTAACTGAAATTTGGTACGACCTTTAAATTATCTATAATTTCTAAGGGTATTAATAATAATATTTCTATTTAAACGTATAGGCGGTAATCCTTAATAGTAGAAAGGTTATATTTATAATTATTAGCGAAATAATATAATAAACTTAAATCCTTATTATTAATAGGGGTATAATAACCCTATTAATATTTTTTAATAGAATTATTTCCTACCCTTCGGCTAATATACCGCCGATAGTAGTTTAATCCGTATATTTAAGTTATAAAACCCGTAAGGATAAGGTTACTATTTATACCGATAACTTTTTAAAGGATATTATAATCGACCCCTATAATTATAAGTTCGACGAATTAATAATACCGAAAATATCCGAATAAGATAAAACCCTCGCTTTAAATATAATATTCATTCGCTTTATACAATTCCTAATATAGGACGTATACGGTTATTAAATATTATAATAAAATACTATAATTTACGTAGAGGGTTTTAGTACGTTATAAGAGGTCTTATAGGGTATTATTAATTTGGCCGTTAATTATACGTATAAAGAAGTTTTTAAATCCTTGAAGTATATGGGCGAATCCGCCCCTTATTTAAGCGTATAAATTATTAATAAATTAGTACACGCCGATTATAATAGTAGACTTTCTTATATATTTATTAATTTAATATTGGATAGCTATATACTTCCTCCTACCGATAGATTCTATATATTTAATTAGGCTCTCTCTAAATCCCTACTATTTACTTAGATAGTTAAAAAGTATATAAATATCTATATAGAATAGAAATATATATTTATTATAGTTAATTCTCCTTAAACGTAAATATAAATTCTTTCTTTAATTACTTATAGAGGTTTATTCTTATTATAATAAATAGGTTACGATTTTAATTAGAATAAAGTATATTAGTTCGCTAATATATATTTAGGATTTTATATTCTTTATTAAAGAAAGCCGGCCTTATAGTACGGATAATTTATTTTAATTAAAGTTAAACTAAGCGTAATTAGATTATTTCGGTATAGGGAAATATAAAGAAATATATAGATATCCTTATTCTAAATTCTACCGTCTATATTACCGGATTGAATCTTTATTAAACCTATTATATCGGTATTAAATATAACTTCGTATAGAATATAAATACGATTTTATAGTATATAGGGCGCTTATACCGTATTAATTAATAATATATAGTTGAATAGTATCTTCTAATAATATACGGTACTATTTATAATTGGATAAAGGAAAGGCTCTTACGTAAAGTAAGTTATTTAATTTATTAAATGCCTATTTACTCTAATTAGAGTAAAGTATATTAATTAATTAATTAATAGATTTATAAATTCGTTCCGAATCTTAATTTAGAAAAGATGGGTGTCCCCGATAAGGCCGGCGACTATTTTAGAATATTATACGGATATGAGGCCGCCAAATACCTTATATCCTATAAATTCAATTATTTTTTATAGGTCGTAGAAGCCCCCTAGAAGATTTTGGATTATATATCCTTTAGAATAAGTATAATTGGATATTTCTATTCTAAACTACTATTAGTAGTAATAAAGGTAGTCGAGGCTGGGGATTTAATCGATTGGGTACGCTTAAATAATATCCTACCCCTCGTAAGCTTGTATTTTATAGACCTCCGGCGGGGAGCCTTATTATTTAACGAAGTATATAATATATTTAAAAATATAAATTAACCTTTCGTTAAACGACTAATTTAATATTTCGCTTTATATTTATTAAGAGATTCCAAATAAGAGGCTAAGGACCGTATTACGAAAGTATAATCGCTTATTTTCGGGAATAATTAGAATTTAGAAGTTATATTTAAAGTAAAAGAGGTTAAAGTTATAGATTTAGATATTTTAAAAGTTAAAATCGTAGGTAAATATATTAAGAAGAATATAACGACCCTAGTTATTAGGAAGAGGTTGAATAAATTTATTAAGGATAGTAAGCTATTTAAGAGTAATAAATTCATTCGTTCGGAAAAGGATAGCGAATTCGAATTCGATAAATAGCGTAAATAATTATAATTATACGAAGTATCGCCTTCCGATAGGTAATATATATATAAATATACGTAAGTAGAAATAAATATTCCGGTATTTAAATTAAAAGATAATCCTATTGATATTATTCCGATAGGAATAAATATTAACGCTTAAAAAATAATCTAATTAATATTACTCTTTAGATTCGGAACGGGGCCCGAAGGTTAAAATCTTCTAGGGGGGACTATAATTACTAATATTATTAGAAATAAAGTTGTAATTAAGCCGGTAACTAAAATAACTTATTAGTTAAATAATATAAAATTATATAGAACGGAAGCTAAGGGTTCTAATAATAGGCCGCCTATTTAATTACTTAGCCCCGATAATTTTAATTAGAATAAAGATAATAAAGGGAACGGTAATTAGAATTTTAATAATAGGCCGCTTACTCCGTTACTAAATACCGATAATTTTAATTAGAATAAAGACGACGAAGGGAGCGGTAGCTAGAATTTTAATAATAGGCCGCCTACCGATAGTAACTCTAATAGTAATAAATTTAATAATTATAATTATAATAGTAAGCTGCCTATTAATAATAGCTCTAATTATAATAGTAAATTTAATAACTATAATTATAATAGTAGGCCGCTTACTAATAGCAGCTCTAATTATAGCGGTAAATCTAATTATAGTGGCAAATTTAGGTTCAATAACGACTTTAAATTTAATAATAATTTTAATTATAATAATAAATTTTATTATAGTATTGCGCTCTTATTAAAGCGAAGCCCGCCTTTTAACGCTTACTCCTATTAGAGCGAAGTACTTCCGGGGCTATAGGGAGAAGGTAGTTTTTTAGAAGTCCCTTACTTTAAAAACGGGAAAGTAAATTTTTAATTTATTTCTAAATATCGGATTTATATTCCGAATTGTCT
Organism: Neurospora sp. CHS-2018b; assembly: GCA_009806015.1. Taxonomy (NCBI): domain Eukaryota; kingdom Fungi; phylum Ascomycota; class Sordariomycetes; order Sordariales; family Sordariaceae; genus Neurospora; species Neurospora sp. CHS-2018b. The sequence goes on from RAOV01000020.1 coordinate 422,603, forward strand.
ATAACTAACAAGTTTTTAGGTCAATCTCAAACAAATAAAAGTATTATATAAAGATTATATTAGAATCCCTTCGTCTAATAGGTTTACTTATATTAAATATAAGTAATTCAAACGTATATATAAATTTATCTTAAATATATTTTACAAAACCTTTATTTATTATCGATTTATAAATCCTCCCCTATAACGTCCTAATTATAATAGTATTAAAACCCCGTTATATAAAGTCTAGCGGTAATTCCGACGGGTTTTACCTATAGTACCCTAAGGAATAAAGATCCTAACTATAGTAGATTTGCCTATAAAAGGCCTCGGATATAAACTCTATCCTTACTTACCAAAATAAATTCGATTTTACTCTAACGAAAGTAAAATTAATATTAAATTATATTAGTAAATAAGTAGATTAAAACCGCTTATTTAATTTTATTCCAACTAAAATTAATCTTTTTAATTCTAATACAAATAAATTCTAGGCGGTCTAATTCTAGCGAACGGATTAATATAGCAAAATGTTAGTAGCCGTAGAGGGAATCGATACTTAGGAGGATCTCGGGATTAATATTAAAAAATTGCATAGATATTTTCCGACTCGGGTCTAGGTTTCTTTCTAATATTACTAGTTCTATATAAATTTATAGTATAAAAAAAGTACTTTTATTTAAAATTCGTTATATAAATATAAATAAGTAAATAATTATAATATTATATAATAAAATTAATAATATAAATAAATAAATTAGAGAATACTAATACTTCGGAGTCTTTAAAAATATAGTAAATCTAATTTAGTATATATACGAATTAGTTCGGACGTAATTTATTTATACTAACGAAGCCCGTAATTATATATATAATATTGTAATAGCACTATATAGAAAGCTATAATAATATTCTCCAACCACTTTTAATAATCCGATAAGCAAAATAATTTTTCCAAAGTCGAAATCTAAATCGCTTTTACTTTTTTATTCTAATATTTTTCGTATTTTTTAATATTAAGCCGGGCCAGCTATCGTTTACTCCTTAACGCGCTATTAAACCTACTACGGCAATTGTACTATTTATTCACTTAATTATATAACCCGCTTTAAATAGGAAATAATTTCCATTTATAATTATTAATTATTAACCGAATAGATTAATATTACTACTATATCCTATTCGGTAAGGTTATATACGTATTATAGCTAATAAGTAGCTGGTAAAGAAGCTAGTCCGCTAGAAGAGGGCGGAGCCGGACTAAGAATTATTTTATTTCCCCGCCCTATAAATAATATTAAGTTTTAATATATTAGTATTAATTATATTTTTCTAACCTAATAAAATCTCTAATAACTTTTGGTTTTATACGTAGACGTATTGGTTATAATAAGTATTATACTATCGGGCGGATAAGTATTTTATATAGTAAATTATTAAGTAGCGATATTTTAATACTTTTTAATAAATACGTATTCGTTCGCTTCGCTATTAAATAGCCTATAGGTAAATTATTTGAAAAGTGGATGCGGTTAAATATTATACTAGTAAATTAATAAATATTCTATATATTAGAATATTAAATAGCGATACCCTATTACCTATAGGTCGTTTAATACCTATATATTATTTATTTTAATAAGAGGCGTAACTCCTTTGTATTACTATACTTAAAATATTTTAAATATTATTATTTAGCCCCTTCCGAATAAATTATTTTTAAAGAAAGGTTACCCCCTTCAATTCTAAATTCCCCCTTATATATTACCCTATTCGCCCTTCTTATACCTTTTATTTCTTCGCTACCTTATTTTTATATTTTTAAATACGATTTATAGTTACTATTTATCTTATATTTTACGAGCGTCCAACTACCGACTTACCCTTTTTAATTATATATACTATAATAGATTTAAGAGCGGTAATATTTTTAACGTATTATAATAGAACCCTAATTTTATTATTATTCGTTTCGTAAGCAGGTTTATAGAGAAGAGTAGCGAATAAATACTACCTTAATTTCAATTTTTAAACTATTATTAATATATTAAATAAGCCCTGGCAAGCTATTCCCGGGCTTAGTACTTAACCCCGATAAATTATTCCTAGGCTTAATATATATAATAATAGGAAAAGGATATTACCTAAAGTATAATACCGCTATTTATATATTACCCTTTACGTTAGATTTAATTAATTAGTTACGTAAAGAATTATTAAAAGCGATTCTAACGGTAAAATAGGGCGAAAGTATATAATAGCCGCTATTGAAGAAAAAAAGGTCCGTTCTATTTAGGTTAATAAAAGGGAAGGGTAAAGCGGATAACCCTATTAATATAAAGGAATTAGAATATTTAATTAATATTCCGAATAGCCAACCCGCCGATACCCTAAATAATATTACTACGGCCCCGAACCCTCCGATTAGCGTTCCGGATAACTTTATTATCGTAGTCCTAGATTTATTTAATATTTACTTTCTAATAAGGCTATTTAACGATCGAAACCTATTTAGCCCCAGTATACGTATATTATTTATCTATTTTAATTTAACGTTCTACTTATATTAATTCAACCGGTTAAAATAGAGATATCCAATCCTATATATATTATATAATACACTCCCATTTATACTAGACGATAATAAATTCTAATATCTTCTATTCGGTATTAAATTTAATATTAAATATATATAGATAGTTTATAAATATCGCCGCTCGGAATAATTAACCCTTAAGTAACTTATATTTAAAATAATTTATAATGGGTTTATAAAGGGAATAGTATTATACGAGCCTATCCAAAGCCCCTTCGAATTTTAGATTATAAAATTAATCGAACTCGAAATAAATAATAAGAATAGGTTTTAGACGGCCGTTTTAATATCGCCTAGTCCGATCCTAAGGAGATTCTATTATTTATAATTTTACTTCAGCCTATAGTACTTCGACCTACTAACTAGTAATATAAAATCCTTAAATATTAATGGATATATGCCGTTAATCTAAATTATATTTAAGGAAAAGTAGTAAAGACTTATTATTAAATACGTATTAAGAAATCCCGGGGATTATAACTTCCCTTTTACTAAAGTTAAGGCTTTCTATTTATAACCTATATTCTCCGAATAAATAATATAGTTTAAGGTAAATATTAATAAGGGCCCGGATTAGCGTAAGACTATATTAGAATTTAATAATATATTAAAGCCTATTAGGAATGCCCGTCCAATAATTATTAAGCCCGTATTTAATGCAAATTAACGTACTATATCCGAATAAATATTACGGACCCCCCTATTGCGCTAAGTATATAAAGTCCCGGTCCTACTATAATTTAACGATTTAATTACGTTCAAATTACTCTATATTATAAATAAATATTAAAAGGAAATCGTATATAACTAATATTTATACAATCGTCCACTATTATTACAAATAATATTAAGTAATTAAAAAGGTAAATTAATTATAATTTATAGGGTAATTCGAATAATTAATAACCGATTATAATTAAATTTACTAATACCGCCCTACCAATTATATTTTATATAGCCCAACTAATTAATTTTATTACCCTCGACCTATATTATATCCGATAGGAGCTAGGTAAATAAGCAGCCCAAATATATATATTCATTTAAATATAATTTACGAAAATAGGCGAGAACGTAAATTTCGTATTAGAATATTATTAAGAAGACGTATACGTATTTAATTTTAATACTTTATATTCTAATATAAAGTAAAAAAATCGTATTTATTTAATTAAGAATAAAATCAAGGAATATTCTACGCAAATCTTAAACCGCTTAAATATTTTAAATAATTGGGTAAGGGACTTCGACGATAATTCTATAGCAGTAAAGGTAATTAAAATATAAGGCTCTATCTAGGATATAGGGAATATTATAGCTAAATACGAAATAAATATAACGGAAAATCTTTATATAATAAAGCGCGTAATAAAATAAATATAAAATAAATTAATAAATTTATAGACGATAATATTAGAAATAAAGACCTAAATGGAACCGAAGGGGGATAAGGGTACTATAACTATTTCGATTAACTATACGTCCTATTAAGTAAATCGCCAGGCTATAGTAAAAAATATAATAAAGGAGAGGAGGGCTATTTATAAACGTAATATTTAGGATATTAATAATCCGGACCCCAACGACCCGGACCGTTAGGGAATTAGGTAGTATTATTTAATAATAAAAAAAAATATTGAAAATACTTATTTTCTACTTAATACTACCTATACAAATATATTACTTCGCTATAATAGTATTACGGCCGATATTTTAAATTTAATTAAATATAATTAAATAATATTAAACCTTTCGGTTATAATTATATCGCGCAAACTCCTTCCTATCTCCAACTGAAGCGATATTCCTATACTTAGAATAAATATCTATTTATTAAATTCGCTATCCTTAATTAATTAAACCTCTTCAACTTTGTCCCTAATCTTTCTAACTTATTTTATTTTAATAAGAATAAAAATATCGTTATACTTCTTTATAAATCGAAATAATATATTAAAGTCTTTTTATTCGTATAAGAATAAAATAATATAATTCTTATTGGAATAAAATCTACTTAATATTACGGGGTCGTTTTACTCTAATAAAAATAAAATTTAATTACTCTATTAACGCCCGCCCGCCGGAATATAGAAATACTAATATTCTATTTAAATAATATTATAATAGTTAAAATCTTAATATATCCTAAGGTATAAACTAATAATAATATTATTATATTAGTAGATACGGCGGAATATAATATAAATAGTATTACGCAATTCTATAATTTGGACGTATATATTCTAAATTGCGACTACTTCCGCGGTAGATCCCACCTCTTAAATATAAATATTAGCGACTACTATTTAGAAGGCCGTTTTAATATTATAGAAGATTGGCGGGAATTTATAAAGGTAACTACCAATATTAATTTAGCAGTAAGTAAAATACTAACTAAATTTACCAATTGCTATAGGGTAAACAATAAATATTAATAAATAATATAATATATAATTAAAATTAACGAAGTAGGTATTTTACGGAAGCGAATATAAATATTAGTAGCGGCGGTAAATTTTACGCTATAGGCGCTAACGTTTAGAGGGAGGGTAATAACTTTATCGATAGCGGCCTAAGAAGAGGTAGTATAGGAGCGACGGCGTAGAAAGCTAAAACGTAACGAAGGAATTAGGAAAAGAACTATAATATAATAATATAAAGGTATAATATACTTAACGGTAGTAGGGCTATATATATCGCATATAGAGCGTAAAGTAAGGAATTGTACGAAGGTGAGGCCGGCTATATTATTAATTTTATTTTAATGGAAGTAAAGATATATAAATAGGTTGAATAATAATAAGAGGAATTAATAATAATAGTAATATATTAAATTGTAAGAGAGAGGGAGATTTAAAAAGTCTAAAGGTTTAGAAATAAGGGTAGGGGAGCCTTATATAGTAGAACCTTATATAATAGAACTATAGTGGGCTATATGTAATATAGGTTACCTTTAATAAAATCGTTTATATTTATTAAAATAAATTTTAATAAGATTGTTTATTCCTATTAAAGTAAAATTAAATAGAGAAAAATCGTTTACTTTTATTAGAATAAAATAATAATAAACGAAGTAGCTATTAATAGGAATAAAACTACTATAATTTAACGCCTACTATACTTCGGTTAGCGATTTCTACGGGTAGGGCGCGTAATAGAGTATAATAGAATAATAGGGGTAAGGGTTATAGTAGTATATAGGGCCGATAGTAAAGGGCTTATAATTAAAGTGGATATAGCGGTAACGTCCCTACTATCTATTATATTATTAACCGGCACGCTTTTACGTTTCGTAGTCGGATTAATATTAATAACCGACGCTAATTTAATATATTCCGCAACGAAATTATAGCTATACTCTTTAATATACCCCTAATTTCGTAAAAGGGGAATATACTTTACTATATCTTCTAAGGTATAAATAAATAATCTCGTAAATATTATATATACGAATTACTAAGCGATCTTAAGTAGTAAGAGGACCGAATAGGGTAATTAGAAGTCGATATCGTCTCTCCCGAATACGGAAATAATACGTATTATAAAAAAATCCTGGAGATAGATTAGAAAAACTCCGGCCTTAATAGTAGCAAGCGGTAGATTAGGCTTCGTCTTCGACTTTTCGGGTATTTTTTCTATTCGATTAAAAAGATAATTATACTTATTATAGTACTAAATATACATATAATAATCGAAGTCGATATTACCCTAGAAAATACTAAAAATAACTTGGCGAAAACACTTAATATTAGTAATAGTATATATATTAGGGTATTTAGTAATTAGATCGGTCCGTTACTTCCTTTCTATTTTAAATTACTTCTTCGGGTAAATAGTATTAAATATATTAAAATTAGGGTCTATTAGAAACTAGGAACCTCTAAACTATATAAATAGTTAGGAATATATTATATTATATATTATATCCAATATAAATAACGATTCGGAATTATATATCCGCGAACGGTCGTTAGATTATATCGCTAGTAAGGGCGGCTTTGTAAAGTCTTATTTAAGCCAGTCGAAGTACTAATACGGCGCGAAAAAGTACGTAACGCTATCTCTACTACTACGGATAATATAGCCGAAACGCTATTATAAATCCGCAACGTCCTTAAATATAATATAACTATACTATATAATTCGCGTTACGTTAAGTATATCCATTCTTATACTTAATATTATAATAAATATAATAATATAATACGGAGATTCGGGAATAACGAATTACTAGTATAGATAATCCTAATTTAGAAGGTGGATATAAAAGTAATAAATTTGGACCGTTATAAACGTATTAGTTGGGCTATAGAAATAGCGCTTTATTAAAGCGCGAATAAAATGCTTCTTCGCTTTACTAATCCAATCTTTATTATTAATATAAATAATAATTTTTAAGATTATAGTACTTGAAGTAGGGATGAGGAGGAATTCGAGGCGTTCGAAATTCAGTATTTCGTTAGGAAGGATATAATTGAAGATAATATTAATATTAGATCGGTCGATAGAGGTACGGATAATTTTAAGAGAGTTTATTAAGAAGCTGGCCCGTTCCTGTATATATACTTCTAATTCTTTAATTAATATAATTATATATTCGAATTATAGGATAGAAAGAGGTAAGGTCCGACGGAATTGGAAAAGATTAGAGAATTGGGTATAGAAGTTACGCCCTTATTAATAAATGGTATAAAGTTCGTCTATATTTACGAATACTATATGGGTAATAAATTCTAGAGTGCGAAGGAGTTTGAAAAATTGGTAATAGAATATTTATTTAAATTTAAGGAGAATATAAGTAAAATACCCCGAACATATACGCTTTTACAATATATTAATTTAAATATATTAATTAATTATTAAAAAAGATAAGAAACGTTTATATATTTTATAAAGGTCTTAATCGATTAATAAAGGTTTTGCGCTAAGATATATTATAATAATATCCTTCTATTCTTAATTAAGACGATTAAGAGGTATAATTTATAGTATAACCTACGTAGGAAGAATGACTAATATTGCTTAAAATATAATATTTTTACTAAATTTAATTATAGTAATAAGAATTGTATTACTATACTAATAAATAATATAACGGATATATTTAATTTATTCCGAGCGAGGTTGACGTAAAACTTAATTAAATATTAATTAAGAGATTAGGTTAAATAAAATTCGAATAATAGTATATATAAATTAAGTTTAAAGCCTTTAATATTCGTTTAAATCCGTATATTTGATAATCATAGTAATATATTACTATATAATTATATTTAATATAAATAAGGCGGTAAAGTCGGAACTGGTTTTAAAGAATTGGATAAAAGTAGAAATTTTATTGAAGGTAGAATTCGGTTGGGCTATTATTATTACGAAGTTTTAGATAAATTGGATTGAAATTGGTGAAGATATAATACCCATTTCTTAAACGGTAATTACGGTAGCCGACGAACGTTTTTGCTTAGGAGATGAATAAGCGTTAATATGAGTTATAATAGGAAAAAGAAAAAAAGGATATAGAAGTTCCTACTTGTGCTATATCTAACGAGTAAACCGTTTTTAAATACGATTTATTGTTATTAAGATATTTGTAAGTGTTTATAGAAAATATTTTTTTTTTAAGGCCGATTTGTATATGTATTTGGGTAGCCGACGGCGTTTTCGCGTAAAATTATAATAGACCTCCTCTTATTACGTTCGAGGAGGGGAGACCCACAATTTTTTTTGTGGGGTGGGTCCGCTGAAGGCAGTCGTCGGAGGTTAGGTAATAGAGACTAGGCGAACGATAGCCGTATAAAATTATTTATATAGGGATTTCTAATTATAAAAGTAATAAAGTAATTTATTAGCGAAATATATTACTACGGATGTAATTTCTAGTTATATATCGTTTGGGAATTGAGAGCTCTAAGTTATTATTTTGCCCTTTTTTTTAATTATACCCCCTAAGCGTTTTGCCCCGCCGTTTTGTACTTATATATTGGGAGCGTAAGCTTTAATTTAAATTCTTCTAATAGTAAAGAAATTTTTTACCGTTTGGGCTTTAATAATTTCGTTATTATATTCGATATAATGTAGTTTAATATTATAACAGTTCTCGAAAATAATAAATAGGTCGGTTAGTACGATGAGGATAAATGCCGCTATCCTATCTTTAAAATAATAATCCTATATATAACCGGTATATCGATAAGTAATAAGTATAACGCTAGAGTATTTTAATTTATTTAATTTAAAGTCGAGGAAATCGATAATTAGCTATTCTCTTAATTTATTACCTTATAGTTTGTAACGTTTTTTTACTTATTATTTAATCTTCGAGACGGTATACGCGTCGTATTAAATTATTATTAATCCTTTAAAACGCGCTCCTTCAACGTTATAAAGGTAACTAAGTACTTAAAGGCTATAGTAATTAAGGCGGTAATATTAGAGATAGCTACTCTTTTTATAATATTTATAGCCGGTATAAGAATTGAATTAGTTCTTTCTTATAAAGAAGCTAGCCCGCGTTTCGGTAAGGGGAAGGTCTTTAAAAATAGTTTAACCGTATCGTATAAATAGTTTATAAAAAAGTATATTATTTAAGGATCGAAAGTAGTTATTAGGCGGCTTATAATCCTAGTAATATCCTTATTATTATAAGATTTAGAAAAAAACGAAATTAGTAATAAAATCGGGTATAAAAGTTACGTCTTTTAGCTTTAACCTCCTTAATCCTTTCTTTCCTTAAATAATAATATCGATTATCCTATACCTTCGTATCGGTATAGTTGAATCGCTAGCCTAAAAAACCTCGCTGTAAGGGGCGCGTTAAAATAAAGTAAAATAAATAATTTCGTTAAATATATATAACGAATTTCTAGAATTAAATATTACGTAGTTCTTAAGTAAGTAAATCGTATCTTCGCTTTCCCTTACTTAGAGGGCTACTTAACTAACGTTGAAGGCAATTTAATAAATGCCCTTATTAACGAATTAATTAGGGGTATTATTATTATTAATATTATCGTTTTCCTAATTACTCTAACGATTTTTATTATTGGCGTTATTATTATTAATCTTCTTAAATAATTCTTTCGTAATAAAAATACCGTACTCTTTAGCTAATTACTTATAATAGACTTCGATTTTTCGGCGAAATTTATTATTATTACGTAAATTCTTTTTAATAGTCTTTTAAACCTCCTTATCCGCCTTCTAAATAAATTTAGCTAGGAAGGGGAAGAGATATTAACACTTTTTAATAAAGTAAATGCCCCTATTATAAATTTAATAGCGAAAAGGGGATTTATTTAAAGAGTTGGTTAAAGTAGCCCTTTTCTTCTTATTTTAATTCGGTTTATTTTAACGAACGTCCTTATTATTAATTTCGCCTTTATTTAAAATCGGTCCTATTCTGAAGCCTCCCCTCTTAATATTATAAGATTTATTCGTTAATATAGCGGAGGTCTTTTTATAAATTCCTATCTTTCGGAAGTTACTAGAAACTTTACGAAAATTTAGTATATTAGCTTCGATTTAAGTAAAGTAATAACGATTAACGCCGGCTACTTATAGGGGGCGGACTATACTAAAGTATATAAGTAGGTCGTTAAACTAAGCGTTAATTTAAGTAGCTTTAGGGATTTTATAATATTTAATTAAAATTATAAGGGTATTTTATCTATCGATTTACTTAGCTATACCTTCCTTAGGTACTTTATTGAGAGGCTTGAAATAATCGCAATATCGATAGCGAATATCGGTTTAAATATTAATAGGGCGATAATTATAAGCTAGTCTAAGAGTAGCTAGCTATATTAATATTATATATAATATTTTAAAGGCGCTAACCTTGAATTTAAGGCTTATAGTTTCTTATATTTAAATCCTAATCTTATTATTATATAATTTGAAATCGCTTACAATCTTATATTAAAGGCCGTTAGAATTCTAGTTGTTAGTGAAATTCTCTATTCTAATTTGGGTGAAGTTAGATAGGGATATTTTTAAATCCTTGGCCTAGTTTTTAGAAGATTTGTTGGTAGTTTTGGCGGTTGATAGTATTTGAGTGCCTTTTTGGGTTTAATTACCCGAGGCGGTTGAATCGGTAGACGTTGAAATAGAGGGTATTATTGTAGAGGAGGAAGTTAATATTCGTATTACTAATTAAGGAGTAACCGCGGTTATAGAAGGTTAATTAGTATTATTTATACTTTTAGGGACGTATCGTAGGGTTCTATTCTTTAGCCTCGTAATATTCGTTTGTACTAAAATAATATAGCTAGTTATTACAGTTGAGAGAGGATATAAAGAAATAGGTTATTTATTGAAAATAGGAGTTAGCTTTTTGCTAAGGATATAATTAGTTAATTGATATCCCTTAACGAAACTAAGGAATTCGTTCTCCTAATCCTTATATTTATTTGGGGTATTAAAATAGGGACGAGAAGTCTTGTTAAAGTTAATGTTATTAATAGTAGAAGAGGAAGTTATAATAATAATTTTGATAAAGGTATTAATTTAGAAGGTAAAGTATTAAGTATAAGTGCTTTTAAATAGCGTTTCGTAGCGTAGCGATTCGATATTTAGATTGTTAATTATTAGAAAGTACGAAATATAGAGTAATAAGATATATAGTAAAAGGTGTTGATTCTAATGATCCTTGTCCCTTGTCTATCGTGAGGCTTCTAGGGTTTATATATAAGAACTAGGGATTTTGGGAGGCTATTCCTTATGCGGTAGTATCGTTAGATAGCCTATATATCGAGCTATAATTATAGGGGGATTCCTATATTGTATATGCTATATGCAGTTATTCAGATAGGGAGGCACATATTGGACTAGAAGTCTGGCCATCCATGCATGCCCGGATAATCCGACATATCCCGCCGCGCTACTGTAAATCCACGGCAGTCGGTCAGGGGACTTTTTCGCTGGCGAGGTCGCCCCGGGCCGCACTTTGCCAGAGAAGGTGCACCCGACCCGACCGGCCGCCCACACAGAAGGAGTGGCCCGGAGCAAAAAGTCAAGAAGACTGAGATGCTCCTGAGAGAAAGAGAAAGAGGAAGAAATGAAGGAACTGACTTGAGGAAGGGACAATGAAGTGAATGACTCATGATCAGGTCACGTTTCGCTTCTGGACACTGCCCGTCTACAGTAATTATCCCTGCAGTTGCAAGGCCCCCCTAATGCTAAAACCCCCCCTTTTGCACAGGATTCTGGCTACCCGCATTCCCTCTGGTGGTCAGGACTGCTAACTGCTATTTGCAACGCTGAAGGCCCGGATTTGCAAAAGCAGGGGTCTGATTTTGGTGGGAGAGAACACTTATACCCGTATACCGGGGGTCCGGCCGCTCCAGGAGACCCACCTTTTAGCATCGTCGGCCCTTGCCTAGTGGCCGAAAGGCCAGGTCTGGTCTGTGCTCCAGTACCCCCCTTTTGCAAAAACCCCCCTTTTGCAAAGATTTTGGGCTGCCTGCATTACTTGCAACTGCAGGGATCATTACTGTATCTCGGACCTCCAGCTCCTTCCCGCGTTCTCCCAGTAGAGTGGACAGCGCGGCGGGACCACCTGCACCGCAGCGATAAGGCGACGCCAGGTACCGCCCGTGCCGTCCGGCCGTCTAGCCCATTATCCACTAACCACCTCATCACTGCCCACACACGTGCACAGGGCAGCTCTTGAACCCTCTAAACCCGCAGCCCGACCCGACCCAAAATTCTACGGCTGGGCCCAGAATCCCTCCGACCTTCAGTGAACAGACCGCACTGGACTTACATTTGCACTCCCGTTCGTCACTCGTCTTCGGTTTCGTTTTCCGAATCTCTGATCACATCCTCATCCGTCAACCACAAGTCCACGGTCCACAGTTCACAGTTCACCACACCACTGTTTCCATCCCAGCCTTCTCTCCTCGCTCGTCTTCTCCCCGAGGCTACCTCTACCACCTTACCACCACCTCCTCCTCCCTCTCTCATCCTGGCTCCCTGGATTACATACTGCTCGGTAAACAGATCCGCTGATCGGCGTTGACACGTCGGCCCCCCAGTCCGTCGTTCCTCGTCTACCACGCCCGCACGCCTGCGCACCTAATCCTCGCGAGAATTTTTAAGCTTTCTTCTCCGACCACACAGCGCATATCGCACCGGCGGCCTCACGATCACGGCAACACATCGCATCCCGCCATCTACTACCCCCATCCGCGACTACCGCTATAAATCGCACACGCACAACCCCTCACACAAAACACCCCGTCGACCGATGACACGAGATCCCCGATACAAGGCTTAGAACAATGGCGAGTCCGGTGGGGGAGGATAACTGGGTCGACTTTGTCGACCACCAACTGCGTGGCGCCACCGACCTCGAAAGTCGCGTCAAGGTTATCGAGACTTTCCGTCGCGCCGTCCAAGCCGAGCCCGGCAGCCTCAAAGTATGGATGGCCTACTGCGAATACTTTTGGTCTCTCTATTCCGACTGCCAGCCCGGTAGCGACGCTGGCTGGCCCTTTGAGGAGCAGCACCTTGGCCGCGAAACCTTTACCCTAGACCATGCCCTCAACCTCTGGCAGGAGGGCTACGAGGCCGTCCAGTACCGTCTTGCCGACAGCCACCAGCTCTGGAATCGCTGGGTTTCCCTCGAGATGGAGCTGCTCGCCCGCACAGCTACTGAGGCCGGCGTCCGCCGCATCACCCATCTCTACAAGAACAGACTGGCGGTGCCCCATGCCGCTTGGGATAACACGTCACAGATGTTTTCTAGCTTCCTATCCGAGTACAACCGCGCCAACTACGAGGCCGAGATGCTACACGTCACCGCTAACGCCAGAGACGCCAAGCGTCTGTACGAGATGCGCGACCCTTGGGAGATGAAGCTCAACCAGGCCCAGAAGGCGGGCGATATCGCGGGCATGAAAGCCATCATGACCGAATACGTCGATTGGGAGATTAGGCAGGCCAAATCCAAAAAGGATCACCATACCTTGACAAACATCCGCATTTGCCTTGGTCTGTTTTCGCGTGCTCTTACCGGCATCATGTCTTCGGATGAAGCGACCTGGCTCAACTTCCTCGTTTTCGTCTCAACATGGCACTCTGACATCAAGATGGGCCGTGTAAAGATCCCCTCGGCCATCCTGCCCAATATGCTGGACGTCCTCCAGCGCGCTGTGCACCACGTTCCCTGGTCCGGCACTGTCTGGGCCCGCTACATCCTGGCTGCCGAGGAAGCTGGCCTAGGCTTCACTGACATTGAGCGCATTAAGCACGCAGCTACGAGCTGTGCTCAACTCGATCGCGATGGCATGGGTGGAGTTTTGGAGATGTACTCGGCTTGGTGTGGCTACCTGAAGCGCACCGCCATGAACCCCAACGCGACCGAAGAAGCCGTTGACCTTGCCGAGGTCGGCCTTCCGTCCGCCCTGGAAGACGTTCGGCATTGGGGCAAGCGACGGTACGGTGATGCTTACCAGGGCGACCCCAACTTCAGATTAGAAAAGATCTTGATCCAGTTTCTAACCGAGAAGAAGGATGACATTGATGAGGCACGAAACGTATGGGAACAGCTGTCTGTGATTCCGCTACATGCCAATAGCTACGATTTCTGGCTGGCTTGGTTCCTCTGGGAAATGCTGGTCTTTGCCTCTACCAAGAGCAAGAACCGGAGCCCTACACCTGCCACCGTGGCCCAGGGCTTGCGGGTCCCCTCCTTTGCCACTCGTGTCTTCATCAAGGCTCTCAAGGTACGAACGCTCGACTGGCCCGAGAGGATTATGGATGTTTATCTTCAGCACTGCAACGACTACGAGCTGGCCGAAACCCTGCGCGAAGCTCAGGACACCATCTACAAGACGAGAAAGGGGGTTGCTAGGCGTCGCGAGAGAGAGGCTGCTCAAGCACAAGCGGCGGCACAAGCTCAAGCCCAGGCCGCGTACGCAGCACAGGCACAAACCCAGGCCCAGGCTCAGGCCCAGCACCAACCGCAGCAACATCAACAGCAACAGCAATATCAACAGCAACAAACCCAGGATCAACCCATGACAGATGCCCCGCAAGCCGGAACATCACCCGGCTCTAAGAGGAAGCGTGAGGATGGTCCTGTAGATGAGGCTGATGATAGCGCTAAGCGGGCAAAGAGCGAAACGATTATGGGTGCAGCCGAGCTCAAGCGTGACAGGGAGAACACGTCGGTCTTTGTTCGCAATCTTCCCGAAGGCATTACCCAAACCAAGCTGCGACAGTTTTTCCGCGAATACGGCCACATCAACAACATCGACCTCCAAAAGAGCGAAGGTGCCCCGGCTGTAGCGCTGATCGAGTTCAGATCGCCAGAAGATGCTCGGACAGCCTTGCTTCGCGATGGGAAATACCTTGGCGAATCAGTTATCCAAGTCAGCCCGGCAACCGACTGCACCCTCTTCGTGACCAACTACCCGCCTGAGGCAGATGAGCAGTATATCCGCGATCTTTTCAAGCATTGTGGTGACATTCACAGTATCCGTTTTCCCAGCCTTAAGTACAACACCAAGCGTCGTTTCTGCTACGTATCCTTCCGCGACCGATCTTTTGCAGCCGCGGCCACTCAACTTGACGGCAAGCCTTTGGAAGGAACAAAGTACAAGTTGCAGGCCAAGTTCTCCGATCCAGGCCATAGGCAAGTGCGCCAAGGAGCTCAGGCCGAAGAACGCGAGCTCCATGTGAACAACCTACCTCGTGCAGCAAGCGAAGAAGACGTCGAGGGTCTCTTCCAAAAGGCCGGCAAGGTCGTCAGCGTCCGTCTGACGCGCAACATGGGAGGTGTCAGCACCGGCACCGCATTTGTGGTGATGGAGACAAAGGAGCAAGCAGCCAAGGCTATTGAGATACTCGACAAGGTGATTTTTGGCAATCATCCCCTCAAGGTGGAGGTGTCAAAGCCGCCCACGCGCAAAACCACCGCCACGAGTCGAGCTGACGGTGAAGCCGAAGGTTCGCCCGAGTCTAGCGCCTCCGGGTCGGGACCTAGTCACGTGTCCGGGCCTGAGATTGCCGCCCGTACGATCGCCATTCTTGGCATTCCCGACACGATGAACGACGCGCGCGTCCGCTCCATCGTCGCCCCCATCGGCTCCATCAACAAGCTCGTGCTCCATCCGCAGCACGGCGGTGCTGTCGTTGAGTTCGCCGATGCGGCGACGGCCGGCAAGGCCTCCCTCGTCATTAATAGCACTGAGATCGAGGGCGGTAAGAAGCTGCGCGTCGGATCCGTCGGTCAGCTGTTCAAAGAAAAGGCCGAGAAGAGGATAGACAGGATCGATCTGCCCCATCAGCAACCGCAGAAGAAGCAGGACGACTCCAAAGCCAGCAAGAAGGGAAAGACCGCCGCGCAGCTGATGCCACCTCCGCCGCCCATCAGGAGAGCGCCTGTGCTCGGCAAAGCGGGGGCTAAGAAGGGACTTGGATTCGTCGTTCCCGTTAGCAAGGCACAGAAGGAGCAGAACGCTGCTGTTGCTGCGGCGAAGGAGGGCTCGGGCTCGGAGCAGCAAGCTAACGGTACCGGGCCATCGTCATCCGCGGCAGGCCCTGCTGCGCCGGCGCCACCGGTTGCTCAGAAAAGCAACGCCGATTTCAAGAAGATGTTCTTGGAGGGCAAGAAGTGAAGGAGATAGGATGGGATGAACGCAAGTACACAACCAGGCAACACAAAAAAGGGGACGGACCACGGGCACAAGCAACGAAGACGCCTTGTTGGATCCATGGGGTTGAGCGGTCAGGGCCATGGGGTACGGTATGCCGGGACAAGGTCAAGGTATGCATATTACGGTTTTGGTCAAGACTCAAGG
The DNA here is from genome assembly GCA_009806015.1 of Neurospora sp. CHS-2018b. Lineage (NCBI taxonomy): Eukaryota > Fungi > Ascomycota > Sordariomycetes > Sordariales > Sordariaceae > Neurospora > Neurospora sp. CHS-2018b. The sequence goes on from RAOV01000020.1 coordinate 438,986, forward strand.
GTTGATGTTGGGTTGGGTTGGGTTGCAACTTGCGTGGAGCATGAGCACGAGCATGGGAATGGGGGATGTTGTTCTAAAGCATTCCGCATGAGTACCTATTGATAGTTTGGGGTTGCCTGAAAAGTGTTTGGAGGATTGGGAATACTTGGCAGTGAAGGGGGTAGAGGTTGTTGTGTTAGTGTATGATACCATGATTTGAGGAGAGATGAGATTTTCCAATGAATGAAGGTTCAAGAGAAAGGAGGGGCGACAGGATCATGAGCTAATGTGGGAGGAGGACATGAATGAAGCGAATGACGACTAGACTTCCGTGAAGGGGATGATGGATCTAGAAAGGAAACGGGGTGAATTTCTTAACCTATGTTGTTTCATGTACGTACGCGCCATTGCTGGTCATTGTTTATGCTGGCGCTTTGTCGTTCGGGTATTGCTGTATGTTGGTAGTTGAGTCGTTACAGGTACGATTGACTTGAAAGATGAATCTATACCCCATTTCTTCTGGAAGGAGGAGACAAGATGATCTTTGAGTCAGGTGAGGTGATGATGATGATGATAGCAATGATGGAAGCCGGAAGCAAAACGTGGTGAGCTGGTGGTGCCTGGTGGTGGTGGTGGCTGGACGCTCGTGGGTAGAGGTAGAGGTAGTGAGAGGGAAGAGGTAGGTAAGTGACAATCACCTTCTCTCCAACCCAAGTCCAAATCCAAATCCGAATCCGAGAAAGAGAAAGAGCCTCTTCAATCGCTAACGATTATCAGGAGTAGGTACTCACAACACAGTGCAACTCCACTACCCCAAGCTACCAAGCAAGCCTTTCTGCTTTCCCAATTACCTAAAACTCCAAGCCAAACCCTCGGACCCTCCATCGGCCTCAACCTCGGGACCACAAACTGCGAGAAGGCTTGAACTATTTCAGCCGTGGCGCCTTTTACTGCCCCTTTCGTACCACCACCCGAAGTCCCAAACCAGCCTCAAACCTGAAAGGAGATCAACACATCGTCCTTACCATAGAGATACGCTCTGAGTAGTGACCGGCTTCTCTCCCAACCTAGTTGAACTTACCACGCATTGCATTGGAGATCGATTCTCAGCGGTCATGTTGTCAACCGGAGAATATTGATGGTGAGCCACCAATATCTTGTCGGCAACCCGCATGACCGGACGCGTGGCCGCGGCGCATCGCATTGCACCTTTCTGCCCTTTCAAGCTGAGTAGGTAACTTCGCTGACTGCCGCTGTCGTAGGTATGTCGATGTTGGGAGCTTTCTGTCTGGCAGCTTGTTCTGATGTTCTGTGGCTTGGGTACGCTAGGATGATGACACTGCTGGTTGTTTTTTGTCTTTCAGCTGGCTACCTATCATATTTCGAAGCTCAGAAGCATTGCTGCCCTCTCCGCTATGCTGACTTTTTGTTCACATCAGGTACCGGAACTGGATTCGGCTGATGATTCCATATCATTTATAGAAAACGTCTGGTCTGTCACGGGGTGAGGATCAGGATAGGGATGAGGGTACGAAGCGTGTTTGGAAGGAGAAACTGGGGAAGGTATGTGCTGTTCATACCGTGCAAAAGAGTCAAGAGGTGCGAACACAAGTTTGGATTGGCTGGGTGCCTGGGTTTATTGCCTTTGGCATGACCAACCAGCCGGGTCGAAGACTCTCCCCAATTTTGCTTACCAACAAGCAACATGCTTAATATGGCCCGTCCCGTGGTTTTTGCGGGGTGTGACCATGTGGTTGGACAAAATCTCACCGGCACCCGCAAAATCGCCAACTCACAAAGTATTGACATGCAGAGTTCTCTTTCGATTTTCCGTGGTTCCGTCCCTCCTTCTCCAGGACAGTCTTCCAAAAAGGATAAGGGCTGCGTTGGAGCTGAGCGAGTTCATCCGATTTATTTCCGGGAGTATTGTTTCTTTTTCGTACGGCTGACGACCCGACTGGACCTGAGAAGTAAATACACCTGTTTCCCGTCGTTGCAGTTGCACTGAGGTTCATGTATTGTCTGAGTAAGCAAGGGATACGGTTCGGTTGAACAAACTCTGAAGTTTGGTTCATGAGGCGTCGGAGAGGCGTTGGTTATTCCTAGGTTGTACTTGGTGTTGATTGGGCGAGAGGCCCCATCACCCCGGTTTGTCCGAATGGTCTGGGGAGGAGTGTGCATGCGCAGGAGAGACATTTCGGGAGGAATGACAACCTTCTTTGACTGACGGGCAGACGGGCAAGAACAGAAATGGACGCAACTCTAACTGATATACTGGCCCATTTGCACTATGTCTTGCGCAGTTTTACCACGGTTCATGGTAACGTGGCTGGGAACTACGTAGAAGGTTGCAAAATTACCACCAGACCGACCAAGCACGGAGGGCATTAAACCAGGGGTATTTACTGCCGAGTCCCCGTATTCCGTATAGTGTACCCCATGGGGGAGCAGCAGTTCCGATGGCTTGGGCAGGGAGCTGGAGGGAGTCAGGTACTCCCGTGTTTGTACGACGATCTTTGGCGGCCCTCCCTGGCTCCCGGGACCGAGGGAATGAGAATATCGATCGAGGTATAAGTGAAGCTCCTCCCTCAAGTCTCAACAGCCCAGAACTTCTATCCTCTCAACCCGCTTGACTCAAGTCACCAGTTCTCACCTCAAATCTACCACCAGCAACAACAGAGTCACCAAATCGCAAAGATGCATCTCCTTCCATCTCTCACCGTCCTTGCCACCGCCTTCACGGCCCTCACCTCCGCCGCCGCCCTCCCCCAGTCCGAATCCGAAGTTGTTGAATCCCGCACCTACGGCGGCGGTGGGGACAAGTGCCTCCGTGAAGACGATGCCAACCTCCTCCGGGACGCCTATGTGCGCATGATCAGCGCCTGGAACCCGGCCGATGCCAAGTACCTCACGGACGACTTCAGAGACACGAGCGGTAGCATCAACATCTTGATCGGGAAGCCGTTGGACGGATCAGTGCCTACGTTTGCGACTAAGCAGGAGTTTGTGGATCATATGACTGTTATGGTTCGTTTTTTTTTTTTTTTTTTTTGCCTTTCTTGGTCTCTCTTTACCTTGTCTTCACCTCTCTTCACCTCTCATCACCCATCTGTCTCTCTCTCTTCGCCTATCTCTTCACCTCTGTCTTTACGTCTCTCTTCACCTCCCTCTTCACCTCTCTCTTCATCTCTCTCTTCACCTACTCCCCTCCCCTTCTCCCTCCCCTTCTCTCCCTCCATCTCTCTCTTCTCATTTTCCACCCCTCACTAACTTCTCTCACCCCACCAAAAAAACAGCCCGACAACCTCCCCCTCAAAGTGACATTCTCCACCTTCAACTGCAACTACATCACCGTGATCTGGACCGCCACCTTCGGAGTCGCGCAGAAGGCCGTGCGCGGCATCGCCGTCGCGGGCACCACGTACAACAAGCAGAAGAAGATGTGGCAGATCAAGAGCGTTGATGTCGAGTGGAACTCGATGGCTTATCTTTTGGATATTGGGGGGAGCTATAAGTTGCCTGGACAGCCATAAATTGCTTTCCTAGGGGTGCTGCTTGAAGCGACGGTCGGGAGTGAAGACCTTGGGAAGACGAGGGAAGGGAATGGTAGTGCAGCGAAGCGGTGGTGAAAGGGTGGACGAGAATGGGAGGGAATGTATTCGTGGTGATTGGGTACGCGAGCCGAACCAATGTCGGTGCCCAGACCCGGTTGGAATGTTCGTTTCCCATCCCAACGGCGAAAGGGTCAAGGGGGATCTCGGGTGCCGAGCCGGGAACAGGCATTCCGTACAAGGTTGGCGGCATCGGTTTGCATGCAAGGGACCCGGTGCAGTGATGTGTCACGCGTGGTGCCTGGCTTGTTTACGTATTCTTACACGTTTATATCTGCTGTTTGTCGTCGGATGATAGTCCAGCTGTTGCGATGTAATGAGACCAATGTTCTTCCGATTTACGCTCTTAAACCAATTTACCGGTATTGTACCTAATCTCTGGTTGTGTGGTATCAAAACTCACGTTAAATCGAGAATCAAAGTGCAGGCTTACCATTGCTATCACAGTAGATAGGTAACTGCCGAAGCATACATGCCATGTAGATTGAGACATATGCTGTGTCCAGACTTTGACTCGTGTCGTAAAAAGGGACGCTGAGACACTCGTACTCATGTCTGCGCTTCGGAGCCTTCGCCGATGCCGTGCCACGACGCAAGGAAGCACACGAAGTCAAGTCGGTGCATTGCTCCGTGTGTACGACAGAACTTGTTACGGCTTAGGAGACTCTGGAGCAGAGAAATAGCAAGTTCTTGCGATAACTTCCGAAGGATTGCATTAGATAATGAAAATAGCGGAAGTATAGCTGCATCCTCGATACCTACACTACTATTTGCGCCCATAGTCTCCACGCCATTTCTTGGTTCAGTGACCTGAGATAGAACGAGGACATAAGGCGCTTTCGGAAATTTTGGCTTGCATTTTTCTTTACCAATCTTAACGGTACTTTGGGACTCAAACTCTTGAGTGTCCTCGCTGTCCCCAGTTCACGTTGTACAAGCAAACCCTAACCCGCATCCATAGGGTAAGAAAAGGGGGTGTGTGTGGGTCTCGGTTTAACAGGTCGACAAAGTCGGTTCGTGAAATGGTTCCGTCAAGGATCTCTTTAAGCGGTTTTTGCGCCATTTTTTTCCCGGCCCATAAAAACATTTGAGGACCTTGAGCCTAAACAGTCAGTAGCCTGGCTAGGGGGCTTACACATCAGTCCTAGTAAGTTCGTTAGCTCGGTACATGCAGGGGTTTTGAGCAGGGGAAGTAACAAGGTATAAAACCAATAAAATTGCACGCATAAGGCCCATAGAGTTTGAACAGTGATAATAGAGTTACGGAAATTCGTTAATTTTCTATACTAAAATCTAAGAAGTCCGAATACCAATTCGTAACCGTTACCTTGAATTAATAACCAATATACCCACTATTTACAATAATAACCGCCTAAATTCGTCTGGGCATCGAATACACTAGCCGTAGAAAGTAGTCCACTAGGACCACTTCCTATACCTATTAAAGTATAGATTTAAAGCTATTCCCAATCGGCCGGACTGGGTATTTATACTTAATCTAATTCTTTATCCAAAACCAAACATTCTCGATAGGGTTGAAATCAGGGGAGTATAGTAGCCAAAAAACAATTTTAACGCCGTTACTAAAAATTTGAACTATAAATACCCTAGTAGATTTAGAACTATAGGACGGAGTATTATCCTATATAACAACGAAGTTCGAATTTTACTACCAAAATTCCAATAAAAGAAGAAAAATATATTCCTAATAAAACTTAGTAATAATTATACCCCAATCCTTATAATTCCATACTAAGGATATACCCTTCTAACCGCCTACGAAGCAAGCCCAAAATATTTACCCTCGAAACCTCGATTTAACCTTAGCAAAATTATTAATTTTCTCGTCTTTAAAAAGGATAACGAAACAACGGCCTTTATTAATACTATTAACCTACGTTTTATCAAACCAAATCTAAAATTCCTATTCGAAGGGGGTAAGGCTAACCTATTATAAAGCAAATTCGAGGCAGAAACGACAAATTTTATTAAAGAGAAGAAGGCAAATCGGTTATTTAATATAATAAATACCCTAAAATTCCATAGTAACCTAAATAGTACAACGACTATACTAATTAAACTCGGGAATACGCCTCCTTAATTCCTACTATAATAAAAACCTCTTCGATTTTATAGGGGTATTTATATATTAAAAAAGAATATCGACTAAAATTAGTAGAACAATATATAATCTACCCCCGCGCCGGCAATATAATATAACCTTAATAAAATAAATATACTAAACCTATTTAATAATAAAATTAAAGGCGGCGGTAATATCCTTATATTCTATCTTTATATACGTCCGAAGTACCTTATAAATAATACGCTCCTTATAGGAAATTAATATTAATTTCCTCTTACTAGAGGATTACTATAATATAAAAAATAATTCGGCGGAGTTAATTAACAATAAAAAGGAAATATTAACGCCGGGCGAAGGGAAAGATGGGGGTTCTTACGATAGTAAAGAGGGTAATACGTAAGGAAACTACAAATAATTACAACGATAACCTAATTAAAGCGAAATAGAACCTTCGAAGCCCGGTAACGACAATTATAAATAAAATACTAATAATAATAATTAATAATAAATAACGTATAATAATAATCTAGAAGGCAAATATACTAACCGGGTATAGCAAGGGCAACGAATCGCAGAGAATTATACGGGAAGACCTACAAATTGCGCAGCAAAGTCACCACCTCGCTACCGCAAACGCTACAACCGCAATCTAAATCGCCCGCGTAAACGAAACTCTCGTCGTTATCAATAACAATATCGTTATTTTAATTGTAATATTAATCCTCTTATTAAAATTAGGGAGGGTTAAGAATCCAAGGGAATTGGCGGAGCACTAAAATAAAAGAGGGTAATTAATTAAAAAAGTATATAAGGGTAAGAAAATAAATAAGAGAGGGAGGGTTATATATAAGAAAGAAGGAAGATTATATATAATTAACTAATTATTTATTTTCTTTAGCGAATATACGGGCTAGATAGGGGTACGTACATTAAATAAACAATAGTTTTAAAGTTTCAAATTTCGTCGATTTTAATCGAAATCCAATATTTGGGGTCTTTTTGAATACATTTAGGTAATCTAGGTAATTCTAATCAAAATCGTGAAAAATCGCTAATTTACTCGTTTTAACTAATAATCCTAAAATCTAATTAGCTCGATGCGCCAGACCGCTATAAATACCCTATAAATGCCCTGCGAATACCCTATAAATACCCTATAACTATACCTATTATAGAAGGTGGGGATAGGGGCTCTGGGTAATTCTGGTAGTCCTAAGCCAGAATAAAAGGTTTATGTATAGCCTCCTATCAACTCTTTCTCACTTTAAAATTAAGCGATTTCAGCCAATTAAATCGCGTAAATAGACGTGTCCTACCTTGCAATCCCCCCTATCACCCCCCTATAAGAAAATATAGGGCAAGAACCAGACTAACAAACGTTTAAGGACTGATGTGTATAGCGCATTGCTAAGATACCAAGAAAGTAGCTTGAAGTCGCCGGAAGGTTACATTTTGGTGTTTAAGAAACCTCATTGGCCACAAACCCCTGTCGGGAAAAGAATGGCGCAAAAACCGCTTAAAGAGATAACGCTACGCAGTAGCAGGTGTTCAGGCGCCCTATAAATGGCACGCCACGTCGATTCCAGCGTATGGTATCCACTTGAGTTGCCGTAAACTCTTTAGTCCACAAGCCATTCCTGCAATGGCACCTTGTGCTTACTGGAGCTCGGTTTCATCCGACTCTCTTTTGACAAACTTCTCAGCAAATGATAGCGACCCTTCAACCATCAAAAACTCAATCTAGCCCCAGAAACACCATCTTGCTTCTTTTCTATTACCATTCCTCGCAAACACAACCCAAAAACACCGAAAAACCAACCATGGAAGACAACACCTCCCGCTCATCACCACCACCCCACCCAGAACTCTCCTACACCACCATCCCCCTCAACACCCCCGCCACCGAAATCCGCCTGCTCGAGCTCTTCCCCTCCGCCGACTTCTCCTCCCCGCTCCAATGCCGCCTCTACAACACGCCCATTTCCTCGCCCGCCCCCTTCAAAGCCTTATCCTACGCCTGGGGTAGCGACGACAAGACGCATCTGATTTACATCGACTCGTCCAACGCCACCAGCGACAACGGCAACGATGCAGATGCAGATGCAGATGCAGATGCAAACCTTGCAAGCGGCCTCAGCGTTATCAATGTTTCTTCCGATGACAACGAGGTCAATACCGTCGACGGCGGTGGGGCTGGGGCTGAGGCTGTGAATGGAGAGGAGAGAGCAGACCTTGACCCAAACCCAAACGCCAGCACGCCCGGGATGGCACCAACAAAGGCAAAAATGTGTATAATCCGCATCACCTCCTCGCTAGACACCTGTCTCCGCCATCTACGAGCGATTCACCACCGTGACCACCAAGACGACGGGCAGTCACTAACCCTCTGGATCGACCAACTCTGCATCGACCAATCCAACCCGGACGAAAAAGCCGTGCAAGTCGGCCTTATGAGTCAGATATACTCGCGCGCCAAGCAGGTGCCGATCTGGCTGGGTCCGGCAGCGGACGGGTCGGATGAAGTGATGGATGCGTTGGGCCAGCTCGGGAGAGAGTTTGAGAGCGTTGGGGTGGAGTTGGGCGATTACGACAGGTTTTGTCGGTTCTATGACTTGTTGATCGAAATGGATTTGGATCGGGGCGGCGGGGATGGTGAGGATTGTGGTGGTGGTGGTGGTGGTGGTGAAGGTGCTGGGGAGAAGAGGAAAGGGGGGGGTGGGGAGGATGGGGGGTATAGGGGAGAGGTGGAAGACAAGAAAAATAGGAAGARGGGGGGGTGGATGGTGGTGGGGAAGGAGGGGAAGGAGATGGGTGGTGGTAGTGGTATTGGTGTCGGGGCAGGTACTGGTACTACCTGTGGAGATAATAAAGTCGTTGATGTCCCTGGTGATGGTAATAGCGTTGAGGTTGGATCTGACTTGGGAGTGGGCGTGGGCGTCGCCGATGAAGAAGCGTTGGACGGAGCTACAGTGGTCTGCACGACAAACAAAGCCGATGCAAGCACCGGAAAGACCGTTATGGCAGTCGTGGAGGACGGAGCAGCGAGACTTGTTCATGTGGGGGTGTCGGGAGAGTTGCAAGCTTTTTTCCGACGCCCATGGTTTACGCGCGTGTGGGTCGTGCAGGAGTCGTGGCTCTGCGCCGACACGGTCTTTGTATGTGGAACGAAGCCGCCGGTGAGCTACGACATCTGTGGGGCCATTGCCCTTTGTATGATTCCCGCCACACGAGAGTTTATGCGCAGGGGTGGCTTCCTGCCGGAATGGGACGGCATGAGCCCCATTAGCAACGACGAGATGGTTGAGATGGCCGGGGTAAGGATATCTCCAGATATGGCCCGGGCCTTGCTCCGCTTGGCAGAACATACAGATCAGTCATACCAAAATCGTCATTGTAGACTTCAGCAGATGTTGGAAGGAGAGGGGGGTAACGATCTATTCAGGGTGCTCGTCGGTATGTACACGAACGCCCATTCGTCTAGAGAGGCGAAGCTGCACAGAGATCGGATTTATGCTTTGCTGGGTGTGGCGGCGGATGTTGACGAGCTGGAGATCAAACCCGATTATTCCAGCCAAACGAGAACTGCGCAAATCCTAACCGAGGTAGCAAAGGCCATCATCGGAAAAACGAAGAACGGATTTCCGGCCGACCTTCTCTCTTATTCGCAGTTCCCCAAAACAATCCTCGACGATGGAAGTAATGAACAACTACCATCGTGGGTACCGGATTGGCGGTCTGGCTTGCAATTCCCTTTCTATTCCTACATCGATGATAAAAACGTCATTAGAAAGGAAGAGGAAACAGAAGCTGATAAGGAGATGTTCATAGCATGCGGGCCTCATCGTTCAGTCGAGATGGTGCCGAATACGACCGCTGGGATGTTGGGTCTACGGGGATATCTCGTTGACACCATTGAAGAGGTGGGCGGTATGGACATGGTATATATAGAGCGCTTCAACTTTTCGCCGAAACCGCAGGTGTTCGATCAGTTCTTCGAGAAGTTGGACAGACTGTGGGAGCTTTCAAAGCAGAAGAACGAACCCATATACGAGACTCCGGCACGAAGAGAGGAGGCACTTTGGCGTGTGCCCGTTGGAGATATGGCATTCGATGTGCAAATGCTTCACTATAGGGCAAAGGCCGATTGGGCCCTTGAATATCACAAGTGGAGACGTACTTTGGAGCAATACCAAGCTCTGGATATGGACTTGGCCCTGCCCGGTTGGTGGGCGGATTGTGTGGATGAAGATAAGAAGAAGAAAGTTACTGAATGGGGGATACACTTATTTGGAGCAGATGGAGGGAAAGACTACCCCCAAACTATAAGCAACATGTGGAGAGCTAGAAAGGACCTATACCTCACAAAGAAAGGGTACATGGGTATAGGGCCGTCTGACATGCAACCCGGGGACGTGGTTGTTGTATTTCCAGGGGCTCGGATTCCTTTCGTGTTACGACCCACGAGCGAGGAGGCCACGTTCACCTACCTGGGAGACGCATACTGCGATGGCATCATGGATGGAGAGATCACTCTCAGGGAGGAAAGACGGGAATTCTTCCTGGTGTAGAACTTAGCTCAAAAGCAAGAGCAATAAATAGAGGTAGTGAACCAGCAAAAATAGGAGCAACAATAACAACAACGCAGGAATCGAGTACGGGTGTCCAAATCCTAAGAAAGAAGCAATTGATCCGTTAAATAATAATAATACCCAAAAAGGCCATCTGTGATGCAAATGCAAAAAATGCCAGAAAGCGAAAGAAATCTCGAGAAATCTAATCCAAAAAGCGCAAGGTCTGTCTTTCCCGCTTCCGCTCTGCCCCAACCAAACATCGCCTGCTCAGCCTGTCGAAGTGAACGGAGTGAATATAAACACGAGGGCACGAGAGTAAGCGAGGGTAAACGAGAGTGGTAGTGAACTTGTTGACTGAGGAAGAAAGAGGACGAAAGAGAGGGAGGGGGAGTCCCTCGATATATGTACATGATACGAGTAAGAATCCATGTGTAGATCGAAAATGCCAAGATATCCATCTTGCTCAACACAGCCCTAATACAAATGCGTGGTTCCAGAAAAACATTGAGTATAGAGGTACTCAAATCCAAGCTTCTTTTTTATTTTTTATTCCCTCTATCATCCACCATTCATTAACCCCCTATTATCCACCATTTATGAACCCCTCCATTATACATCGTAAAACTTCCAACAACCCCTAACCTAAATCCCTTCCCTCATAGCCTCCTCATGTCACGTCACGTAGATCTCGAGTGCGGGACACGAATAATCTGACGAATGTAATAAAATATTAAAGATGAGGAAGAAAAAGGAAGCTAGATACATCGGATGGAAGAGAGGAGGTTCTTATATGCAATGCCAAGGCGGGAACCAGATGGGATGACAGGAGATCCCATGTGCTGACAAGTGCTGACAAGTGCTGGCCAGCCGGGCCATCACACCTCAATGCTCTTCAAATGATCCAGAATCCTGGAAGCGCAGCCATTGCTTTGGAAACGGAGAAAACAAGGGCCGTTCTTCTATTACGGCGAGGGCCGTTCTACTACTAAATTGATGGACGCCGTCTTCAAGTGCAAGGCGGCCATGAACGCTCACTAGCCTACCTGCTGCTCTTCAATCTAGAGTTCAATTCGGCGCTAAGGTTTGCGCTCGCGGCTCGCCCATCAGTACCTATAAACTATTGCTTTTGAGGCCTGGGGGATGAAAGTTATACCTTAGCACTCTTCTTTTCGAGTGCAAAGTGTCCATAGCCCCCGCTCGCGCGACTTGGTATTTTTGCTATGGCTTTTCCTGTGGGGGTCGTGGATTTATTCCCCCTCCCCCCCCCAAAAAAAAACCAAAAAAAAACCGGAGGGTGACTATATCAGGCCCAACTTTAACCAAAATATTCGGGCCGCTACCCACCAACCGCATCTTTTTTACTCGGATTAGGAACGCCAAACACATCCCCATTCCCCAGTTTCTGCACAAAGTAAGTCGAACTTTTAACCCCCACCCCCCCCCCTCTCTCTCTCTTTCTATTCGGGTACCTACTTATACAGTTATCAGTACCCACACCAAGGGACAGACAGCTTTCGTATTATTATGTATTCCCCGGAGGAGACCGTTAACGGGATCGACACACATGTTTCGAACATTCTCAGCTTGGTGATTTATCCTGGCTTCACTATCCATCCATCCATCCAGCAGTCAAAAGCAGAAGAGAGAGAAACCTTTTTTTTTTTTTTTTTGGCTTGCGGTTGAAGGTAGTAAGTAGGGTAGGAATCAAGATAAGGTTGCAATTGTTTCCCCCCCTCCACAAATCCACATCCATATCAAATCCAGAAAGTCTAGAGGGGTACCTACCTACTCGGGTGCAGAAGATAATGAACTATATAGGTACGAAACGCAATAAAAGTAAGGTAAAGTAAATATAGCCAGCCAGCCTGCCAACGCTGTCAAACGCTACAGCCACAGACTCCCGAAAGGCAGTCAAGTCAGCCAAGTTACTCAGCAAAACTAATGCGATGCAGTCGGTGGCCGCTGCTGAATGTTGAGAGAAGGGAGTGTGATAGAAGAGCAGCAGGCTTTTCGTGGGAATCGGTGGGTTGGGTGGTGGTAGTAGTAAGTACAAAATGCTGTAATAAACAAACAAGCCAACAGCTGAAATGGTAGAACGAGCCTCGCTCGCGGTCCCGAGAGTTTGTGGGAGTCCGATGTGTCACCTTTTAGTTGGCAGTGGTTGGTTGGTAGCGGATGAAGCACAATATGGGATATTATAATGCGAGTGTGGATGATGTCGGGGCTGGACCGGCAGTGGAATGAAAGAAGATGCAAGAGAAGCACCAAAAACAAGAACCAAGAAGCAAGCAACAACTGAGATTGAGACTGAACAAAGGGCATAGATAACCCAAAGACATCCAAATTCGATACTTGAAAGTTGAACGACCCAAAACACCGTCCCTAATGCAAAAACGCAAAGATGCTAAAAAAACCGAAACAGATCTGTCCAAGACAAGAAATCCCCTTATAATCTCGTCCCTGCCGACCATCCCTTGGGTCGCTATACAAGGAAGAAATCTGAAACAATATGTATCTGATCTGTATCCAAAAAAAGTTATGATGTAGTAGTATGCAATATGCAAAACCCAACCTTTTCGTCCCGTTCCCCCATTCAGCATTCCCCCCCACTCCTTTCACCCCTCCTTCCAGCCTTTCACAGCCATCATCCACATCATTAATTCCTTTCCTTTATGTTCACCCCTCACCCTTATTCATCACCCCTAAATCCCCTCCCTCATAGCCTCCTCAATACTCCCCAACTGACTCCCATCCAACGCCTCCACCGTCACTTTACTCGGCAACCCGCCCTTCCTGACCAAAAACCCCGGGATCACGCCCGGCTGGTTGATGCCGGGAGCCCTAGGCTTGATGGTCGTCCCCGTCGTCGCCGAGGACACAGACCGCACCGACGACGACAGGGGCGTGGTGGCGCTCGTAGCCGCCGTGCCGGCCGTGCCGGCCGTGCCGGTGGTGGTGGACGAGCTGACGCTTCGGTAGGAGGACTTGCCGTCGCTTGGAGCGATGGCGATGCCTAGGCCGGTGCCTGTGCTTGTGGCAACAGGGGTGGGTGTGGGCTCGGGGAGTTCCGGGGTTGGCTCCAATCCTGTTCTTGTTCCCGTTCCGGGTGCTTCGGTTGTGGTGCTAGTCGGCTGGCTAGAACTCTGGCTCCCCCAAGGCCGCCACGAGACTAGCTTACCCAAGGCAGGAAGAGACAGCTGACGGGAGGCTGTTGATCGCACAGAAGAGGACATATGCAAACCGTCAGTGTGGGCGCGACGATTGGGATTGAGGAAGAAGGGCGGCTCGGCGACCGAGGGACGTTTGTTTGGATTCTGGGAGGTGGATACGGGTCGGGGTAGGCGCTGTCCTACCAGGGCCAAGTTATCTCTGGCGTGCATGCTTCCGCGCGAACCGCGCGCGCCCGAGTACGAGATGGTCGGCATGGCCGTGACGTTGCTGATTCCGGTTCCGGCCGCGCTGAGGCCGAGGGGTCGGAGGGTCAGTTGGCTCGGGCGGACCTTGAGCGTGTGGATGTCGAGACCGTTGGAGAGAGACATGATGGATTCGTGTGAGGTCATGCGCCGGAGTCCTCCAGAGGATCGTTGCTCGGCCACTTCGGGGTGGAAGTCGAGATCGTTATGAATCGTGTCGTCACCCGCAATCGCCGGGTCATCGCCGTCGCCATTTACGCTGATGGTCTCAACGGTGTCGTCTTCGGCGGAGGAAACCCCGTGGGCCATGTCGGGTACGTCGTCGGTGGTGTATGCGCCCATGGCCTGGTTGAGCTCCTCGGCAAGTACGAGACCGGCCAGCGAACGGTGGCCGGGGTACGGTGGTGAACAAGCACCGCAATTGTACATGGCCGTGCTACGGGTCGACCATTGGGATGCCTGTCTGCGGTGGGATCTTCGGTTCCATTCGGGTGAAGCTGGATCGAGGCTTGTTGTGGGTGAGTTGGGGACCGACACCTCGATGATGCCGCGGTCGAAAACGGAATTACGCCGGGGGTTCGATTGAGGAGAGGTCGGCGCGGAGGATGGCGCAAATTCGGAGGGCATTTCGGATATTAGGGACCAACGGCCAGCTGCTGTCGAAGTGGAATCGTGAGTACTGTGACGCGGGACAAATGGTGGCCCAAGGCCACGGCCCGCCTGCCATTGGGGGTTCTGGGAGGATACTGGTGTTGTAGGTGCTGAGATGATGTGTGGCGGCGAAAAGGTACCTGAAGTAATGGATTTCCTGTTCTTCCTTGATTTTCGTGACTCGCCCTTCTGGGCGATGTGGTAATGATGGTGGACGTGTACGGCCTGTGAAATCTTTGGTGTTTTGGCCGAGTCTGGATCGTCAAATTCTGTCTGTAGTGTCGATACGGTACCCATCTGCTTACTATTACTTGATAACGGCTGGTGATACTGCATCTGTTCCCGTAGGAGTTGGATTTCGTCGTGTGAGTTCATTAGCATCTCTCGCAGTTCGGCAATGCCCAGTTGTAGGTTGGCGTTGTCCTGCAAGAGGTCGCGTACGAAATGCGACACGACGTTGCGACTGCTCTTGGTGTCGGATAGGGATTTGACAGCGGCAGCGCCCTTGAGTCTGCCTGCTGCCGTGCTGAGCTCCTTTTCCATTTCTCGTTGTTTCTCGATACGGCCCATAACCTCGGCGTGTCGATCCCGTTCTTCCTTTGCCTCCTTTTCCATGCGCTCCAGTTGTTCCTGCAAGTCGTTGATACCCTTTTCGGCCTGCTTCCAACGTGTGATGGCGGTGCGCGCTTCCTCCTGTGTATTGACCAAGGTCGCCTGTAATGTCGCCTGTTCCTCCTCGAGCATGGTGAGTTGCCTCTCCAGGGTCGCTGCCCTCTCCGCCGCCATTTCCAGTCGGCGGATCTCACGCTGGGACTCGCGTAGGGTGCTCTCGAGGTAGTCAATCCGGGTGTCGGCTTCTCGGACGGTATCGTTGAGTGACTCGAGTTCGGCATGGAGGCTGTAGTTCTCGTGTATCTTTTCCCTGTTCTTCTCCTCAAGCTCTGCATTTTCGCGTTCCAGCTGTTCGATACGAGCGGTGAGTTCGGCGCGGTCGCGTTCGGCGGCGGCCATGTAGGCTTCGTGGCGGATGAGCAGGGTCTGGAAGGAAAATGTCAGCGAGGAGAAGCATTCCTCCGGCCTGGGTTGTCGCGCGCGCCATTTGCCGTGTGTTGCGGGTGTTTTTTCTGACCACTCCAGCATTGTGCATTTTGTGAAGAGAAGGTAAATGGTTTCGCGAGCAGGCCATGAAAGGAGCGACATCAAGGGATATTAAGGGAGCGATTGACGGTGACGGGCGCACAAGGAGCGGGTCGAAGGAATGCGGCACGCATCAACAGGAAGCAGGTCTGCGTCATTGATTACTCACCTGGCCCATTTTGGCGGCGGTATGGACATCGCGCTCGACACTCTTGAGGAGAGTACAGTTGTGCCTAAGATAGACGCAGTCCTCCCTTCCACAGCAGCACCGCACAGCCGACGGCTGTGCCCCCTGGGCGGAGTTATCGCCGTTGGATTCCATGGCGGCGGCGGGTGTTGGAGGATTTTGCGGCACGAGCTCAGCTACGGGCTCAGCAGTAGCAGCGGCGGCGGCTACTTCTTGTTCGCGGTCGGCGGTCGGGGTCGCAGTCGCGGCGTCTGCCATTCCCATTCCCATCCCTATAGTGTGTGGGGACGCGGAAGGGCAGATACTGGACTCGTCGGGCTGCTTGGTGACCGTCGCTGGAATGTGTTGTCGTCGGAGGCGGATGAAGGGGAGGGGGATGAGGAGGAGGACGATGTCTTGGTCAACACCACCTCCACCATGCTGCTGAAATGTCGACCCCTAATTGACGACTTTGAGCGGCGGCACCGGGACCACGGGCCTGGACTCGCTTTTGCGCTGTGGCTTAGAGACAAATTGCGTAGAAGTCGGTAAGGAACAGGTAGGGGACACCTGTGCAATGCTGTTTCGGAGACTTTGCAGGATGGAGAAAAAGAAGGTCGGGAAAAGGCACGAGGACCACGGATCGTTGACTCAGGACTCGCAAGGATTGGCAGGCAAAGGACGGTGTACCTGGTAAGGTGGTGTGGGATATTGATGTGGGTATCCTAGTCAAAGGATGTAGAGAGGAAAAGAAGAGCAAAACGGACTCGAAGGTCTATAGGTTAGGTAGCGGGCGGTATAGGATATCGGTCGGTGGGTATGGGTAGATAGTACGGTAGAGGTGAGCAGGCAGAAAAGAGAAATGGAGAGGGAAAAGAGGGAAAAAAGGAAGAATGAAAATGATAACGACAAAAATGGCGACCACTGGTTGGGCGTCACCCCCTCCCCCCCGTGGCCCCGGGATCCTCAATTAGAGTGATCCATGTCTTCCACTTGTCCCCATTTGAGGCCCCGGTCCGGTCCTCATGTGCTTCTTTTTGGGTATGAAGGCGTGAACAACACAGCGCACCAAAGGCCGCAATCACAATCTTTGAATGACTGGCGTCCTTTGTGGATTCCATTCCAGAGGTCGAGGACGCGCCAGGTCACCAAATGCACAAGCAGAAAAAGCGTGCATTTGGTTGCACTTGAACGCCAATGACTGACACTGGCGCAATCGTTGCAGCCCTCTTGCAGCTGCGGCCAAGACTCCCCACCACAAAGGTACAATCCAGCCCTGGAAAGTTCGTTGGCGTGGTACTTAGAACAGGCACTTTACTCCTTCAAGCTGGTCAAGTAGGATCTGATGGCGGGTCAACATCGCGAGTGGTGCTCAAGGTGGTAGAAGTGGGGCAAAGAAGTGGTTGTTGTGCGTGAGTTCGAAGTGTTGCTCTCCACCTTTGTAGTGAAATGGCTTCCAAGGCCAATCATTTCCCCTGTTTCCTCCCCTTGCTAAGTATCACGCTAACAAACTTTCCAGCATTGGACTGTAAAAAGGCCCAGGCCGAAAAGGTACCCGCTCACACCAATGATACCACACCAGTCCATTTGACACCTCCCCACAGCTGCCAGCGCTTTCCCCTCCTGTTACAGCTTTGTACACTTCCTCACCCATTTTCTTAACACAAATACTCACCCACCGGCTGCCAAAGTTACATGGTTACAAAGACGCTCACCGCCCAATGCACCGCATTAACCACTTCCAGCTTAGCCCCCTTGTGTTCTTCCCCGGTCCCGACCATTGCGACCAAAACCCACTCACACCCAATCCATTGATAAAGCTAACGACTACGACAGTACAACAACCGAACGACAAGTCGACAAACCGTCAACCACCGACCGAGCGAGACAGCAGGCGAGACAGGCGAGGCCATTCCAAGAGGGGTTCGGGAAAAAGAGATGGTCGACAGCACGCAGGTTCAAAGACGTAAATGAGAAACCAGAATTGACCCTTTACGTTTTACGGTTTAGAAGACGAGAATGGAAGGCGATCCGAATTCCGTTGTCATGTGCAGTTTTGGTGATTCAAATGTCCACCAGATTAATGAGATAATCTTCCCTAAAAATAATCAACAACCAACGGATTACCCGCAGGGCTGTCAATATGATCTCCGGAGGGAAGAAGCGAAACGAGGCGAGACGGATCCACGAAATGTTACGAAGGGTCAAGAAATGAGTATCTGCACCAACATTGTCAATCTTCAATCCTCTTCCTCTAGTTTCCCCATTTTGCCTCGAACCTGTCTACAAAGATCTCTTTCTTTTCTGACTGACTTTTGAAGAGACGGTGGCCAAAATGCAAAATCCCCCCGCATGCCCGCGGACGGCCCAAACATGGAGCATCCATGTTTTTTTCCGAACATTGACATTGTGCATGCGAAAAACTCCACATTGGACTGATCCTTGACCGACGGGCGGTTCCGGCGATCCCTCATGGGTTTTCTCTCTGCCTTTGTTGCCCTATTGGCGTCGGGTGGTGACCATTGTTTTTGTCTTTTTTCACGAACATTCATTCAGTTTACCTTTCTTCTCACTACTCGTCTGGGCTAGAAACGCCTCACAGAACGCAATGGGTCTGGCAGATGGATTCGCGAATGCAGATGGATTCGCGAAATTCTCGGTACTTCCCCCCCTATATAAATCAGCGCTGTAACCATGTCACACTGTTTTTCTGAAAAATGCTGCATTCGTGCATGTAATATCGCCCAACCCAGTAAACATCCCTGTATTAGACTAGCAATTCAGCAAAGCAGGGTCGATACTCATCGGGAATTTCGACGATTTCAACATCGCTACTTTCTAGCATGGTGTTTTGAACCATTTGCATCATTTACATCAAACGCCAGAATGCCCTCAACGCTCCCAGATCGATAAGTTGAAGGTTTTGGCGGTTCATGATGGATTCATGTGGTCGTGTAACTCAGATTGCTTATGGTGGGTATGCAAAAAAACGGATGTACATTGATTTGCTAACAAAATTGCAGGGTTGGCCATGTACCTGGATTTTTTCGCGAATCCATCTTCCTGACCCCGTGCCAGCACGGGGTCAAACTGGGCGCTTCTAGCCCTGACGAGTATTTCCTCACCTTTGTGACTCGACTTCATTTCCTTCCTCTGAGTACAAAGAACCCTCTGCACCTGAAACTCCACGAATCACAGCATGCCCCTTCCAGGCCCCGAGGAACACGGTTAAGTTCTGTATTCTTTTTGTGGTAGAGGCAGAGGTAGTAGAACAACAACTCGGCAACTCCCGACACCCTCCCCATGCTACCTTCTCCTACTCCTGCCTCAGAACCATCACCGTAACCATCACTATCACCGCCACCCTCGAACACCATCATCACCACCACCCCCTTCCACCCCCTCCCATCACTGCAAATTAACAAACAACCCCCCATCAACCAACACCTGCGCCCCCGTCACATACCCACTCAACTCCTCACACGCCAAAAACACCGCCGGCCCGGCTACATCCGCCGGCCGTCCCAATCTACCAAGTGGTATCCTACCCTCCATGTACCTCCTCTTCTCCCTCCCCTCCTCCTCATCCTCCCTTAGGTCATCCTCATTCAACTGCGTCTCCACAGTCCCCGGCAATATAGCATTACACCTAATCCCATACCTCCCCAGCGCACAAGCGGTACTCTGCATCAGACTCAACACCCCAGCCTTGGTAGGCGTATAATGTGTTTGTCCTGCCCCGCCTACCAAAGCGGAGATGGAACTAATCCCGATTATGCTACCCCCGGGCGGCGATTGGTGACGGGCCATTTGTCTCGCCGCAGCCTGGACCACGTAAAACGCCCCGTCAAGATTCGTGCGTACCGTGTTGCTGAATAAATCCCCATCCATATCCAGGAACTCGGCAAAGGTACATATCCCCGCGTTGGAAACGCACACGTCCAGTCGTCCCGTCTTGAAAGTGTCCAGCGCAAATTTTACCAAAGCAGGACCAGTAGCGGGGTCGCGGACGTCTCCCGCCAGCAAGGCCAGGTCACCAATTGTTATGTGCGGAGAGGAGGAAGAGTGGGAGGACTCCTTGAGGGCCGCGGCTTCGGCGATGAGGGAGTCGACGTGTGCGCGGTCGCGGGGGAGGTCGAGGTGGTTGACGGCTACGTGACAGCCTTGGGCGAGAAAGGCGAGGGTGATGGCGCGGCCGATGCCGGTTGTGCCGCCGGTTATGATTGCGGTTTTGTGGGATAGGAGGTTGGTTGGTGGCATTTTGGTGTGGTGTGGTGGGTGGTTTGGGAGGGAAGATGGTTCCGTTGGGATGGGAGGAGGACGGGAGAGATAGCTGAGGGTGGTGGTGTTGGGTGTTGGCTTGATCGATGTGGTGGGAGGTGTCGATGTCGGTTTGGATTGCGTTGTGAAATTGCGACTTTTCGAGATGTTTTGGCGTAAAAGAGGTGCGGTTTGATGGAGTGTAAGCTAGAAAACGAGAATGAAGAGAAGGTCTCTGTAAGGTAATTTTCGTCAAGGTCACTTCAAGCAGTGATCACGGAGAAGAGATGGTGTTGAGGAAATGTGATTCTTCTCCGGGCCAGGTGTGCCCGAGATAGCAAATGTCTATCAATCCTCTGCATCATCTGATCACCAGTAAACCTCCATATCATATCGCGAGGTTACATCCATCCAATTAGTCCGCCTGGAAGTCATCACAGGCTGAAGAGCTGATGGTGTTCGAAAGCTGCAAAGTCGAAGAGGAGAAGAGGGGAAGAGGGGAAGCAAGAATAAAGTGGGTCACAACCCCAACTTGACCCGCCACGGCGGGGCCGAGACCAGATTCCCCCACTACGGCTCGGGGGGAATTACAGCGAGGTTGGCGAGGTCAGTCAGTCCCATTGTTGTTCGGCATTTCCTCTTGGTCCCTTCACATTGCAGGTATTTTTCCTGCGTCCGGGTATGATACTTCACATCATTTGCAAAAACAACAATTTTCTAGACCAATTGAGATTCACAGTGATTTGAAGTGTGCGAGCGAACAGCGGCGCTGCCCTCGAGCTGCCATAGAGGTTCTCACGATGACGTCAGAGCTCTGTGGCCCGAGAGCAAGACATAATCGGATCAAATTGTTTCAGCTTGAACACTCTTACAAAGGCAAACGGAGAAATGTTTATTGTTGATACCATTTGAGACAAAACTCCATACAAGTAAACCTCAAAATACAATCTTTCTTCTACAAGCTCGTAAGCTCCTGAACCTTCGCCACAAGCCCATCAACAACTTCCTCTCGCCTCGTTTGTCCCATCACCTTGTATAGTGACGGTCCAAGATCTCCTCAGCACCCGTTACATCCGAGGTAGCCCCCGCAGGCGTCAAAGATGCGGCAGGTGGTGGTGTAAGCAAATAAGCACTGGGAATCAACTTTGCCCTGGCCACTGGATTAAGCGTCAACCCAAAGCCCGGCTTATCCAAATCCGCCGTCGTCAAGAAGCCCTTGGTCGGGATCGGCTCATCCAAGAACAAATCGCCAAACACCGGCAGCACGCTCTTCCCGTCGGGCGAGTTGGCCAAATACTCCTGGAACGGTGTATTAGGCTGGCTCATAACAAAGTGATAACTATACGGTCCACTAGCGTGCGGGACAACGGGGATGTCGTAAGCGGCCGCCATGGCAGCCACGCGGAGCAGCTCGGTCATGCCGCCGAGCCACATCACATCCGGCTGGATGATATCCAGGTTCCTGCCCTCAATAAGCTTGCGGAACCCGTAGCGGGAATACTCGTGCTCGCCCGTGGTGAACTTGACGGTGGGGTGGGCGCGCTTGATCTGCTCGAAGCCGTCCGTGTCGTCGGGGGAAAGACACTCCTCCCACCAGTTAATGTTGAGGTCCTTGGTCTTCTCGACGATCTCGATCGTGTACGACACGTTGAGCGACATGTAACAGTCCACCATCAGGGGGAAGTCCGGGCCGACGGCCTCGCGATGCTTGCGGAGGAACTCAATGTTCTTTTGCAGGCCGACGTGCCCTTCCTCCGGGCAGTAGGGGAGCGGCACCTTGGCGCCCCAGAAGCCCATCTCCTTGGCGGCCGGTGGGTCGGGACCGGTGCAGTAGAAGTTGAGACGCTCCTTGGTGGCACCGCCGATCATCTTGTAGACGGGCTCGTTGCGAATCTTGCCGAGGAGATCCCAGAGGGCGAGGTCGATGACCGAGATGACGGCGACGGGAAGACCCTTGCGGCCGTAGAACATGGAGGCGCGGTACATTTGCTCGAAGAGGTGGTTGGTGTTTCGGGGGTCGGCGCCGATGAGGAAGCGTTCAAAGTGTTGGTGGACGAGCCAGCATGCCGGAGGACCTGTTCGCATTGTCGTTCGTTAGCTTGCATCTTGTGTGAATCTGGAAGTTGAACATACCTCCAAAGCCAGTCGCGAATCCGACGGTGCCATCGGTGGCCTCGATCTCAACAAAGAAGGAGCCCAGGACATTGATGCCCCAGCTTGTTCGGGAAGCCCGATACTTTTCCCATTGCGAACATGGCGTCGAGATGGGAGAGTCGATTAGCCTGTGCTGTTAGTGTTCAGTCCTAAGCAAAACCTTGGTAAATAGAAGTCATACCAATGGCCACCCTTGACATTGTGGTAGTCACCACCCGACCCAACGCCGCCGATCACAAAGGATCGTATGCTCTTGATGGTAGGAAACTGTCTTGCTGTCGCCATCGTGTTTGTGAGTCTTGGAAAGAAGGAGACATGAAGACGGGAAGTGCACGGGGAGCAAGAAGATGTCCATGTATATCTGAGCCAGAGTCCTACTTAGCCTCGGCTTTTTCCAACACCGGAGAGCACGAGGGACCACGATCACCTGCCACCTGCATCAAAGAATAGCCGGGCATGTGGGCCACCGGTCGGGTGGTGATGTCCCGACGACGAGCATTCCATTAAGCTTGGCGCCCTTTTCAGATCACGCATGGAGTTTTGAAGAGCCCGAACTGTTCTTTCCGGGCCCCTGGGGTTGGTTTGCTTTGACCCTGATGATGCACCAACCCCGCCTCCACTTGCCGACGGTGGCCGCATCAACGGTCGCTGGAGGAAGTACCGGCAGACAACGACCTTTGAGACTCTTGGGCTTGCATTACACCCCGCTCAAGCTCTTTATCTTGGCTTTCACTTGGTCTTTGCCGTGTCCCAGTATCGCGGATCGACTCTCGGTTGGAGCGACGGGTCGGGTCCCGTTACACAGCCGAAGCGAAGGAGGTCTGGAAGGAAGACCCGAGTTCCAAGGATACCTCGGGTGTCCAAGAAACGTCTCGGTGCAGTACCATCCGCATTATCTTAAACTCGCGAGACCAATGGACTTTCTGCGCCAAGACCACTTTTGGACCAAGGATGTGTTATGGACGCTAACAATTTCCGTTAGCTGTACAAAAAATACCTACATACGACGCTGGCGGGGCCCATTAAAAAGGATATCTTGTACCATCTTGAAGTTGGCGAGAAAGCCGTTAGTGTCGGTCAAAGAGATGCACCGCGGGAAACCCAGGTGTTAAGGTGCTCAATGTGCACAGCGGACCTCAACCCGAGATGTCGGTGCATATTCAAGTTTCGGAAGTTGAAAACATACAATCTAATGCTGGTTTATTTATTAGCTTGGTACCTACTCCTATTATACAAGAAGAAATGTCTTCCGAATTGTCCTAAACCTTTTAAAGATTAAATGAATAGCTAAGTACGGATCCGAAAGGTATTAATAAGATCCAATACGGTGTATTTTATTTTGGAAAAGGCATATTCACAGTATGAAAACGCCTAGGGAAGTCGACCCGAGGTCTCGAGCTAACAATCAAACCAGTATTGGACTGTACATTGAAGCGAGGGAATGCGTTCGTGCATACATACCTTACTATTCACAGCAAATCAGATTGCTCTGAATTCAAAGCCGTACAGAGAAAGCAGGATTGAGAGCGTGTCGTTTGCAACTGGCAGCCGTTCAAGGAGATTTAAGTTCCGAGAACGGATTTCGGAGGTAAAGGTACCTTACAGTAGTATATATACCTGGCAAATGCCCGCTTATCCCCTTTTGGAATTCCATTCTTCTCTGCCGCACTCAGCCGTCAATCTGTTCCAGTCTCGCTCCTCTGCTTAACATCAGCCCGAACTTTTACAGGTCAATCGATGCTGGCTTGAATGTTGGAGGTGGTTACCTTAGCTCGAGCATTGTGAGCTCTCTGACAGGGGCCAGGAAGAAAGACCGTCCATTCCGCTCACAGACCGACAAGTGTGGTTGTGTTCACGCCAAGAATCGCGCCTAGCCCACCTGAAAAAGGGAAAAGAGCACTTTGCCAGTACCACGCCGGTGAAGGGAAGTAACTACACCTTGACTTTGACATGACTCCCTCCATGGAGTGGCTCGATGTAGTCGTTCACAAGACAGACAGCGAAGTTGCAAAGGAAGGTTCGTTTCCCTAGTGAATTGGTCCTTCCCATGGATCCTCCAAGCAGAAGCCCCCGTGAAGTCATTTAAAATCCGTCCTTTTCCCACCGAAGCATGTACCTCTACCTACTCAATACTTCCCACACATCATTCCATCCCAACACTTTGTTACACAGTATCCCATTTGCATCCACCCGCACTGACCGAGAGCCAACGGGCACAGGGCATTTCATCTCACAAGCAGCTCCACCCAGGCAAACATCCGCTGCTTTTCATCCCGAACATCCTCCCCGCTCGGTCACCATCACGCCGAGCAGAGCAGCACCCAGGACCCGACGCAACTACAACCCTCGGCTCAGATCGGCCATCCCCATTCGCACTCGTGTCAATCACTACAATACACTGACCAGCGCGATGCAGTCCCAGCCTGCTGCTGCTGCTGCTTCAGGTTCCAGCGGGCAACAACCTGAAGCGGCAGGACCGTCACGACCGCCAGCTCCATTCCAATTCCAGGGGCAGCAGCATGGCCCGCCAAATCCCTCCGTCTACAACAGCGACGATGGCCAGCAGAGCGGCGACGACGACGAGAATGACCACGAGAATGACCAAGTGCTTCCTAATGGCAAGCGAAAGAGACCCCTTTCTGTCTCGTAAGTACATTCTTTTTTTCCTCTCTCTTTTCCGATTTCCTTTCTTTCTTCCTTTTTTCTTTTTATTCTTCCCGATTTCCTTTCCTTCCTTTTTTCTTTTTATTCTTCCCGATTTCCTTTCCTTCTTCCTTTTTTCTTTTTGTTCTTCCCGATTTCCTTTCCTTCTTCCTTTTTTTTTTTGATTCTTCCGAGCCAATTTTTCACTTGATACATGAAACTGACTGGTAATTACAAGTTGCGAAACGTGCAAAGCTCGAAAGGTTCGCCTGATCCTCCCATTGCAACACATTTCCCCGTCTCGTCATGACTAACGCTGAACTAGGTTAAGTGCGACCGTGGCCAGCCAGCTTGCGGGTGGTGCACTAAGAACGCACAGGAATGCGAGTACAAAGAACGAAAGAAGCCCGGCCTAAGAGCAGGCTATGGCCGCGAGTTAGAGCAGCGTCTCGACAACCTCGAAGCGGAACGAGGGGAACTCAGAAGGGAACTCAGAAGACACGCCGAGATCCTTGCGGCACATGGACTCGACCTCAACGGGAGCCCGGGGAGTGTCAACAGCGGTGCTACCCTCAGCAACAATGCCAACAACAGAACCACCCATGCGCCCTCAGGCCATCGGAGCAATCCAAGCCTGCAAAGCAATGACCATGGCACATCGCGCGATACCGGGCCCCCTCCGGTTTTCGCTCACGCCGGCCCAGATTCGGCTGAGAGGGCTCTCTTCATGCACAAACCCTCGACTTCAGCCGATTTTGGTCTGGGTCCTCGCACTCCCGCGGTCGTCCATGACAACTTCCAGCACGTGGCAACTACCCAGCCTCGTGTACAGCCGGCCATGACCCCTAATGCGGCCGTCCATGACAACTTCCAGCACGTGGCAACTACCCAGCCTCGTGTACAGCCGGCCATGACTCCTAATGCGGCCGTCCAAGAGCACTATGGCGCCCCCAGAGCCGTCCCCCATCAGATAGCTGGTCCGTCGCTAACAGCCGTTTTGCCGGCCACGCAAGGGCAAGGAGGCGCTGAACAGGAGCTTCCGCCGTATGGCGTTTGTTACGCCCTTATGGAGCTATACTTCAAACACATCCACCCATGGTGTCCAATCCTGGACCGTGAGACGACGAAAGATCTATTTTTTGGAGAGAGAATCACGAATGAGGAAGAGAACATCCTACTGCATGCCATCGTCGCTACAGCCATGAGATTCGCAACTGACAAAGTGCTCGCCAAGGAGAGTCGGCAGCGTTTCTACACCGCCTCGAAGCAGCGTGTTTTACTCTATGGAATGGAGCATTCATCCGTCATGTCGCTGCAAGCCCTGGTGATCCTTGCGCTGGATCTATGCGGTAGTAGCAACAACGGGCCCCCAGGAAGGAACATCATGGCTCTCATCACTCGAGGGGTGGTGGAGCTTGGCTTGGCCGTGGAGACGAACTCCATGACAGTTTCTCCAAGCTATCCCTCAATCTACACTCTTCGCGCCATGGTCCTCCCAGAACCACGCGACTTCACCGAGGAGGAGTCGCGCAGAAGGTTGTTCTGGATGGTATATGTGCTCGATCGCTACGCCACCATCTCCACGGCGTTCGACTTTGCGCTCGATGACAAGGAAATCGACCGGACCCTTCCATGCCGCGACGAACTGTGGATCAAGAATCAGAAAGTTGAGACTCGATGGTTCCACACCGCTGACGACGATAGCCGACTCAACAGCAACAACTCCGCCGACTACCAGGTCAACAAGCCCGAGAATCTTGGCGCCTTCAGCTACTACATCGAAATCCTGGATATCCTCTCCAAGATCCACAAGTTCCTCAAGCAGCCCGTCGACATCTCGTCTCTCACCGACGTGGAAAATTGGCAGCACCGTTACCGAGAACTCGACACAATGCTCAAGATGTGGAAATTCGAACTCCCCGATGACTACAACCACATGGCCAAGATCTATGAGCACCCCAGGGTTGCCCGTACTTTGAGCTGCGCCTGGATCATGCTCCATGCCACCTACCACACCGCCATCATTCGTCTGCACTCATCAGCCGCATATCCCACCGTCCGTTCACCCATCTTCTCTCCTTCCTACATGGCCTCTCAAACCTGCCGCGACGCAGTTAACAACATCCTTGCCCTGGGAAGATTCGTTGTCGAAAACAGCTTGCTCTCCACACTCGGTCCCCCCTTTGCCTTCACGCTCTGGGTCGCTGCCCGCGTTCTACTGGTCCACGGCAGCACCGTTGAGCGCAGTCTCAACCCGGATATCAAATTCTTCGTCGACACCCTGCGCGAGATGGGCGAGTACTGGCGCGTAGCCACACGCTACTCCAATCTCTTGACGCGGGTGCTAGACGAATACAAGGCCAGCGTGAGCGAGGGCGAAGAGGTGACGCCGAGTAGCGTGCGGATCCTGGCGGACATGCGACGGACCGCATTTGACTTGGACTTGTTGATTAGTCGCCAGCCTAGGCATGGCTCGCGGCAACAGGGAGCTTTGACCGGTACCGCGGGCGGAAGCAGTGTGATGAGCGCAGGCGTCATGATGCCTATCAACAATAACGACAACGGGCACTTTGCTATGGGAGCAGCAGAAGGAGGAGGAGCAGCAGCAGGAGGAGTTAACGATCTGGAGTATCTCGATGTCTTTGACTTCTTCAACATGCCCAGGTTCCCTCTGTCAGCCATTGCCCCGGGACAGAATGCCGGCGGGACTGAAACGAACCAGAACCACAGTACGGGCCAGGAACATGGTATGACGGGCACCGGCGGAAGAGGACTAATTGATAATGGCGAGGGCAGTAGCAAGCAGCCAGGCCAAGGCATGGGCGGCGATGGGCAGGGAGTGGGGGAGTTCAATATCACGGATTTTATGGTGTCTCCAGAGCGCGATTGGCTTGCAAATTCTCGCGGTTCTTCTGGGGCTGCTCATCAGCGCTAGGAGCGCCCCCAGAACCCCCAATCCGTTCAACTGCCTCCCATTCAATCCCTGCTGAGCATAGCTGGAGCTGCGGCTGAAGCTTGGGTTGGAGGTGGGGCTGAAGCTGGAGGTGGGGCTGGAGGTGGGGCTGGGATTGGGACTCCGAGTCGGACTGGGAGTAAAAGGAACAGGAAGGTGGTGGTTTGCACGCAGTGTCATCGGGGTAAAATCAAGGTGAGTTTTAGTCCGATCTTGGGTTGAAGTTCTGTCACTGACATGGTCATGTTCTTTCAGTGTGACCGCCTACGCCCTTGCTCCACCTGCGTCTCCCGCGGTATGCGAGACGATTGCCGATATGAAGAGGAGCAGGGTTCGGGTTAGGGTTAGGGGGTTAGGGGGTTAGGGTTAGTATAACAGAATAGCGTAGGTAGTATAACGAAGAAATAGCGGTTTTTTGGATTAATACATATTGAGTACATGGTCCAATCCGGCTGGTCTATTATTTTTTTCACGGTATTGAGTTTGTTCTGTTTTCAGTGTGCCTTTTACTTGCTCTTTACCGCAGTAAGATGTGTGAAACGAATACGTATCTGCGATGACGGCGTCGGCATTACTTGATGACCTGTGAGCTGTGACAAATGGAAGATGGATTGCATGAGGTCGAGGTGCCACGGTAGTGATGATTCATGGCAACATGGGTACATGAGATCTTGGATCTTTTTGGAAAACGGCACAGTAGTCGACATTGATGAATGACTACTCCAACCCAACCCTACTAGTCTCCACATACGCCCCCCGATCATAATAATCATTGGGGTCATAACCCTCTGTTACTCCTCCTCCTGTTCCTCCTCCTCCACCTCCTCCAGCTCCCACCACCGACGGCGAGGCCGAAGAACTCCTTCGCTCCCTCGAATGACTCTGACCGCCTACCACTTTATTCACTTCTGTATCCATCAATATCTGTGTCAGCATTTCTCTCCCACTTACACCATCACATCCAGATTTTGGGCAACTAACCGTGACCTTCCCCTGCACCACCCTCCCGTCCCCTATTTTGACTACTACCCTCCCTCTGCTTCCCTTTATTTTGTTCATGTCGTCCCTCCCTGGAGGTACTCCCAGCCTGCCCTTCAAGCGTCGCTTGTTTTGGCTTGTTATTATTACCTCCCTGCTCATAACCCTGGCTCTGCTGCTCATGCCCCTGCCCTTGGCCCTGTTCCCTTTGCTGTTCCCGTTGCTGTTCCTGCTGCTGCTGCTGCATCTGCATCTGCCTCAACACCTCCGCCTCCGAGGTGATGCCCGGTAGGTTATCCCATTGGTGGTGGTTGTGGTGTTTGTGGTGGTGTTTGTGGTGTTTTCCTTGCGCTTGGCGATTGTTATTGTGTGGGGAGGAAGAGATTGTCGATGCGGATTCGGAGGCAGAGGGCGAGGAGAGAATGCCGCTTGGTTCGATAGTGGTGGTTTGGGGTTCGGGCCGTTGTTCTGCGGATTGCAATTGCGGGGTGCCGCTGCGGCTGCTGCTGCTGAGTTCTTGGGCCTGGGAATCGGAGAGCTGGTCGGCTATTACACCGCGGCGGGCTAGCATTTTGATGATGGGTTTGTGGGTGGTGTTGGTTGTGGTTTTGGTAGTGGTTTGTTTTGGTGTTGGTTGTAGAAAATGGGTGATGGAATGTAAGCTTTTGCTGAAATTCGATATCGAGATATTAATTCTCCATGATAGGTTCCTGGTTTATATATGAAATAAATCTGCTCCCAATCCAAGCAGTCGGGCCCCCATTATCGCTATCAGTTGATGTCATTCTGATGCCGGGGACTGCACATGCCTCTCCCTGTCTTCTCCATCACAACGGTCCCCGAGTCCCCGTAATGGCCGGGATGTACCAGCGAGACCAGATAGCACGCAACGGCCGTGAACCTATCATACTGAGAGGTGCTTCCAAGGCTGAGAGCATGGCGGATCGAGCGCGTCATTGATGAAGTTTTCGGTAGATGCCGTGGTCCTGGTTGTAGATCATTTTGGGGCGTTGAATTCTTGGCTCCGGGGTTCGTGGAGACCGAGATGCAAAAACGGGAGAAGATCTGGTGGATCCGGGGAGTTCTAGGAGGGTCATGGGATTTTTTTTCCATGGGAATCAAGAAATGGCCTTTTCAAAAAGGCTTTGCCCGACAAGATTTGAACTCTTGATGGTTGACCATTTTGTTGCTAAAAGCCTATTGCGTCTTGCATGGTTTGATTTTGTCGGAGTCGCATATTCTCTAGGTGTTTGTTGATGTCTCCCAAGATATCCTGTCGGGCGGTGAGTGCCAAGAGCACCCGCTTGGTGCCATTTTCTGAAGAGATCCCGTCCCGAAAAGTCGCGGCGCATCACGGAAGAGGCACATCACTTCAAAGCTTGCTCCTTTCAATGCAAATAGACTCGCATTGCGCCGTCAAAGATGAAGCATCTCCTTGCGGCTGCCAAAAGCCATGGTCGAGACTCAGCGAGATTTCATCGACATCCCTGGGGTTTTGGTCCCCGCGATCGAGACGACGGGCAGACTCCGTACGTCATCGTGGAGCGCACCATTTAGACGGCAAGGAATGACCCTGGTACTGGAGAGGGAAGATATACCTAGGCAAGAACGGAATATGTTTTGAGACTCGAAAGTTTGAAGGGGAGGGTTCGAAATCGAGAAAAGAGGAGAGGGATGGGGAATGGATTGGGGGTGCATGTCGAAAAGCTTCACGCGACATGAAGGGAGAAAATGCATGAGTGCCGAAAGATGACGGATAAACAAGCAGAAGGATTCGCGCCACTCTGCTGCGTGAATGCGCAATATGATGCACACCCACAGGCCCTCATTTCAACAATTACAACTGGCTCAATGGTCTAGTGGTATGATTCGCGCTTCGGGTTAAACCCTCATGGTCACCATGAATGTGCGAGGTCCCGGGTTCAAATCCCGGTTGAGCCCCATCTTTTTGCCTTTTTTCTTGTCCTCACTTTTTCTTACAGCTCAGGTTTCTGTGCTCTACCACCTTTGTCAGGCTTTTTGGGAGCATGTCGCATTATTTTTTTCCCCTTTTCCTCAAAATGTGGCAGACAACAAGCTTGGCCATCGTGGCATCCTCCGAGTCGTGGTGTCCAACCTGGAATCTGAGGGCCGGCGGCAGGTGGCAGGTGCAGCGGGTGTGCTTACTGTGGGCAGGCAGTGGAGGCAATCGCGCCAAGTTGCTGCCTGTCATCTTCAGCGCCCAATACGTGACCTGGAAGGAGCATTCGCCTTTGGACTTGAAGGACGTCAGTTTTTCGTGCTGCCATTGATACTTGCCATTGATACTTGAAGTTTTGACCAGAACATCTTGCCGGCATCCAGAACTTGAACCACCCAGCTTCATCTCGACTCAACCTTCGTCCCGTCCTCCCCGCTCCGTGATTGCGGGGCAACCTGCTACGACATCGCCGACATGGTCCTAGGATCCCCACACAAACCACTCGACCGCACAACACAGGAAATCCGGCTTCTCACGTTCGACATATCCCAAAAAGCAGCCCGAGAGTCCGATTCTGTGCCAGTCATCTCCCTCTCCCTCAGCCAGGTCCCCCTCTCCGCGCCCTCCTCGTCCGCACCAGCGCCACCCTTCCAGGCCCTCTCATACGTCTGGGGCATTCCGAACCCCGATGAGCCCCTTCCTACAATCCTTCTCGATGGCTTCCCCGTGACCGTTACCCCAAACCTTCACTCAGCTCTATGCTTCCTCCTCTCCCAGCAACAGCAACCCGAGGACAATGGCTTCAAAACAAGCTTCTGGATCGACGCCCTCTGCATCAACCAAGCTGACAATGACGAGAAGGCCTTCCAGGTCCCGCTTATGAGCAAAATCTACACAAGCGCCACGAGGGTCTTCGTCTGACTAGGCTTGCTACCCCGTTCGGGTGAAGGGCCGCATAGGGACTGTGGGTGCACGCTCAAGACCGTGGCCTGGCTGGGGAACATGTTCAGGGAGCAGGTGAAGAAGAAGCGGGAAGGTCCGCTTCCAAGCGCCCTTGAGGGTCTTAGCGAGGAAGATCAGAGAAAGAGGGTTGCGCAGGGGTTCGTGTGGACTGTGCTCCAGTTCAGCATCACCCGGGACTATGGACAGGAGAACGCCAAGAGCGGGGGATTTGACTTTGAGCGCATTTGGCAGCTCTTCTGCGAGCGGCCATACTGGCGACGGCTGTGGATCGTGCAGGAAGTGGTGCTGGCTCGGAAAGCGGTGGTGGCGTGCGGGAGTGGTGAGGGGGTGGTGGTGGACTGGGAGGATATTCGGGATGCGTTGCAGTTGTTCGAGTGGATAATCCTTTACTCGAACATTGATCCCAAGTATCGGCGGCTGTATGAGTTGCTGGGGGACATCATGCCCAGTGTTGTGCATCTCGAGGAGGCCACTAATGCGTACAGGCTCAGTCTGCGGAAAGGAAAGGATGGCATGCGGCTCATGGAGGTGCTACTGTTCACCGACTTTGCGGATGGAGAGGACAAGTCCATCCAGGCGACTGATCCTCGTGATCGCATCTACGGATTGCTCGGTCTCGTACGTGAGAGTGACAGGAAGAAGATCCCGGTGGATTACTCGGACAAGACAACGGTCAGCACGGTTCTCACGCACGTCGCCACAGCTTTGATACAAGAATATGGCCCGGATGTGCTATGCTATCATCGGGAGACCGCTCGTTGGGCAGACGAGGGACTTCCCTCTTGGGTGCCTGACTGGACGGCACCTCGGAGCCCGACCATCGGCAGCGTCAACCTTGATGGACCTGGAGGCGCGCTCGACTTTAATGCCACAAAGGGAACACATTGGCCCTTGAACAGCACGGTGGAGACTGCAGTGATTGGAGAGTCGAAGCTCGCCCTTTTCTTGCCGGGAGCAGTCATGTCAACTGTCGTCCGTATCGGTTCAGAGTTCACTAGTGTCTCAGGACATAAGAACTACGTGCTCGCATATCGAGCATGGTTAGAAGAGGTGCAGCAGTTGGCGAGTGAAAGTGATGAAGTTGCAAAGGACAATATCTGGCGAGTGCCCATGGCGGATTTTGGCCTAGCGACCCGTGCAGAGCTGGAGACCCCAGAGCGGTACATTCACGGCTTCAACGTCCTTCTGGGGAGAGTTGCGCCCCCCGTAGAAGCTCAAACAACCGAAGAAACGAAGAGAAGCTGGATGCTGTCGGAGTCTTGGGACTACCGTCGTGCCTGGAAGATCTACGGAAGACGTGCGTTTGTCGATGCATCTGGCAGGCCTGGGCTGGCGCCCCGACAGACTTCTCCTGGAGATACCATTGCCCTCTTCAGAGGAGGACAAGTTCCTGTGATGCTGCGGGAAACAAATGATGGGATTCATGGTTATCGGGTGCTTGGTACTTGTTATGTCCATGCTCTGATGGACGGGGAGGGCACCGAGACAACACAGTGGGCAGAGGCTTTTTCGTCAAGCCAGCAAATCCTGCTGGTATGAGCCGATGCAACAACAAACTTGCACTGTCCGAGTGTTGGGAGTCGTACAAAGCTGCATCTACTCGGCACATCCCAAACGGCTTTCGGCCCTCTGGGTGCGATTTATCCCTTGGTCTTCCAAGGGTGCTGTTGACCAAGTAAGCAATTGTCTTTACTCGGTGCCGGCCGGACTGGAACGCGTGCAGGTTGTTTGATGGTACCGGCTGCCTTTGTTGATTGTTAACTACTGTCAATACGTGCCACCCAACACCCTTTGTTGGTTCAACGCCTCGACACCGAAAGCGGATAGCAGGATACAAAGAATGCATACACCAGAACGATACTCATAAAGCTTTGCGAGCTCAACTCCAGGCAAATGGAGACCAACTGCCTGCTCCAGTAACCTCTTACATTTATCCCAAATTCCAGACCGAGACAACGCAGAGCACCAACCTCAACATGCCTCCAAGAAGAAGAAGAGATGCTGTTGCATCACCAGAACCACAGCGCGCCACCCCGGCCGGGGATATGTTTCACTGGTCCATCCTCTTCCCCGCCGCTCATTGGGATTTGCCCCCTCAAGAAGGCAATTACTGGGATGATCATGACCTCGTGTTTAACCAAATCCAGAGCTACAGGTGGCTTGAGGCACGCAGAGGACGCGGCGATACAAAAGGATTCCTCCTCATCAAACAGCTTGCTCCACTCAACCGACTCCTGCTTGTCCACGACTTATATACCGACGACTTGCTCATCAACAAGCGCGTACGCAAGTACCTGAATATTTCCCACCTGGCGACCTTATACGGTAATCGGAACACGAAGAACCTAGCACGACGCTTGCCACGGCGTTTGCAGATGTACGCCCACCCAATCCCTGGCGATATTCGCTTCGCTCGTCTTGGAGACCGCCGCGACCCGCGTGTAGAGTTGCACCTCCCTGATGAACCCTACTTCCAGAAATTGTACGCCTATGGGTTTCCTCACGACCTGCTGGATGGAGATCTAGACCATGGCATGGTCGAGATTGATGGCGGGGTCAGAGAGGAAGTTTACAACGCCTCTCTGTACTACGAATACTTGAACGGCGGCTCGCTCGAGCATGCAATCATGCGTATCAACTGGGGAGGTGAACGTTCCCAGTTCGTCGAGGAACCGTTTATCTGGCACCTCATAGAGCAGCTCGCGCGAGCCCTCCTCTTTCTGCACTGGGGCGTTGAACGTCAGGGGAACGAACGCATGGAACGCATGGAGGACGGAGCAAGGATACCCCGCAACTGGCATTCAGTCTGCCACCGATGGTTAACCATGGACAACATTATGCTGCATTGGCCGGAGGAGGGCGAGGAAGGGTACGAGGAGAGCGTGGATGGCCGGCTTCCGCGCGTGGTGCTGACCAACTTTGACAACGCGGCAAGGAAAGGCGAACAGCCTCACGACAATGGCATCATTCACTTTGGCCGTCTGTCGTTACCCAAGGAACGCATCAAAGAGGCTAGGTATGGGGTGAGCCCCAGGGATCGGATCTGGCAAATGGAGGAGCCGGACACGTGGCAGGATATCTATGCCATGGGGAAGCTGTTGCGACGGGTCATATTAGACAGAGGTCACGGAGCAATTGAAGAAATCCCAAGAGAAGGCCAAAAGAACTGGTTCAATTCCGCGAATCACAACCTGACGTCCTATGCGCAAAGCGAAGGCGGGCCTTACTCTGATGAGCTCATTGAGGCGATACGATGGTTTGAGAGCAGGGGACCAAGAGGTGAGATTGTCGAATGGCAGGGCAACGCTCGGTTTACTTTTTTCGAAAAGCCTGGTCGTATGAATAGTGTGGCTGGCTTAGAGGACCTACTGATAGAGCGAATGGCCGAGCCTAACGTCTGGACGTTCCGGGAGAATCGGCCACCCGTTGCCGAAGGCAAAGTCAGCATCGCAACGGTCCGACCGCCAGACCTGAGGCACTATCACATGCCGTTCCGGACCAAAGAGATTCGGGAGAGCGATGCGGAGAAGGAGATGCAAGAAATGATGGAATCGCTCAACGGGCCGGCCTACAAGGTCCTGGTCGAGTACGGCCCGGAGCATGAGAACGCTCGTCTGGCTAAGACGGATAAGATGAGGGAACTGGAGGAGAAGCGTGCGGCAGAGGAGAGGGAGATGAACGAACGAGTGGACAACATGTTTCAGCAAAATGCGATCTCTCAGCTGGGGCAAGGGGCGCAAGAGGATGAGAGGCAGGATTACAGGGAGCGATTGAGGAAGCGGAAGGATCGAGAGTTCCGTGATGAGGTGATGGGGTTGGTTGGTAAAAAGATCAAGAAGGCTAGGAAGCGATATGAGAGGCAGGAGAGGCAGGAGGAAGAGGAAGCCGCGGAGAGTAGTGAGTAAGGAGGAGGATAGGATACCTATGTATTTCAGTTGTAAAGTCAATCACAAGACTCAGGGATATGTCGAAATGAGGAGCATCGCATGTAGCCGGCACTCTTGCGCTGCCAAAAAGTCCGAGTCGAAGAACCGAAAAAGACCACTCTCAGGAAATAATTTGGCACATTCGAAACTTCTTATAAAACAATTTACCTTCTTTCGAATGAAAAGGCCTCTGACCCAACCTTGGCGTGTTATTGTCGTGGGTGTTATTGTGGCTGACAACCCAGCGAGCGGGGTCGTGATGGTGCCATACTCCAGGGGGTTGACGAACAGCCCCCAACTCCAAGACCGTACATCACTGGCGAACCTCCCACACAAATCGACATAAAGGGAACCATTGCACCATCAACCACCATGCCGCCGCCATGCTTTCTCACATATAGCCCTAATGACGTTTCACGGTCGTAGTTTCCAACTTGGTAACGAGAACGGGTTCTTGCGTCAACGTGGGAGCGTGGGTGTGACTGCCTCAGCTGCGAATTCGTGGTTGCCAAGGCTTGTGAATCGGCGGGAAGGAGCGAGTGAGTTGTTCGCCTTCGAGTTTTTTTGTTCAACAAGCTTCGTCAAGAGATGGCAAGAACGTTTGGCCGCTTGTTCGATATTGGATTTTTCGCCTTATGACGATGGAGGCTGCGGTACCTCTATGGGTGGCATCTTCTTCTCAACCCCCATCGTAAAAACTCCCGTCCCAATACTTCCTATCCCTCCAGATGAGTACCTACTGCATCAAACCATTGAAAATGGCCAACGAAGCGAACAGAGTCTAGACCATTGATCCCAAAATCGTCAACAAGCACCAAGCACCGACCGGGACCTCTATCCTCTATAGTCTAGTTGCTCCGAACCAACGAATCGTCTCATACCGAAGGGAATCACGACATTACCTAGGTACCAACCTTCAACTCACACTCACACTCACTGAACCCCTATCAACCGTCCCAAGCCAGAGCATGCAGCGCCATACCATTGACCAATCTCTTCCAACGTGATGCCAACGTTCGTCTTACCGGTAGTGGTCCCCGGGTTCGGTTGTTACACTCCCCTGCCCACTCCCCCCCACGCTTTCTTTCCATGTTCGCACCATACATGGCTGCTATCCAGGTCAGCGCCGAGCAAGACACTATCAAGTAACAGTAAAAACAGATAGGAAAGGTGGCGAACGTCGTTATTTCGAAAGACGGGCGAGACTTCCTTCCGGCTGTTAGGTACCACTATGGTTCCCGAGTAAACCTAGTGCCCATCCCATTATTTCCAAGTGAATTTTGCGACGACCCGCCAACCCGCCAACCGGGCTGGTATCTAACCATCACGCAATCAAGGTAGGATATTTCACCCATATGCTTTCTTTGCTTCAAAGCTTCTGAATGGTTGGACAGAGGAAGAGAGGCGGGAGCAGAGTAACCCAAGAGCACGTTGTATATAAGCCCTTCCCAACTATCCAGATAAGATGTTCCCAAGTACTCGTCATCTCCAGTCATCCTGTCTTCCGTCGGATATTGTGGACTTGCGGTCTTTGTCACATAATGACTGCATGAAACATTGACATATCATCTTCGACATCTTCGACATCTCGACACTTGAGCCTCACTTCAGGTTGACGGATCAACCAGTCTGTCGGTATCTGTCGTCTCATCTCATCTCAGGGTCTCTGCGGTCCGATCTGTAACTGTCAGGTTTCGGACTTTGTGCTCCCCTTGGGATCACGATAGAACGACACCCTCTCATCCCATCTCATCTCACCTGTCCCCAATTAACAACAACCACACGAACAACGAACACACATCTGACCTCTTACAACGATGCCACCACCACCACCCACCGGCACGGGCTCCAGCGGCTCGGACTCATCCAGCCCCCTCCCCACCACCCCCTCGGAAGAGAAGAAATATGGCACCCTTGACCCGCCAACTGACATCAAAAACACCACCTTCACCTCCTCCTCCTCCTCCTCCTCCGACCTCTCCGAAGCCTCCGAATACGACTCCCTAAAAAAGAACCCCTTCCTCGACCCCGTCGTCGCCGAGCACTGGCGCAAAGTCTACGAAGAAGCGGACTACGAGTGTCGCGGAGCTTTCGATCCGACGGTGACGTGGACGGAGGAAGAAGAGAAGGCGGTTATTAGGAAGATTGATTTCCGGGCTTGTGCTTGGGCTGTGAGTTCTTTTTCTTGCTTTTTTTTTGGTGGTGATGAGGAGTGGATCGAAAGGAGAGGGTGGAAGGGGAAAAGAAGAGGAAGAAGGCTGAAAGAAAGAAAAAGGGTGAAGGAGAAATGCAGAAGAGAAAGGGAGAGGGGTACAGTGCTGACACACGGTGACCAAAAACAGATCGTCATGTTCTTCGCGCTGCAGGTCGATCGAGGGAATCTGAGTCAGGCGTTGGCGGATAATATGTTGGATGATTTGGGGTTGAATACTAATGGTTAGTACATCTGCTAGGGATGGGCTGGGGAGTGATAGTCGGGAATGAGGGTGAAGCTGACAACGAGTCTGACAGATTACAACTACGGCAACGTCATCTTCCTCGTGTCGTTCCTCTGCGCTGAGCTGCCGTCTCAGTTGTTGTCGAAGAAGCTTGGTCCCGATCGGTGGATTCCGATTCAGATTGTGCTTTGGTCTGTCGTTGCCATCTCGCAGTGTTCGCTGAATGGAAGGGGCAGTTTCTTCGCTACTCGTTGTTTGTTGGGTCTTATCGAGGTATGTCTCCTTACTTACCTGGCCAAACCCTCTGGAAAGAATGAAAACTGACATCAACGGATCAACCAGGGCGGCTTCATCCCCGACATCGTCCTCTGGCTCT
This sequence comes from Neurospora sp. CHS-2018b, assembly GCA_009806015.1. NCBI lineage: Eukaryota > Fungi > Ascomycota > Sordariomycetes > Sordariales > Sordariaceae > Neurospora > Neurospora sp. CHS-2018b. The sequence goes on from RAOV01000020.1 coordinate 477,251, forward strand.
CCTACTTCTACACCTCGCGCGAGCTACCCATCCGCCTCTCCTACTTCTGGACCACCCTCTCCAGCACCTCCATCGTCACCTCCCTCATGGCCTTCGGCTTGCTCCACATGCGCGGCATCAACGGCTGGGCCGGGTGGCAATGGATGTTCCTCGTCGAAGGCCTGATCACCCTCTGCATCGGCCTGGCCTCCTTCCTCATGATGCCGGCCTCGGCCGTGCAGACCAAGACGTGGTTCCGCCCCAACGGCTGGTTCACGGACCGCGAGGTCTCCATCGTCGTCAACCGCGTGCTGAGAGACGATCCGTCCAAGGGCGATATGCATAACCGCGAGGCTATCACGCCCAAGAGGCTGTGGGAGACGATGAAGGATTATGATCTGTGGCCGCTGTATGCGATTGGGCTGGTGGCGTATATTCCGCAGACGCCGCCGAACTATTATTTGACTTTGACGTTGAGGAAGCTGGGGTTTAGCGCGTTTAATACGAATCTGTTGGTGATTCCATCGGTGAGTTTTCTCTCCCTCCTTTTCTTTTGCAGGTTGTCGGGTACCGTAGTCGAGATAAAGAATGCTGACAAGACTGGACGGGGAATCACAACAGTCCGTCGTCCACATCATCACCCTCCTCCTCCTCACCCGGCTATCCGACATCCTTCAAGAACGAACATTCGTCGCCATGCTTCAATCCCTCTGGACACTCCCCTGCATTCTAGCGCTCAAGTTCTGGCCCGGCTTGATCGAAAATCCCTGGGGAACCTACGCCCTGATGTCCGTCCTCCTATCATACCCCTACTGCCACGCAATCCTAGTAGCATGGACCTCCAAAAACGCCAACAACGTCGGCGCCCGCACCGTCTCAGCCGCTTTGTACAACATGTCGGTGCAAACGGGTAACGTGATTGCCAATTTTATTTACTTGGACTACGACAAGCCGTATTATCATGATGGTAACACCAAGCTGGTGGTGATCAACTTTATTGCGATTGGCGTGTTTTTGTTCGCCAAGGTGTATTATGTGTGGAGGAATAAGCAGAAGGATAAGGTGTGGGATGCGCTGACGGAGGAGCAGAAGGCGGAGTATATTAAGACTACCAAGGTGCAGGGGAGTCGGAGGTTGGATTTTAGGTTTGCGCATTGAGTTGGGGGAGGGGAGAGAAAAGGAAAGGGAAGAGGAAGAGGAAAAGGGGAGTGTTTGTTTGGAGTTTGGTGTTTGGTGTTGGAGAAGGGAGAGGAAAAGTAAAGAAAAGGGGTAGAGAAAGTAGAGGGTTAGGGTAGATAGATAAGAAATGCTTATCGCTATCGGTTATCAGTGCCTGCCGGGAAGTTGCCGGAAAGCTGCCGGGAGGACATCATGACGTAATGTAAACAATGGGCCTGTCGAACTTTCGAATGTTTCTGTCGGTGTGTCTCAGGTCTCTGCACGCCAGCCGCGGCAATTGCTCGACCGGTCGAGATCAGGAATACGAGGGACGGGGTACCAGCGGATATCGGCTCAATAGGGTTGTTTCGTGCTTAGAAATCAGAATGGAGAAGGGGACGGACGGGAAGTGGAATTGATGAAACGAACGGTGAAGAGAGAAGCTTAAATGCCCCCCGGGATGCCTCGGCACTGCAAACCTGGAACAGCGGACAAAATGGCCGCGCGGGATTCCTTCCGCCGCTTCTCAGTGGTTGAATTGGCGACACAGGGATCGGAGCTCCAAAAGACCCGACGCCAGACATTGCGCCGAATTCAACAGCTCAGAGCTCAGAGCTGTCAATTGGGAACACAGACCACTGCTATGATTGCTTGGAAATACAGGCGATGACAATTGCAGCTTATCAAGCCAACAATCGCGCAATTGCTGGGCAACATCACCACAGCATCACCACAACAACACACACAACGCAACACAGGGTTGAATACCGTACCTACGCGCGAAACAGTTTCCTTTTCGGTGGTGTGTTTTCTTCCAGGGAAAGGGGAGAAAATTTCCAGGAAGCAGCCCACAGGGGCGGATACGAGAGGAGAGAGAGGAGCGAACAGTGTCTGAAAGTGTCCGAATCGCTTCTTGCCCCACGTCACCATTTCTTCATGATTCCAATCGTCCCATCGAAGAACGTGCTTTATCAGCAAAAGGTCTCCAGTTGATCCCAGCAATGTCCCCACTGTTGACGCTGTCCATGTTCGGACCTTTTTTCCTTGACGGTTGATATAAATCCCATGGTCCAGTCCAGTCTTCACTGAATCCAACAAAGCTTGCATTGATAGCCTCACCACCAAGACAAAACATCACCACGTCAATACAACACAACAAACCGCCAACATGGGCAAAGTACAAAACAAGACTCTCATCTTCAAGAAGATCCCCGATGGCTACCCCGTCCCTGGCGAGCACCTTGTCGTCGAGGACCGTGGCTTCGACCTCGACGCCCCTCCTCCCAAGGGCGGCCTGACCGTCTCCATCCTCTACGCCTCCTTCGACCCCTACCAGCGCGGCCGCATGCGCGACGCCAGCATCAAGTCCTACGCTCCCGCTTACCCCCTCAACGGGCCCGTCACCAACGACGTCGTTGCCAAGGTGCTCAAGTCCGACAACCCCGACTACAAGGAGGGCGACCTGGTGATTGCCCATCTGCCCATCGCCGAGTATTACGCCCTCACCAAGGAGGAGGTCGGCGAGGTGGCCGGTGGCATCGTCGGCCAGGTCATGCAGACCAAGATCGACAACAAGTACAACTTCAAGGACCTCGGCCTCTTCCTCGGTCCCCTTGGCATGCCCGGCCTGACCGCTTGGTCGTCGTACAAGGAGATCGGCAAGCCCAAGAAGGGCGAGACCATCTTCATCAGCAGTGCTGCCGGTGCCGTCGGCGAGGTCGTCGGCCAGATCGCCAAGCGCGATGGCTTGAAGGTCATTGGCTCCGTCGGCAGCGACCAGAAGCTGGACTTCATCCTCAACGACCTCGGCTTCGATGGCGGCTTCAACTACAAGAAGGAGAAGCCGCTCGATGCCCTCAAGAGGCTGGCGCCCGAGGGTATTGACATCTACTACGAGAACGTCGGTGGTGAGCACCTCGACGCTTCCCTCGAGATGCTCAACCTGTGGGGTCGCATTGTCGCTTGCGGCATGGTGAGTTTCTTTCCCTGCATCCAGCCTGCTCCTTATTTCCACATTTCATTTTACTAACCGTAACCATCACACAGATCTCCCAATACAACGCCAAGCCCGAAGAGCGCTACGGCGTCAAGAACCTCATCCACGTCTTCGCCAAGCGCCTCGAGATGCGCGGCTTCATCGTTTTCGACAAGGACTTTGGCCCCAAGTACGCCAAGGAGCACCAGGAGCAGCTCTCCAAGTGGATCGCTGATGGCGACGTCAAGTTCAAGCTCTCCGTCACCGAGGGCATCGACAACGCCCCCAAGGGTCTTGTCGGCATCTTCAAGGGCGAGAACTTTGGCAAGGCTGTTCTCAAGATCAAGGATGCGTAAATTGTGTTTTACTTGTAAGGAAAAAAAAGAGATGGATGTATTATACCCACCGCTAGCTATGTAAATTGTAATGCTAGTTGATGAATAAAGACAATTGAAAACAATCATGAGGGTTTCGAGTGATGTTGTCGTCCAAATGAACAACAAGTATGAAGGAAGTCAGGGATGTCCTTGTCTGGGATTTGTCGTGTCGTTGAAATAAAGTGTGTGACGTAAGGACCGAAACGTGCCGGTGGCGTGCATGCTGACAGCGGACCGGTTGGCCCATTGACGCCAAAGCTGTGGTCTTTGTGTTACGCCAGATCTGACATGTCAGCCTATAAGGCCAGGGGTCAAATCCCATGGCGCTTCAGGCCGTGACTGATGGTCACAGTCAGAATGCACGAGTCTCGCGGGCGCGCTCTCACAGTCAGAATGCTACGAGTCTCGCGGGCGCGCTCTCTCAGTCTGCGCCCTAGACAGTACAAGTCCGCAATGCGGTGAATGCTGTTGGGCTCCTCGATCCGATTATAAGCGGAGAAGTCGACGGAAAGTCTTTGGGTGCATCTTTCAAACTGTCCGAGGTTGTGGTAAATTAGCACAGTTATTGGGATCAGAGACAAATGAAAAGACCCTGATGAACAAATACTACAACCTTTTGGGGGGAGAATCGAACTATATACATCGTGGCATCTTGCATCAACGGGCATCTACACCAAAGCCCTCTTTGAACACCAAAATCATCAGAAACATGACATCAACGCCTTTTCATGCAATAATCATCCAACATATCCCTCCGTCTCTTTTTAAACGTTGAACAACGCAAAGCCAATGAACGCCACCAAAGCGGCAGTCACACCAACACTTCGTCCCGGCATAGCAGCGTTCTCGTCACCGTCTTCATCACCATCGCCCTTTCCCTCACCTTTCCCAGATCCAGACCCAGACCCAGAACTAGAACTTCCAGATCCGCCATTGTCACTCTCAGCACCCGGATGCGTGCTATTAGCAATATAAACAGTCGCAGCATTGAAGTTAATCTGTTCCATCACCACTAGTTAGCATCACATCTCCTCGTCAACAACACCACCTCAACAAAAAGAAGACAACTCAACTTACCACCCCACTCTCAGGACACTCATCCCTAACCTCCGCTCCCTCCCTCACCTCCCCATTCATCTCAATCCTCACCTTCCCGCCTTTCCCGCCCTTCTTATTCCCCTCGTGCTGTCCAGGTCCCAGTCCCAACTCCTCAAACCCCACCTGAAAGAACCTCGCCCCTCCCTTCTTCACTTTGGTCACCACCCTCTTCCCCGTCTCTTCCACACTAACCACCACCTCCGTATCCTTTCGTACCAAAGCCAAAACATTAACCACATCCGCTTCCACCGCCTCTTTCGCACTCTTCTCACCACCCTGCCCCCACTTCGTGCCCCCATCCCCACATTTTGGGTCTGTAACATTCACCGGCGTAGTCCTATACCACGCACTAACCACCCCATCGCCTAATTTTTCCTTTGGCCATTCTGCATCCGTCAACCCTTCCTCCGCCGTTTTACCAAGTTTGTAAGCGGCGACATACCAAGGCAAGACAGCGCGAAACCCGCCGTGATCGAACCCGTTGACATAAGATTCAGCTTCGGGGAGGATTTGCGAGGGAGTGAGGTCGGAGATGTAGTGCGATTCGGCGAAGTCGTTCCAGGTGATTATTTGGAGGAGGTCGGGGTTTAAGGATAAGGCTTGGGACCAGCGCGTGGGCCAGAGGGTGTCGGAGGGGGAGTACCAGTTTTTTTGGTAGGTGGAGAGGCGGGTGTAGAAGTAGGGGGATATGCCCATCATGTAGATTTTGGAGTCGGAGGGGGAGGTTGATTTGGAGTTGGGGGATGGGTTGCTGGAAAGGGCGGACAAGTAGCCGTCGTCGGAGAAGGTGGTTAGCGTGGATTGGGAGGGACGGGGCCAGGCGTCGAAGGAGACTGTTTCTGTTAGCATCGTCACCAGGTCTTTCAAGATATGAAAGAGAGGGAAAAAAAAAAGAAAAACATACAAGCCCCATCAACATCCCCCACCCGTTCCCTCACCCCCTCCGGCCCAACACTACTCCAATCCGGCACAAACACAATATCCCCCTCCACTCTTTTTCTAACCTCCCTCCATTTCTCGCGAAAGTCAACACCCTCGAACGTTGATACAAGCGGTTTTCCATCGATCTTGAACTGCGCCGGTTCGTCTTTGAAGGAGTTGGTCAGGTTGGCGATGTAGTCGACACTCCACCCATTAGTACCAGTACCAGAAGCGCTGAAGTCGAATGATAGAAAGAGAGAGAAGTTGTCAAAGTTTGAGGCCGCTTCGTAGGCTGTGTGTAGTGACGAAAAGGTGAAGTAGTCTGCGGCACCGATGTTGAGGGCGAAGCCGTCGATGGAGGCTTCGGAGGCGAGACGGATGTCGCGCTTCCATTGGTCGGTGGTTTGGTTGAGGGTTAGGCCGACCTGGGGGGAGGAAGGGGAGTGTTAGTGGTGAGTTATGATTGGGAGGGGACTGAGAGGAAGAGAGGGGGAGAGGAAGTGAAAAGAGATAATAGGAAGTGAGGACTTACGATGTAATGAGCAAAAACCGATTTGGGGACGATCATGATGGGCAACTGAGTGAGAGAGGAGAGGTACTATGGGCAGAAAGCTCTCGTCGACGTGTTGAATACCTCTAGGTACCTGTTGTATATAGGTACAGGTCAAGTCTGGTCCCAGTGAGATGCCCTTACCCAGCTCAGTACCACTACCTTGCTGATACCGGAATAGACTTCAACCTCGACGTCAGACTTCACACAGTTGACAGACCAAAACCTCCAAGTGATCTCTCAACAACCACAAACGCCTCACGCGGGAGGGGAAGGAAACTCACCTGGGATATATACCACGGTACCACCACCCAAAGACAAAAGTCTTCAACGCCAACAGATAACACCATACCAACACTAGCCTCCGTCACTAGACTAGCTTCCCGTCGTCCAAGCACACTTTGACCCCCAACTTTCCTACCCATCCCATGGTCCCATCAAATCACCATTGACTCATGCCGCCATGCCTTTCGTCGTAGCATTCTTCCACTTCTCCCACAGATAACATGCAAATAGGTGACCATCGCCCCTTTCTTGGCGTCCATTCTTTCTGTCCATTCTAGCCTTTTTGGTCTCGCCGTTTGCTGCCGTTGGGCGTTAGCTTTATCAAAAAGCGAGTTAAGAGTCAGAACCTTCAATTTCCATCTCGCAGTGTACACAGTAGGCGCTGCTGTCAGTCACAGCGAGACGCTCAACTTTTCCTAGTGTACCTGGCCTAGGGCTAGGACGACTCTAGAGTTTCAGTTGGGTACACCCTCGCTAGAACTGTTAGCGCTCACTACAGCCTAGCCGCTTGACTGTTTCTGTCGTCGATATCCGTTTGACTTTGGTCTTTGACTCTTTGTGTCCCCTGGTCCCCGAGAGCGCACCGGGTGCAGGCCGGATTGTCGCCCACTTTCCTTGTAGAGCTACCTTCCTCTGTCAGAGGTAGCGAGCTACAAGGAGAAGACAGAGCCGCTTGTTCCTTGCAGGTTCGTCAGTTTCTAGGCTGACGATTGCTTGGGTGTAGGTAAGTTCCTAGATTCGAATGGATCAATGTCAGTCATATCCAAAACGCCAATCCTACCTGCCGCTTCCGTCCTTCAAGTTCGGCCCGGATCTGCTACCACCGTACGATCCAAGATAACAGCTTGCTGCATGGGTTTGGCTGGCCTCTCCTTGTCTCTCTCTTTCTTTTCCCCTTGTCTCCCTCTTTCCCTTCTCTCCCTCTTTCTCCCGGCACCACGATATCAAAGTCTCATTTCAAAGGTTCTTTCCAATGGAGTCTTTCATTCTCCCCTCCCAGGGGCCTTCCACTCTTCCAGCTGCTTTCCAGCCCTGTGAGTGGCTTACAAACTACCGCCAAGTACCTGCCAAGTGATAAACCGCCCAAGCCGTAGGGCCAACAGCATGAAGCTAGCCCTGGTAGCGTGAACCAAGACCGAGCCTAAGCTCGAAGTAGTAGCGGCGTGCCTGATGTTCCTGGTTCGTCGATCAAGGGTCTTTAGCTCTGGTGTCTACAGGGTAGGTACCTTCATCGGCACGGCGCCTCGGGTTTCTTGTTCTTGTTTTTGTTTCCTCTAGCCATTTTTTTGTGATGTTTCTTTGCCTGGTAAATTGTAAGATCTCCGGCATTTTACCGGTTCCGTCACTCAGAAAAAAAAAAACATTCCTTGTAGGGAGAGAGAACTCAGACTGTGAAAAGATGGGTTTTGCTCTGCCTCGGACCTTCGTGCGTGCAACGTTCGGTGCAAGAGAAAACGTGTTGGTGTTCTGCATACCGGATTCGGACTAGCGGCCAGATTGATTCATTAAGAATTCCACTTTCAAGGCAACTCCGTCAAAGTGCCCCCTGAAGCAAATCTTTGATGGGCATGGATGGGATGGTGGGACTGGGACCGACGCGGAGATGAAAAGGTCGAGAACACCGTTAGTCACGGTTGTCACGGCTTCGTTCTGGCGTTTTTTTAAGTCTGACCTTGTCCGTGTTTCTGGACGGGGCTCGGAAGTTCGGCAAGTTTCAACGTTCGGTTCAAGCCACAATCGACAAGCAAAGTTGTGGCCTTGGCGATCAAGATTGGATACAAGTGGAAGCTGAGTTGCTTGGGCGAGGGGGGGGAATAAACCATGTGTTTGGGACTGGACAGGTTGCGCATTCGGCACCGAGGAAATCAGCAACAGCTTTTTTCGCTGCTTGGGTCATTGGAAGACAGAACAGTTCAGTGGTTTTTATTGCCCAAAGAACAAAGGGGTATCGTCAAACAGTAAAAGTCGTCCATCTATCTCACTCCCTTCTTCCCATTCATCATTGTTTCCGGTCACCTTCATCCCATCCCCGCTTGCACACAATGCTAGACTGCCGACTCCGAAACGTCAGGAGCTTTGCCCTCGTCCCTGGCGGGAAGCAACTTTGCATTTGCTTCTTCCTCACCGACGACGGTCCAGAGCTTTTCGACCTCGCTGCTCCTCGCACGACGTAGCCCAATCTCCTTGAGTAGATCTTGGTCCTCATCTGGCAACTGGTGAGCAATGCGTGCAATAGCCAGCGAGTCAAGAGTATCCGTCCAGGTCGGGATGCTGTAGATGTACCCCAGCAAAAACAATATTCCCAGGACTTGCAACACTACTAAGACGCTGACAACGACCACGCCTGCGGTGGAAACGCTTGGTTTGTTGTATTCGAGCCCTGGGACGTTCCAAATTCCTGTGGGTGATTTCTGATGAATCCCGCCGTAAGCAGTGGAATTCTTTGGGGTTGTCGGGATATAGCTCGTACTTGCTATGTCCAGCAAGGCCTGGTTGGCGAAATACATTGCCATGGACAGCCAGGGGCTTGCAGCTCCGTCTACTCCACTAAAGTCCCCAAGGTGAGGACCTGCCTTGTGGTTGGCCCAGTCGTCGGCATAGGTTCTACCAAGCCTCGCAACCAGATCATCGAGGTATTCGTCTTGCCAATTCTCAATCATCACCCACTCCATTTCGTCCGAAATCCTCTTGCCTGTTTCTGGGTCTCGTTTCCAATCGGCATATGAGCAAACAGATGGATGACCGATGCCGTCAACGTACTCCAGACCGTCTTTCCAGTTCTCAGAGTGGAATGGCACAGTCTGGCATAGAGTGCGTGAAACTGCATCATCTGCTGTCTTGATTGATTGGGCTATCTTGGAGAAAGAGCCCGGCCCGAAGAGGGCGAGTAGCGCGAGAGCAAGAGGACCAGGCATAGTGGGGTTTGGGTCTGATATGTAACTGCTGATGCCCAGATCAGAGCTAAGGCAACGGAATCATGCGTTAGCAAGTGACCAGATTGAAGTAAAGACAAGAAGCTGAAGGTTAAAACAAATAAAAGGTATATAACGCGAAGGACAGTGTGGCTAAGCCCCCAAATGTAACTTACCTATCTTCAGGAATGACGTGGAATCCAGCTTGAGATGCGGTCTCCAAAGTCCGGTACGGTGCGGAGACCAAGGGGCCATGCGTTCCATTGTTGAACTGATTGCCAAGTTCGAAGTAACCGAGACTGCTAGTACCGGTGCAACGATATGCTTGCCCAGGGCGAAGCTGGCGGCTGTTGACCATTGACCTGTTTGCACTGAGCCGTACGTAGAACTCCTCAGTGATGTCCTCTCGTAAATACTGCTCTAGTTTCCATGGGCTTTTCTTCTGAAACAGGTCATCGACGCAAAACTCGATTGTAAGATTCTCGCTCTTGTAGTTCAGCCCACCGTCATCCTCGCATTGGCTGGGAAAATCAGATATTTCGCAGTGACAGGTACTGTTCATCCGGGTTGCGAGCTGTCGATAAAGGCCGGTGTTGGCGTTTTTAGAGATCGAACTGGCAAATACCCTTGCCACACCGGTGTTGTTGTCCGTGCCATCTCGCCATGCCTTTACTAAAACCTCGCCAGGCGCAAGCGACTTCAGGGTACTTCTGGTTTTTTCCACCACTTTGTTCCTTGATGCCGTGGCAAGGAGAGCAGGCGCTGGGTCAAATCCCACCAGCCGTCCCATGACATAGTCGGGAGTTTGTATATTTGGATATCCGGGGGTGTCCCAGCTCGGCCAATCACAGTTGCACTTTTTGCTGTATTCGGAGGGTCTGTTCCCTTGAGCTACGCGAATGGTTTCTCGCTGCACAACGATTGCCCGGATTGGAAGTTGGATGATGACTTTTTCGCAGAAAACAAGCATTAGTATTAGACAGCCTCAAGCCCAAGGGTTCCATGATGACATGTACTCACAAAGGACAATAAGACCTGAACCAAAGAAGTAGAGCCATGATCCATCGCGAGACGAATTGCCCAAATGACGTATGAACCTCCCATCAGCTAAGCTGAACAGCTGCTTTGCGGACAAAGGCTGGTTAAGGCTTGTCCGTTGAGAGTATCCGGCCGCTGCCCTAGAGAGCAAGTCAAAGATGACGGGCAAAGCAGCGACGGCAGCGATGTAGCTGAGGATGTCTGTCGCGTGCACAAGGTTGGTGTTGAAGGTGATATCCTCGGGCTGGGCACGGAAGGTGAGGTTGTGGTAGCCATCGTTGGGTTCTTTGAGATGGAATTTCCCTTTGTTCAGCAGACATGTGAACACCCAGGGGACAATGAGGAGGGCGATATAGATCAAGGCAAACAGAAAGGCCCATGGTGAATTTTGTCCAAGGGCAGGCTTCCCCGCCACCTTCTTGGTCGGCGATGGCTTCTGGACGGGAGTAGCCATTATGATGATGAGGAGAACGGGCAGCCTTTGATCTCATGGTTCTGGTTTGAAGGTTGAGGGCGGCATGGTCCGGTTTTATTCCCACCTTGTCTGTTTCCGCCCAGGCTCTACAATACAATACTGGTTTGTTTGTTAGTTTGGTTCTTCGGCCATGGGTTGAACAGGGGAGAACTAGAGTTCTTATTGGCCTTCTTTTGGCTTTCGTTTGAAGTAACTGACAATCACCAGGGTCTAATACGCCACGAAAGCCTCTTTTCTGTCTCTCTCCGTCCGTTCTTATGCCTCTCTCCGTCTCTTTCAAGGCCCTCAAGACTGGAAGATATAAGAGGGCATTCCCCTACGGCACCTTCCGCTCGAAGCCCGAATGCTTTTCCACTCTCAGTGGTTCGAAGGGTGGAACTGGGCGTTTTTTGTACCAAACTAACAAACATACCAGGGGTATATTGTAGTTCTCCCCTTCGCAGCCTGTCAACCAACACGGAACTGTTCTCGCCTGGGCCGCGTTACATTGGGGTTCTGGGCGCCACAAGGTCGTGCTGGAGGCACAGTGATTTCTGTACCCGAGATTCACCGCTATGGAAGTGGAGCGCATCTGAGCCAATCACCTGGCACCGTGCTCCGTGTGATGAAGGGGGAGCGGTCGTTGACTTTTATGGGCAACACTTGCATTTTCCCAGCTTTCTTGCTCATGTTGATTGCAATCCAGAGTTCAAGTATGTACACATATCCAACGATGGTTGCTAGGGCGGCTCAGAGCAGAGGTGGCCGATTGACTCACGGCGACGAGAAACCCGGAAACTCCACGGATAATGCATGGGAAGGACAAGTGAAGGCAATTCTCAATCTTGAAGGGAGATGTTGTAAATGAGAAACTAACGAATTCTGACTTGGACTATCCAGTCTCTTTCCGATTGCTTGAATTGGTTGGTGGTTTGGGGCAAGTCTCGGGAGGTGGCAGAGAGAAGTGGAAATCCCGAGCGATCATTGGAAAGGGAAGAAGGTGCCTGTTCGGGCCGACGGGACGCTCCGCGCCTGCGGTCCCTGTACCTTAGTGTACACTACCTAATTTGCCGTCATTTGGTTCCTGCCACAGACGGACGGGAAGTTGCGGCAGAACTGACAACGGGGTAGCGCCTGCCGTCAGTGCTCGGAATGAGGCAAACAAATAATCTTTTACGGTCAATTTGCCTCAAATTGTTTCAAATCGCCGGATTTGCCTCATTTCAGGGCCAAAATCATTTCCCTCATTTCGATTGCAATCGCGGGCATATATTTTTCCGGTCCTAGAATACCGGTGCCTATTAGCCCGGAAAAGTAGAGGAACCAAAAATGAAGCTATCAAGCACCTCTTAGTACCCTTGCCCTCAAACGAATAACCGACGGGAGTAGACTTTTTACGGGAGACCGGGCGGCACCAAGTACCAGATATAGTAAAGAATTGGATTCCCAACCAAAATCTACCCCCTCAAATGTCACGAGCCATGGTACAATCGAAATGAGGCAATCAAACAAAGCGACTTCGACTCGATTATTTACATCGCGACTCGATTTGCCTCATTTGATTGCCTCAGATTGTTACTTGTTATTTGTTATTTGCCTCATTCCGAGCACTGCCTGCCGTCAGTGATCAGGGACTCCCATTCAGGTTGTTACCGATGTCAGCGGGGGGTTTATGAGTTCAGGAGAAGCTGCTACAGGTCTGTTGAGATCATATCAGTCTTAGGAATCAGCGACCATTCAGACGATAACCTTCATTCGAACTTCCGATCTTGTCAGTGACTCGCTTGACTCTCCTCCACTGCGATTATAAAGCAGCCATGAAGGGAAATCGGCAAAGCGGCATTGTAGGTGAGGGCTGTGATAGTGAGATAACAGAGCCTCCAAAATGTTGATATTGCCCTATCAGAAAAACACTGCATAGAGGCCCTACAGTGATAGTGTACTGACAGACAAAATAACGCCCAGCATTCCCCAAACACTAATACAGCGTGTCCACTATTTCTGAACCCTGCCCGTTGCAGTTCCCCAAATCATGACATCATTAACATGTCGAGGCCAGACGACAGGAATCATCCACAATGACAAAGAGAGCTCTCCATTCACATGCTTTGCACATCGAACGAGAAGTGGTGATCGGATCATCGGTATCGGTACGTAGGTAGCCATCGGATCATGCAAGCAGTACGGATTTATAAAGCAACAAAAACTTGCTTGTTGACCAGACGGCATCTTCCCACCTCCATATCAACCCTCCTCCCCCCAAGCAGACCACAAAACAATAACAACAACAACCAGTTCCATCTCCCAAGAACTTTCTCAACCACTATCTTCACCAAACCAAAACCAACAAGTCCTTACAACCTCAAATCCCAAACCGCAACCATGTCCTCCACCACCAAAGGCAACGCCATCCCCTCCGCCTCCAAGCTCTCGGACCTCTTCAGCCTCAAAGGCAAAGTAGTCGTGATCACGGGCGCCTCCGGTCCTCGAGGCATGGGCATCGAAGCCGCCCGTGGCTGCGCAGAGATGGGCGCCACGGTAGCCATCACGTACGCCTCGCGGGCCAAGGGCGCCCAGGAGAACGTTGCCGAGCTGCAAAAGGAGTACGGAATCAAGGCCAAGGCGTACAAGCTGAACGTGTCGGACTACGCGGACTGCGAGAAGCTGGTGAAGGACGTTCTTGCGGATTTTGGGCAGATTGATGCTTTTATTGCCAAGTATGACGTTCCCTTGTTTTCCGCCACCCTTTCTTCCTCTAGGATGGTTTTCGGCAGGGAATTGAGTTGCTGACTTACTGGGTTTGATGCAAAACAGCGCCGGCGCCACAGCCAACTCCGGCGTCATCGACGGCTCCAAGGAGGAATGGGACCGCGTCATCCAGACGGACCTCAACGGCACCGCCTACTGCGCCAAGGCGGTCGGCCCGCACTTCAAGGAGCGCGGCCGCGGATCCTTCGTCATCACGAGCTCCATCTCGGGCCACATCGCCAACTACCCGCAGGAGCAGACGTCGTACAACGTCGCCAAGGCCGGGTGCATCCACATGGCCCGGTCGCTGGCGAACGAGTGGCGCGACTTTGCCCGGGTCAACAGCATCTCGCCCGGTTACATCGATACCGGTCTGTCGGACTTTGTCGATCAGAAGACGCAGGATTTGTGGAAGAGCATGATTCCCCTTGGCAGGAACGGCGATGCGAAGGAGTTGAAGGGTGCGTATGTTTACCTGGTTAGCGATGCTAGCAGCTATACCACCGGGGCGGATATTTTGATTGATGGTGGGTATACTTGCCGCTAAAGGAGGGGCGGGGAGGAGAACTACTTCCGGAAACAGCCCGGAGATTTCGGTTTGGACCGGGAGATACGTCATACGGCACGGACGCACAGGCCACCCGGAGCCGGATATGTGGGGCTTGTTCGGATCCGAGATGCCGATGCACCTCGCTTCTGCTACACTTGGCCCGTTAATGTTTGTCATGAAAGCCTGTACGAAGCAATGAATAATGTCGAATCAAGCAATGCTATAACATCATGGTCCCATGTCCCCAACACGTCTGTCGACCACTGCCGGCCCCCACTCCGGGAATAACGGGAGACATGACGGCCTATGAGCGGTGAAATCGTCCACTCCGGATCGACGCCGGCATCCTTACCCCGCATTCTAGGCTCAAGTTGCTCGATATATAGGTGCGGGCTGACAACAACCCCAACAGCCTCATAAACACTCCTCCAGTTCTGGGTTCTCAAGCTCATGGCTCATCATGGCTTCCGCTTCCCACTCGCAGCACGGGGAACCCCCGGAATGGACATCTACCAATGGAATATTCTCCTCCCTCCCGACTTACACATGGCTCGGCCTAGGAATCTTCCTCCTCCTTCTTCATGCAGCCACCAACTACTTCCATCACGGCCTCAACAAATACCCAGGACCCTTCTTCGCCTCCCTGACCAACTGGTGGCGCTTCTTCCTCGTATCCGGCCAAAAATGTCAAGAAACGTACATCAAGCTTCACAACCAGCTCGGCAACATCGTCCGTCTAGGGCCCAACTGCCTCTCCTTTGCGGACCCGCAAGCGGCAAAGACGATTTATAGCATGAACAACAAGTTGAACAAGGTACCCCAACCCTTCTCCTTACTCCCTCAGAGAGACTGGTTGCTGATGTGAGAGCAGAGCACATTCTACCCCGTCCAAATGCAACTCCACCGCGGCCTCCCCCTCCCCTCCCTCTTCGGCACCTTGGACACCACTTACCACTCCAAGCTTCGCCGGTTGGCTACACCCGCTTTCGCCATGAGCAATCTGGTGACGCACTACGAGCCGAGAGTGGATAATGCCATTAGAGCCTTTCTTTCCCAGACTGCCAAGTTGTACACCTCCCCCTCTGGTTCTGCCGACGGAAAAATATGCAACTTCGTCCGCTGGTTGCAGTTTTTCGCCTTTGACGTCATCGCCGAGATCACCTACTCCAAGCGGCTGGGGTTTATCGACAGGGAAGAAGACGTGGACGGGATCATCGAGAGCTTGGATAAAGCGTTTGACTACAGTGCTATGGTGGGACAGATGCCATGGCTGGATAGTTGGGTGGGGAAGCAGAATCCTGTTAAGAGGATGTTGAGTCGTTGGGGGTTTTGGCAGAGCACGAGTGCTACGGCGAGGTTTGCGAGGGAGAGGATGGTTGAGAGAGTTGCGGAGATTGAGAGGCGGAGGGAGGAGAGTGAGGAGAAGGGGGTTGGGGTGGAAAAAGAAGAGGGGAAAGGGAGAGAAGAAGGAGATGACCTGATGGGCATGTTCCTCCAAGCTCAGAGCGATGACCAGCAGCAGGGCTCGGGCTTCATGACGGATCTCGTGGTGCTTACCATGGCGACGACGATGGTGTTGGCGGGAAGCGACACCACTGCTGCGTCGCTGGCTGCGGTGTTTTATTACCTTTTGAGGAACCAGGCGTGTTATCGGCGGCTTGTTAGGGAGATTGACGATGCTGTGAATAAAGGGGTTATCTCACTTGAAGGCAACAATGGAGTGGTTTCTTGGGCAGACGCGCAAAAGTTACCGTACCTCGATGCCTGCATCAAGGAGGCCTTCCGGTTACATCCCGCGGTGGGAATGCATCTCGAGCGGGTTACGCCGCCGGGTGGGATCGAGATCTGTGGAGAGTTCGTGCCGGGCGGGACAATTGTTGGGTGCAATGCGTGGGTGGTCCACAGATCGCGGGATATATTTGGGGAGGATGTGGACGAGTATCGGCCAGAGAGGTGGCTCGTTGATGAGGAATTGGACCAGGAGACGGAGAAACAGAGGGTGAGCGAGATGAACGCTACGTTGCTGCACTTTGGTGCCGGGACGAGGGCGTGCATTGGGAGAAATATCGCGTTGTTGGAGATGTACAAGTTTGTTCCGAGTTTTCTGAGGAGGTTTGATGTGGGACGTTCCTTCTTTGCTGTCCAGCAATTCAAGTGCGTTGAGCTGACAAACTCACAGATCCATCCGACAACTGGGAAGGAGTGGCCGTTGAAGAACATGTGGTTCATCAAGCCGGTGGAATTTGATGTTAAAATCAAGGCAAGAGAAGGTCATGCCTTGGAGTGAGGAAGGAAAGGAGTTAACTTGCCGGCACCCACCAAAAACTTACACGTACCCACCTTTTCACCAAAGTATAGCATTCATTCAGCCCAGTACGCATTTTCGGACAAGAATCATATTGCATTTGGCTTTTCCGCCTAAGATAAGCCTAGTATATACTTTTCCTCTTTTTCAGACGTCAAATTGGTTGAGATTTGAAGGTTACCTTCTTTGACATCCCATTTCAACTTCTACCCGTGATTTTCCGGAGATAAACATCTCTATCCAAAGAGGAAAAAGTACAGGCATAACGGTCTAACCTTAATATACTACTAAAGACTTTATCCGGGCTCAAAAGGATAACGTGGCGTGCGGTATTAGGGTTGAGGTGGAAAAATTGGTGGGTACGTGTAAGTTTTTGGTGGGTGCCGGCAAGTTAACTCAAGGAAAGAGCCTACAACGAACAATGCCTGGTTTCGGTTGACAAAAGAGGCGAGTTTGGCAGTTGCATTCAAGGATAGGGTCACAGTTTTGAGTTTGATCTGTGTCAGCAACCACGTTGCTCCTTCCTTCCACACTCACAGTCCAATTTATGTGGCTTGTCCCTTTTCCCACATAGCAGCATAGCGCCTTCCTCATCACAAGTGAAGGCAGCAAGGTTTTCCCAGCCTTGCAGGAGGCGGACACCAGAGCGGCCTCCGGGGCGGTTCGGAACATCTTCCTTGTAGCCAACTTAAACTTGATTCCTCCTTGATATCCCCCCGCCCTTGTGCGGTGGTACTAACTTGACCTTACACTAATAGTTGGCATGGCAAACATGGTACAGCGCCACGACGGAACGAACGCCTGCATCGTCCAGGATTAATCGAGGTACCGATCCATGCCAGTATGACTTTTCCAATAGAATGATCTGTGACTTACACCAGCCACAGCCTCCAGGCGTACCTCTGTGGTGAGGAGAATAAGGATCCTGTGGCGTCTGGCTTTCGTAGTCAATTGCGGCACGAGGTTCGGCTGTGTCTCCCTGTCTTTCCTGTTTTGACCATGGCTGAATAGCCGTGGCAAGCTTGGTGTTCTTGAAGCTGATTCCAGTGGCCTCAGTCCTATCTTCTCGGTTCATGTTGGCAGCCACCGCTTCCAACCACAATCGAACTTCGACTTGACGCGTAGCAGTCGTCCACCGAGGTTGTGTTGTATCGATGTGGGACATTGCGCTCGCAAGACCCAGAACACCAACAACATCAACGATATCATTTCTGATTTTTTTCTCTGTCGATCTTGCCTCTGCAGACCCCTTAAACGAGGCCGAGCCTGTCAACAAACAGCTCTAGCCGCACTGCTTGTCCCGAACCACAGCGACTTTTCGTCATGGGTGAGAAAACAGTGAGGTCTCCCTGAAGACTGTCAACCTCTATCGCGTTGGAGAGAAAGGAAGCTCGGTTTAACTCACAAATTTCTAGTTGAGACTTGAGAGAGCGAGCTGGACACCAGAGAGTCTCCGCGGTGGATTTGCACATTACACCGCTTGATAGGTAGTTTCGAATCTATCGTTGAACGCAGCAGCAGCAGCAGCAGCAGGAGAAGCAGGGGCAGCAGCAGAAGCAGCAGCATAATTTTCGGCAGATCTTGACTGTGCCCTTTGCGGCTGAACCCGTGAGCTTCGCTATGCCCTTTGCTGCTATACCAACGAATTGGCATGAAGCGGCGACAATTCCGACAATCGAGGCCGGGTCCATGGTTACAATAGGCGGGAAGCGACAAGTTGATGTAGTAGAACGGTGGTCGAGTGTGATGGAGAAAGAACAGAACAGACAGACTGAGGAATGAAAAGCTTCGTTGAGAGCCGCCCGGAGTAGGAATGGAAGAAACGCTTATAACTCTCGATACTTACTGGTAAGTAACGACTATATGAGGTGTGGTGGGGATAGGTATTCAATGATTGGGCGATGCCTTCCTTCCACACAGGACACTCATTAACCACGCTTCTTGCCGTTATTCGCTAGGACTCGAAAGCGCCTCTTGATTTTGCCCTGACGAGTACAGCCGCAACGCCAGCTGCATGTTCAGCTGAAGTGATTGAGCTGTTTTGTGGGAGGCGCAGCCAGGCACTTTGAAACTCAGGCCACATATCAATGCCAGCAACTTCCACTTTCCAAGTGTACTCGCTGTCGGGTCGGAAGAGGCGTTTCTAACCCTGACGATTAAGGGTAAGGCTCTCCAGGAGAGGAAATTTGGGCAGCACCTTGCTTCACAGCCTCTCGCTTGAAGACTTTCAACTACGAACCGAGATGGGGCTTCCCATCAGACTGGAATTGCTTGAAGCTTGCCATTAGCTAGTAGTAGCTACCGCACTACGCCTCGAGACCGAAGTTCAGCGTTGCTGATGGCCCAACCCGATTCCATAAATACGACACAATCGGATCCGATTCGCATACTCCTCTCAACTCAAGAGCTTCAGATTTGGGACCCTTAACCAACATTCACCGTTTTCCCCTCGACATTCTTTCCAACCACTTGAACAGCTGCCGGTTCCACCGTTCCCAGAGGCCTAACCTGAACTGTAACCTTCTCCTTCGGCCAAAGCGTCAAGTAATTGTCATCCCAAGTCACGGGCAACACATCCTTCCCCTCCTTGTCCACCAGGTTGAGACTGATGAAGAACGCCGGAACGGATGAGTGGTTCTCTAGAGTGACGTGTACCGTCGATTCGGAATGCCCCTTTGGACCACGCCCACGGGACCAGGCTGTCACACTCACGTTCGCCGCGGCTAGTTTGTTCAGCGCCGTGTAATCGCTGTACTTGGTGACAGGCGTATAGAACCAATCGGAGTTATCCCAATCCAGGGTGTCAATGGTTTTGGACAGCCAGTAGACATTGCGACTCAGCACCTCGGTGTTTTTGGAGGAGGGGTCGGAGAGGATCAGACGGAGGAAGACGACATCTTTGATGTTCTTGAGGGCAGAAGTCAAAGAAATGACCTCTTTGCTTGTGTTGGGCTTGGTCGTCGTCTTGACCGTGTTGCTGTACAGCGTCTTGCCACTTGCATCTACCACTTGAATATCGATACTTCTTGCGCCTTCTTTGTCCAACGCCCTGTTGATGAGGAACACGCTCTTCTTGACGTAGTCATACGCCACATGCTCGATCCGACTGCCCACTTTGGCGCCAAAGTATGCTCCGGTCGGGTGCATGTAGTAGTCCCAGATGGACCAGTGCAAGCTCGGGAAAGCGCCGGTCAACATCCAGTAGATCATGCCGGTGGCAGGCCGCTTGGAGTTCCAGTTGGCGGCGTAGGCTTCGAACTGAGCGCGGGTGGCTTCGTAGTCGGTGATTTGCGTCTTTTGGACGTAGTCCTCGAGAGAAGTTGGAGCGCCCCAGCGTTTCCAGAGGCCGGCGTTGTAGATCTTGCGGTTGTGAAAGCTTGAGGTCTCCGTCGACATGTGGAACAGGTCTTTGTTTGGGTTCTTCCACAGGTCTGTCAGGTCCGCTGGAGAGAGAAATTTCTTCAAGCTGGACAAGTCCGGGGTTCCGACGCCAGCACCCAATTCCGATCCAAACCCAAACGCTGCTCCGAGACGACTTGCACTCGGTTCGGTATCATACCAGTAGTTGGGCGGCACCCAGTCATACGGTCCTTCCATCTTCAACCCCGGGGAGCCCATGAACGCGGGGAATCCCCTCCTCGAAGCCGACGCTAGCACAGGTGTCTGCCAGTCCTGGCTCTTCAGAGCGTTCATATACATCGGTGCCGCCTTGTCATCCGGCCAATAGTCGCTCCCGATCAGATAACCCAGGACACTCGGGTGGGTTTGAAGCATCCCGGCCTCGTGGAACATACTCGCGTTGGCGATTCCGTAATCCTCCTCGCTCCATACCGGCGTCGGCACCGCCAGGTCCTGGTTATAGCTCCAAGCCTCCCACTTGTCACAGCACTCCCATCCGGCGAGGATCATGATGCCCAGCCGGTCGGCAATCTGGTAGAGCTCTGGGTGCTCGTTCTTGCCTTCGAGGCGGATGGTGTTGAACCCTAGGTCGAGAACGTATTGGTCTTCGGATTCGAACTTGGAAGGATCGAAACGGAGGAACATGTCCGGTGCGTAGCCGGCGCCAAGAACTTGGAAGGGTCGGCCGTTGACATAGAAGGTGGTGTCGTTGTAGGAGTTTAGCTTGGAGGTGACGGTGCGGAAGCCGAATATTGCGGAAGCTCGATCGGAGAGGGTGTTGTTGGAAACAAATGCGGAGAGCTGGGCATTGTAGAGGGGTTGGGAACCCCATTGCTTTGGCCACCAGATGGCGGGCTTTGGGACCGTGGTGGTGAGGGTCACGTCTGTGGTAGACAGAGGCGGTAGGGTGACGGTTTGGGACCAGGATATCGACTGGCCGGCGTAGCCTTCCGGGGATATGGTGCCGGTAACCGTGATGGTTACTGCAGTGTTTTCGAGGTTCTGGGCCCGGGATTTGAGAGTCACGTTCGCAGGAGAGTTATCCAGGGCCGTTCCGAGCTGGGTCACCACCCGTAGCGGCCCAAGAGCAACAGACCCTGTCTGCTTGACTTCCACATCTCGCCATACTCCGGTGCCGTTGTCTGCAGGCCACGGATTCCAGTCCACCCAGCCCAGTGCAAAGTCGTAGTAGTAGCTCGTAGGATAAGCCTGGATGAGCAAGGCATTTGTCTTGTCCACCAGATCAGTGATGTCGTACGTATGTCCTCCATAGCTACCAGCCTGGGTTTTCTTGTCCGCCACTTTCTTTCCGTTCAGATACACGTCGGCGCGGGAGGTGATTCCATGCGTGAGAAGATGGAAGTATTTCCCAGCTCCTGGATTCAATCCAAACTCCTGTCGATACAGCCAGGGGACTTCAAACTGCTTGCTGTCGACTCTTCGGAGGTTGTCTGAGTAGAACAGCTCGGTGTCGTTGTAGATGCCGGCTTCTAGCAGGCAGCCCATCAGCGTGCACTTGGATGTGTTGACGTGGAGCCATCCCGATGTGTCAATGCCAGGACGAGAGAGTACCGCCAAATCACTTCCTGCTTTCGTTGATGACTGCAAGTCCCATGCAGGGACGGGTGCTGTTTGGCCTTGCGTCGATACTAGGACGTTGCTATGGTCTGCGGCGGTAGTTGAAGTGGTGTGGAAGATGGCGCTGAACAACACCTGAAGCGTTAACGGAGACCTCTTGAGATGCATGGTGATGAGCCCACGGTGGGCGCTGTGGTGTTGCTAGAGGTAGCGGGCAATTGCGGCTTCGCAACATTCGCGATCGGGGAACTTACGCGTCTTATATGCCGGACTTCCATTCATGATATTATTTGGCGTCGCGATGATCCTGCTGAAAAGACATCCACGTGTAACTTTGCCATCGGAAGATTCCCCGCAGAATAAGTCAACGTTACATGTCGTGTCGCCAGCCCAGCCAAAGAAAGCCGTGACTGGAACGCTGCTGTTGTGTCGTCGGAACCCCGCCAGCCATTTTGATGTTGTGCTCCGGGCTTCCCTTTCTGGAGGATGGATCGCCAGTTGTATTAGAGATAGTGTGGCACGGGTAAAGACGATGATTGTGGATGATTTACAATGCGAATTGGAATAGAAGGGAGGTAGTTTATTCGAAACATGGGTCGGGTATTGTAATAAGTTGTGCGAGTGGACGCGATTCCGGTCCTTTGGGAAGTCCGCTGTGTTGAAATTGTTAGTGCTCGCTGTAGCACCTTCCCGCCGGCACTTATAGAGCGGGCTAAAGGTCCGGATCTGCCCCACTTCCACCAGGGTAATACAAAAAGGGGAAGGTAAACAAAGAAAGCGCGCCCGAAGCAAAACATGATCGACAAACGATGGCAAGCCATGGAACTTCACATGGGAGAGATCTGGCATTGGCAATTGAGAGTTATCTCAATTTTTTTCAAGAGCAACTGAGGCCGTTTCTGCTGCTCCTGCCCCCGATGCTTGAATACGCATCACCTACAGCTAGGGCAGTCACATGTCAGCGCTGTAGCGCATCGCTAGAAGGACCCATTTGTGCACTCCTTTCGACCGCTCACCATGACGTCATTTATATCAACAGAACCATCAAGGTTCACGAAAAATACGAAGACAAGACGGCATGTGTCATCCCATTCCTGTGTCGACATCGCTTAAACAGATGCGATGACAGCCACTTCCGGCTGGTCCCGCTATTTCTAACCCAATTGGAGCTTTCATCCCTACCACACCTGCCAGGCACCACTCAGGCGATCCGGTACATTTCCAACCGTGATCGTCCATCTCCTCCATCCGGCCCGACTCGCAGGAACTTTACCTACATCAACCTCCCTCTTTCCACCAACTCTCAGCCTCGTCGAGACTTGTTCCTTTCCACAAACCCGGAGTGTGATCACGTCGGACAACATCATCACAAAACCAAGCCACATCCATTCCTAAAAACACTTCCCGAACGACACGCTCGACCTCGTACTGCCCAACACCCACGAGCCAAGACAGATCAAGCAAGATGCCGGTCACTGTGGCTCACAGAGACGTCGTACAGGCCATCGACGGCAGGCAAGGCGTTGACTTCGCTACCGCCGTCCCCAAATGTCCTCCCACGGCCGAGCGTCCCCAAGCAACCGACATCGACGCCATCATCGACAAGCCTAGCATCGCTCGCGCGAACCTGGCCGTGTCGACCGAGCACCCCGAGGGCAGTCCCGATTATGTCGACCTTCTGAACCTCAAGGACTACGTATGTCACCCCAGCCCCAAGCCCTCCTCCCCTTCTCTCAGTCCCCAACCCCCCCAGTCCACCTGCTAACATCCAACCTCTCCACACGCAGACCGTCCTCCAACAACACTGCATGTTCTGGGACCGCGACAGCGACGGCCAAATCTGGCCCCAAGACACCTTCACAGGCTTCCGTGAGCTCGGCTTCAACCTCTTCTTCTGCCTTCTTGCCACGCTGATCATCAACCTGAACTTCTCATACCCAACCCGTCTCGCCTTCTCCTACTTCCCCGACCCCTTCTTCCGGGTATACCTCCCGTCCATCCACAAGGCCAAGCACGGCTCGGACTCGGGAACGTACGATAAGGAAGGCCGATTCGTGCCGCAGGCGTTTGAGGACATGTTCAGCAAATGGGACAAGGGCGACAAGGGCGCGCTGTCGGCGGGCGAGCTCTGGAACATGATAGCGGCGAATAGGCTGGCTGTGGACCCGTTTGGTTGGTCTGCGAGTGTCTTTGAGTTTGGGGTGACGTGGTTGTTGGTGCAGCAGGAGGGGAGGGTGGATAAGGAGGATCTGAGGAGGATTTATGATGTGAGTTACTCGCTGTTGTTCATGACTGACGTTTTGTCGAATGGTATGCTAACGAGGTATTTGCAGGGCTCCATGTTCTGGAAAATTAGAGACGCCTACCGCTCGGACAAGGGATGGAACAAGGGCTTCGGCCTCCGCGAGTTCCTTGGCCTGGGTCGGGAACAGCTGGCTAAGAACAGGAGCAGGTTCCCGTTGTTGGACGGCGTTGTGAGCCAGGTTGAGAAGACTTTTCCGCATAAGTTGCGCAGGGCCCGAACCTAGAGAGAAGAAGAGGCATTGCCGGACAAACCTCGGTTCTAACCATAAACCAACCTAGACATACGAGCATTACCCAGTTCCTAGGAACATTATAGAATCATGAATACGACCAACAGCATTCGCACTGCCGTTCCGGTAGCATCGTACCACACTTTATGAGGCGGGGTTGTGCCGTCGTTGCAATATTGACCCGTCCATGAAGCCGTTGGTAATAACCGGGAGGAACCATGCACGTTTCCAATGCACAAAGACGGGAGGTACAGATGACGACGTTCAAGAGATACAGATGGAAATGTTCAATAATCGCCCATAGCCAATCCAAACGTAACGTCACAAGCGCAAGGCAGTCTCTCCTTCCTCCCGAAGAAAACAACCTCCGAGAGCTAACACCCTTACCACGGAATCCTCACAACAAGCATTACAATTCCGAACTGACTCCTAATCATGCCCCGCATCTCCGTCCTAATCATAGGCACCGGCCCCTCAGGCCTCCTCCTCTCTCTCCTCCTCTCCCGCACCGGCGGCATCCCCGTCACTCTCCTCGAAAAATCCACTTCCCTAGACACCAACCCCCGCGCCTCGCATTACATACCCGAATCGCATGGAGTTAGAGCGTGCCGGCAGCGATGTGTTAGATGATTTTAAGAAGCAGGGGATTTTTTCCTAATGGTGTCTCGTAGAGAAAAGTGGGAGGGGAAAGAGCGAGGGAGGTGTGTCAAGTTGAGGAACCCAGACCCGCCGGTGTCTGTCGTGAATAAGTGCTGATAGCTTCCATGAAGCCCGCCGCCTCGGCGTCCACGGGAGATATCACGGACGTAGGCAGTCTCTACGATTGCCTGGTTAGAAATCCGTAAAGGAAGTTTGAATTTTCTCATAGTCAGGTTTTTCTCCGTTGGTATATCTGACAACCCGATGGGAGATGTTTCCTTGAACGCAGTCATCACCGGTTATCTTTGGGTCGAATTGGGTATGCAGCTTTGGCAAATTCGAATTCGTCTATTGCCTCAAAACTGATTTCGCATCGTTTGATATCTGGACAGTGACTCCGGCCACCCGATCTGGTCCAATAATAGCCGGATAACCCAGCCAGGCGGTGAACTAGACCGATTGCGGTTAGATCTTTCACACCTTAAAGAGACGTCGTGCTTACTGTGGAGTGCCTGCTCAGATTCTCACCCGTTTCCCATCGAAGATATCTCCAACCAACTTTGCTCAACTGAAGTCCTGTTTTTCCTCACGGCTTACCTCTTTGTCCTTCCTTAATCTGAGCCCATTCATTATGGGATGCGCGGTCTGCAACAACCTCCAACCGGATGCGGAGACCTCTTCCCGTGTGAGTGGTTTTGTCACAGTCAACTGCCTGTTCCTCAACCATCAACCACCGGCTAACGTCCATATCAAATCGTAGTACACAGCCCCGGAAGCTCTCCAATCGTCATCAAAGAATGGCTGCCCTCACTGCTCCTTCATCCTTGACGCCTCTTCCCATCTCAACCTCTCCACTCTATCCAACTCCCAAAAAAAATGGCCCATCTTCATCACTCTCCAACCGTCCACGGACTGGACCATAATGTGGACTACCGCGAACGGAGAAACAAAGTACATCCAGATCTACACCCCTCTTGATCAAACGCCCGCATGGCCAGGCATCTATCAAGGCCTAGAACTCTCTCCTTCGCCAGACTCAAACGAAGCATTCGAGTTCATCAAGACCCAGCTCCAAGAATGCGATGCCAACCACCCCCAATGCAAGATCCCCCACCCGAAGCCACCAACCCGCCTAATAGACGTCACCTTCTCCGCCACCCCAGACTCAGAGTCTGTCCGCCTCGTGGAAACTTCTTCCCTTCCCCCAACCACCAGGGGCGAGGTCCCCTACATCGCCCTCAGCTACTGCTGGGGCATCAGCAAGACCGTCACCACCGTGACCGCCAACTACCAAACCCACAAACAAGAAGGCTTTCTTGTCTCGTCCCTCCCTCAGACCTTGCAGGATGCCATCGCCGTCACCCGCCGCCTCAACCAGCGATACCTGTGGATCGACGCCCTCTGCATCATCCAAGACGATCTCGCGGATTGGGAAGTCGAATCAGCGCAGATGGCTACCGTCTACCGTAATGCTTACTTGACGATAGCGGCAGGTACAGCGGCTTCTTCCGATGAGGGATTCCTGCTGGGGAGGAGGCATGCAGCTGGGGAGGAAAACCAGAGATATCAAGCCACTTGGCCTACCCCGTCTCCCTCGCCCTCTTCTGGGCATCCCGAAACCAGTAGCACTAGCACCACCACCGTGCTAGCAGCCCGCCTCCTCCCCTACTTCGCCCACCCCCCCTTCTTCAACTCCCCCGGTTCCCACACCCTCCCCCTCGACACCCGCGGCTGGACCCTCCAAGAACGCGCCCTCTCCACCCGCCTCCTCCGTTATGGTCATCACGAACTAACCTGGTCCTGCCTCGCCGTTCCCTGGCGCTGCGAGTGCGGACACAAGGAGTACCCTACTCACTCCGTCTTCTCCCTGCGCTCCCTCGCCACTATTGAGAAGGAGCCGGAAAAAGACCCGTACAGAGACAAGGAAATGCAAATCATGCACCTCTGGCAGAACTGGGAAAGCATTGTCACGGAGTATAATTCCCGAAAACTGACGCAGTACCTCGATAAGCTGCCGGCGGTGTCGGGTATGGCGAAGGTATTTGGGGAGTTAACGGGGAGTAGGTACGTGGCTGGGTTGTGGGTGGATAATTTCGTCAGGAACTTGTGTTGGTTTTTGGAGAAGAGTGAGGAGGAAAACGGCGAAAAGGGGGTGGTGGTGGAGCAGTACGTAGCGCCGAGTTGGAGTTGGGCGAGTCTGGGGAGGAGGTGTAGTGTCAAGATGCATAATGAGATGATGTACGCGGATGCGAGGAGGTTCGTGCCGAGGGCGGAGGTGGTGGAGGTGGAGGCGGTGACGGTGGGGAAGAATCCGCTGGGGAGAGTGAGGGATGGGTGGGTTAAGTTGAGGGGGGTGTTGAGGAAGGGGCTGTTGGTGGTAAAGGAGGAGAAGCCGCGGTTGTCGGTTGAGACGAGGTATTCGGTTGAGTTTGAGGGATTGGAGACTGTTGAGGTTAGGGTTTGCCCTGATACGTTGTTGGAGCAGTTTGAGGTGGGGGATGAGAGTGGGGAGGAAAAACGATCGGTGAGACGGGCGCGTGAGGGTACGAGAGAGGATGAAAAGGTGTCGGAGAGTGAGGTGTACCTCCTTCTGCTGGGCAACTTCATAACGATCAACCCGAGGAAGGTGCAGTCGATATCGTTGGACTTCCTAGTGCTTGGACTCTCTCCGAGGAAGGGAAAGACAGGGGTGTTTGAGAGGATAGGGTATGGGTATACCGAGCCGATTTTCACGGTTCAGATTGAGGATTATGTTGATCTGGCGGATCAAGCGTTGGTCACCATTGTATGACGGATCCAGCATATAGGCTAGTTCTGTGTTCGTCGTCTGGTTCTTTGCTCCCCCGTCACTTACCAACTCGCTATATTCCCGCTTCGGTCGATTCTACTCCATATCTCGGTTTCCCTTGTCCACATCTCATCTTGGCCTGATACGGCTCGCCTTAGTCTTTCCATCAACTCGTCCAGAAGTTCTGTCCTATAGACTGGTACAAAGGCCGCCTCATCAAATTTCTTCTCCCAATAATTCCCATCTTCACCAGACGCAGGATTGATGTTCTCCCTTGCGTATGCTAGCTCCTCATGGAAATGTTGCTCGATCACTTCCATGTAATTGAGGTCCGCGTATCCCATCTTTTCCAACTTTAGACCAGTCCTCATATCAGCTACCACACGAGCCGCATTTTTCCCGTCCCTATAATGTTCAAGGCGAAAGTCAAAGGCACCTTCATCGTAAGCCTGACTGATATCCTCAAAAGTAATGCCGTAGATATCGGCCAGTATAGGATCCGTCACACTCCACCAGTGGCGCCAGTGAGCCAGCAAACGAGTCGTGTGACCATCGAGATTATGGCTACCCCACGAAGGCGGTCTTTTGCCTAAGCCTTCAGCTTCGTTGCAGCCACAATCGAACTCCGTCGAGTATTCTTCACCTTCATGTTGCCGCTGGAAGAACGTGAGAAGGGACCCACGATAAGCGAGCATCAACAGGTCCAACTGCGAAGCTAGTTCCTCGTCATCATCTCTGATCCTTTCGACTTCCTCGGGTTTGGGAGGGCCCTCTCCGCTTTTCAGCGCTGGACAGCATGTGTGAACGAGGCCGAGCCTGTCAAATAGCTCCAGCCGCACTGCTTGTTCGAAGCACAGCAACTTTTCGTCATGGGCGAGAAAACACGACTCTATCCAGGAAACAAATGCATTACCTTTGTGCTCATGCAGGTTGCAGTTCCTGGGGTAGTGATCACAGGATACGTGGAGGTGTTGTGGTAGACATCCGTTCGAGGTAAGACAATGGCAGACGCAGCTGTCTGTGGACATGGGAGGACACAGGCCGGAAACGTACTGGACAAGCAGACGCATCAAAGACCAGTGTGAGTCGGGCTGAGTACCGCATCCTGTTGCGAGCCGCTCCAAGAGACTGCGGCTGCTCCGGATGTGGAATCCGAGGGAGTCTTGTTCGTTGTGATGTATCGGAAGCGGAAAGTTGGGACTGGCGTCCTTCTGTAAAAGCCACAGGCATATTGGTAGGCCGATGAGTCCAGAAAAATGGCGTGTGGCTCTTTCCAGAGGCGTCGCCACCACTTGCTGTCTTCGCATCTTTAGTGGTTGGGCCTTGTCGATAACGGTAAATCCGTTGTCGAACAACTGCTGCGCCACTGCGACAAGCAGGAAGCTGTCACGGGCCTCTGCAGTAGAAAGAATTCGAACATGATCCAAGTAACTGCCATGTAACCCATAGTAGTAGTCGGAAAAGGTGCCCAAGACACAATAGATCGACACTCTCCATCCAGGATGCAAGGCTAAGGGGATTTCGATCCCTTTTCCTTTCAAGAGATCATATACCTCTCGCGCTTGAGCATCCAACGGTGTAACTTCGGTACTGGAAAGTCCTAATCTTTCTTGATCAAAGCGGGATAAGTGTTGACGGCCAAGGGCGGCAAGATCTCTGCGTTTGCGAACATGCGACTTGACAAGGGTTGTGGCCCAGTCCATTGCATCAGACTTCACCAAGTCCATCATGAGCCTGATGAAATTGAAAGTATTCATAGGCATGAAGAACAAGTCGAGAATTTGGTGGCAAGAGTCGTCGTCAGATATCAGGAATGCCAGCCAAATGGTGCATGACGCGTCCCAGGTCCAGACGGCGGAAAGAGCCTGCAACCCTTCCCTCCAACCCACAGCCAGGTCTAGAATGCTTATCCCGGTGAAGCCAAATGCTTGTGCTTTCCAGTCGAGTGTGGACGATGTCAGGAATCGTTCCAAGTTACGGACGTCTCGGTCTAGTACGATCCTTGCGAGTTCCCCCTCAAAAATGGCTTATGATAAATGTCAGCAGCGGTACATAGGTCAAGACGGACACTTCAGTCAAAGGAGCCTAAATGGTCAAGTATATCGTTGACTTACATGTAGATAAATCTGGCTTCCTCCTAAGCAACGTCAATAACGCGCGATGGACGGAGGCATACGTCTCTACCTCACCCCGCTCTCCATTCCAGTCAAAGCCCGCGAAATCGTCTTCCATGTCATAGAACCTCATATTGGGAGGAAGTCCTACTACCATGCTGCGGTCAAAATCCACGGACATTATGCTAAGCAGAGAATCGAATGGGAAATATGGCTGCTCTTTTGAATCGAGCATTTGTGCGAATAGAGGCAAACTCATTCGAACAGCGTCTATTGCACTGTTTAGTGGAGATGCTGCCGTCGTAAGCATGTATCTGTGGAGATGGGACATGGTAAGTACACGTATATTTGTTTGAATTCGAAATACAATCGATGCAGGCTTACATACCGGTCGTGGTCAGGTATAGTCGGTTCATTCACAACCGAGATTGAAATTGCATTCAACCGGCGTGGTACAGATCGATCGGCAACAGAGTGTGCGTCGATGCCATTGACTGAGACGAGCTTGAGGAGGTCTGTGATTTCGTCTACGACGTCGCTATACACTGGTATCAGCTGTAGAATCAAAAGCATCAACTCCTGTGGGTTTGTTAGTTACGAGCGACGTAATGCCGTAATAAATGCCCGAACAAGTAGAAAAAATGGCAGTGTGTGTTGAAGAAAGGCAGCTTACATGAAGGACAGTGTATCCAGATTCATCCCTGTCTCTGATGGAATCCATTTGGAGTATATGAGCATCACACAGCACCCTATGAATGTATCGGAGCTCTTGACGGATACGATCAATGTCCCACACAGCCCCGGCATTGTTGTTGTGCCGATTGCTTTCGGGCTGAGAGCGGTTAAGGTAGAAGGAAGGATACAATCGTTGATTGACGTAGTACTTGGACAAGAAATCGAGCTCTGCGCACCGCTCGGCAAAGTTATCAAAGAGCATGAATATCGCTGAACTGGCCCTTTGCACGGTCGGAAACACTTTGAGCGGGAACCGGAGCTCTAAACCGCCTTGGCCGATTGTCGCAGAGAAAGCAAACTGCACCGTTTTGTTGACCAGAGGGAGCAGTTGCATGCATAGCTGATACTTCCAGGTGTGTTTCACCGCCTCTCCTCCACTGTAGGGACAAGAGGTGTGATGTCGCTTCTGGTTCTGATAGCCATAACCAAAAGAAAATGGACCACGTCTGAATGCCCTCCCGGTCTTGTAAGTGTCAATGTTGCAGCCACAGATGGGTGGCCCAAAGGCGGGGTACCGATCAAAGGAGCGTCTCGCCGCTGCAGAACTGCTGTGTCTCCTCGGGTCGTTTGGATGCTGAAGCTGATTCATCACAAGCATGCTAGCTACTTCCGCTCTATCTTCGTGGGAAAGGCGTGACAAGATAGGGAGAAGCGTATTGGCCGAGCTGGCATACGGGGCTTGGCCAGTCATTAGTAGCATCAGTTCGCTTCGTATTTCGTCCCTGATCGTTGCCGGCTCGAGTCGCAGCTCAAATTCGACCCGGGTTGTTGCCGGGCTGGCTCGTGTATGTTGAACTCCGATGAGCGAAGAACTATGCACGTTCACATCAATATCAACATCGGTCTTCCTGCTGTTCAGCTCATTGACCTTGTCCTTTATCTCAGCCAGCACGGTGGTGTTCTCGTCGACTCTCGTTCCGATGGCCACAGTGGTCTCCCTAAAGACTGTCAATTTCCATCGCGTTTGAGAGAAAGCTTGATTTGACTCACAAATTCCTGGTGGAGAGAGCGAGCTGCACACCAGAGAGTCCGCGGTGGATTTGCTCATTGTACCGCTGGATGGTTTCGAATCTGTCGTTGAACTCTCCTTCCTTCTTCACTGTGATGACGTCTCGCCAGAGCCTTTTTATTCCCCTCAAATCCTGGCTGGGAGGTCCAACAAGGGCTTCGATTTGCAGTTCCAATTCTTCGGCTACTTTGCATGCTTCATCGATGTCGTCTGGAAAGGATTGCAGCTGATGCTGGGGCAACAAGCTCTTGAGAGACGGTTCGGTTAGGTGATCTCGCAGTTGTACCATATTTCGTTTAGAAGTCTGAACAATTCCGAGGAGTTCCGTGAGCTTGGCAGGCGTGTCTTTCAGGCTCTTCAGCAGCCCAGCGCCCTTGATTGCGCCCTTTGCCGCCAGCTCAGCGAACTGGCATGCAGCGGCCACAATTCCGATAGCCGACACCGGGTCCATGGTGCGGCGGGAAGCGACAGGTTGATGGAGGACGTGGGTCGAGTGTTATTGAGAGAGAATAGAGCAGATTGAGACATTGAAGCTCGAAAGCCACCCGTAGGAAGGGAAGAACACTTATGACTCTCAAGACCGGTAAGCACCGATTACATGTGGTGTGGTGGGGATG
Organism: Neurospora sp. CHS-2018b; assembly: GCA_009806015.1. Classification (NCBI taxonomy): domain Eukaryota; kingdom Fungi; phylum Ascomycota; class Sordariomycetes; order Sordariales; family Sordariaceae; genus Neurospora; species Neurospora sp. CHS-2018b. The sequence goes on from RAOV01000020.1 coordinate 509,014, forward strand.
TTCAATAATTGGACGATGCCTTCGTTCCACACCGATTGGTCCGGCTCTAGCCCGTTACAGCCACAACGCTAGCTGCATGTTGAGTTGTTCAGCTGTTTTCTGCGGGAGTGTATAAGAAAGTCGGTCCTCGGGATCGGAAAACAAAAATAGTGAAGCCAGTCCAAGAACAACAGGATGAACCGGGTGGTTGGTGATCATGAAGGTGATAATTTGGTGTTGAAGGAAGTGGTTCGAGGAAGAAACTTTGGGAAGAACCTACACGGCAAGTGGAAGACAGAAATCTGTCTTTCGCACCGCACTAAGCTCGTCGCCCACCCAGCCAAACTGCAGGATGGTGAGCGTGGTCGGGGACGAGTTCGCACGCGCAGAGATGCAAAACCGTGAGCCGAGCAGGCATAAATTGTGCATTGTCGAGCACTAGAAATAAAGCTTCGTAGAGATAGCTTCATTTCTGAAAAAAAAAAAAAAAAAACAATTATCTATGAATGATCGTTTGAATAATTCAAGAAAGCAGTAGTTTGTTTCAAGTCCAACTGTTATCACTGGAACCTTATAGGAGCAACAGCCGACCACAATCGCCATCCAACTACGACAGCTGATCAACAGTTGTACATCTTCCGTAGTATAGTGGTCAGTATGTGAGCTTGTCAAGCTTGAACATCATCAGTTCGATTCGCTCGAGACCCGGGTTCAATTCCCGGCGGGAGAGACTATCAATTATTTTTTTGCTTTTTGTCTTCTTCCTTCCCTCTTGTCACACCACTCCCGTTTTTCTTCACCTTTTTTTTTTGTTTTTGTTTTCTTTTCTGCCGCGGATGAATTTGTTTACCTATCTATCCTTTTGGCAAATCATGCTCGTCAAAAGCTTCTCAATGGGAAGCATGACTTCGTATTTGCCGAAACTGAAACCATCCCCTACTATTTATCTGTCATGATCATGAATGACTGTATCACTGATTGTTTCCCAACTCATACCAAACAATAATAGTACCCATATTCCGGTTAATGACTGCCGCCCAGCTAATGAAAGTTAAAAACGTTCAGGAAAATAAGGAAATCCTCCACTTCGTTAGTAGCTGTACCCGAAACCAACATCTCTGGGCCTTCAAGATCCACTCCTTTATGGTCCTCACCCACTGTCATCCTCATCAGACATGTCTACCAGCAGAGCGTCGTCCGAAGCTGATCCAGAGTACGAGCTTCCACTCGACGAGAGGGAATCGGGACTAGAGCTCTCCCCGCGTCTCCGACTGAAATACGAGCCTCTCCCGCGAGGGAGCTCAATAGAGCCAAATCCAGGTACGAACTGGTAGCGGCTCCGGGCCGTGGGCTGACCTGTCTCAGGTCCCTTCCTTGATCGTGCCATTCTGTACGTCTTCACGGTTGCACCATGTTTCTTCATCTTCACCTACATACAACGTCTGTGGCTGAAGTACGTCAAGTTCTTTGGGAAGGACAACCCAGAGTAGCGTTCTCGATGTACTTACAAAGTAATGGATTGGACTGCCGTCGATGGATTGGCCGAACTAGAGCTGACATAAGTCGATGTTGCATACATACATAGGACTCAGCGAGATTCCCGGTGGTACGTATTCACGATAGAAGAAAAAGCATTGTTACTAATTCAAGTATTTTTATAACCTTTTTATTAGAAAAATTTGAGAGGCACAGTACTACTACGTCTTAAAATCGAAAGAGTTCAACCGAGATCTTGCAAGCTTGGTAATGTGTGTGTGTGTTGTCCCCATTGCTGCCTGCTCTGGCGTTTGAGGTGTGCCAAGGCCCGGCGGATGAAAAAGTATAAATATATCATCATTAACAAGAACGGGAAGCAAAAAGAATAAAAAAGGGGTGGGTGGCTAGCTGCGGGCTATGTATAGCCAAAAGACATGTATTGTGGCTTGCTTTGGTGTCAAGAAGTTGTTGCTCGAGTGAACTTTCTGGTTTTCCCATTGTAACTAATCCACCGAAACGAAGAAGTGATCGTAGAGTAGTCAATGGCGCCATTCTATGGAGCGGATGACGACCCTGGTTTCTTTTGCTGTGCGTTTTCCTCTTGCGGTGGTTGGTCGACGGCCTCCCCTTCCTTGTCTCCTTGCGAAACCTCATCGCGCTCCTCCTGCTCCTCCTCCTGGTCGTCCTCTTCATCTGGTTCCTGTCCCTCCTGTTGGTCTTGTCGCTCATCGCCGTCGTTTTGATGTTCCTTTCCGTCGGGTGCTGGTGGTGCCTCTTCCGCTGGTGTTTCATATGTCTCGAGGTCTTCCTCTTCGTCCTGCTCTTGACCTTCTTCATCTTCTGCGTGATCCTCTGGTTCCTCCTCTTGTTGTCTCTCCCCTTGTTCTTCTTGTCCCTTTTCGTGTTCATGCTCCTGCTTCTGTGCCTGTCCTTCATCTTTATCACTTGGCTCCTTTCCATCATTTCGTGATCCTTCATCATCTTGCCGTCCCTTCCCCTGCTGTCCCTCCTCGTGCCCCTCCTCCTGTTCCTCATCCTCTTCTGATCCATATTCCTCTTCATGTCCCTCACCCTCCATCGGTGTCGAGGTGGAGGTATCCCTTTCTTCCTGACCATCACCACCCTCACGCGGCTCCCCATCCCCTTGCTTCTGAGCCCCATCGACGGCAGGCGGCGCTTTGTTGTACCCCTTTCTCGGTCCCCGTCGCTTCTTAGCCGGAATGGTATGCACTCCTATCTGCATCCCCTGGGGAGGTTCTCTAGGTCGTATTCTTTGAAACCCAGGGAGGTCCGTCGGTGGAGCCGGTGGGGGCGGTGGTGGCGGCCCTGATCGTGGCGGTGGTAGTGGTGGAAGCGTGTGGTCCGACGCCGGTGGCGGTATCTTCGAAGTGACCATGATCCCCTTCGGCTCCGCGATCGGCCTCTGCAGCTGTTCTTCCACCCGTCTCTGCAGCTGTGCTTCCATCTGCTTAGGTCTGAAATTGCTCCACTGCTCTGGCATCTTCCTGGGTTGATCCAGCACTTTGTACATCGAGAACGCTACTGGGTTGTCCTTCCCAAAGAACTTGACGTACTTCAGCCACCCCTTGCCGAAAACTTTGTTGTTCATGTCAATGTCCACCCAGCCTCTGTTCCTGTTTGCGGGATCCATGTCTAGTTCCACGTCAAACTCGCCTGTTCGCCGGCCGATCCAGTCGAAGAAGATGCGCAGCGGAGGCATGGGCTCATACGGGGATCTCCGTCGCGGATACTCCACGAAGAAGTCATCACCTCGCCTTCGTTTCTTATGGGGTATATGTGGCAGAACCTCAGGGTCGTGGAGCAGGTAGGCTGACAGGTCGTCCAGCAATCGTTCCGATCTGGCGAGGATCATGGTGCCTAGGGCGACTTTGAGGTTGATGGAGGCTACCAGCCCGTAGCTGTCGACGGGCCAGTTGAGGATGTCAATGGTCATTTCGCCGGGGCGTCCTCCCCATCCGCCGTCTTCCAAGGCAGGACACTGGACTAGCCACGAGCCGACTAGCTCTTCGATCTCGAAGGGCTCATATCCTTGTTGGGGGTTTGTCTGTAAGAGGTCGGCTTTTACCTGGCACAAATGGAAGTGAGGTTGAAGTGCCAATTCCCAGGTAGGGTTACCTTGGATTTCCACCCTTTGCGGCGCAGCGCTTGCGACTTGTTGGTGCATGGATGTCATTCGGAGGTGCTCGATGACTTGGAATGGCCTATCACCCCAGCCGATAACCGTCTTGTCGATGCCGTTGCCGATGAAAGCCCAGACACGGAGGTCTGGGACGCGAAGGACGGCCTGTGTCAGGATATTCCGGATATCGGGACCTCCAAACCATCCTTCGATGACGACGGGCTCCTGCGTCAACATGGGCATGGGGCGTCCGTACAAGCCGGTAAGCCAGTATTTGGACAGGAAGTAGTCGATGTGGAAATGGGCCTCCATGGTAGGCACATGGATGGTTATGGACGGATGAGAGGCTGCAATGCTGGCAAAGGCCTCCTCGATGGCCCTCTCGATGCCGTACTCCTCCCAGCAGATGACGGACCAGAGAGGCATCATGTGGGACCGCAATCCGGGAACGGCTTTAACAACCTTGCGGGTGCCGTCGTAATCGTTCAGCTTGTGCAGTATGATGGGGTACCGTGTTTTCCTGGGATCAGGTCGGCCTTTCGTGCCCTTGAGGAAATACTTGGCCATGAAGAGGTCGAGGCTGCAGTTGATCTCGTCGGTGGGGGTGGCACAGCGTGCAAAGGTCTGCTGCTCCCAGTACCTGAATGCCTCTTTGTACTGTTTGTAGATGTCCTTGAACTGTCTCTTGAGGTTGTACTCAATGGTCAGAATGTCAGCAGGCGGGAGCTTGCCTTCTTTGATGGTTTCTCTGCGTAGGGCCGTCTCTAGAGCGAAGAACAAGTCCCCAGGAAGAGGCTCGGCGCGATGGGGAGACTGGTGAACGGGGATGCCGTAGTGTATCAGTTGGGCGTGGAACCAGGCTTTGGCGACGGGTTCGACGGGCGGGGCGGCATTGGGGTCGCGCATGATCATGTTGAGGTTGTAGGGGGTCTCCCGCTTGAAGCCCAGGGCCTTGAAGCCGTCTTTGTCGTAAGTGAAGGGTCCATGGACAGCGGGTGCTGGAGGCATGGGCTTTGGGCCTGGATCGGGGGGTGGCGGGCCAAGAAGTCCAAAGATGCCATTGGGATGAGGGCTTGGTGCTGGCCGAGGATGAATATTGGTATGAGGTCCGGGTGGAGGGCCGTTGTTAGCAGTGGTGTTAGTGTTGGGATGACCGTTTGGATGAGATGCTGTTGAAGATGGGATTGAGGAATTCCCGGTGGAGGGTCGACTTCCATCGGATGAATTACTAGAACGGTCGGGTTCCGGTTGAGTGTGCTCTTGACTTTCATTCTGAGTCTCAGGTCGGCCTTCAGGTTGAGCATGTGTTTGCGTCTCAGACGCGGGACTGGAAGGTTCAGAATGAGAGTGAGCGCCAGGCCCTTGGTCATCGTTATCGTGATCTTCGGGTTGGACTGGAGCAGGAGTCTGAGTTTGAGACTCGAATGCAGGTGTTTCGCCATCGAAGAGAGAGTCGGCGTCGTTGTCGGCGTCGGCTTCCGGGTGAGTCTCGGCGGCGGGGTCAGCCGTTGGACTTTGCGGTTGCGACTGTTCAGAATCCGAGTCCATTGTCGGTTGGCGGTCGGTGGTTGAAGGTTCCATGGCTGTCGCGTGTGCCTAGGTACTATGTGTCATTAGTGTCGCGTCATGTCGCTCGAAACGTTCACCGCTTGCGCTCCTCTACAAACACAACGAATGGTGATGTTTTGTCAAACTTGAGAATCAACAAACACAAGTGAGCTGGACGAACTTCAGGCGCGAATCGACGACCGACGTTGAACGCTAGCGCTATTCTCGGCCGGCAATGCTGGTCCAATCAGTGGATCCTGCCCCCACATCTGGACTTCCCACCAAGGCACTAACAGCTTTCCCAGCATTTAGCATGATAAGTTGTTAGTGTGTAAACGGATCTCCCCGATTTCCATGACAGCGCATTGGCCAGCTGTCTATACTAAAATCAGCTGCCGACACCCCGCCATCTTTGCTGTCATCCCGTCTCTTGTCATCACTCTCAATTCTTGTGCCATCATCTCATCTTCTCTCCTTCCATCTCCCTTTCCAAATCTCCGAGACGGAAAAAGTACTTGAGACAAAATGTCAAAAATGCGACCATCAAGGTACCACAACTCCACCGCAAGAAGCGACCGAAGGGAAATGGAATATTTCCGGCGGTAATGACCGAGGTACTTTCGCTCCCGACTCTCCGGCGACGAGTGTCTTGTCATGCCCGAATCCCGATCTCATCGAAACCGCAATGGGAGATGGAGTTCGGTGACCAAAACACCACGGCAAGAGCGTTACGCAGATACGCCTTTTTCACCAATGAAACTACGAAGCGGGAACCACGTCTTGACCGCATCTTTCCCCGGGTGCCATCAACCATCACGATTGCCATCTCTTCAGCTCGGATTGCCTCAAAGTAGGGGACTTTTATACTCATCGGTCCCGCCCATGAAAAGCTTCGCGGCTCGACTTGAAACCATCCGGCGGGAGAGTTGCCGTCGGGGCGGTTATTCTTTCCTCAAGTGAAGAAAGGTTGACTACTGCACTCACCGACGCCGGGCGCGATCACGATGCTGGACCCTTTCGGGCGCAATATTTGTCGCACTGCGACCTGAAGAGTTGGATCGCAAGGACATCAAGGTAGGCTCAAATGAATATGCTAACCCGCCATGATGATGATATAAACCAACAACATCCCATCTCATCTTTTATCCATGGTTTTCGCTTGTGTTCAGCAAGTCGATCAGTTCAACTGGACATCCATCATCTACCCGCACCTTTGCCGGCCTTGGTCAACGTCCACACCACAAGCAGCATCTCAAAATCACAAAAAGCTCTAGTCAAGATGCTCACCACCATCCTCGCCCTCGCGGCCCTCACCCTCACCCTCACAACCGCCACCCCCCTCCATCTTGACGACTCCTCTCCTTCCGGCACCACCCCCTCCCAACAACCTCCAACCTCCACCGCTCTCGGCTTCGCCCTCGTCGCAAATCTCACCGACCCCGACATGGCCCGCAATCTCTTCCTGGACGACATCAACCACTGGTCCCTACGCGGCGTTCACGTCGGCGCCGGCCAAAGCACCGCGGTCCTGGCCAAGCCCAACACCACTGCCTCCTCTTCGGGTTCCTCTTCAAACATCATCGCCGAAAGATCATCATCCGGCCCCCACCAAATCTACTACCAAAACTCCACTGGCGGCATCTCCCTCGACGACTCCAACCCCTTCCCCCTCTCCATCCGTCTCGGCGGCATCTACGACTCCGACTTCCCCTCCGTTTTGTATCTGGGCATCTTCTTTGGTCTTTCCACGCCTTCCATCTCCATCTCTAGTCCGTCCGGTCGTCCACGCTTGTTCATCTCCTCCGCTGCCCCCGAATCGACCGAGGCTGATGAACCCACTGCTCCTGGCTCGCCGGTGACGGATAGTGAGGCGCCGGAGTTGTATCAACATGGCACGTTCATTGTGTGTAACGAGACCAATCCGATTTATACGCGGCCGCAGTACCCGGTTAGGTTCGTGAAGAGCAATGGGGATGGGACGGTTAGTTTGCCGAGTAATTGTGCGCGGATTGAGCTTTTGGCGGAGTGTGGGGTGTTGAGGTATTTGGATGGGCAAGGGATGGAGTATGGGCAGGATAAACCGGGGGTTGTTGGGTGTTTTGATGGGGGGCTTTGAGCGTTCGGGTTGTGAATGGGAGTTGGGTACGAGGTCGCGAGGTTTGTGTAAGGTGTGGTGAGATGGACGGATGGTAATGAGGAAGTGGGAGTAGGTTGAAGGCAATTCAGGGTGGGTTCGAAAAGCAGCTGTGATTCAAACAATGCTGTTGTTTTGGCGCGGGTTGAGGAATTGAAGAATGTGTGCCCAGGGTAGCGCGATATCATATTTTACTTGGTGGTTTACTCAAGCATGGAATTCATAGAGTATCAACATGTCCATTGCCTGATCCTGCATTGTTCTTCTATAAATGCTTCATGTTGATGATGGTCGTTGATTCCTGAGCCCCATCCAAGATCTACAGAAAATCCTCATCTCCCCCTTCTTCCACCCCACACATTCCACGCTATTTTCAGGGTTCATAACAAGCCAAAATAAAATCCGGATTTCGCCGTTTTATTTTATTTTGCTATAAAATCGAGATTTTATAGTAATTTCAAGCCAATTTGTTTTGTCTTATCCTTTTTGCCACCGGATTATACATATTCCGGTCCCGGGATACAATAATTACATACTTCTATCAGCCGTATCGACACAATTACACAACAAAAACGCAGAAATAAATATATTGAATAAGATAAGTAATAAGATAACTATTACAAACCTTCCTCCTCGATATCGATATTAAGACGGTTCCATATCTTTAAGCTCAACAATTTATTAATAGTATTGTAGTGTAATCTATAGCGTTATAATACTAGAATTAACTTAGCTAAACTAAATACCCTTTCGTACTTATTAGATATAATAGGGATTAATAAATAATTAAATGCTATTATTGCTAAACGAGGGTATTTACCCTCATTCTAAACCCACTATGCTAAGGGATTAGATACGGGTTGGGGGTCCTCCTTCAAATATATTATAATTTCGTTTTTAAAGGAGGGTCGTAATATTAGGGTATTGTAATAGTCTAGCGGGGTTAACCAACTATATATACCCTCCTTATTTTAAAGTGTAGAAGTTAACGAAGTAGCTAAACTCGAATTGGCAAAACCCTAGTTAATATCGTCACTTATCTTATAGTATTAGTATTTTTAACGGTAGATAATTTTAAAATTAGCGAATATCCGGTTAATTTTTAGACCGCTTAGTTTAAAGTTAATCTATTTCCTTCTATAACCGGGGTAAAAGATTATAGTAATTTAATACGACGAGGATTTGCTTATAAGTTCTTTATATTTTTTGAGTTTGGCGATCGTATAGTCGAGATATTACCGGATAAATAGGTAACTATTATTGGTTAATTTAGGGAGAGGGCGAGGCTAGCCGGTACGAAACTAGGCACTAAATTAATTGTTAGGAAGTTAATTAGCAAGTTAACTATTAGGAAATTAATTAGTAGGTTGATTATTAGCGGCGAGGGGTTGATTATTAGTAAGAGGGGAGGAAATAATTAGTTAATAATTACGTTATTAAATATTAGGTAAATTTAATTCGAATTTATTTAGATGGCGAGGTCGATTTAGAATACGGTGCGGTCGTCCTTAGATATTGCTAATAATTTCTTGTAAAGTAGGGTCCTTATCGTAGTAAATCTCTTCCCCCTCTTCCTCTTTTACCTTATTTAGTGCGATCTTTTTATAGTAGTAGTTTCGCTATTATTTAAAATCTTCGAATATATAATAGAGGGTGGCTATTACTATAGGGAAGTACGGCTTACATTATTCAAATATTTTAATAGTCTTCTTAAATGGCTTAAGAATATAGAGGGTAGTAGTGAGTATATCCTAGTCTTCCTTAGTTAGAATATTTTCGGATAGGATATATTTATTAGTATTATTTTAACGGCGGCTCCATTTATAGAAAGCGTTAATAATATCCCTTAAATCGAAAGCCCGTTGAATTATGTAATATATAGAGTTCTATTTAGTATTGTTATTAATAGCTAATATAGTAGCTTCAACCTTAGGATTAAGAAAGATATTGTTATATTAATTCCTCTCTTCTTTAATTATTTTCCCCTTTATAAGTTTAATAAATCTCTCTTTACGCTAGGGAGAGTAGTGGATAAATATAATTATATTTCGAAGTTTGCCGATAGGACCCCGCTTCCTTTACTCCTTTAATAATTCGTCTTCCTCGATTTAAGTTTAACGCTATCCCTCCTCTATTGCCGTCGATTGAATAAGGTTACGAGAATCCCTTTTAAGAAAGGCCTTCGCGGCGAGATTAAGGATATAATTAAAGTAATGTAACTATAATCGACTCTTCAATTCTTTAAGTTTAACCTCGTCGGTTAGGAAGTTTTCGTTAGAATATAGGCTTTTAATTAGGTGAAATATATAAATATTGTTAGAGTTAACGTTATTGCTTTAGAAATAATTAATTTAATTTTGAATTTAAATCTAATTGTGATTTATTTTAAATAACCCCTATCGATCTAGTATATTAAGGATTACTACTGTAATATTTGCCCCGCTATACCTACCCTTTATACGGTATATATTAAGTAGATGATTACGTAAAACGCGCTTTTTATCGACGTAATAAACGTAAATACCGAGAAGAGTGAAGCTATTACTAAAGGTCTAAAGATCGAAAGATACGTGCTTTTTAAATAGGGTTGCCGCCAACGTATTTTTAATATCTATAAATTAATATAGATAATTACGGTCGACTTATAATTTAATTATTACGCTGGTTTGGGGTAATAACTTAATTACTAATTCGGGGTTAAGAAGGGATAAGAGTTAGTAGAAGGTCGGGTTGGAGATAGTATTGAAAGGAACGTTATAATTAATAACCTAATTGATTAATAGCTCCTTGAATACGTCGGTAAGTAATTTAGTTATAGTGGCGCGCTTAGATTTATAAGCCTCTACGATTTAGTTAAATATATTTTATGAAGTTGTCTTTTGGCGTTTGGCGGGCGGTCCTTCTATTTTAGCATCGATTTTATGGATATTTTTAAGGTATTCGATAGGATTACTAGTAGTATTACTAATATAAATAGTATTATATTGGCTATAATACTAAGCTTAATTAACGGTTTTAATAATTATAATCCTATTAATAGTTTCGAACTTCTATTTAACGAGCCAAATCCTATATTTAGCGATAGAGGATATACGGGGGTTGTGGCGCTCGACTTAATTATCTAAGGTATATTTATGTCCCTTATATTTAATGCGAAGAAATTTATTAATTTAGAGAGGTAGTTAATAGATACGAATTAGTACTAGTATATTATAATAACGGTTATCCCTAATATTTACTGTATTATTAAATATACGAGCCATCTTTTTAATACGAGTAAAGACGCTAGTAGGGTTCTTGAAAATAGTAAACGTATTTTCTATTATAAGGGAATTGGAATTAGGCCCGGCGGGGGTATTATTAATAGTATTGCTAGGGGTATTACTAAGGGATAAAGTAGATTCGGCTATACTATTGCGAGTAATTAGTACGAGTGAAAGAAAGAAAGAAAGAGGGCAATATATTTCTATAAAATATAGAAGGGGAGAGTGACTTATAGGGTAGTTTGTAGATTCATAATACTATAGGGATTACCAATTAGTCTTATGCGAGTTAAGAAGGTAGGGCGGCCAGTACGCCAAACCCCTTATAATACTAAAGAGATCCTAGCAACCCCTGTAAACGCTATTATCGAGCCGTTGGGAGTAGACTTTTTATAGCCCGTTTGAACGGACGGGTACGAGGACTATGATATGAGAAAGATTGGTTTTGATAGCTAGAATCTACCCCTTCTAATGTTAAGAACCTTGGGTTAGTCTTTTATGGTTTTTGCAAAAAGCCGTCTACCCGTTTTACCCCTTGTCACCCCTCTTTTATTTTACGGTTTTATTTTATTTTATCTTTTATTTTGTTGATTTTGGCTTGTTATGAACCCTGGCTATTTTTGTCCAACCGAGCAGCCAAGCCAAGTTTATCCCAGCCCTATACAACCATCACCACCGCCAATCCTCCGCCAATTCTCGCCAATCTTCCACCGTTGCATCCAAACTGTCTCCAGAGAACGACAGGTCGTTTTACCCGCCTTGGCACACTAAGCACACTGTGAGACACACCGGAACAAGCGAAACAAGGTACACAATGGCACCTGAATGGGCAGCGCGAAACAGTGGCGGCGGCACCACGTCCACTAAGACGAAATGAGTAAACGAGGGGGTGCTCAGGGGCTTGTGGCAGTTTGGAGAATAATTCGATTGATGAGACAAAGTGTTCACTTCACTTTCACATCTCATTCTTGTCTTCAGTTCTTTTGACATTGGGGGTTTGAGCTTTTCATCATCTTTTACACTCGTTTGGACAACAGAACCACCAGACCGCAGGCAACAAGGAAAAAACGACAAGGAACTCACCCATGGTCATCACGAGATACGCAGCGACCGGCGGCATCTCGCCCTACTAAACCTCCGCTGCGGGCGACATTACGGGCAACATCACGGGCAACACCACGGCCAACATTAACATCAGCACTACCAACCTCTCACAATGGCGCGCTTCCCCTCCACCACCCTCCCCCGCCACCTCCGCCCCTCCCGCCGTCGGCACATCCTCCTCGCCCTCCTCGTCCTCTTCGTCCTCGCTTACTTCCTTCACTCCTCCACCTCCGCCTCCTCGTCTTGGGACCCAGCACATGGCTCAGAATTCACCTGGCTAGAACACCACATGAACTCCCCCTCACCATCCTCAAAAACCGGTCAAACCAAACTCACCTCCAACACCACCTTCAACTGGAGCAGCGTCACCTACAAATACCCCCCACCCTCCCCCCTCCGCCAACTCCCCATCGGCCGCCCCGTCTCCCTCCCTCCCGTGCAGCACCACTTCCCCCCCGAGACCGCAGCAGCTCGTAAACTCCGCGAAACCCGACGCCAGCAAGTGAAAGACGTTTTCATAAAAAACTGGAAATCCTACCGCGAGCTAGCCTGGAAAAAAGATGCACTGCAGCCCATCTCCGGCGGGTTCAAAGATCAGTTTTCCGGCTGGGCCGCAACGCTGGTTGATTCGCTTGACACGCTCTGGATCATGGGTTTGCGAGAAGAGTTTGATGAAGCGGTTGAGGCTGTCGCGGGCATTGATTTTGGGGTTGTCAAGGACGGAACTGGTGGAACTGGGGGGAGGGTGAATATTTTTGAGACGAACATTCGGTATTTGGGGGGGTTACTGGCGGCGTATGATTTGAGTCAACGGGAGATCTTGTTGACCAAGGCCAAAGAGTTGGGGGATTTGTTGTTTGCGGGTTTCAATACCGAGCACCGAATGCCGGTGGATTTTATTGATTTTGAAAGAGCGAAGACGGGGGAAGGGTTGGATGTGGAAGGATCTGTGGTGAGTGCATCACCGGGAACGTTAACGCTGGAGATGACGAGATTGTCTCAGGTGACGGGGGACATGAAGTACTACGATGCTGCTTCGCGGGTGATGGACGTCTTTGAGCAAGGACAGAATTTCACGCGGGTTCCGGGCCTCTGGCCTATTTACGTGTCGATGGCGAGACAGGACGTGGTGAATGGGAATCAGTTTGGGGTGGCTGGGTGCGCGGATTCGTTGTATGAGTATTTGCCCAAGATGTATGCGCTTACGGGGGGGCTGGAGGCGAGGTATGAGGGCATGTCGAGGGCGTTTCTGGAGGCGGCGGATAAGGCGCTTTTCTTTAGGCCGATGTTGCCTGGGAATGAGGACGTGTTGATGATTGGGACGGCGGATGTGACGGTGGATGGGACGGAGGAGATGTTGCTGAATCCGGAGAGTGAGCATTTGGGGTGTTTTGTGGGTGGGATTTATGGACTTGGTGGGAAGCTGTTTAGGAGGCCGGAGTGGGTGGAGAGCCAGGGGGTCAAGATCACGAAGGGGTGTGTTTACGCTTACAGGGCGATGCCGACGGGTATGATGCCGGAGAGGTATAACATGGTGCCTTGTCAGTCAAGGGATGATGCGGGTTGTCGGTGGAATGAAGAGTTGTGGGAGAGGGAGAAGAAGAAGAGACCTGAGTGGAAGGAACATCTGCCAAAGGGGTTTACGACGGCCAAGGATCCGAGATATATCCTGCGACCGGAGGCGATCGAGAGTGTGTTTGTCATGTGGAGGATTACGGGCAGACAGGAGTTCCAGGAGGCGGCGTGGGATATGTTCAAGGCTGTGAGCAATGGGACCGAGACCGAGTTTGCGAATGCGGCCGTGTTGGACGTGACCAAGGCCGAGTATCCCCTGCCGAAGGAGGATTACATGGAGGTGAGTCCTGGTCTCTTTCCTCGTGATAATGTGTTGGGATGACAGCTGACATTGTGTTTCCCAGAGCTTTTGGTTGGCTGAGACGCTCAAGTATTTCTACTTGGCCTTTTCGCCGCCAGATGTCATCAGTCTCGATGACTTTGTCTTGAACACCGAGGCGCATCCGTTTCGAAGGCCAAAGAGGCCAAGGGTCGATCGTCCGCTGAAGCTGTAATGTGTATGCTGTTAGTATTTGGATACCATAATTGGATTGGATATACCATCAAGGATGGTCACGTTGACCATGTCGCAGTCTCGTCTGAAGCAGAAGTCAGTCGCGGTTCGCTGACGGGTCAAAGTGACCATGGGCGGGATCCAACGTTGCAATATCGAGACCACCCAATCTGGACAGCTGGTGCTCGGGAACCAGTGTCACAACTGCCGAATGCGCATCCATATTGCCATCTTGAGATGGACGAGTCAGGGTTGACGACCAGAAATTGAAGTCGCAGTTGGCATTTCCGGTTGGTGGTCACGGGGTGGATCAAATTAACTGCAGTCTGGGCTGTTGCAGAGGAAGGTGCAGGTCAACGTCTGCATGATCCGTAAATTCTGCACTTTCCCTTCTCCAGGTCATTTGGCGACTTTAACAACTTGAACCGGAAGGAAGCCATTCGAGTTTGAAGAGACCAGATTGGCAACCTTCTTCGCGACTTCCCTTTTCCAGTCAATGCTGGACGGAGAAAGTATCCATCTTCCCCACCGTGACGACGTTGACGAGATTCGGGATAGACTTTCCCGGAGGTCTGCACTGACGGTACCTTAGCGCTCCTCCTCCCAAGTACCCCTCTGGTAAGGTACCCTGACGGCTTTCACCAAGTCTGGTTCTTCCCCTCCCTCTCTCGACTCCTCCAGTTCATTCCCCGCACCAATCTATCGCTTACCTTTACCCGCCCCCCCTCAGGCTCCAGATGCGGCAGGTCTTCGGTTTGTTGAGTCCAGTTCACGATACCCTCCCAAGCAATATGCAGGAATGATAACCGCCGACATCAACATCTACAATGTCTGGTTGCTGATCGCCATCGCTCATGGCCCTATCCATGTCTGAGCCCAACACCCAAGACATTGGAGGACCCTGACAGTGACACAATCTGATGGCGATCCCGTTTGGGGGCGGTCGCAACCATCCAACCCAAGTCTTACCGAGGCACCCAATCATGTTCCGTTGAAAGCTAGAGCAAGGCAAAGGGGCCTTATGCACCTTCTCACTTTCTCGCTCCTTATCAGCCAGCAAGCCCATCAAGCTTCGGGATCACGACAACCCTACCACGATCCTGAACTTCAAACGTTTGTTGTCTACAACAAAAGAGCAGCCCGCTGAAATCACCATGGCTCACTCGATCGAAGAAACGGATTTAGACAAGGAGAAGCAGTTTGACGAGGTAGAAGATCGCAGGGACAACGAGGTGAGTAGGTCAACCGAACGCCAGTCTTGGCTTCCAACATGCTGACCCCAGAAATCTACCAGTTCACCCCAACTTTCGAGTATTCCCCGGCCGAGGAGCGAGCTCTGTTGCGTAAACAGGACTTGACCATTCTGCCACTTTGCGCCGCCATTTACTTCCTCTGCTATCTCGACCGTTCCAATATCGGCAACGCCCGCATTCTCAACTCTTCGACACACAATGACATGCAGACCGAGACCCATTCCACCCAATACCAGTTCAACATCGCCTTGATGGTTTTCCTGGTGGCCTATGCTATTTTCGAGGTCCCATCCAACATTCTCCTCAAGAAGCTGCGACCTTCGCGATGGATTGCATTCCTCATGTTTTCATGGGGTGCCATCACTATGGGACTGGGTGGTGTTCAGAACTTTTCCTCTTTGGCCGCTGTGAGGTTCATCCTTGGTGCTTCTGAAGCTGGTCTTTTCCCTGGGTTGGTACCACACTGATGGCCCCTTTAACCACTTCGAAGCGCTAACCATCTCGGCGTATAGGCTGGTCTACTACCTTACCTTTTGGTACAAGTCCGACGAGCGTAGTGTCAGGGTCGCCTCCATTCTTGCTAGCGCCACGCTCGCCGGTGCTTTTGGAGGCGCAATTGCCTACGGCATTGGCCACATGAACGGCGCAAGCGGACTATCTGCATGGCGTTGGCTTTTCATCATTGAAGGCGCCCCATCGTGCCTCTCGTCGCTCTTTGTCCTCTTTTTCCTACCAGACTACCCGGAGAAGCACCTCAAAGGAAGAGAACGCGAAATTGCGCTGGCTCGTCTTAAAGTTGAAGGGAGCAAGAGACACCATCGCAGTATGACATGGCAGGACGCCAAAACCACGCTTACCGACTGGCGACTATACGGTCACTACCTCATCTACTTTGGTGTATCCGTTCCCTTCAGCTCGCTGTCGTTGTTCACCCCATCCATCACTGCCGGACTGGGATACAAAGATCTCCGGGCTCAGTTGATGAGCGTGCCACCTTATGCGGTAGCTTATGGTTAGTCTGCGCATACCTCCGTAAAAGAAAAACCTAGACACCTCACTGACACAATTACCTACAGTCACACAGATTGTTGTTTCGTGGTCGGCGGACCGCTTCAACGCCCGTGGAATTCACTGCGCCGTATTTGCGCTTATTGGTGCCGTAGGCTTTATAGCGTTGGTCACGCTACCAGTAGATGCCTACGAACACAGATACGGCTGTCTCATCCTTGCATCGGCGGGTTCCTTTGCCTGTGTCCCACCAATGCTTGGATGGCTCTCGTCAAATGTCTACAGCACGGCTTCCGTAGGCCTAGCAATTGCAATAAATGTGAGTGTCGGGGGTGGCATCGGCCAAATCCCCGGTGTGTGGATATACCCAAAGGAGGAGGCCTCTCGGGGATATCCCACTGGTCACTGGACCAATGCGGGGATGCTTCTCATGGTTTCGGCGGGAGCAGCTGGACTCCGTGGCTGGTATGGCTACAAGAATCGGAAGCTTCTTCGCGAAAGTAATGGACAGGAGGTCCGGTTATTCAGACTTTGAGAAGAGAAGCTGTGGTAAGATGGAGGGCGACTGACGTATCACTCCAGCTAATGGACAAGGTAAGCATTCGAACGTCGTATTCGGTGGTTTTTTTGGATTTCCTTTTTTTTGGATAGCAATTGTCATCGTCACCAGTTAATTTCGATGCCACCAGCACATGACAATCGTGTTCTGGAAGCAAGTCATAGCGGTATACAAAGGTTTGTTTTCCCCAGATGCCATTCAAGCGTGAAAGTGGAGTTCTCTTCATTCATCCGCCCAAGCGTACAGCTCGTGGACAGGCGAGATATCCTTTTCGGACATGGAAGTCCCGGCGGGATACCTGCTCTGCTCCTAATACTCAGAAATCTGATGCTTGACCGGTCCAAGAAGCGGACAGTAACCTCCATGAGATCTGTCGGAGATTCGGAGAAATGGGGTTCTAGTTTGGGGTCGAAGGGGCCCAAGCACCAAACTGATCAAAGACTCCAGGTTGCCTCAGTAACAGAACATTTGAAGCAACGAAGAATGGGGATACCGAGGGGTGGAAACCGAGGGGCACCCTTCACGTTACCGCTAGTCTGGACCAGATCAACGATGGGCACGTATGGTGACAGAGAGGGATCATGCACCAGTGGCAGCGAATTTACCTCGGACCCGAGCTGTCCCCCAATTCCTACCTGCTGGTAAGCTTCTCCAACTACCGTATAATCTCGAACAACTCGTATTCCAGGAACAGGCTTACAGCCATGTACTTACAGCCAAACGCAACTGGCAGACCTTGAACCCTACAGAATCCGCACGATTATGCCTGTCCTGGAATACGAGTTGCGCGAGATTATACGGTAACTGCCTGCTTGGTAGCAGTAAACAGCCCCAATGTTCCCCGCTCGAAGCTGTAACCTTTGTTTTCCTCACCTTCCTCGTCACTCGTCAACCAGGAAAACTGTCTAGCACGACCCAAGATATTGAGTCGTAGTATTTAAGCTGTGTTACCTTCCCTTTCCAGGAAGAGTAGTATCAAGCTTCCACAGCTCAAGGATCAAGCTTCATTCCAACTCAACCCAATGCCGCCAGAGCTAGCTCCCTTTCAACCTCTCCAACCGAGCCCAACGTTGAAGGTGGTTTTGAAGGACCTGGAATGGGTCAGGCTGGTAGTCGGGGTTCATTGTCAAACCCGCATGACCGGCCCAGTGACGGCATCTGCCATTTCTGCTTCATTAGCTTGCCCTCGAGCTGCTTCCCCGCCACATGGTCACGCTGCGAGTCAGCTTGCCGATTCCCGGAGTCCCATCGCTTTTGGGCAGGTCGGCATCCATCCGGATCATCCCCAGCTTGATGACAAACGAATAAAAGAAGCCGCCACGGTATATTACGCTGGATATTGACCACTTCCAGTCATGGGAGAAAGGTTCACCTCTCTAGACGAATCCCAGGACGCCGGTCCACGGCCAACCGAATCTCGTGATACCACCTCGAAAGTTGGGATACACTCGGTGTGTGTCTTTGCTGCTGGTAAGCCATGCAACTTGTTTATAAAGGGAACACCAAGTGGCCACCCGTCTTCACGATGCCCTTATTTGGACCCCGAGAAGCCGTACTGCATGTAGACGTTACTATACCACGTTCGGTCTACCACATTCGGTCCGTCAAACCAGGGGGGGGTACTCAACTACCCATGCCTTCTACCCGGTCTACTTCATCAGTCAATATCGTCATAAACTTCTTTCTACATACGAGACTGAACAAACTGTTCCCCCCTTATCATCCTCTTACTGATCCTCCTTGATGATCTCCCCAACGACAGACCGTTATTGATCTCTTTACTTCTTTGCATAATGACGCGTATCACAGCCTCTATTGCCGGAGTCGTCGTTGCCCTCGCTATCGCGATCCAAGGAGGTCTTGCCGTAGTACCCGGCAGATCAGGATGGTTGTGGGAACGTGACATCCCGCCACCAGCCTCCAGCTCGGCGGCCCCAGTTCCAACCTCACCGGCAGAACCAATACCAACGCCACCTAATTGCAACAAGGCCTTCTTCACCAGCATCCTGCCGCCCGAAGCAATCCTCGAGAACATCACGGCTGTTCCAGAGGGCGGCAGCCATGGCGAAGGAAAGGCGAATATTCCGTATCCGACTAACCCAACGGACCTTCCCGCATTATGTGCCGTAACGATCAACGTGACAAGCTCGCCGTCGAGTAGCTACCGGTTCGGGCTGTTCTTACCGACGGAGTGGAGTGGAAGGTTTCTTGCTGTTGGGAATGGAGGGTTTGCGGGGGGTATCAATTGGCTCGACATGTATGTGCTGATGTTTCTTTTTTTTCTTTTTTTTTTTCTTGGGTCATTGTTCTTCCCCTTCTGCTGAAGGCCTTACGAGCACTGCCCGTCAATGATGGAAATCAACTAATGAAACCGTCATACGACACTTGTGCTTTCCGTGGACGAACCACCAGCTGCTAATAACCGTCTCCTTCCAGGGCCCCCGGTGCACATTACGGCATGGCAACCGTCTCGTCTGACCTAGGCCACAACGGGTCTGCAACCGATACATCTTGGGCCATCAACCAGCCCGAAAAGAAAACCGACTGGGGATGGCGTGCCCTTCATGGAACCGTTGTGCTCGGCAAGAAGCTCACAGCCGCCTACTACGACGGCTGCGACATCACATACTCGTACTACAGCGGCTGTTCCACCGGCGGCCGCCAGGGTCTCCGCGAGATCCAAGAATTCCCCGACTCCTTCGACGGCGTGCTCGTCGGTGCTCCAGCCTGGTGGACTTCCCACCTCAACAACTACATCACCCAACTGGGCATGTACAACCTCCCCAACACCACCGACTCGTACATCCCGACGCCCTTACTCCAAGTCGTCGCCGACGAAGTAGTCCACCAATGCGACCTAGCCGACGGCGTCGAAGACGGCATCATCAGCCGCCCGGACCTCTGCACCTTCAACTCCTCCCTCCTCCTCTGCCCACAATCATCCAACTACACCGCCCCCAGCACCAGCACCAACGCCGGCAACGAAACAGCAACAGCAACCTGCCTGACCCAACCCCAAATCGACACCCTCGAAAAGGTCTACTCCTCCCACCACCACGAACTCACAGAAGAGCTCATCTACCCCGGCCTCACCCTCGGCTCCGAAGCGCAATGGTTCACCATCATCGGCAACACCAACGGCACCCCTTCCCCCTTCGGCGTCGGCTACCAGCGCAATTTCCTCTTCGACAACGCCACCTGGGACTACACCGCTTCCTACTCCGACTCGGTCGTCGACCTCGCTGACCGCCTCGATCCCGGCAAAGCGACAGCAGATAAATACGACATTTCCGCCTTCAAGTCCCGCGGCGGTAAAGTCATTCTCTACCACGGCTTAGCCGACGGGCTCGTCCCCACCAAGGGCACAGAACTATATTACAACCGCACAATCCGGCACTTTGGCGGGTCACTTACCTCCCTTCAAAACCTGCGAAACACGACGGAGTTCTTCAAGCTCTTTTTGGTGCCCGGGATGCAGCACTGCTGGGCCTCTCCCGCGGGAGTAGATGCGCCCTGGCACATTGGCGGGGCGTTCCAAGCGGGCGTTATGGGGTCCGGACTTTGGTCGGTGCCTGGGTTCGAGGGAAGTGAAGAGCATGATGCGCTGGTGGCGCTGAGGAGGTGGGTGGAGGAGGGCAGGGAGGTCAGGCAGTTGGTTGCGACGAGTTGGAGGGGGGGGTTGAATGCTAGTAGTGGGGTTAGGAGGCAGAGAAAGGTTTGTGCGTGGCCGGGACGGTGTGTTTTGAAGGAGGAGGTCTTGAAAAGGGAGGAAGGTGGTGGTGTGTTGGATGGGGTGGATATGGTGGATAAGGATAGGGAGGAGGCGTGGGAGTGTAAGTGGCCGGAGGGGGTGGAGGAGGAGGAGTTTTAATGGGGTGGAGGGAGGGAAATGGAAGGTGTTGGTGTTGAACTGGAAGAAGAGAGTTTGGTGTTGACAATCGAGACAAAGTAAGAGTCTGGTGCACGGAGTCCTGGGGAAGTAGGTAGCTTTGGCCAGCTGGGAGTCCGCGAGGAGGATGGCGGGTGCGTGAGAGCATTGCTTGGACAGTTCTAGATGGATGTTGTTAGCACCAGCTGGGGTTTGAAGCAAAACAATTATTCTAGTCTTTCTTTCATCAATTGATAATACAATTAAACACCAATGGCCTTTTCAACGATCGAGTGTTCAACCATCATGTCCTCCTCTGTTCCCTTTGCCCAAAAAGCATATGGGGTTAGGGTTGTAGTAGAACAAGTCCCGTGTAAGTGATAAGATAGGTACCCGCGATAGCGATAACGCTTCTGGGAGCTATGACCACCTGAGGGGAGCACCGTCAATCGTCGGGCCAAATTCCCGAATTCCCCAATTTCCATCCCAATTCCTCTTCTCCAGCCTTTGGTCACAACACGAGGGCGCAACGCGGATAACGCCCATCATGCCTCGAATCCCCACCGTCGAACTCAGTAGATATCTACTGACCGGTCACATCGCCTCTCCGGGTTGTCTTCGTGTTGCCCGCGCCGCACTTCCCGGCAAGAATGCGCGCGCAGCAGCTCTCAGCGGTGCTCTCCCCTCGCGACAGCTTCTTCAGCCTCGTCAACAACACGCCCGATACCTGACCACGACCGAAACGAAGAACACCGCGACGACCACCGCGACCACCTCGACCCCCCCTCCTCCCGCCGCCGCCGCCCCCGCACCCTTCCGCAAACAACTAAAAGAACAAGCCAAAGCCCTCAAAAAGTCGGGCCAGCACAAAAAGAAAAAGAGCAGCGCCGACAACCAAACCGTTCCCGGCTGGGAGTTAACCGTCGGCATCGAGATCCACGCCCAACTCAACACCGCCCACAAGCTTTTTTCTCCCGCAACCGTCACCTCCTTCAACGACCTCCCCAACACGCACGTCGCCCCCTTCGACCTCGCCCTTCCGGGTTCCCAACCAGCTTTTCAGGCTGCGACCTTGGTGCCCGCCATCCGCGCCGCTTTGGCTCTCAACTGCTCCGTCCAGCCCGTGAGCAGGTTCGACAGGAAACATTATTTCCACTGGGACCAGCCGGCGGGTTACCAGATTACGCAGTTTTACGAGCCGTTTGCGCGCGACGGGTTCATTACGTTGTATCAGAGGGACGGGATCGCGGCGGAGGATGGGGAGATGGTTAAAATAGGGGTGAAGCAGGTGCAGATGGAGCAGGACACGGCGAAAACGACGGCGCAACCCGGAGAGACACAGTGGTTGGATTTTAATCGGGTGGGGGTCCCGTTGATTGAGATCATTACGTTGCCGGAGATTCGTCATCCGGCGACGGCGGCGGCGTTGGTGAGGAAGGTGCAGATGGTTTTGGGGAGTGTGGATGCGTGTGTGAGCGGGTTGGAGGAGGGTGGGTTGAGGGCGGATGTTAATGTTTCTGTGCGCAGGACGGGGGAGAGCGGGCCGCTGGGGACGAGGACGGAGATCAAGAATCTGAGTAGTTTCAAGGCGGTCGAGGACGCGATCATTGCCGAGAGGGATAGGCAGATTAAGCTCCTGGAGGAAGGCGGGGAAGTAAAGGGGGAGACGAGGGGGTGGAGTTTGGGAAGCACGGAGACGAGACGGTTGAGAGGGAAGGAGGGGGAGGTGGATTATCGGTATATGCCTGATCCGGATTTGGGGCCGGTGGTTATTGGGGAGGATTTGGTGAGGAGGTTGAGGGAGACGATGGGCGTTTTGCCGGATGAGGAGGCGGATGGGTTGATGGAGAGGTATAACCTTAGCGCTAAGGATGCGCTGGCTTTGATGCTGCTTGATGGAGGAGCCAGGATTCAGTACTTTTATAACGTTCTTGACTCCCTTGAGGAACGCCTCGCTGCTGATGGGCAAGCCATCCCAGAAGGCGCGGAACACGCAACACTGGCAGCAAACTGGTGTCTCCACGAACTGGGCAAGCTCACCGACTCCTCTTCCCCCCCCTCCTCCAGCTCATCAGACCCAGATCTCCTCCAAGGCCTAGCCATGACACCCCTCGGCGAATCCCCCCTCGTCCCCTCCACCTCCCTCGCCGCCATCCTCCACCACCTCCACTCCCGCACCATCACCGCCAAAGTAGCCAAGGACCTCCTCTGGGCCGTCTACCGCGGCGAGATTTCTTCCGGCGAAATCACCAGCTACATCGACACCCACGGCCTCTGGTTCAAAGAGCTTCCCGAAGAAGAATACGCGAAGCTGGCAGACGAAATAATTCAGGGCGAGGAGAAGGTCCTGGGAGAGTTTTTGAGGTGGAAGCAAGGCAAGATGAAGGCGTATCCCCAGGGAAAACTGATGTATCTGGTGGGGAAGATGATGAGAGGGGGGCCGGAGGGGCGGGTAGAGGCTAATGGGGCGGAGAGGGTGTTGAGGAAAAGGATTGAAGAGGTTTATTTGCCTGAGCTACTGGAGAAGGGAGAGTAAATTTGGGGTCGAGAGACTGTGGAAATCCCATGGCTGGGGTTTTGGTGTCATCGTCGACTTGGCTCACTCTGGCCAGCTAGACAGCACGATTCGCAACGCAAGCTTCTTGGGCTTCGGGATACAAACCTGTGCAGACCATTTACTATCCACAACGAGGAAGGAGACCGGTGTGGGAGGGGACATCATGGGGTACTGTGGTGGTCTTGATGCTACCGTCCCTCCAGAGGCACGTCAAGAACGCTTCAACGGCCGAGTAACGCCGAGGCCTACCACCCCAGGTTGCACAATATTCGGCTTTACGCTTTGCACTCTCGGCAGACGGAACAACTGCAGGCCCGTTTTAACCAGGAACCAACCGCATTTCTGGCCCCGGATTTATTGCAGCCCAACTGCATGCCCGTTCCGAGCTCGTCCAACTTCTCTTCCCGTGCCGTGCGGCGTCACATTCCGGCCTTGGCTCGCATTGGCTGCTACTTCCCCTCCTTCGAACATTCTCAGACGACGCAATCTGAGGCCATTTCTACGTTCGCCGTGGTTTATCATTACTTCTTACGAAGAAACCACCGCCATCATATTCTTTCGGCGAGCCCAAAATGGATTCCTCAATCGTCAATCGGTCCATTGGCTGGTGCATGACGAGACCTCGAAAAAGTTTACGTGTACAGTGGGGAGAAACGGCCGGCCATAGGTCAAAGCACACCATTTTAGCCATACACAGATGGACACCCGAGGAGGCGAATGGACGGTGATTGCAATATCTCGGAAACATATACCAGGCTCTAGCCCCTCTCACTATAACGGAACCAGATCATGAGATTTACCCGCTGCCTGGGGTCCTGTATTGCAGTTAACGATGTAGCACTCGTCTAGATCCAATCAAACATATGCTCATCGTTGAGCTTCATCTATAAATCTTCCCCATCAGCAAGTTCTTGGCAGTCGTGTTCTTTATCATCACCTTCATCCTCCGCCATCCGAGTGTCTCGCACACTCCTCCCTTTCCTTCCATCACTCACTCCATCTCCTCCTGCCATCATGAAGTCCTCCTTCCTCTCCCTCCTCCTCGCCCCTGCTCTAGCAGCCGCCGCGGACGCCGATCCCACCACTACCTACGACTACATAGTCGTAGGCTCCGGTCCCGGCGGCGGCCCCTTATCCGCCGAGCTCGCCCGCGCCGGCTACTCAACCCTGCTAATCGAAGCCGGCACCGACCAATGGGACAACCCGACCTACGCCGACATCCAGAACTTCAACGAGGCCGCCAACGACGAGACCACGCGCTGGGATTTCTGGGTCAAGCACTCGGACGATGCGGCGCGCGACCTCAAGTTCAAGCATACCACCTGGGACACGGGTGACGGGACGTTTTACGTCGGGTTGGATCCGCCCGAGGGAGCCAAGTTGTTGGGGATCCAGTACCCCCGTGCTGCGGTGTTGGGTGGGTGTGCGATGCATAATGCGGGCGTGGCGAGTCTGCCGGAGGATGATGATTGGAATCGGATTGTGAATCTGACGGGGGATGCGAGTTGGGAGGCGGGGAAGATGAGGGAGTATTTGAAGAAGATTGAGAGGAATGAGTATGCGAAGGCTGATGATGCTACGCATGGACATGATGGTGAGTTTTTTGCTACTATTGTCTTGTTTTTTGGTACTTACTACTTTCAAATAAGAAAGTGAAGACTGACAACGGACGGTACACTAGGCTGGCTAGCAATCTCCAACTCCGACCCCTCGTGGGCCAGAAACGACAGCAACCCAGCCGTCAAAATCATGAAGCGGCTCGCCGAGCTCATCGGCCAAGACCCCTCCCAAGTCGCCGACCTCGCCAACACCGACCTCCTCGGCGATTTTCCCCAGCGAGACACCATGTCCTCCTTCTTCAACATGGCCACCCACGCCGACAAGAACGGCAAGCGCGCCAGTCCCAACAACTACATCCGCGCCACCCTCGCCGACCCGGCCAAGTACCCTTTGACCGTGAAACTCAACACGCTCGCCACCAAAGTCTTGTTCAACACCACCGGATCTACCAAACCCCGTGCAATCGGCATCGAAGTAATATCAGGCCCCTCCCTCTACCGCGCCGACCCCAAACACATTCCCGGCACCACGCCCACCCCTCCCAAGACCCAATACTTCGCCAACCGCGAAGTCATTCTCTCCGGCGGCGCCTTCAACACGCCTCAACTGCTTAAACTCTCCGGCATCGGCCCCGCCACCGAGCTCTCCAAATTCGCCATCCCGTTGCTCGTCGACCTGCCAGGCGTAGGCGAAGGTCTCACCGATAACTACGAAGGCTCGCTCCTCGGATTAGGCAAAGTCCCGATCGAGTCCGGTCTCATCACCTTACTCTTCCGCACCCCCAACGCGCCCACTCCCACCAAAAGGAACATCTTCGCTTGGTGCGGCGCTTTTTCCTTCGAAGGGTTTTGGCCCGGTTTTCCGACCTACTACGGCGCTGAACAATTTACTTGTGCGATGGTGCATGTTAAGCCTCGTTCGCAGGACGGGAGCGTTAGACTCTTGTCTGCCGACCCGCGAGACAAGCCCGAAATCAACTTCCGTTTCTTCGAACACGGTGGCGCTGAGGATCTCTCCGAACTCGTCTCGGCGGCAAATATTTTGAGAGAAAGTTGGCAGGCTGCTGGGGAGACGGTATTGCCTTTTGATGAACTGCATCCTTGTCCTTCGTCAGCGGCTGAGGCTGAGAATAGTAGTACGTGTGAGGAGGGTCAACAGGCGGAGTACTTCAGACTGCAGGCTTATTCGCATCATGCGACGAGTTCTTGTCAGATTGGGGCTGATGGGGATAGGATGGCGGTGTTGGATAGTAAGTTTCGGGTGAGAGGGACGGAGGGGTTGAGGGTTGTTGATGCTAGTGCGTTTCCGAATGTGCCGGGGTTTTTTCCGTCAGTGCCGACTATGATGATTAGTGTTAAGGCTGCGGGGGATGTTTTGGCGGCGGCGAGGGAGGCGGAGATGGGGGTGGAGGAGTAAAAGGGATGGGGTTGAGGAGTGGTGTGAGGTTTTATGTTGAGGTTACCGGTGATGATCTGGTGCCGAGTTGTCGAGTGTGAGTGAGAGAATCGATGTGTGGGTGCCATGTCTGACTTCTACTCCAGACTGCTGTCTTCATTCCCATCTACTCGTCAGGGCTCGAATCGCCTGTCTGACCAATGCCGCTAGGCCGGGCATTCCCTCTCCTCGCCTCTTCTTCCTGGCAAGCGAAGCATCCAATTAAGCCAATCGTTCCCACGCTTTCGCCTTTTCGTTTTCGCAATGGATTAAGGTGCCAGGTGCGTTAGGATTGATGCGGACAAGTGACGAGGGTTGAGGTTGAGAGTGGATGTCCAAGGTTGGTGTTGAAGAGCATATGCACTAGGCAAGGCATGAGGGCAAGCACATGCAGGTATGACCACGCAGCGTGGCACATAAGGCAAGTCAAGGCAAGTACCGTAGAAACTTGGTAATGTCACAGAAACCTCGTTTTC
The DNA here is from genome assembly GCA_009806015.1 of Neurospora sp. CHS-2018b. Lineage (NCBI taxonomy): Eukaryota > Fungi > Ascomycota > Sordariomycetes > Sordariales > Sordariaceae > Neurospora > Neurospora sp. CHS-2018b. Next base: position 535,441 of record RAOV01000020.1, read on the forward strand.
CCGACATAGTACTGACGGGTCTGTACGGTGCAAGTCCAGTCCTGTGCATTGAAACGCAGGTAAGATAGAGCTTTCACTAACAGGGCGAGCATATGAACAGACGTATGCTGCTTGTGATGCTTATTGTTGGGCGCTCAAAGAGGGATAGCCTTTTGCTAATTTCCCGAGTTTCTACGGTATACTGATAATTTTCAAAATACCTTTTCAAGCATACAAATGTAACAAATTGCGAACTTTCAGTTAGCTAGACGTCATTATGAGCGATGCCACCCTTAGCGCATGTATTTACACTCGCATTTCTGTACCGAAGATACCGTATGCTGAACATACCTACGCTATACACGAAGTCATGTCGGGGTTGGATTTCAGTGAAGATATTTATACGAAGGGAAAGGCAATCCAATGCTGCTGACTCTTGTTTCGGTTTACCTTCTTCCTTTCCTCCTTTCCTGCAGAATCCGTCCCCAACACGATGCACCTTGTAAACTTGGACTGGAACTGACCCCCACGACAACCAGGTTTCGCCATCGTTCTTGCAACTTTTCTGTGCAAAGTGACGATGCGTTTGTAAGCGTCTCTGTATAGGTAGGCAGGTGCGACTTGAGTATAAGAGCACGTCTTGGTGATCAGCCGTTTGAGAAGAACTCCCTTCCTTTTGTTCCCTTCTTCTCTGCGTCTCTAACCACCCTGTCTCGACCCAGCAAGTCATCGTCGTTCGTTAGCACTATCTCTCTGCATTATTTGGTTTGTTCTGTCGGCCTTCTGTTGTTTGTCTCCATGCTGGTCGATCATCCGTAAAAGCGTTGGTTCCGGACCATCTAACCTATCTGCACTTCAGTCAACACGTCACGATACCCAAAGCCCACTAAGCATGGGGTGCCGCCTGAACCTATTCCTATCTCTTTTGTGTGTTCTTCTCCTCTGTCAACGTATCTTAGCTATTGACTTCGGTCAGTCGTACGGCTCTAGCAACCCAGACCTCCTCTTGGCTCGTCGGTACACAGAGCAAGACCTCAAACGGAACGGGACAAGCGGCCATGTCAACTTTCATCCCGAAGGTGCTACCCAGGGCTTCTACTGTCATTATCCCGAGTTAAACTCGCAGGACTGGGAGGCTTGCAACGACGGGGCCAATAGAAGATGGTGCTGGATAAGACAAGCTCGACGTCAAAAGGGCGAGTCGAAACGAAAGGCATACACTGTCACAACGGACTGTAAGTACTCCTCTCCAACATTCTATCATCCACGGTGCTCTGTCCCGGCTTATGCTGACCCGGTGATCTTTGGTTTTCTACCTCAACAGATGACTACTACGCTCCTATTGGAATCCAGAGACACGTATGTTGAGCCCTTACTTCCGTACCAACACGTAGGCCTGCGTCTGACAGTCAACTCAGTATCACCTCGACATTGCCAAGCATACAATTGCCCCCGATGGCAACCCTCGAGAGGCCCGTGTCTTCAATGGCACATATCCTGGACCCCTGATCGAGGCCTGCTGGGGCGACACGGTCATTGTCCATGTCACCAACAGCCTCGACGACGAAGGCAGCGTCGTGCACTGGCACGGTCTTCGTCAATACTATAACAACGACGCAGACGGCGTGGCCTTGACCCAGTGTCCTATTGCCAGGGGTTCCACATGGACATACAACTTTACTCTGCTGCAGTATGGGACGACCTGGTATCATAGCCATTACTCTGTGCAAGTAAGCCAAAATCACACACTCCCTAGAACACATGTTGACTCTAACGTATACCACCAGTACGCCGATGGTGTCCTTGGACCCCTCGTAATCCACGGCCCAGCCAGCGCCCCCTACGACGTTTCATACCCATGGCCACACTTCATGACGGACTGGGTGCACAACACGGCTAAGCAAGAGTTCGAAAACGAGAAGAGTCCGACGGTCCGTGGATCCAAGGCAGACAACATCTTGTTGGATGGTGTTGGCAGAAGCCCTACAGCGGTGTCTGCTTACAATGGCCAAGACATTCGATCGTTGTACCCCATTACCGAAATCCTTCCCGGGCAGAGGGTCCGTTTGCGACTGATCAATGGGGCGGCCGGAACGTCGTTTATCTTTTCCATTGACGGACACGCGTTAGAGGTCATTGCCAATGATCTAGTGCCTGTCAAGCCAATGGTTGTTGACTCGCTTCTCGTCGCTATTGGTTTGTTGTTCCCCCTTTTCCCTCTCCCTACCAAAGACTAACAAACAACTTACAGGCCAACGCTACGATATCATCATCCATGGCCTTGAAACCCCTTCGGCTGGAGGCAATTACTGGATCCGCACTCACCCCGCGGATGGCTGCAACTCGTTTCGCGACGGAATCTTCAACAGCACCAACAGCGCGAATCAGGATCCCCTCGATACGCGAACCGGAATCCTGCACTATAATATCCCCAGCGCCACGTACTTCTCCCTCCCCGATTCAGCCGAAAACAACATTGCAGATTACTCCTGTGCTCGCCTATCCGAGCAAGCCTCCCTCCGCCCCGTAGTCCCCTGGTCTATCTCGAGGACCCCGCTGAACAACCTCACCCTCTCAACCTTCTATCCTGCTCACCAGACCCAACCTAACGTCCAGTATGGTAACTACACACATTGGCTGCTCCGTCTGGACCCTCTGGTCGAGAAGCAAGGGGGCATAAATTTCCACAATCCCATGTTTGCCAACTTTAGCAATCCATCGCTCCTCAACTTTACCAGTATCGGTCAAGGGGAAAACGACAATGTCGTCCGTTTCCCCTACTCCTCCAACTCGAGTGACTTTATTCACATGGTGATCGACGGCTCCCTGTTGCCTTCGACTCTCCCGTCCGACTTGTATCCGGACGTGATCCCCCCCCTCGCACACCCGATGCACTGGCATGGGTCGGATGTGGTGTTGTTGGCCCAGAGCGACCAGCCGTTTGACCCGGCAACGTCCCGGGATACTTGGAACTATGATAACCCGCCGAGACGCGACACCATCATGGCGCCCGCGGGCGGGTACGTGGCGGTGGCGTTTAAGCCGGATAATCCGGGTGTGTGGCTGGTTCACTGTCACATTGCGTGGCATGCCAACGCAGGGCTGGCCTTGCAGATGGTTGTTGATGATGGTCATAGTATGGTCGTGGATATGCTCGGCGATGAGAAGATGGAGAAATTGCGCAATGGGTGTGATCGGTGGAAGGAGGACTTGGGTAAGGTAATTGCTAACAAGAAGGAGGAGTCGGGGGTCTGAGACCCCCTTTTGACTGTTTTTGGATAGGAGACTAGATGTCACGCGTTTGTGATTGTTTGGACATACCGGATAGAGAGATGCACATGGAAGCGAGTCGTTCATAGACTGGCCACACGTACATAAATAAGGACGACAGGGACCACCGATATTATCATTTTGAAGGAGTAGCGTTAGGACATCATCACTAATATCGTAATGGTAAACAGTAAATAACAGAAAAACAACATGAAGATGGTGAAAAACACACCGGGTATCCTGTGACATGACGGAAAGACAGAGACTGTTGAACACCCCAAACACCAAGCTTGACAACCACCTTTTTTTGCTGACATCATCTTCTTCCCATTGACTCCTTGGTCCCTTCATCATCTCCCCATGGTCTCATAGCGGGAACATGTGCCAAGTCGGCATCACTCCCCTGGCTTGGATACGAAGGCCATTCCGACATTCTCTGCGTATCCGGGGTTGGTGACCTCTGATCATATTCGATCGTCACCTCCCTCTCCACCTTCACAATCTTTCCCGGTGGCGGGTCCATAACCACAACATGCACCGTCCCAACACCACCATGGCTTTCACCACTAACGCTTCGTTGATGCACCGTATCAGTTTCTCCTCCTGACCCTCCTCCCGCAGTTCCAACACTCAACGCACTGCTCAACCTACTCAATCTCCTCATCATCACCGACGGCCTCCCATTATCATGCCCGCCAGTTTCAGCGTGCAATTGATGCACATGCACAACAGGTCCATGTCCATGTCCATGTCCATGTCCAGCCTCCTCGTCTTTCCTCCTTCCATTGCTGCTGCTGCTTCTGGTGCTCCCCCTCGTCAAAGTCAAACTCCCAAACAATCCCCTCCCCTTACTACTCCGTCCCGTCCGTCCAGTTGTGACGGTAGTACTACTCCTCCCCGTCCCCTGCGTCCCTTGCGTCGTCGTGCCGGCGTACATCTCATGCTGGTGGTCATTCTGGTTCTCGAGACTATCGAGATTATAAAACTCGGCGGGAGGAGGCGGGCGCGGACCACCGCGGTGTTCCCTCAACAAGGCCCTCAGGATGGGGATGCTCGCCGCCATGATGGTTATCGCGCTCTCGGCGATACCCAAAATGACGAGGTTGGTGCTGGCGAAAGTAAAGTTTTCGTTACCGATGGTGGGCAGTTCCGTGGCTTTGTACATTGAAGTTACACCTGCGAAAACGCCCATGGACATGGCGACCAAAACGCCGAATTTTTCTTTTTTGTTCATGGTGCCTAATGTTGTCCAGATTATTTTCCAGGGGAGGATGGCGAGGACGATGTCCATTGCCCCCGAATAAAAGGCTGTGAAGATGTTGTAGTGGATCTGGATTTGCTTGTCCATGCATTTCCCCGGGAGGTCGGGTTGCCAGATTTTGGGGATGGGGTCGCATTGGCCCCATGTTAATGCCACGGCTACGCCGAGAGATAAGTTGACGGAGATCATGATGAAGTAGATTAGGAAGCGGATCCAGCTGTCTTGGGAGATGCGGAGGACGGTGATGGCGAAACTGGTTTTGGACCAGAGAGCGGCGAGGATGGAGAAGGTGCCTGCGAAGTTGGTTATGAGGAGGTAGTGGTTTAATACGGGGGCGGAGTTGGTGGGGTTGAAGAGGGAGGTGGGGAGGGCGAAGCCGAGGGTTGTGGAGTAGGTGATGAAGGCGGAGGAGGTTGTTAGGGAGATCTATAAGGGGGTTGTTAGTGGTGATGTTTTTAGGGGGGGGAGGAAACAAAAGGGAGAGGAGACAAGGAGACATACCCATGATATAATCAAAACATGATCATCCCACCACAATCCACGTCCACGATAATTCTTGCAGTAAATGCGCAACCCCAAAAACAGAGCGGCGAGGGCAGTGAGGAACCAGCAGCTAAAGTTGACTTGGGCCACTCTCGACTTGTGATAGTCCTCTTCGGGAATCACCTTTGCTGTATCCGTGTCGTTGTTGTCCGCTCTTCCCTCCAGGTGAATGACCACTGCGTCAACAGCATGGTGAGCAGCCGCTTTGAAGAAAGAAGAAGCGGCTGCTCCTACTGTTGAGGCCATGAGGTTGATGTTGTGTTGTTGATGTGCTCATACAGCTGATGTCGGTACTTGAGTGCTCATCCATCTACCGGCATGAACCTTGCTTCTCTTCTTCTGTGTCCCCTTTCTCGATCCGTTACCCGCGTGGATTATGCCAAGAAACGGGTTCGTCGATTATCAGATGGAGATTGGGATGGGCGGGATGGGATGGGATAGCCAGAGTTTGGTTCCGGGTCCGGTCTGGTTGCAGAAGGGGGGAGCCCAATTGCCAACGCCCAATTAGCCAAGGACGGCGACGGGAAAGCAAGGCGAAGGGCAGCGGTAGTTGATGAGTCGGACCGAAGACCGCGGCGATAAGCATAGCAGTGCTCAGTCAGTGTACGAGACTTGCTTCTTGGTGATACCTCAAGCTGGGACGAGAAGCGGAAGGGTCTTTGTCATGTGCAGTCAAGAAAAGGGGGACTGATGAGACGGCAAGGGCGGGAAGGTAATACGAGACGGAGACCACGCCAGGCGCAGGCGGGATGACCATCAAGATATGGGGTAAAAGCGGCCCGTCTTGTCAAGGCCTTGTCAACTTGGAGATGGCGGCGTAGCGGCGGCAGTGATCGAACATTGCTGGGTCTGGAAGCGATGAACGAAGCAACAAAAGTGTGAACGATACGACCGGTTGGACGACCGATGGGCGAGACCGTCGACCAAAATGGTAAAGGATCCGGGGTTAGGAGGGGTGGGGATTCGTAATTCCTTTTCTATTTTCCCCTTCCTCCATGTCCAGAACAAATCTTGATGTGACGCTGGTATTTTTTTCATGTGACTGATGTTGCCGCCAAATGGGAAGGAGAAGGTTCAAACAGGAATGTCTCACTTCCAAAGAAAGCTGAACAAGAATGGCTGGCATTCGTTCTCCACTAGGCCAGGACCGGGACACGGCACACAAGCGAGCTCCCTAATCTAGGTTAGGGTGCTTCAACTTCCCAAGACCACTTTTACCGTCAACATGGAGTGGAAATCGTACGGGGTGGGAATAGGGGAATTTGACAGCAAGGCGGATGGCGTGAGATGATCATGATGCCGGTGCACGGGCACTAACATCGCCTAGAAAAAGAAGCACACCACTAGCTCACCAACCACATGGGGTACCGGGACTTGATACCTTCCTTACGGGGACTTTTTAAAGACGAACGAGGACGGACCATCGGTACCCGGAGTTCGGGGCTTTGACCTAAACCTTGCGTCTCATCATTGATTTGGTCGGGTACTCCCCCGCCTTGGCGAACGAGTCTCTTTCCTTGCTTGGCCTGCTTGGCTTTCCTGTTGACGCGTTGCTGTCTGTGCGTAAACTGGTGATGTAGGATTTGGTGGTTTTACAGAGGGGGCAGGTGACTCGGTGGTGTTGTCGCGTTCGATCCTCTTGCAATGACTGTGATGAGACGGCACACGGAAAAGAAATCAGAAAAGACCAGATAATGCAAATTGTGAAATTCTTGGGGAAACGGAATGCTCTCCGAGCGGGTGGACAAAGATCCGGCACTAACAACTTCGCTTAAGGAGCCTAAAGGGGCGCTAAACAAGCGCACTGACCCCCTCCGAACCCTCTTCCCCCGCAATTGTCCCCCCTGAAATCAACCAAAACAAATGGCGGTGCTGGCGTCTGGCGTCACCTTCCACTTTCCGCCACATCCCGGACCCCCGGCCATCTGCCTTTTTTTCTTTTCTTCCCTCGTGGTTCTCGCCAGCATTCATCGGATGGTCATCGTTGTTCCTGACTGCCACTGGCCGGTTCCTGAAAGAAATGACTGCTCGAGTTCGAGACCGGGACGGGGCCCTGGTTTCACCAGTACCGGTGGCTTTTGCCCGTGGCTTCCTCGTGGCTTTTCCCGTCCCATGATTGATGGAATAACGAACGCCGTTCTTTTACTCGTCAATCGCTGTTGCATGAGGTGATCAGATCTTTCATCTTCACCCTTCACACCATCTTTTGTTCATCAGAGGGCTGTATTGGGACAGGAACAGAAGTGGTAATCTCCTCGCCAACATGGAACACAACGCCTCAACCATGCGTTCGTCTCGATAGTCACATCAAGCCACCGTCTTCCTCCGAGTAACCCTTCAACCAAAAGTCCTCCACCAGCCAGAAAGCAAAAGTCGTGAACCTTCAATGGCTTCGAAGCATTGATCGGCTCCATGTCGTAGCGTCTCAGCAACTGTTTGACAAACACGTGTTAGCATCAAGATCATCAAGATCATCACCAACCCAGGCACACCTTCCCCCTTGCCCTCTAGCCGAGTTCCTGGGTCACACCACCCTTCGGTCGATCCCACACAAAGCCCTCCCCCCTCCCCCTTCCTTTCCCCTAACCCATACGCAGGAAAAAGTAGAAACTAACCTCAACAAAAACCTTATTCAACTCCGCGAAAACGCAATATGTTTCCCCCAAACACTCATGCTTCCCATTCCCAAAGATTAGATCCCCCCGTCCTACACATCCTCGCATACCTCCCTTCTTTATCCTCCCTCGCCGCAGCAATCCACCGATCAGGATTAAAAATATGCGCAATCCTCGCCAAACACCTCGTTGTCGCGACACAAATGCATCACGTTAAACGCCATCTGCGTGCCTTCGGGGACGTAGTATCCGTGGATGGTGATGCCGCCGCGGGGTACGCATTTGGGCATCACGCCCGTGGCCGGAGGGTACAGGCGTAAGCCTTCGCGGATAACGGCTTGGAGTAGGGAAGTTGCATGGCTGCGGCGTTGGTGATGGGGGAGGAGATGCGGCCGTGGGAGATGGCGGTGTCGAGTTCGTAGCGGAGGGTGGTGAGGGCGGAAGGGTTGGTGATTAGTTGGAGGATGGTGAGGCGGATGGCGTTGGAGGTTGAGTCGGAGCCGGCGGGACTGTCGGGAGGGAGTTAGAAGGCGAGTATTGGGAAGGGAGAGGGGGGAGGGAACGTACAACTCGAGCATAATCTCTGCGAGGAGCTCGTATCAACTGACGTCGTCCTCTGGTTCATGTCCAAGTTCATAATTATACTGGCGATACACTGCAAGGATCCTGTCGTGTAATGGTGATGATTTCATCACAACCGGTTTCGATCAACTTCAATGTCGGGGTTGGAGAGAGGTTCGTCCTTGAGGGTGTGATCCGTTCGCTGTTTTTGGGGTGTAACCGGGTGAAAAAGTTGGGGCGGTACATTGGCCAGAAATTAGCCCAAATTGTTAGAAGTCACTGCTCGAAGTACCTTTTTTTGAAGTTGTCAAAGCTCGGACCAATTTGTTCACCCGGTTACACGTCTTGGCGGATACAACAATTTCTATTGGCTACAAGCCTCCGCCAAGACGTGCAACCGGATGTTCATCGAAAATGGTGTTTTGCAAATACTTCTTCATTTTCACCGGGATGCCAAGACCAAAAAAAGCCCAGACCACTTTTGAGTTCAGAAGTATCTTTTTCACCCGGTTGCACCCCAAAAAAGGCGAACGGATCACACCCTGAATGAAGAATCACCGAGTGTCCATTGGCTCCTCAGACATGCCGTCCGCCGGTTTGCTTTCGACAATGGGACCATGCCAATGCAAGTGTTGCAGCCGCGGCCGCCGTATTGAACCCGCCTTGCCCGCTCCGTGCCGCCCCGGAAAGCTTCTCTAGCGGCTGGTGGGTATCACCGAGTCTGTTGTACGTACATAAATCCCATCTTATCTGGTGACCAAAGGGTGGTTGTGGTCCTTTGGTAGGCAGTATTCCATAGAGGAAGGTTGAAGATGACGACTCTGGTCATGTCGAGGTGAAGATTTGCTTCAAATAGTCCCTGTGAAGCTTGTGAATAGCCCTACGCTAGTTGAACTTCAGGGGTATCGACTGGAGTCTTGGTGCTTCTAGTGCTTCGAGAGTTCATGATTTCCGTGATGCCAAGATGCGCGTACATCTGACCTTGTGACGAGTGAAGAAAGTGATCGATTGTGATATTCAATCCTTCGGAGTTGTGAAGAAGGTATTGGAGAGAGAAATGGAGGTTGGAAAAACGACAAACATGGATTGACAGGAGATAGAAGTTTGGTGTTGGAGGGGGAAATTTGAAGAACAACCCTCCAATTTCCAATTGGCAACTAGAACACTCCTGTAACCGCAAAACGTTCCTGCTTTCTCAGGCTTTTTAGCGTGTTCTAGTCAGGAACGATGAACGCCGTGAACTGCCCCAATGGCGATGCACAGCTGCATGTCTCACTGTCCCCCGTCGCGCTGTGCCGCCCCTCAACGTCGTCCAACGTCCGCTCGCGACGACGACGACGAACTTATATTGAATGCCAAAACAAATATGATTATTTGCGGTAATCTTCAATGGAAATCTCGACACAAAAGAGGGAAACAAGAAAAGTAATAATAAAGGATAGTAAAAGAAACAAGACGATGGTTCTTGAATGTCCATAACGAAATTGTAAGCTCAGGTGTGAGCCCCACACTACATAAGCACAAAGTCCAAGTCCAACTTTCAACAAAAATCACTAGGCGTGGTGGCAGAGTGGTCTAATGCGCAAGACTAGAAATCTTGTTCCTTCGGGAGCGTCTGTTCGAATCAGGCCCACGTCGCACGAATGACCATCGAAAAACTTCATTTTTTCGCTTTTTTGGCGTTTTAAATAGTCGCGATACGTCAAGTCCTTATTTTGTGTTTCTTTTCCTTTTTTTTTTTTTTTTTTTTGATGTATTATGCAGATCATGGACATCACTTTGTCACTTGGCGGCACATTTATCAAGGGCACATCTCAGGGTTCACAATCCCAATTGCTATGCTACAAGACCGTATGACAAAAGTGATTTGATATCATACTTGTCCTCGTTGCCCCGTATGACATGAAGCATTTCCTTTCCCGCAAATCGTACACTTCAAACCCTGTTGTCCTATCTACTGTGGTCCGTTCGATTCGTCCTCATTGGTGTCCCAAATATCAAGTCCCGAGTTTCTAACCCCAAACCTTTTGTCTGTCCGTCTTTGCATGCCGAGTCTAAACCCGAGGCCTCTAACCCGAGTCTCTAACCCAAGTCTTTGATGATGAAGCAAAACGCCCCTCGAACTCCGTGCTATGCCGGTGCCAGGACCCAAATCCCAACCATGTCATGTCGTCAATGAATAAACCGTGTCGTAAGTCGTTAAGTCGTAAAAACCCAGCCAAGATACCCATATCCCAGCTTCCATGTTCACCATCTCTTACATGACCTGAACAGAATCGGACAATTCAAGAATCCTCATCATGCCCCGGCCACACAATCTCCCTCTTCACCACCGCCCTAACACAGCGATACCCTATAAACGCCCACGCCAGAACCAGTGCCACCGTCATCCCGCTTCCCATCCACAACACCCCCTCACTTCCCAGCCCGGCCCCGATCTTGATGCTGGCAATCGTAAACCCGACGTTCGGGAACACGGTACTCCACCAACTCAGATGAAATCTCTTGTCTTGCATGCCAGCCACGCACCCCGCCACGGCGCTCACAAAGAACCAGAACCCAAGGCCCCAGAGAAATACTCCGAGCCAGATAGCACCTAACTTGACCCCCGCTGCCAACGTTGCCGTGTTTCCTGCGGCCCCCGTGAGGATTGTGACGCGAGATGTGTCGAGTTGCGAGAAGACGCGCGGGATATCAGACGCCATACTAATCACCGCCGCCCCCGTAAAGCTCGGCGGGCCCACGGCAATGAACATACCCGCTCTCTGCGCGGGTAATCCAAACGCCATCAGCCTGCTTAAATAAGAACTAAAAAAGAAGAAGCTGACCAACAATCCCAGTCCCTGGGCAGCAAGTCCGGCACAAATCATGGCTATAGCCGCAGCGGGGGGTTGTGTTTTTGAGAATGATCCGGCAAGCGTTCCTATCAGCATGACGGGGAAGATGGGCAAGACCCAGGCGGGCGTGATGGTTGTAAGCGAAAGGCGACGGGCGGGTTTGACGGTGAAGAGGAGGTGGTATTGGATTACGGATGCTAAGAAAGTGAGACCGCTAAAAAACCAGAAGGCGATGCAGAGGAAGGTGGCGAAGGTGGGGAGGGAGGCGCGGGGGGCGTGGGAGTCGTCTGGTTCTGAGGGGGTGCCATTACTGCTGAGAGTTGAGTTGCCGAGCCAAGGGATGGAGTGAGAAGTTGAGTTGGAAGTAGATGTTGAGTTGTGACTGCCGTGCCATTGGTAGGAAATGTCGTCGTTGAAGATGAAGATGCGGGCGTACTCGGCTACGTTGCAGAGGATGGCGGCGATGGAGAGGAAGAAGGTCGGGACGAAGAGGGCTTCGTTGGGCCGAGTGAAGGCGCGTCGGAAAGTCGACTTGTAAAGGACGAAGCGGAGGATGATGGATCCCGTGATGATTAGGAAGAAGAGCAGGTCCAGGAGGAAGATGACGAGACCGATGGTTGAGAGACCGCGGAAGCGGTGGGGGGTGATGGCCAGGACCAATGAAACACCGCTGGTTGAAAGTCTGTTGGTGATGTTAGTAAGTGGTTTGTTTACATGAGATGATTACTCATCAAGGTGAAGAGAGGATGAACTTACGTGACGGTGTACCAGGCAAAGGTAAAGTGCATCAGCCTCTTCCTCCACGGGATACTAGGCTGGAGAACGGTCGGAATCCTCTCGAGGAGATGTCTAGGCTCCGGGAGATTTGCATCGTCCGTGTCGGTGTCGACGCCATTGGGTGGCGTTGTCGTATCGGTGGCCTCAAGCTTGAGGGGCACAAGAGAGCCGTTCACAGTGGTGACGGTTGAGTTGGAGGGGACCGATTGGTGACCTGTACCCCTTGCTGACTCGGGAGGCGGCGCGGGATGGTGATCCTGGGCGTCGGTTGCCATGATGGGCGATGAGGATGTTTGTGATGATGCTTGATGATGATATTGTTGGATATCGATGATGAAAGCAAAGGAAGCAAGTCGTTAAGCGGTTGGGCTGATGACCTCGATATGTGAGCTCGGTCCTGTGCTGGATGTGGTTTTGGGAAGAGTTGGAGGGACAGGAACAAGTCGGCTCGACGCCCTGATATGTTGGCTAAGCGATCCAGGCGACCGTCGATATCCAGTTGTTGTAACTATATTGCAGGTGTTGGTACCCACTTAGGGCCACTGTTCAGGGTGAAGTACGACTCTGTTCATGAGCAATCAGAGCTGTTCAAGAACAACGTGTCGGCGCCGGGTATGATGGAAATATCGTTGTCCGGGCAAACCAAACAAACGGCCGACGACGGTTGAAGTGGCGATGTACCTTCACTCAGGGGAAAGTGCAACCATAGCTGTACACGAACAATCAATCGGTTGCGTTGCCGTAGTGATTCGAACAATCATCCCGCGTAGGTAGAAGCCTCATCAAGGCCCAACGATGGCTTGTCGTAGGTAACATCGCGTGTCACTTCCATCATGTCAGAGGCCCTTGGGTCTCGACCTGTCACCTCATCGACGTTATGGACTCGGGCCAGAAATATCAACTCACCGCATTTCCAGCTTTTTGACCGTCAGCTAACGATACCTGGTTCCAATATCTCGGTACAGGCCCGATGAGGCCATGTCTCTCTTGCACCCGACAGAACGGGTGATGATGTCGTCGATGAAACACACCGTCCGAGTCTCGGTACTCGGTAGCTGCCGAACCTCGTACCAATCGCGCGTCTAACACCTCAGCACCTCGAACAATGTCGCACAAAAAGATTGTACTAGAAGTGGAATTGCCATATCAATGGCGGATATAAAACTTCGAGACCAACCTCGACCCGTCATCATCACCTTATTTTGCGGTCCGTTGTCGTCCAGTTCCGGAATACGACCGAAGAAACGAATGAGATGGGAGGAGAAAAGTTTCTGCATGGCCCGGCCGAGATGGAATTGACACGAAGTGGCCGGTTAGAGGTCCAGGGGCGGCCCCGATCACACCAAAATTCAGGGGTGCGATCCGCTAACGGTCCACTGCGTGGCAGCTGCGTGGTCCCTGTAAGCATAAACCGTCCGAACCGAACCTTATTTTGAGACATCAGTCGCTCCACAGGCACCAGCAGCAGATCTTCTTGGCGCCAAGGATTGGCGATGACTTCCTTTTCTTTCCGTTGGGGGCAGCAGCTGGCATTGCCTCGGCTCTTTCAGAAAAATTGTTTGCAGTCGAGCTGTGCTTAACAAAGGTGGAAAAACCTCGGGTCCGTTCACAACTTCAACTGCCCCCCGGCGGATAACCTCGCAGAGTTCCACTTCGCATGGTGCGCCCATTGCGCTGGAGCAGGGGCGATAACCCTAACCCGAAGTGACTCGGTTACCACCAAGCATCGAGGATGATCCTCACGAACACTCGGCAATATCTTCAACTGTAAGAACCAGCACGACGGAAATGGAATGAATGATCGACCAGGATTTTGATGCGTTCTCTATCTCTATCTCGGGAGACACAGCACTACAACACATGCCTGATCGATTGCCAGGCCGCGTCCGTCGACCACACCACCTTCGCGCTTCCTTTCCCCACACCCCTCCTGCTTCCCCGGACTTCCCTCCGCCCTCCACCCCGGCCACGTTCCAGAACTTCCCCTACTTCCCCATCTTCAACCCACCCTTTCATCCTACATCCCACATCCCACACCCAAAAACTCGGGGCCGAGTCAAACAATGCCTCCCCCGAGTGGCTGCTCTTGGCTCTCCTTGGGCGCCTCCTTGACATCCTTTGACTCTCCCGTCCTCGGCGAAGCGTGGACTGGCACCCCCTTCACACCTTTCAGACCTAACAATGAAAAAGGAGAACAAACTAACACCTCACGCCATGCCACGCGATAATCCACGCACCGGATGGCGCTAAGCCTCAGCTCGTCGGCGACCTAAAGAACTTTGAGAAGCCCGACGGACCCGCTACGCCGCTAGGACGGCACGGTAAGTTCCATCTGAACTTTCATTCATTCTCAGCAACCTCCCTCCCGTGGGCCGTGGCGGAGGTCCACGTGGTCCACGTGGTCCACGACGCGATGGCTTAAGCCGTCCACTTTAGTCAGTCCGATCTAGGTAGGTACCTAGGTAGAGACTCGCTTCAATCTTCTGCTTTCATCAGAGGAGAAAACGTGGTTAAGCGAAGCGATGCTGTGATGGACTCAGCGGCACGGCACGGTAAGTTCCATTTTCAACCAGACTTCCACGTTCACCTTTGAGACCGGCCCTCCACGTGGCTTATGTGGACGTGGTCGACCCACTTAGCTTGCCGCAAACTTTCTTTCTTTGCTTCCCATCCCAAGTTCCAAGAAAGACCGGAGCGCCATGATTCCACGGCACGGTAAGTTCCAGTCCACTTCTATCTCGAACCGTACCCGCACGAGGTCTACCCGATTGCCCGCTTTTGTACCTAGCTTCTCGAGTTGTTCCAGCCTCGATCACAGAATACCACGATAGGACGGCACGGTAACTTCCACCTCCCTCCAACCACTTCACAATTCATCTACTCCGTGTCTGAGCCCATGCCCAGACGGAACCGAAAAAAAAAAAAAATCCGGAGCTCAGTCCGACCACAAGTGGAAGCCATGCTTTCGCCATGCCTTTCCCACCAGACGTTTAGCTTTCATATCCTCCTCCATATCCCTCCTCCGTATCCAGACGAATTCGCCCTGTCAATCATTCCTCCAACTTCAGGCCAGCCAGGCAGCCAGCCACTCACTTCGAACCTACTTGCAGAATCAGGACCCGTTACCCTTCATCAGGAATCGCTCCATTACCGAGGTTAACAGGGGTTTTCACGCGGTGGACAGGAAGCACACAGGGCCCATCCAACAGTCTAACAGTGCGATAGGACTAACAAACAACAAGTATGTGATTTCTCTCCATCATGCTCAAGGGAATAAAGAGCGCGGGGAACCTTTCGTTGTCACCCCGCGTGTGGTCTATGCTAGACTAGGGTTCTGATAGAAATGGGCTGAGGTCGAGAATGTTTGTTTGTTTGCCCAGGTGCTCCATGCCTTTGAATCAAGTGTGCCGGATGCAGGGTGCGATCTCCATTCAGGTCCGTACGGCGGCTCGAGTTCTTTGTTCCTGACGCAAACCCGTCAGGGTGTTCAGGGGTGTTGGCGCAAGGGAAGAAAGAGGAAGGGTCCAACACTTCGATTTGACACTACCTTTGAATATGAGAGGTTCCAGAAGGGGACGATAGGAACCAAGGGAGTGAATGCGATGTGTTCGAGCTATGAAGAAGGTCTGTGGACGTCGGTGCGAATGTACGAGCAAAGTAATTCACGTGCAAGTGAAAACGATGAGCAAGTCCAAGCGAACGAGGCAAATCAATCTGTATAGCACGGATGTAGTAGTGCTGTGATCCCAAGTTCAATTGCTCCAGGCAATGCTACCTCTCTCTATAAGCAAGTGATACCATTGTACACCCCGACCGGATCCCAATCCCAGTGAACGACCGTAAACCGTCCGTCCGTCCGTCCGTCCGAAGGAAACCCACCCGGCACCGGCTTGCAAACGCTCAATCCTGTAAATGACAAAAGCAACGCCCCCATATAAACTCCTGTAACCCATTCCAAGAATGCAAAAGTGCTCCTTTAAACCCGTGGTATCATGTGGACAAACAAGAGAGAGAGAGAGAAGAGCCGAGAGGGAATACACTATTACCTGCCCAAACAAAAATAGCCCGCAATGCACCGTTTGAATGCTCATCAGGGAAACGACTGTGCCATGTACCCAAACAGGGTACTCCATCTTGTGCGCTCTGTAACAGGGTCGATGAGCGCGGGTAGGGTCCGATCGCCAGGACCGGAGGATTATGGGTATCGTGAGTTATGCGGCTCATCGCTCTTCGTGACCATATGGCCCAAGGTATTGTCCGGACATTCTGAGTCCGGAGATAAGGGGGACGACGACGGGTCGAGGATCTCTATGTAGCTGCGTGCCTTCGGTGTCGAATTAGGTGAAGGCGAGTGTAGGGGAGCCGAGGTCGGCGATGCTGTGTAACCGACAAGTGTCTTGTGCGATTCTTGTTGAGGCTCGGAACCATTGGATAGTCTGTGATGTGCGCCGATCCTGTGTCGCACAAGATATGTTGCGCAAGCATGCGCTGTGTGACATGCACTGTTATGGCAGAGCCGAGGTGTTATCGCCAGGAAACAAGAAGAGTAACGCGTTGTTTAATGCTTGATTTCGCTCGTCTTCTTGGTAGTATGATGGGTATGAGCCACATGTGTATGATGGACGGTAAGATGTTGATTGTGGTGATGGTGCGGCGGTTGATGGTGTTGGTGGTGTTGGTGGTGATTGTGTTGATGATGGGCGTCGAATCTAACGCGGTCGCGCTGTCGTCCTCGAATCTCCTCCTCCTCCTCGTTACTAGAGCTCAGTCGTCTGCGATCCTCCTCGTACCATGCGCTCAAAGGCTTGCCGCCAAACATGAGATCGTCGTCTTCGATAACGGTTGCGACCATCCACGCATTGCTGCTTCCAAGCTCTATCTCGTCGACCGTTGGGTCTGGGACGTGGAGGTTTGGAACAAGCATGCAAGACTGGTTGACCCAGCCCGCCGGTGAGCCCTGTGGTGAAGACATGGTATGTGATGTGTGTTGTGTATAGTAGGTTGATCGTGGTGTTCGTTCAATGGTTGTGGTGGTTGTTGTGATGTTAACTCGTCTCCTGCTTGGGCACTTGCTTACCGAAGGGAAGCTGTGCTTGTTGTGACTTGTTGTTGTTGGTATTGGGTTCGTGGTTGAAGGTGAGGAAGAGTCTGGTTTGGAGACCATATATGGCTGTTGTAGTTGTTGTAGGTCAAGGTTGTTGGGTATGGGTGGTGAGAGATAAACCCAATACGAAAAAGGGAGGAGACGAAGTTAATATATCAAAGACAACGGGTTGCCTTTTCAGGGATGTGGGTCTCGGTTGTTGGCTTGCCGTGGAGGTGACACACGAACCGGACATCAATCTCTGGGGGTCGGGTCCGTGTTGGTGTATATCCGTATCTCTTTTGGGTCCAAGTCGCCTCAACACCGTATTCTGGACCAAAATCGACAATCGCGAGATACTGGAGATTCCTCCACATATGCGATGCGAAGGCAAAATGAAGCAAGGAGAGGACAAGCGGGCTATGGGGCGAGATGGACAGGCTGACAGGCAAGATATAGCTGGTGGCGGCCTGCTGGATATGGGACGGGTGGCTGACGAGCTGAGTGCTGAGTGATATCTGACCCGTTGGTTCCACTGAGGTACGTATCTGCAAAACGCGGGGCAGTGAGGTGCGGGATATCGTAACCGTTCGGTCAGCTCACGGTCAAGGCGAGTGGTGCCTGGTGAGTCGCGCGGGGTACCTGCTGCTATGTCGAGAGCAGATGACAAGGAGAGCCCGGTCGGGTGTCGTCGCGTGTTTTAAATCGAAGATTCGACTTGTTGATGCTTGATTTTTCTTTTCCGAATCGGACACGAGCCGTGGGACGGGATCGGATCGGAGTTCGAATTATTTGTCGCGTGGGCGAAAATGGTCGAAATGTTATATAGAAAAAGTCCAAAAAGTGATTTGAGACAGTCGAGGCAGGTGCCGTAGTTAAGTATCGATACTATTAGTAGCCGAGTGGAAGTGTGGTGTGGGAGAAGATTCCGGTCGCATGGAGTACCTCTGTACTTATATTCCCGTTCGGTTCCGTTTCCAATCTTGTCGTTACCAGGCGAAAAAAGGAACAGGACTGAAAGAGCAGGCAAGAAGCTCAGCGAAGGAAAAAGGGTACAATATCGATGACGTTGTTGGTGGAAAGCGCTGCTCTTGGGCCCTTCCTTGCATAGCGGTCTCCCTCCCAAATTCGGTACCTGATTGACCCCGCCAGTGCCCGTCGGCGATGTGCTCGGCGACTGTTCGGCACCCCTGGGCCCGGTTAGTGGGCTTCTAGCGCCACGACGCCCAAAAGTGGAAGTCGCGGCTTGTCGCAGTGGGGATCCTGGGGATGTCCACTTTTGCGCCCCGGATTCGCAATCGCACCTCCCTCGCCTTCGCCTGGAATCTCGTTCGCTCTCGTTCGCTCTCCAACTTTCGGACAAAGATCCGAGCTTCCCTGTTTTGAACTTGTGCATAGATAACCCTGTCAGGCCTGCTGTTTTGCCTTTTGCAGCGCGGGTTGAATCGCAACTGAATGAAAATCAGGGTTCAACCTTTCAGGGTCTCGTAGCCGGACGGCAGACTTTGTGTGTCGGGGAGGGATCTCCGGTTGCAGTGGTTGGTCAGTGTTGGTGATGCTAGCGTTTCTTGGCCTGTGGTCCCCTTTTTGCTGCCTTTGCCTCGCAGACAAAGTCGTGTATAAAGGGAAACGATGTGTCGATGATCCGTCGATAATGCTGACCGCAACTTGTTGAAAAGGCGAAATATGTCTTTTGAGGTGACATGAAGGGCCGAGTTTGGCTGACTACAGCTGACGGATATAGTACACTGTGATTTGCACAAGAACGAGGTCCAAATGTTGGATCACGAAAGAGGAGTTATGTGTCTCTGATATCTTGGGTCGGGACCTCATGATACTTGGTGGCTATCACACCTTATCCACTCGTTTACCCTTTGATCTTCCAGATTGCAAACCAATGTCCGGCTCTAAACAATAACCTTGCAAATACTGTAGCAGGAAGCTCGATAGAAATATCCGGTCAGGCATCTGAATTATCGCCATCTTGACCTTCCCCTTCTTGCTTCGTGTCGTTTCATGTTTCCCGGGCGCCGCACAAGCGAGTAATCGGTAGGGCTTGGCGGGGCCACCTGGTGACAACACCATGAGAACCACTATCAACATCACACACAGCCAGTGCATTTTAGATGAAGATATGATCTTTTCCTTGTTTCGACCCAACCGACCTCCGTTGTCGGCGGCGATATATACATGACCATCATGAGTTGGCCATAAGGCTCTGAAGTTTGGGCGTCGCAACTCCCGGACCGAGTGCCACGACACTCAGAGCCAGCCAAGTATAACACGGTTGATATAGCCCAGTATGAGGTCGACAAGAGGCCAACACATTCCGCCACAAGACAGCAAGATTGATAAGGCTGAGATGTCTGCAAATCTCTTGACAGATTGGGATTATGCGCGAGGTGTAGTGTAGCGTGTAAGCTGACAAACTGTCAAGAGGTAACGATGGACATGAGGATGACCTTTGCATTCGAGTGCAACGTGAGAACCGTCTGCGCCTTGTGCCTTGCGCCATTCCATCCAACAAACCTGTGATCACTTGGTGATAAGAAGGTCGATCACCCGCGACAATTCGAGTGCGATCAGGAAGGACCGCCAATTGGAGAGAAGCGGCCCCGAGATATTCGTTCATGGTCCCGTCGGGTATTTTCCATCCCGTCCCAGTCCTTTGTCCTCAGGTGCTGCTTGTGCTCGTCGAATTGCCATCAGCCATTGTTTAGTGTCGATGAGATTCTGAAGGGTGGCTTCTGGAATTCCCATCCTCTTTGACCGTTTTTGGATGCACGGTCATCATGGCCATCATGCACACTGCAGTGATCACCGTCAGCACCATCTGGTCAACGCTGGATTTTGATCAAAGGTGACAAATCGCCTCTTGCTTGCTCACCTGGCTTAATTCAAGTCGAGAAATATCGCAATTGCGACTCGAAGCGCAAAGTCAAAGCCTCCCAGAGTCAATATGAAAAGAAAATGATAAGACAGATGACGGGGAAGGAAGACGATTCACATGCCCTCCCAGACCCTGTCCACTTGACACCGGTTTCAGGGGTCAGAAACCCCCCGTGCTCCCCAGAATGCGAAAATGCGGGGGATGACCCACCACAGCCCACCTCCTTCTTTGCTCCTTCCCCCGTTCCATCCGTTCCACGAGATCGCCTTCCGTTCCCACCCCCTTTCAAATCCTTCAACCACATGCAAAGCCCTTTCTGCTCCTTTTGCGATTTTCGCCTCTTTCTGGCATCTACAAATTAGGCATCAGTCTTATAACCAGTCAGTGCGCGATCCGGATATCCGTGCGAACGAGAGGTCCAACGGTCATTGCTTAAACCTTGGATATGCGTGCGATGGGTTCGGTGTCTTCTCATGATCCATCGAACATTCTTCTATGGGTTGAGGGCCTCGGAAACCCTTCCACTTGGTCTTTTTTTTCTTAAAACCAGCTTTGCCATCTCCGCCTTGGAAGAATCACAGAACGCCCCTTGACGACATTATCACCCTTTTTCGAGACGGGAACTTACAGCTGGGGCCGGGGAAGTATGAGGCTCTCGTGAACCGGGAATCTGGCATCTCTGGATACCTGATTCAACCTTTTTATGCCAATCCTGATTTCCGCCCAGATTATTACCTCCGTCTTCGGAGTATCATCATGAATGTTGCCGTCGCTGCCGTGTCAGTGCCGTCACGCATGCCGTAAGTGCGGCCGATGATCTGATGCCTTCCGAATGTGGAGTCCCGGTGTCCCGTGTCCGGGAGACCCTGGATGACGTCATGAGGCCCACAACCTAACCCTGGACCGGACTTGGGTGAGTCGGGGCAAGGAAGCGGGAGTCGTGCGAATGCCTTCGAGATGTTTCTCTTTTCTGATGATGAAGAGGTCAGTGGAAAGCCTTCAATGTGTCCTTTATGGAATCCTCGATTTGGACTCGTTTCCATCTCGAAATATGTCTTTGCATAGCGCGGCAAATGCGTCCAAGTCAAATGGGTACGGGGTTTCCTTTCCGTAGGGTTAGGGCTATAGGCTGGTCATACCAGAATATCCGAAATGGAAGGTGCTGCTGGGAGAGATATTGTGGCTGGATTAAATCAGGAAGGGGCATTCGTTTGGCAGTATCCATAAATCCAGAGCTGAAATTGTTAGAATTCGTGCGCTCCCTTGTGCAAAGATTCAGTTTGCGAACTCAAACCAGAACACCATGATCATCGGCATCGATGCTATCGCCATCAACATCGGCCACCACTATGGTCATAAACAAACAAACAATAAGATCACAGTACCCAAAAACCCAAAACGCTTCATCCTCTGACTCAATTTTCTTTCTTCCAGGTCACCTCCTTGTCTTATCGCGAACTCAATCTGCCGGCACTACTTCTAGCCCAGCCACAATCGCTCAGCATGCCCAACAAGGAAAGGCATCTCACACAACCACCATCAGCTGAGCCAACCAGAGTCCTGGATAAGGGGTAGCTGAACACCATTAAACAGCGCCACCAACATCCAAAATGCATCGTCAATACCACATTGCGACATCGGCATGCTAAATACAGGAGGGTCTATAGGGTTCTGGCCCAAAAGCTTAACCAAAAGCTTAGCTTGACACCCTGACAAACACACTCGAGATGACAAGGGTCTGGCACCTCGCTTAGACATTTGGACCGGAAACCGGGGATATCTAACCTCGGGAGGAGGGGAGCTGAACCTTGAGAAAGAGAGGGTGAGAGGTTTAAGTGGTGAGTAAATCGCCAATGTTCTTTTTCTCCAAACGTCACACACATGTCTTCAACCAGACCGAACTCTAACTCTGAACATCAAAAGCAGCGAAAATGCCTTTCCGAAAACTCCTCAACTCCCTCGCCCAAGAGCTCCAGTCTGGTCTCCAAGGTACCGCTGGCAGTAGCGGTGGAAACGGCTACGGCTTCGGCGGATACGGTGGTTTTGGAGGCTACGGAGGCGGCGGCGGCGGAGGAGGAGGAGGAGGAGGAGGCAACCCTTTCTCGCCCTCTCCATTTACCACCGCCGCTTCGCCGTCTTCCATCCCCCAAGCCAACGTTCCTTGTCCTCGCCAGCAACCCCAGGCAGGGTTCCAAGACTGGATCGGCCTCCCTGATCCTCGGTACGCCAACTTCAACGTCTGTCCGTCTTGCTTCAACTCGGTCGTCCGTCCCACTCCCTATGCTCGATCTTTCGTGACCAAGGGACCTCCAAACAACCCCACGGTACCGATACGATGCGACATGTCCCGGTTCTGGGTCAAGGTGGCCGGCATGGTGCTCTTGACGATGAACAGTGACGGCCGGTTGGGGGTCGATTTTCTGGCGAGAGTCGCTGCTCTAGCTAGTAGCCCACCCGGACAAGGAGGGCAACCACCGTGCCCCAATGCTCAGCTCAGATCCGAAGCGGAGCAGCTTGTTGTGGTTGATACCGCACAAGAACACCAGAGACGGACGTGGTACACTCTGTTTGATCCGCAGACCAGAGCGCAGTTACTCCCTGGATGGAACATCTGCGGCAGTTGTGCAGTCAACGTGATGACTTGCTGTCCTGCCGTCGCTTCTGGGTTCACGCCCATTCAGCCGCCTCCTGGTCAAGGAGGGGGGCGGATGACCTGCGCACTGGTACCCTCGGAGCACTATGACGATCCAAGAACAATGGCGATCCTGCAGCAGATTGCGGGGTGTGCGGTGACCTCGGGATTCATGAGAAGACCGGATATGAGTGCGTTGGTTGACTGGTTGAGGACTAACTTGCCGCCTCCAAGGGGACAAGGCGTTGGTAGCACTTCTCAAGGAGTACCCGGTGCGTTTGGCGGTGCTCCTCCTCCGCCTAATGGTCTCTGCCCAAGGAACTATCCATCTACCACGCTTCGGTGTCATACCATGCAGGGACTGTTCGACTTTACAGTATGCGAGCAGTGTTACAAGGAGTTGATTGAGCCTGAAGTCCGTCAGGGTGTCGAGCTAGCAAGGAGATTTGATCAAACCTCCGCGGTGGTAGGCGGTCCTGGATTCACTTGTCAACTATACTCTGAACGCATGAGGAGGGTGTGGAAGGAGGCAGTCAGTATGGGAGAGCCGATGGGCCTGGAGCATTTGAGGGCCAAGGTGAGTTGTCCTCCACCAAATTCCGGGAATCGTCATGATGGCATCAACTGACTTTGTGCTTGAACAGGTCACCGAACGAAAAGCCAAAGAGCGCGAACTCCAGATCAAGACGGCCCAACTCCAACAGCAAGCCGCCTCCCTACGCATACAGGCTCAAACTCAGGAACACCTAGCTATCAACGCCATGCGGGTGTCGTTGAGTGCGGCTAGTAACAACATTATGCTGGCTGGAATAGGTGCCGGTAAGAGGATTGATGACAATCATATTTTGGTGCCTAGTGGTCAGGTAATCTCCCCCTCCGGGTTCCTTTTCTCGGTGTCTTTGTGCTGATGGGTTGGAACCATATAGGCCGACTTGAGCCAGACGACGCAGCTTAACAACCAGGCGGCTATGTTGAAGGTGCAGGCAGGTCAGGCGGAGGATCAGGCTCGGATGGCGCAGGAGGAGTGGAGGAGGTTTTGGGAGTGAGAACTGACAGCTTAGACTAGGGGGGCCAACATAATGATTGCAAAGACGACAAAGCGTGAAGAGAACGTCAGGGGTCGGTCTGTTATTCCATCGTTGGTAGTGCAGTGGGCAGCGCAGCTTGTAGAAACTGGTATGATTCGATATGGAGTCCAGTCGCGCCCTGAATAAGCTCCCGGAGATGTCCTAGTGTTGTTGAAAAGGACAGAGCTTGACATTGACTTGTTGGGAAGGAAGAAAGTGGTCTTATGGCGACAAGCGGGCGGTTGGTGATGGAGTTGCCAGCCGGCGCTTGATACACCGGTGTGGGTGCTGTAGGTACCTTACCCGAGCTGCTTCCCGTTCTGCACACGTCCAGTCTCCGGAACAGAAAAAGGGCGGGTTCACCGCGCGCGGTCACAGCCCGGTTCGAGTATTTCTTGTACAGACGGAGATACCCTGCTGGATACGGTAGGCAGGTAGAGATGCAGGCAAGTGCCAACCGCCCGCCCGCGGCTTCCCGTTTGGCAGATGACACTGAATTTATCGACTTTGCCTGCAGCGGCCCTTGTCAAGTGGAAGCTGAGACTCACACAACGCCTCCAGTGCACCATCACCAACTGGAAGTCGCAGTCGCCAGCTTCATGTCACGATGTTTGAACACTTCTTTCCTCACAATCACCTGACACCAGCCGCCCTCAAAGTGGAATACCTCCCCTTGTGTTCTCCGTTCGCCAACAACTTCTTTTCATTGTTGCCCTCTTCAAGATAGCCCCTTTATCGCTTTAGCAGACCCATATTCCCTTCTCGCCTACATTGCCTTGCTCTCCATTGGACGTTCTTCTCACGAAGGTATGTCTACTGATAGCCCCCTCGATGGTCATGCAGACACTGACGCGCGCGTAGTTCACTCATTCTTTGACCACGCAGGCAGCGAACTTGGCTTCGACTGAAGCCATGATCTCTCACGTTCAACCCCCGTCGGCTCAGCTGGCGGGTAGTTGCTTTGAGAACCGGAGGATTGCAAGCTTGCATCCTCTCTGTTAACAGCCCAGCCAAGTCCGTTGATCACCATATTGTCTCCGAGTCCAGCGGCTCCATCACCAACTTGCAAGATGAAGAAGTGCTTCAGCATCGTGGAAGATAAAGCAACCAGGTATATAGAGCTGCTCTTGAGGAGGGCTCTTCAAAGCCACGAATGGAAACTGAAGTCACGAACCATCTCAAAAAAATGCAAGCCTCATGTCCTCAGTTCCTCGGTTCATCAAAAGTCTTCTTCAAGACAAATCCATCCATCATGGCCACTTCCACCACCATCCCTCCAGCAGCTCCAATGCACAGCAATCTCTCCAACACCGAATTCCACCCCTCTTCCCTCTCCTCCCTCGCCGCCTCCACCACCATCAATCTCCACCCCCAAAAAATCGTCCACTCAACTATACCCGTCTTCGCGGCGCCTACAGTCTCCTTTTCTCTCACTCGACAACGAGTTGTGAGCAGGAAAAACGAAGCTGAGCAAGGCCGTTGCTCCTGGTACGGTAACCACCAGCGCCAGGCCGGCGGTTAGTACAAGATGAATTGAGACGCACAATGATAGAGGTAGGTACAGGTACCAATACCCCCCGATCTCAAGTGATGTCACAGTCCATGAATGCGTGCGCATGTGAGCCATAGTAAGGATTCGTTCGGGGCGGCAAAAAGATGCGGCAAAGGAAAAAGGAAGAAAACAAAAAAGACAAAGAGAAAAAAAAAAGTACACCAACAACCCCGTCCCCGACCCATCCTTCCGCTAAGTTTTCTTCAATTCCATGACATTTTTGAAAAGACCGTCATGCTAGAGTCTTTTTTTGGTTTTGGTTGAAGTTTATTAATCAACAGGACAATTCCCAAGTCCCTATGCTTCAATGAAGTTGCACTTCAACAGCTGTAGTCGTGTCAGGTTGCGACAAAGGCGCAAACCCTTGGTTTTCTTCGTTACGGTGTTGCGGGTGAGGGCAAACAACCGTTGTGTTCAATCTTTTTTGGAAAGAACAAAGTCTTCTTGACTCCCGATGGGAATCGATCGGATGAGCTCGTGCGCATATAGTTAAATAGCGCAACGAGCAACCCACTGCGCCATAGGCGCAATTTTGGGATTTCAGGCAGTGCGAGAAGGAGTGGGGAACATGACTCGCTGGTGTACGGATATGAGGGCTGGCGGTGGGGTTTATATACTGGTCTTGGGCTTGGTCACATTCATGAGGCGAGATATGCACGTTTGGATGTCAACATGACGATTCCGTTGTGATGCGAACTGGATGAAAACTTGTGGGGAATTGATTGTTCATAGGTTGAGACGATATTGTCTAGCCGCTGATAGAACTCAAAACCTCGTTGATCTTGCAGGAAGACACTCAAACAAGCTTGGCAACACGCCGCTCATCAGCCACCCGATATTCATCCTTTTCCTCCTCAACTCTTCTGCTTCTTCAGGTGACCCATGATCTCGCATCAGCTCCTCCAGACGCATCGAGCAGGCAACATACTGCTGGTTCGAAGTCATGGGCAATCCCCTCTTCTTCCACTCGATCACTTCCGACCACTGTTGTGTAGACTCGTAGTAGTCGCTCATCCACCCACAGTAGATGCTTCGGATTGCTTTCAGAACTTCCTCCGAAATCTGACCCGAGTCTGCCATGGTTGTGACCTTGCTCAACAGACCCTGCAAACGTGGAGCAAAGTCGGGACCGAAATCACCCTTGCTCCACCTCGTCGCCAAGGCGTTGCTTTCGGGGTCGTTCATGATTATCTGTTGAGCCAACGAGGAAGGCTCTGGATCGAGACAGAAAGGGGACAGCAAGCGATAGCATGGCTCCTGGGATGCAGAGGGACTGTCCTCAAGGTAGTGAGACGGGTATGCGTCAATGGGGTTTTCGCAATCGGTGTGGAAGGCAGCGGTATCAGCTTGCATCTCTTCAGGTTGGTGGTCTTGATCGGCCATCCAAGGTTCTCCTGTGCTTTCAGGAGAATCCGAGCCAGAGCACGTCTCCGCCCCCGAGCGTGATCGACGTTTGATGGCATACTTGAAGAAGTTCCACCTTGCAAACTGGTTTTTGTACATCTTTGGTCTGTGTAGCGCGGCTTTGTCAGTCCTGCTTCCTGTACAGTCAATCCCAGGGACAAGTATTACTTACGTTGCTTTGAAACGATAGGCATCTTCCATGATGACGATGATATCCTTGAGAATGTGGTTCTGCACAATGTACAGTTGGTGGATGACGTTTTTCCAAGGCTCCCAATCCTCCGCCTTGCGTGGAACCATGGGAGTATGCGCCATGTGCCCCTTGGAACTCGTACCCAATGTGGTGTGCCTCCTAACGTGAGTCCCGCCGCTTCTGCCTGTCTTTCTTGGGTAGGAGGATGTGCGACGATGATGAGGCGCAGTTTTATCACTCCCTGATGGACTCGCAGAACGGGATTCCGGGGGAGATGGTAGCTGGGAGTCTCGTTGGAACCCCGCCAAAGACCTCAAAGGCGGACTCAGTTGGGGCTTGGTGTATGTATTGCTGCGGGAGAAGAGTTGCTCCTGCTGGCCATGGGGATTCTCATCCGTAAAGGGACTTGGGAAACTATCCTCCGGCACGGAGTAGCATTCCTGAGACTGCCCATACATGACTATGTCGTCTTGCTGTTCGAGAAATGCTGCAATAATATCGTCTGGAGATGGGGACGCGCGCATTGATTCCGGGCTGGACCCGTCTTGAACAGCGTCTGAGGTCATGTTGGTGGGCGCTGTAGAGCAATGGTTGGACCTAAGACAATGTCGTGGAGTGAATGTTAGCTCGCTGTTGAGCAAGAGCTGTCACTATGATTTTGTGGTGTCGCGGCGAATGGACAGGGAAAGCAGGGTCTTTGTGCAGATCGACGAATATTGTGTTGATGTACGACGAGATGAACCCAGGAGAAGGGAAGGGAGGACATTGGTGGGGGAATGTACACGCACTCTTATGTCGGCCATGATTCCGTGGAATCTCTAATCGTGGAGGCAGGTTGAAGTCATTCTTTTTCCGGTTGAAGAATCGATTGGCGCCGGTGTCTCGACAAATATCCCAAATGGGATAATGGGGCGTCAACATCGACAACAGCGTAGCATGTGCCTCGTCCAAGGCCGATCGGATAACCCAACGGTAACTATGAGGTCGAGTTAGTCTTGCGAAATGGCTTGCTCCAAGGTCCCAACTGGTCACGACCCGAGAGCCTGGTTGGGTGATGGGCATCCTTTGTTGGAGGCCGAAGTGTTGCTGTCCTATCGGCTCTTGGAAGCGGGAAAGGAAGCGGAGGTACGTACCTTTCTTCCGTAAGCGATCTTGTGCAACCAGGTGTGCTGTGCCATTCGACGGCTTCCCACACAAAGCTGGAGATGATCCAAGGGTCTAAGACGGGTAGATTTTCGGGAAGTGCGCGCCGGTCAGATGTCTTTTGCTTCGCCAGTCTTGATGGGCCGCCATCTTGCTGCGAAACCAACTGTGTGGCTAGCGGTAGAGAAACTCGGCAGCCATTTCGAGTTTACTTCGCTGCCTGTTGCCGCCAAAGCCGACTGCGGTTATTGGAGGATATCCAAGTTGTCACCATGATTCGAGCCTTTCAGCCCCATAAAGTATCCGGCATCGGCCCAAGGGAGTTGATTCGCAACATGTCTCTTCAGCTCCAGGGCGAGGTGCAACGGTATCGGATTTGCGACGAGGACTTTGTCGATTCGCAAGTTCGGGACAGGGAGAGAATAAATGGTATCATTCTGATCAGGTCGCAATTGGTGTCGTGGACGATTCGGTGTTGCCGTGGTGGTGATTCATCCTTTCACTTTGCGGGTGATTGTTTTTGGTCAAAGTTGTCTGGTGAAAAGAAGATGACGACAATGTGGATGCGAGAGCTTCAGTGCTCCTTCCCCGCTGTAGTTCAGAAACAACATACTGTACTTGAATGGTGGGTCAAATGGCAGGGTGACCCACTCGTTCCTGGACCGCCCCACTTAACAAGCAATAAGAGTGGAAACATTGGCCTCCACTTACAACCGCCACCACTTCTGTTTCTGTTTTCCAACTTGCTCCTGTTTTCTTCCTGACAATGAAGTTCGCTGAGGTCGAAACATCCACGGTCGCAGCATCTCCCTAACAACCTCGGTCAAAAATCATTGCATTTATACAAATGGCTGCGTTCACCCCCCAACGAACACTCTGATATTTACATCGCTTCATCTGCCTTGGACACGACCGATGATTCCAAGCAATGGTTCGACACTGCCCTCTTCAGCTAGCTGAACCTTGTACACGGAGACGGTTATTCTGGTACACGGACACAAAGATACCTCAT
The DNA here is from genome assembly GCA_009806015.1 of Neurospora sp. CHS-2018b. Lineage (NCBI taxonomy): Eukaryota > Fungi > Ascomycota > Sordariomycetes > Sordariales > Sordariaceae > Neurospora > Neurospora sp. CHS-2018b. The sequence goes on from RAOV01000020.1 coordinate 564,260, forward strand.
TGATCCATTGTGATCGAAATCGGTCTATTAGTGCTGATGGCTTGCAGACTGCACACTACGGCTCAACTTAACAGGATCCCTTTCAGGTTCATTTCGAAACGATATGGACGAGACATTCTGGTTCCCCCTCATTATATTCTCCTTTCATTCCCCAGTCGTTGATCCGAATGCTTCCCAATTGGATCTGACCTGATCCGGCTGATTCCGTCTTGCTCCTGATTGTTTCTGTCAAACCACAAAGCTGATCTTCTCCTGATCCTCTTCATAGGATCTTTTCCGTCTGAAAGAATCTTTATACGCCGTACCAATTCTTCCACAAAGCTTCGGTCGGCGTCGTCACCCTCATAGATATAGTCATACGCTCCATAGGAACAGAAACCAAACAACCACACCGATACTCCCAAAGAGACCAAATACGTAACCGCCACGCACGAATCCGAATCCCATTTTCTGTGCTCCAAAACCGGTGTGCACACGACAACAGACAGACCGACCATGTAAAAAACGGTTGAGTACGCAATGAGCATAATCGAGCATTGCCACACAAACGCTGCTCGCGAGCTCAGCACCCACTGCTGTGACTCCCCAGCTGTCATCATTGGAGCCTCTTCGACCACGGCGCCTGCTTTATTGCTGGTCTTTTCTTGACTCAGTGTCTCGCCGGCTCGTGCTTCAACATCTGTGAGGAGAGGCTTGGGGCGAGGCGTAGGGACCGACCCCTCTTGTGCCAGGATCTGCTGCAGATGTCGTCGTATGACGACCTTCGCCGAGTGTACGTCGCAATCTCGAACGTCCAAATCCTTCTTCTGGATGAGCGACAGCAGCGATAGTTGCTGCGACGAGAGAAAGATTCCCGAGATACACAGCGAAAGCGATGCATACCAGAAAGCAGGGCCGGTCCAGTGCGAAGTTTCGACGATCTTCCAGGAGAAGGATGCGGTGATGATGGCTGTCATGACAGCTGCCTGTCCGTTTGTTATGGCTGTTAGAAACAGGTCTCATATGTCCATAAAACACCTTACGGCTCATGGTTCATCACCAAGTGGTGTTGCTTACTGCGACTGCTACAAAGGACAGCTCCGCTTGTTTCCCCGTCCTCCAGGCCGAAATTGCGGTCAATAACAACGTTCGATTCTCTGGTACTTCTATGTCCAGGCCAGCAAGTTCCTGGATCTCTTGCGCCGGACGAACAGTGTTATAGATCAAAAGGCGTTGGTATGGGAGCGTGACGAAGAACCTGACCACAGTCAAGACAGCAGTAATTGCCTTACTGAGCCAGATGAGTGCCTTCATGGTTGGGAGTTTTTTTGATGCTTCGAGGCGACAGGTATGGATGGGGAATGCAACAAGTGTTGAGCTATGAGTTGAACATCTGCTCCCTCAACCAGCGCTGGGTTCCAGCTAAATACCATCACCGGACCAAGGTGCGTGTGCTTCGAACGTCGAATCCCAAGAGCATGATGGGGGACTTCCGCAGACCCGCCCGTGTCAAATCACGACAAGATATTCTGCTGCATGTGCAGGTGACCCAAAGGGAAGAATGTGCCGTTCAGCCTCGCCCATCAAAATCCACCGATTTCCTTACTCATAGCAGATCATGCACCGATTCGACTCCACACGACACCACTTCCTGATATTGTGCATCCTCACGCCCTCTCCTATTCGATATCGATATCTCACTCATCAGCATCTAGCCTGCACAGTGCCATGTCAACTCACCATGGGCTACCCTCGAACCAATCTGTGAGCATGCCATTTGCCTAGACCACGGGTGGCTTGCAGTTTTGCAGATCCAGGGTTCAGCTTTGACAGCCTGATGCTGCCCATCTTGAAGAGACGACCACTCAGAACAATGGTGGGAGAACTTTCTGGTGGCCAGTGGTTGGAGAGACCGGCTTACTCGTCTGGACTCATGCCGAATTGCCGATGATAGGCTTTAGTGTAATCGTGTTGATCCATTCACAGGACCACGGCTTTGCATCGTCTGGGGAATATCCGAAAAGTGAGAAGAGGGTGAAGAGATCTGGAGACTGCGAGTTTCGGGCCCAGATTCTCTCTTCAGAAAACGTGGAGATATTTCACACTTCCTCGTCAAGTTCGCTTCTTGATCTTTCCACCATTGGGTTCTCCGAACTAACATCTTCCTTGTCTAGAACAATCTTCCCGATGCCTTCAGGCTAATCCTGTTGCGTGATGCGACAATTTGCTTCTCCCGGAAAACATTCCTAAGCTTACGCGTACGCTTCTCATCGTCACCACACTTCCAACCCCGGAGAAGTGAATCATTGGAGACTTGGTTTCATGGGCACCATAATCGGTCACGGACATTTACAGACTACAAAGTATGTACCCTCAACACAACCTTCTTTTCACCTTTTCCCCACCACCCTTTGTGACCAGCACACTTCGCCCTTTCAGATTTTCCGGAATCGCCCCATATATGCTTCCACAACACCGCCCAGGGGCATCTTAAATACTTCCCCGGTTACTGCTGTCGCAGTCCAGCGCTCCCAACCACGAATCTAGACCGGCTTAGGGGGTGGTAGTAACATTCGCTGCCTTCCACTGATGGTTCTTGTCTCCGTTGATGCACTGCCAGAGCACGATTTTTGTGTTATCCCTTACGGAGCCGGTGTAGAGGTCGACGCAGAGTTCTGTTTTGCGTGTCAGTCTAGCCACATTTTCACAGCAGCCTGACTGGGGAAAGATGGAGGTATGAACGTACTTGTGCCAGATGCTTGATCCAGAACCAGGTACCCTTCGGGCTGGTAAAGCCACTTTTGTGAGGCTTTGGTGTCGGCGCAATCTTGGATGGTTAGGGGAGAGCCGTTGCTTCTTCCTGTTGATTGGGCGTCTTTGTCAGTAAAGTGCACGCAGCATCATTCGTTGTGACATCTTTCTTGGCCCTTTCTCGCCATACCACATTATCGCTACCTATCCCTTGAACCCAATTTCCTACCCCCCTCCGGCTTTCCTCTTTTTCTCTCTCTCCACATCCAACGTATCAGACCGTGAGACACGAAAAGCACTCACCAGTCCCAGCATCCAAACAAAAGTTCGTATTAGCCAGCTGCACCTTGGTATTCCCATCCTTGATCCACCACTGCTGCTCAGGCTTGGGATTGGCGGCGGCGACGGTGAACAAGATGATGCCTGATCCGCTCTTAACGGGCGTCTGCGCTTGCACGGCGAACTTGGCGTTCCAGACGGTGTTGAGGATTACTTGGCGGTAACCTTCGGGGAGGGTTGGGCTTGTGGTTTGGGAGAAGGCAGTTGCCGCGAAGGCTAGGGGGAGGAAGGTGGTGAGATGCATTTTGGGTGGGTATTGTTTAGAGGATGTAGTTTTGAGAAATGGCGAGAGGGAAAGGGGGTTGTTTTCTTGGGGAGGGTTGAGAATGAATGGAACATGTCGCTTGGCTTATATCTTCCAGTGAGTTTCGCCCGTTTCTTCCACTGCATGATGGCAGTCAAGTCTGTTGAGATTGGGATTGCGTATTACAATTTGTTTACTTGCGGCAAATCTGCAGGGACAAAGAGGATTGGTTCGGGAGCAATTCCAGGGGGCGGGCGGCTGATCTCAAAACATTGACGGGCCAACCGCAAAATTGCAGTATAAAATGCGGAGAACGCTTTTCCGCTCAATCAACCGCTGCCGTCTCCCCTGATCCCCATTGTGCATGTATAACCGGAAGCCAGATTTACCCCGGATTTTGTGCTCGGGCAACCGAAAGCTTGACTCAACTTTGACTGACGCTCGGCAGTTGCAACTGCCGCCTGACAAACACCATGAGAGTAGGGGTGCCAAGCATCACAAGGACGGTCGACACTCGTCGATCAGTTGCCCCCATTCGATTCTGCAAGTTTCTCTGTGGCCAGTGATGAAGGAGATATGATCAGTAAAGCGATTTCACGATAACGACGAGATCATGGCTTGTAATGAGGTCGAGAACGGTGCGAGTCAGATAAAGCCATTTACATGGTAGCCCGCGAAAAGCAAATATCAGGACGAACCACCTAGCTCGACAGTGTAGCAAGCACTCTCGCCTTCTTTGCACCCAGTTGGAGCCTCAAATTTCTCGACCTAGCCCCTCTGGCTCAATCGTTAGCATCCTGTCTCCATACAAGATGCACGAGTGCACGAGTGAAGAACGAACAGAAGATAGGTAATCAGCTGTGTTCATTACTTGTACTAAAGGGTATCTCATGTTACTCTTCTCAACCAAACAACTCTCGAACTGCTCTTCAAGGCACATAAACCTGCGGTTCCTCCCCATCCTTCCCCGGCTTGACCTTGCCCGCCGCCACTCGCCTATTATGAACAATATAAATGACGATTTGCATCGTAGTAAAGAAGATTCCAACCGACACCATCCAAATCTGGATTAATAGACCCTTCTCGTAACTGTTCACACATTCCGCTAGCAAAGAGACCATCCCACAAAACCACCTGATCTCTCAAAGTCTCAAAGAAGCAAAAGAAAAGGAAAGAAGACTCACAAAGGCCCATCCCCCGCCCGATAATACCGCGTACCAATCATCAACCCCGTAATAGCGCTCGGCATAACCTACATAGCAATCCCCACACTTCTCTCTCCCCGCGTCGTAAGAGGGACCAAGGATGTCTTCATCTCGTGAGCTTGCAGTAGTAGCAGCAGTGTGGATGTAAAGTACAAGACAGTAAAATTGATGTCTAAGAAAAGACTGAGGAGTTGGGATCGTAATACAGTGATGGGTGTGACTGGAAAGCGGCTGGGTTTCTTATACATGATCTTCAAGAGACATAGGGGGGAAGACGGTACTGATGGTCTGCATCATCCACTGCCGCCACTACCATGCTTGGGTCCCACATCTTACTCCTCCAGAGTTGTAACCTTCGTCTTGTCCTTCAGAAACTCGTAAATCTTCAGGTAAGCCTTGTGCTCCTGACTCCGATCCTTAGCCACATCCGCTGCCGTACGGCCTTGGAACACTACAATGTCGCATCTGTAGTGCCATGCGGCACAGTGCAGCGGTGTTCCCTTCCTTTTGGGATCAATGTGGTTGACGTTGGCCCCGGCCCGGACCAGTTGTTCCACCCTTTCCCTGAGACTTGGTATCTTGTTCCTTTCTCTGGACTGGATGACATAATGAAGGATGTTGGGCTCTAACGCTGCGCCGTGCTCCAAAAGGATACGCATGGCATCACGGCCACCCGTCGTGACCACAGCTGAGATGAGGGCCGAGGGGGCCCGATCATGAGCAACATTGGGGTCCGCACCATGAGCGAGGAGCCAGCGCGTAAGGTTCTCATTGCCGACGGACAATCTGGTCACAAGCGTTAGTTGGCTCCTTCTCGCAGTATAGTAGAAGCAAAGATGTCGCGAGGTGGGGATCATCCTACCGAAGTGCTGTACCCTCGTCAAACTCGGTTGAGTTGATGTCAAATCCGTACTTGACAAAGCATTCGAACATAGCCGGATTGCCGCGGGTGGTGCTTGCCAGAAAGGTCCTTTCATCAAGCTTGGCGCCTTTGGAAAGCAAGATGTCGGCCACGGCAGGGTGACCTCCCAATGCAGCCTTGACGAGCCCGTTCTGCAGTTGGTCGCCCGATACAACGTCCTGTTCAACAATTCTGGTAACCGCTTCGACGTCCCCGGTTTCGCAAGCGGTAATGAAGTCGCTTTCTGCAGCCATTATCACTGCGTTGGTGAGGCGGGAGAGTGGTCGGTGTGGAGGACTGGAGGTAGAGAAGGAAAGGAACGCAAGTGATAGTCAGGTAAATAGGATGTTGTGTCAAAACCGGCCGAGCTACGAACACGCGCTCAAAATAGGTCATCTCCTTGCTCGGCCCCAAGCGTTCGGGTTGTTGTGGTGGGAATGAATGCTAACCTCAAGTTGGCGGGGTGATGGGTTGAAGGACCAACAAGTGCGGGGAGAGTCGAAGTGTCGTCTCTTTAACCACACCGGCCGGCCGACGATCACGGTGTATATATCCTTGTTCCTCACGGACGGACCTGCATGCTTGTGGGGGCCGCGGACACCAACGCCAAGGGCCGGGCCGGCGGCTCTTGCTGCATTTGGCAATCAATATGAAATATCTTCGTAATCCCATTCGCCTTCAATGATCTGAACGAACGTCCACCTGCATTCGATCCTTCCGTGAAACTTCTCGGGGGCGGCGACATCGAGGTCTATGGCGATCCCTAGGTCTTGGGTCCCTGAATTCGAGGCGCAACCTCATGTCCCATTTGATGTTTCATGCAATGCCGTTTTATCCGAATCCGCGACTGTCACAACTCCATTCAGGAGCAGCTAAATGGTAAGGAATGAGCTGTATGTAGGTCTTCTTCCATCTGACCTCATCGAGGCCGCAGAACCTGCCTCATCCAGAAAATAGAACACCTTCTCATCACCAACATGAATGACAATGAAGCAAAGATCAGCCTCGCTGACATTTCCAAAGGAAACAACAAAGTGAAGGAATCATCAATGACTTCCACACACTGTACCAGGCGCCAACTGTCCAATATGATACTTCACCTGGCGCCTCATGATGATGTAGGCGTGTCGCCGGCAAGGTGTGAAGGAGCAGGGCAACAGTGATGTGCATGAGCCGAGCCGAGCCAAGCTCAACCTCTAGATTGGCTTGGCTTGCTAGACTAGAGGACTAGCCTGGATTGGCTATGGCTCGGCTTGATCTGGCTTATTGAGCTTGCTTCGAAATATATATACCAAAATCCTCCGTTTTTACCACTGGTACCGAAGATGAACTATACATTGCACCAAGTTCACCGCATATTGCTTACTCTGACGTATAGATGGATGCTGAACGCACATGAAATTTCACGTGTATACCAAAATACCGTCATTCTCAACCAGAAATTGGGGTAGATACTCTAAGAAAAAGGTGGAAATACCTATTCTGCAAGCCTAACAAGCCTAACGAGCCAAGCCGACACCCCCAGCTTGCCTCAAAATCAGGGCTGGCAAGGCTGGCTTGGCTTGCCAGAAATATTCTGGGCTCGGCTTGCTTGGTTACGGCTCGGCTCATGCACATCACTGCAGGGCAACAACATCATCCAGTTCAGCTTCAGTGCCATCAATCAGGTTGTGAGGGGCACAGCGAGGAGGGACATCATAAAGCATGGCATCAGGCGACGGCCTGAAGATATAAGAAGATCGCTGTGTCTATCTGTCGGACATGGACGGTATGCACTAACAATATTCCTGCATGCATTTCGATCCAAACACGTTTCCCCAACTCGTGTATTTAAGCTTATATAAAGAGGTTGAGCCTACCCTTCCTTCTTTTCTTTCTCTCTCCAACCAATTCAAGCATTCCAAACCATCTCGTCTACCCTCGTGTTATCGTACACTCAGTAGATCTCGACACTATCTCCATTGAAGTCTCGGAGCAGCTCAACACGCGCGACAGCAATCAAGCCAAACAATACCGTCTCTACACCGCAATTCATCAAACTTTCAGCTTGACACATTGTTCCATCATCTCCTCAACCCCAGTTCTCGGACTCAATATGCGGTGGCTTGCTAGTCATGCCCTCGAGCGTGGGTTGAGCCTTCTCTCCCTCTTGACACTGGCAACAGCAAACCAAGTGCTCGACCTTGGAGCTCTCGACCAGTACACACCCCTTGTAAGTCACCAAATTCGGATACTTCAAGTCCTCTCCGCGCAGACAAAATAAGAACTACCACTGACACTCATCCACACAGCGAAACCCTCCCTCAACCCTGCCCTCAAACACAGTCTACAGCATCCTACTTCCTGGTTCTTCTTCCGACAGCGGCGGTACGCCCCTGGCCCTCCAGGAGCAGCAATGTTACCGCGAGTCGTGGTGGCCGAAGCACTTTGACGTGCACGAGGGGTCGGTCAAGGAGGCTGCCAAGGTGGCGTGCGGAAACGAACTGAAGTCGCCGGAGATGGCGGAGAAGATAAACGAACTGAAGTTGCCGAAGAAGATGGGGAAGGATAGCAAAGCGTGGGAGGATGTGCATATGTGGGGACGGACGGGGATGAAGTTGAAGATGAGCGTCGAGTGGAAGGATGGGTGTGTGTTGGCGGGTGGGGTGGGAGAGCAGGAGCCGAGGAGGCCGTTGGGAGAGGGGGGTGTGGAGGGGAAGGATGGGTGTTATGAGTTGTTTTATAACGATTGGAAGAATTGTAAGTCTTCTCCAGCCTCAATATGGTCGAGGTCCAGCGCCCTTGATGAGTCATTTGCTGACGGTTGATCGATATAGGTAATAACGGTGGTGTGGGTGGCTACCGACAAGTTGGCTGCTTGGTGTATTCCTTCTCACCCAACTGAAGATTGAGGCCTTGTGGAGCGAAGCCGTGGTTGCTTCTCGTCAGATCGAAAAAGGTGACGATTGGATACAAAGCGTGAGCTTCTCGGAGTTGGCAGTGCGGGAGAGATTTCGTACGAGCCATGTTAGGCTTCGAAGACACCTGATATACATGCGCAGCAGTTGGGATAGACAGACAGGCAGAGTCCCCTCACACCAACGGGTAAATGTAGACGTGGTTCTTGGCTTGCGATATTTCGGGCATATTCAGCTGTCCAGGACAAAGATTTTATTCAAGAACTGAAAAGTGTTGCTCTCTGTGCGATGTGCTTCAGGTAGTCAAAGGCGTGTCATTAACAGAATGTCGGGCGTGGATAGCAGCTCACCTCTGCCTAACTTTTGTCTGCACCAGTTCCCGCAGGATTTGTTAAGACTTGCTAAGGTTCCACCCCTTACAACTCCCCCAGCACCCGTGGATCTTCGGTTTATTCGTGGCATGCGCCTGCTTACCTATTCGACGTGACAGGACAACCTGAGCATCTGTCAGTATAACATCATCAATCAGAAAAACTCGCAGCTTCTCCCTCCCACCCTCCATACCATAACCCACCACAACCCCTCCCCATCAACACCGTTTACCTTGCCCGCAATCATGACCGTAACCGCGCATTTATATCACCCAGACTTTCTCCCCGTCTGCGAAACCGGCGATCTCGAAACCGTCACCAAGATCCTCAAGCACGAGACTCCACAAATATCAACAGCCCAATTACAAAAAGGCCTTTCGAACGCGGTATGGGGAGACCATCTCGCCGTAGCAGACCTCTTGCTCTCTAACGGAGCTAGGGTCAATCGGATGGCGTTTGTGGGAGCTAGCAACCGCGGCGACCCAGCTATGTACGAGGTATTCATCAAGCATGGGTGGGATGTTAATACGACTGAGTTTGAGGACGGGACGGCACTTAGGTACGTACGTACTTGTGAATGATCTCAACCTTAAAAAGTCAAAACACCATCGTCACCAAACTGGCCCCCTCGTACCTACCTACTTACCCTATCACTGTCACTCCCAAAAAAAAAAAAAAAAGATATTGGCTAACCATGCCATACATTTCCTCCGCGAACCAGCATGTCCGTCGAAAACCCCCCCCTCATGAACTTGCTTCTCGCCCACGGCGCAGACCCCAACCTCCTCTCCATCCCGGCCAGAACACGCTCCAGATCCGCTCCCTCGGCCCTCGTCACCGCCGTCGTCGTCCAAGGTCAAGCAGGCGCTGACGACATCGCCACCCTTTTGGATCACGGCGCGGTGTTGTTGGAGCCCAACATCATGCACTACGCCATCGAGGCCAGTTCCTGCTGGCGGGAGGATGAGGAACGCAACTGCGCGGAAAGGGTCAGACTACTGATCGATGCTGCGAAAGAGAGGACGGAGAAAGGGGGGGTGAAGTGGTATTTGGATTATGTAGATCCCAAGCAAAAGGGCACGCCGCTGCATTGTGCGGTTTGGTGGGGGAGGTTGGAGACGGTGAAGGTGTTGGTTGGGGAGGGGGCGGATGTGGGGGTGTTGTATAGGGGCGTGACGGCGGCGCAGGTGGCGAGGAGCGTGGGGGAGAAATTTGGAGGTCACGACGAGGAGGAAACGAGGATGTGGGAGTGGTTGACGGGGAGGAGGTGGGAAGATGGGGAGGGGATCAAGGACATGGATGGGGAGGGGAGCAGCACCTTTAAGGACGAGGTGGAAGTGGATGGAGGGACAACTATGGTTGAACTGGAGACTGGAGAGACTGGGTATCGTAGCGGAAATACAGGGAGGACAGCTAGACCATACGTAGGGTTTCTAGCGTTGGCTATAAAGCTAACACTGTCCGGTCATCTCGCCTAGATGCCCGCCCGGATTTCCCGCTACGGTAGCCGGAAGGTTGTGGTGGGTGAGCGAATCGATAGCATGGGCTAGGAATGTAAGAGGAGGAGGACGGGAATCATGTGCTAGATAACGGGAGCAAAAATGAGAACGGAACGGGAGTTGCGAAGATTGAGGGTGCAAGACGGATAAAAAGAAGGGGAAAGGTGGTGGATTGTTGATGAAGCTGCCGGAAGCGTTGGCCGTTAGGAGACGGGACCCGGAGCTAGGTCGGGGGTCGCGTTGGTGGGGCGCGGAATAGTGGCTTATGTATCTTTAACTGACGTACACCAAATCTTTGCGAGTATCTGATAGTCTTTGTTAGTATCCCACCCCTTATACCTCCCTGCGTTTACACTCCGCTCCCCACTTTCACACACCAGCACGACATCATCGCAATCACCCAACTTTCCTGTTCCCTTCCCATTCCATTTTGCCATCCAAAACACCATATCCAAATATCAGCATCGCAATCCCGAGCCCACATCCCGCCCGCTCACAACTTCGCCTTCGCCTTCTCCTCCTCCCTCGCCTGCTCATTCACCCTCTCCCACATCCTCTTCCGCAAATCATGCCCCTCCATAAACGCTCTAAACCACTCCGGCCTAAACCTGGGCAACTTCCTCCCCACGCCCCTCGCCGTCTCGCCCTCACCTGCCAGCTTCCTCAACGCCTCAAAGTACTCCTCAAAATCCGGGAAGATCAAACCGAACTTGGGTCCATCACCCCTGACCTTGATCCTGTTTTCCTCCCACTCCTGCATCTCCTTTACCGACGGCAGCACCTGCGCCGCGCGACCAGCTAGTATTCTCGCAGCATAAACGGCTTGCCACTCAAACACCTTGAAGGTCAAACCAGCGCCGACGGCGCCGACAAACAAGAGGGAAGGGTCCTTTTGCCAGACGACATGCTGGTAGAGGTCCGGGACGCGGTTATTCCTGACCGGAACCTGTGGAAGGAAGGGCATGGTCCAGCTGTAGCCCGTGCCGAAGATGATGTGGTCGACGTTGGGGATGGACTTGCCGTCCACCAAGTAAACGGTGCGGGTCTTGGGGCAGACGCGCGCGATGGACGGGTGGTTCTCGATGCGCGGGTGCTTGAAGGCCTCGTCGCCAAAGTAGCCGTTGAAGTTGTGGCCGACGGTGATAGCGTGCACGGGCGTCAGGGCGGTGCGCGAGTGGGCGAGGTCGTAGGCGATGTCGGCGGCGGAGACGGAGGCGCCTACTACTACTACTTTCTGTTTGGGGGGTTAGTCTAGTCTGGGAGGGGGGGAATGGGGGAAGGGTGGGACAGGTTAAAAAGGGGGGATAGGGGAAAGAGGGGTTGCATACCTTGCCCTTGTAAAGGTCCCTCCCCCGGAAGTGCTTGCTATGAATCACACTTCCGGGCCTCTGCTTCTCAAACGCCTCCAAACCTTCGATCGCAGGAATCCACGGCACCCAATAATGTCCACTGGCCACAACCACCGCATCGAACCACTCCACCCACCAATAATCCTTCTGCTGCCCTTCCTTGCGCAGCGTCACCTTCCACTCATCGCCGACCTTTTCCACTCTCTCGACCGTCGTGTTATACGACACCAAGTCCTGATACCCGTTGCGATTCACCAGTCCCTCAACGTACCCCCGCACAGCCTTCCAGTGGCGGAACGGGGTGTTGGGACCGTGGAGGTTGATGGAGAACTCGCTCTTTTCCGAGGGAAACGGCTCCTGGCTGAACTGCATGGGGATGGCATCGACATTGGTTTCCAAGTAGGGGTAGACGGAGGATTCGGTGAAGCGCGGTTGTTCCAGCTTGGGCGTGAGGGCGGGGAGGGTGTGCGGGATGGGAACTGGGGGGTCGGCGGTGCGGTCGGAGAGAGAGGCGAAGCCGGTGAGGGGTTGAGGGCGGTCGTTGTCGCCGATCCTGGAATGGGTTAGTGAGATGAACTTGGAGGAACTGTGAAAAAAGTGAAGAATGGAACTCACCAGCATCCTCCCGGTCCTTCACGTCTCTCAAACACGCGGATGAGATCGAACGTCCTTTCCTGAGCGAGGGCATCAATGGCAATGGCGCCGGCCGGCCCCGCACCGATGACGGCCACCCTCTTGATGGGCTTCTTTGCTTGTTGTTGTATCCTGGACATGATGCTGACTGATGTGTGTGTGTGTGTAAGTGTTCTCTGTGAGACCGAGACTACTTGGCCAAAAGAACTGAAGATCAAAGAGTGAGACGATCAAGAAAGCGGGACAATGGGACGCTATAAGACAAAGTGGTCGGTAAAAAGGAACGTTGAACCCCTCCTACCCGTCTACCGCTAATTCTCACTGTCGTCGGATTTATCCCAACATTTTACGGCCAATTACACCTCAAGAAAGACCTGGAGGCCGGCACGCAACGCAGCATGCAGATGATGTAATTGGCTAGGATATCGTGGAGATAAATCCGAATTGAGTGAAATTTTGCGGTAGCCGTCGCTATCGATAAAGACGGGAGATATCGTTAACAGTGAGAAAAAGGAGAGTCAAGGTAAAAAAAAAAGTAAAGAAACAGTAGAAAAAGAATGGGGCCACCCGGGGATTGAACCCGGGACCTCTCGCAAGAATGCTCAGGATTGAACCCTAAGCGAGAATCATACCACTAGACCAGCGGCCCTTTTAATTGGATGTTTGTAAAGCACAAACCTTGGGCTTACATAACCCATCATCGTTCGCACGCAATTCGCTATTGGAATTGCAGCAGACTCGGTCAATATCACCAACCAACCAACCATCTACCGTCCATATGACCGACCAGCTGCGAAAAAGTTGATTGGTCAATTATGGATAAAAGAACATATCAACGAGCACGAGAGAAGTAAGGGGAATGTTCCCTCAACTAGACTCGATAGGACGGCGGCGCGGTCAGTTCGTTGGATATCGGACACGTCTGATCCCGCGGTGCTGCTACTCCTTCCCACTTGACCAACACACCTCACGAGGTAACCCGGAGATCTCTGGACTCTGCTTCAATAATATCATTACGCTCATGCTTCTCATCAGGTATGTACATGAAGGCATTCAATCATAGGTACTCTCACTCATATGTACAACACCCACCCAGCCCTCGCTTACTGAGGCCTCGTAATCCCCTTCTCCTTATAAAAGTCCGCCACCCACTGTCCCATCTGAGCGACCTCCTCCTCCGCAATCTTCTTGACACCCTCGTTCGCGCTCCAGTTGGGGCCATAGAAATCCGAGCAGTGAATGCCGCCCTCGATGACGCGAACCTGGTGGTTCTTGTTGCCCTTGAAGGGGCCACCGGGCCGGAACTTGGACGACAGGGTGGCGTCTCTCCAGGGATCGAGCGAGCCGTTGGCCTGCATGATGCGCGTGCCGTTGGTGTGCTTCCAGCCGCCCGTGTACTTGTTGACGTCTTCGGCGCGCTTGCCCTGCTTGATGCCGTAGGAGGCGCCGGAGCCCTTCTCGGTAGGGAACCAAAAGGGGCACTGCTTGCGCCAGTAGTCGGCGTCGACGAGGCGGGAGACGATGGAGGGGCGGCCGAGGGGGGCGCCGTCTTGCCACCACTCAAAGGGCTCATTGCAGAGGAACCAGTTCCACTGGCGGTTGTAGTAGTTGCCAACCGACAAGTCGTGGAAGATGGGGTTGGAGGCGTTCTGGTTCTGGAAGCAGAGAACGTTGTCCTCGCCCTCGAAGCCAGCGTAGCCAATGGACTCGCAGGTGCCGGGGAGAGACTCCTCAACGAACCACTTGGCGTATCCGTCAAGGGCCTTCTTAATGCCGACACCGAGAGGACCGGGAACCTTGTTGGTCGAGTTGGGCCAGACATTCTCGACGTAGTCGCAGAAGCGGTAGTAAGCGTTGTAGCCGAGGGTCTTTTCCGAGTAGAACTGGGTGGATTGCCAGCTCCAGGGGCCGCTCTCAATGGCGCTGTAGATAGATAGGTTAGTATTGTTCTGCTTGACAGACAAATCAAGACAACTCACGAAGCGAAGTCAGCATCAGTCAAGTCCTGAAGCTTGAACTTGGTCTTGAGCTCCCTCTTAGCCTTGGGGGTACCAAAGAGCAGCACGGAATCGACATAGTCAATAACAGCGCTCAAATCCCTGCTGCAGTTCTGCGGAGTCGCCTCCTGGACAGGGACGAAATAGGTCCAAAAATGTCCCACGGACTCGACAACGCCAGAAGTGCCATGATACGCCCAGAAGGTACCCGGGTACAGGGCCTCGAGCCAACCGGCCAGGGCGCCCGAGTAAGAACCACCGGTGAAGATCCAAGGCGCATTGGCAGGCTTACTGCCGTTGGTCTTGTCAAACGGAAGCTCAATGTGCTCGGCAAAGTAGTTGATGTCCTTCAACGAGTTCTCCAGCGTCAAATACTGCAGATTCTTCACTGTCAACTGGTCGTAGGGACTGGACTCGCCCCAGTATCGGTGCTCCATGATCACCACCGCGGCGCCAATGTCCTTGGCCATCCAACCGGCCAGACGCTGGTCCGTGAGGTAAGACGTGTTGAAGCCATCGGCGGCTTGCTCGCCGGGGTTGACGAGGATGATGGGCGAGCCGGGGCCCTTCCAGTGCTGGAAGCCGTACCAGAAGCGCTGCTTGAAGGTGCCGAGCTCGGGGGTGTTGTGGTCGATCAGCTGGTCGAAGGTGCCGTAGCCGGAAGTGCCCTCGACTTCGGCGCGCTTGTTGAGGGTCTCGATGTGGTCGTCGATGGGACCGATTTCCATGCCGATGGTCTTGAAGAAGGCGGCATGGGCGGTGGACGCGGCCGCTAGAAGAGCGGTGGCGGCGGAGAAGAACCTCATGTTGCCGGTGATCTTGCCTCACTCGCGAGGTGCAAGAGGTGAGGGCAAGAAGGGGAGGGATAGGGAGAGGGTGAAGAGAGGGTGAGAGGAGAGGAGGGCGGCCATGGCTTGCGACGGGACCATCGGCTGTTATTATATGCAAACAGGAACTTGCAAGACGATCGCCAACAGACGTGGCTCAACATTGGCGCGCAAACAGTTCCGTCCAGTGATCCAACAGATCCACTTGGCACAACCTTAATTCTCCGAACATGGAAGGAGCTGTTTTGTCGTTCCTGGTTGTTGTCCTGGCTGCAGTTCGCCGCCCCGGCCGCCGTGCCACTGACACATTCTAGCGTACCGAACTTTTGTTCACTTTTGGTGCCATTGGCCGCGGCGCCATGAATGTAACCGAAGTGATAGGCCAATGTTCCACGGTTGATTCGTGAGCAATGGAAATTGGCGTGGTGGTGGCCCGCGGGAAGGCGAAGGACTTCTGGCAAGAGCGAGGTTCAGAACCACCTTCCGCATCTTGACGGTTGACCGCCCGGGCTTGAGCCGGGGATCTGTCATCGTAGCCAGGGGGAGAACGACCTGCCAAGTTGAATTAAGCAGCCGGCCGGGGTGCTTGGATCCCGCCGCACTGGGGACCTTGCTGGCTTGGTGGACAACTGCTGCTTTTGCTCATCGCGGGTTCTCTTAACAGCATCATCGCAAATTGAAGTCCGAACTTTTCTCGAGCATTTCTCGCGAAGTCTTCTCATCAAGCATTTTGACAAGATGTCAAAAAATGCACTGTAACAAAACCGCATAGCTCGTCGTCCCTCCTACAGCGGCACAACGGCCGCCCCCCAAACTTCCTTCCGTGCTGGGCGATGTGCTGGGCGATCGCCGTCAACGCACTCAGCGGGGCCCTAGCGTAAGATCGCCAAAAGCGATTGGTCACCTCGGCATTATCTTTCCCCAGTTACACCTTCTGAATTGGGATTAGATCCGCTCGTCTTGTTTTTTGCCGTCCTCGCCGTTGAACCTACTTGGACAATCTGAGCCGACGATTTGCAATCGAACAGCATTTGAAAAGTGGAAGTCGAACAGGCAGAAGGATTCCATCAAGATGATCTCGCTGGTTGATTGTCGTGGGAAATGCCATCGATCTTGACTGCAAAGTTTGTTGGTCAAAGTTCAAACCGAGTTTTTGCGGAGCGGGCCGTTGGAGCGGGTCGTTGGTTGAGGGTCATCGAAACGAACGCATAAAAACCAGTGGAAAAACGATACGAAACGACGTTGAAGGAATGATAGGATGAACAAACAGACAAACAGGCGGCTTGTTGGGACGGGATCAAATGATAACGGGATAACGAGAAGATGATATCGGCAGATGACGAGTGGAGTTTTCCGCGGCGCGCCAAGGCCCGGACGGGGAGTCGTGATCAATCCGGCGAGCGCCATACTGAACCCTAACCCACTGTGTTCCTGGACAGCGCTCTCGACGGGGAGAATGACGAGAAAAATGATCGGGAGACACTCTGTTATATCTTCCTACCCTGCTGTCGCAAAAATAATAGTCAACTGCAAGGTAATTTTTCGGCTGCCGAAGTGGTCCTCTGCAGCTTTGCGACAACTTCTGGCCCAAAATTGTGGTCATTTCGTCGCAGGGTCCCAACCCTCCTCAATTTTTTTTGACGAGAACGTCACGATGGAGCCAACACTTGACGATGCTCCTGCATCATGCCGAATCACCAAGGGAAATACTTCCGTTAATCTCAGTTTAGTGTCATTCCAAGCGCTAGGGCTACCTAGACTAGAGTAGGTGTCGATCGTACATGCATTCCATCATATCCCATCCATGAACAATCACAATCTGTCCGTCTATCCGTTCGTCCCCATCTTCATCATATCGTTCATCATTCAGTCTGATGTGTGTCTTCAAGTTCCGGTTCCATCAAAACGCCAACGCCCCACATGAACAAAAGAAAGGCGAGAGAAGCCAGGAGGTGCATGCTGTTGAGTGTTTGACAAAGGAGAGTTCAAACCACCGTAAAAGGTGCAGCGGTCGATGGTAAAGAGTGGTTGTGTCGAATTAAACGAGTCGTTATCCAAGTAAAAATGAGTGTTTTCCCAGAGGGAAGCGTCCGCAAAGAAAGCGTTGATGCGAAAATAATGATGCGAAAGAGAGTCGTTGGTCGGTCGTCTCCGTACTCAATTCCCCCTTAATGCTCAATATAAATATCAACCGTCCTCCTCCTCCACCCCTTATCCCTATCCTCACTACCCCTCCGGCTCCGGCAAGGCGGTTCCGGTAACGGAGCAGGAGTAGGACACCTCACCACCGGCTCGGGAGCCGGGCGATGATGTCTCCACGGAAGGTAGTAATAGTACGAAGTAGACCTATGACGGCTTCGGCTCCGCGTGCGTCGGACGGTAGTTTCGTACTCGTATTCACGCTCACGCTCACGGTGGCGCGAGTGCGAGCGCCGAGTGCTGCTGCCGGTGGTGGTGGTGGTGACGGTGCGCCGATGACAGGTGTAGGAGTGGTAGTACCACGAGTAGACGGGGATGTGTCGGCAGCAGATGGTGCAATAGTCTGTGGTGTACCAGGCCATTGCTTTGGGAGGTTGGTGCTGAGGTTGGTAGAGGTTGAGGTGTTGTCGTGGTTTGTGTTTGTCCTTGCTGTTTCTTGTTCGTGCAAGTGAGCGTTGTTGTGTGTTATCTGTTGTTGGTTGAGCTTTGCTGATTCTAGTTGAACGTTTGACTTGTGGAAGCTGACCAAAAAGAAAACAGAAGAGGACAACAGATGAAAACAACAACACTTTATATCCACCTCCCTTCACAAAAGTCTTTTGACTATCTGGTCAGTGGTCATGACCTCCTCAGACTTGACTTCAGAGTCATCCAAAGGTCATGAGGTCGCCAACCGCCAACGCCAACGGCAACGCCAGATTCCTGCCCTGTAGGCGTCTGTACGAGGAAAACATCACACTCATCTGGCCTGGCGAAGTCAACAGCCGCCCGCTGACAACCAAGCCCTCTGGGTCCTGACACCAGACACCCTTCACCGAAACTGACATTCAACTTGAATCAAGCCATCCATCCTTCACCGTCTAGTCAACCCCGGTGCAACCACCAGTTCGGTTTGCTGCGTCCCTATGTCAGTAGTACCGGATAGCAGCGCTGCCGGATAGGCGGTCGGCCGGAGATGAGTTCAGCCTGGGTTGTGCCTGCGAAACAACGGACAAACATCGGTAGGGTGCAGCCAAAAGGGCTAGCCGCGTTTGGCGCGGTGCGACAGCAAAAGGACACGGAAAAGCCGCCTTCAAGGTTGGAAAAGGGAAAAGGTCGTGTACAGTGTTTGAAGGGATACCTGTCAGGTATACTTGAACCTGTGTATAAGTCAGTCGTCGTGTGGCCCGTGGTGGCTAGACAAGGTCAAGTGAGCCAATCCGTGGTGCGTGTGTTGCCTGTCACCCGATACGTCCCACCCACACCCTGAGGAACTCCGAATATCGGCCCCCATTCCAACATGGTGTTCAGCCTCATGGACCCCTACGGAGGGGGCAGAAAAATAGAAGCCTTGCGTCGTGTAAGTCATGACAGATGATTGGCAAAGTGATCATGGTGGTGCGTGGGGTGGTCATGGAATGCGACCCATGGGACGACCGGGCGGAAATGACAGGCATGATTTTCCCGTCATGCAGCGGATGCAGCCTTACGGTTGTCTCACCCATTCCCTGTCAGCCGCGATGGGAAAAGGCCAAAAGGGAGGCAGTGCCCTTGGCTGAATGGTCAGATTGTTGGTCGTGGTGTGGAAGGCCCGGGAGCCCTCTGTTGGTTTCCGCGATGGGTTGGGTAAGGCTGGGAATGATTCATTGGTCCGGTTGGAAGATGGAATTACAAACAAGACGTTCCGCGGCCAGTATGCATGAGGCAAGAAACGGCGATCGTTCTCCAGGAAGTAAAAGAGCGCGATGTAGAAATTGGATGAATGGCTTTCAACTTAACTGATGAAGATGATATGCGCACAGCACGCGAGCGACAAGCAATCAGCGGCGTTGGAAGAAGTGAGGAACAGAATGGCTGTTGGTGGTTGTGAGAAGAAAAGCGAAATTTCATTGCGCTTGGAGAAGTCTGCTCATCTTGCGCCCCGCCACGCTCGTCCCCGACCACCGTTCAATGACCTCTTCGAAGGTGGAGAAGGAGGAAGGAGAAGAAAGGACGATGCCCCGCGTTGCCAAGCAGGCCTGACATCTGAACATCAGTCGTACCTTTCCGAGCTCCAACAATTTGGAACGAATGCCGTGATCACCAGTGAACAGATAACCCAAACGAACGATTTGATCATTTCAGAAAGCTGGGAATCGTGCGTGCGGGTGCAGAGGAAGTTAGCCGCCATATAAAAACCAACAACCTTCGTGCTGGAGCAGGAAGTCCTTTTGCCGGTCGAGAGTTGCGGACTGTTTGACGCGAGATTTGGACATCGAATCGAGTGCGCACCGGTGAACAAACAGCAGGGATGAGACATTATCAGGAGTGCTGCATCCTTTGCCTGGGTTGTGATAGTGCGGTAACACACACTTGAGCAACCGCCCGCCTCGGTCGGTCGGGAACCAGCGGAAAATATGAAAACAAGGGGATGCGACACTATCGCAATGACATATCGTGTCGCGTGGTTCCTGATAGTGCACTAACAGCCCATCAGCTCCGATGTTTGGCCAGCCACACCTCACCGACCACTTCCACCTTGCCCCTCCCGCCTCATCCCAACTCCCACCAGCCTAGTGGTCTAGGGTATTTCAGTCCCCTTTCCTGCACACCTCCCCGTGGTCAGTTGGTGTAATGGTCAACACTACTTAGCTGATGTCTTGTCGTATTGCGATACTTCCGGCTGTCCAGCATAGAAGTTACCGGTTCGACTCCCGTACGGGCCACCCTCTTTTTTTTGTCTTTTTGCCTTTCTTAGCTAAGTCCCCCTCCAACACTCATGTTGGCGAAATCGAGCCACGTCAAAAAGCTGCACCAAACAGTAAAAACTCTGGCTAAGCGCCAGGTCTGAAGACAACGTAATCTTTCATTCTACTTGCTCAACAGTCGAATATGGTATAAACGTCTAGTATAATACACAATCCTTTTCCTTCTACCGCTACTACTCAACCATCTCTCCCTTCATACACCTTACCTGCCTGCCAGTCTACAGCGCGCAACAAGACCAACTCGCTTTACTAGTAGATGCTATAACACCAAAAAGAACTATGCACTTTATTCATCATCCACACCTCGCCTCAATCCAAACACCTACCTTCCTTCTCTTTCTATCATACACCCCCTATTTGCCCCATCACCTCAATCACCTCAATCACCTATCGCTTCCGCGTATCCTTCCCCTTCCGATTCCTATTCCTATCCCTCCCCTTCTTTCGGTCCCTCGGCAACTCCAACGGCGTACCCTCCAACGCCTTCGCCATGAACCCCAGCATATACTCATCAATAGTCTGTATCCTTTCTCCCCAGGCATTATACTCGATCACTTCCTCTACCTCCTTCTCTTCTTCTTCTCCCATAAGTTGGCCATCCAAATCAGCCAGCCCATCACCCGGCGTTCCCGGCCTCGTACTACTACTTCCCGGAGCATCTCCAAAATCCGCTTCATCCTGCATGATTTCTCTTTCCGCCGCTTTAGCGGCGTCGACATCTTCCCTGTCTTCCGCCATTTCTAACACCCTGCCCACGTTTCGCACGGGCGGTTGGTGGTGGGCTGCTGCGCCGCCTTCGGCAGTGCCATCGTCGCCTGCTCCTGCACCTGCCGCAGTTGACGGTCCACCGCCTAGCACGCGATCCATGGCGAGATTAGCGGCTACGTCGTCTTCGTTGCTGGCGATCACCTCTCCATTTGAGCCCAACACGTCTCTGACTGATAAGCGATTGAAGTAATCCGTGGTGAACGCTCCTTCCTGGATGACCACGTCGTCGAGCATTTGCTTCTGACTAGCTTTGCGGAGGATGTTGGCTTCGATCGTGTGTTCCGAGACCAGCCGGTAGATGTGCACGTCGCGGGTTTGGCCGATGCGATGGCAGCGGTCTTGACATTGTTTGTCCATGGCTGGGTTCCAGTCCTGGTCGTAGAAGATGACGGTGTCGGCGCCTGTCAGGTTGATGCCGAGACCGCCGGAGCGGGTGGAGAGGATGAAGCAGAGGATGCGCGGGTCGTGGTTGAATCTGTCTGTGAGGATCTGGCGCTGTTCGACCTTGGTGGCGCCGTCGAGGCGGAGGTACTTGTGTCCGTGGATGTTGAGGAATTGCTCGAGGATGTCGAGGACTTTGGTCATTTGCGTGAAGATCAGGGCGCGGTGGCCGCCGGCTTGGAGTTTTCGGAGAAGCTTGTCGAGCGCTTGGAGCTTGCCGCAGTCGTATTGGAGGAGACGCTTGTCGGGGAATTGGATGGTCAGGCGCATGCGGGCTTCGTGCCAGGGATCCGGTGGAGGTTGGGGCGGCATGTAGGGAGCGTATTTGACGGGGGCGGATAGCTTGAGGTCGAGGTCTTCAAAGAGCTGGATGCCACGCTCGCCGAGGAAGAAGCGGTTCATCTCGGGACCAGTGACGACGGCGGGAGTGACACAGGCGAATTTGGTGATGGTCATTTCCATGGATTCGGCGCGTTGCTGGAGGGTTGGGATGGCATTGTGCAGGAGGAAGGAGTCCTCTTCGAACCAGGACATGATCTTAGCCGGGACTCTGGGTCGGGGTTTGTATGGTCGGAGATGGGTGTCGAGGGTGAGGAACTCGGTCAGGCGCTTGCCGTAGATGGGACGTTGTTGGCGACGGAGGGCGTTGATGTAGACGCAGTGCTGCAGCTCCTCAAAGCGACCCCATCTGGCGGCACTTTCGAGGTATACAAGGTTGGACTTGACAGAAGCAGGATCCAGCGCTGTGTAGGCGTTGTTGGCGCGCACCTTCTGGGCCTCCCTCAGGTCGAGTAGAATGCGATGGGAGCTGAGCTGGGCGATACGGTCGGTGTGCGTCTTGGACAGGTCCTCATACTCGGTGGGGATCATGTTGAGGAAGCTCAAGTTGACAGTGGTCATCGGCTTCGTAACCAACAGCTTGTTCCGAATGAACTTCTCTTTCCACTCGTAGTCGGCGGGTACTGACCGCGACATGCGAAACGAAGTCATGATGGGTCGGTCCACGAACAGATCGGGGTGGTTGCACACCTTTCGGAGCTGCATCAAACAGTTGATGATGGACATGTAGTTGCCAGATTGCAGTGTCTCGCGTGTGTCGGCGCGGGAGAGGAACCCATCATACAGCTCTCGCTGACGTTTGGAAAGGCGACAGAACTCGACGTGTTCATACTTCGCCGGCATTTGTTTCTCAACATCCGCCTTGAGACGCCGGAGAAGGTAGGGTCGCAGGACCTTGTGCAGCTTGGCAATGATGGCACGCGCCTCATCATCCAGCTGTTCACGACCGCTTTCCAAGATCTGAGATTCGGGCCTAGCGAACCAGTTATGGAATTCGGTGAGGTCAACGAACCCGCCTTCGCCGTTCTCTGGTGGCGCCAAGAAGTAGAGAAGCGACCACAACTCGGTCAGGTTGTTTTGTAACGGAGTACCTGTCAAGAGCAACCGAGCCTGTGTGTTGAAGCCGAGTAGTGTTTGCCAGCGCTGCGACTTGAAGTTCTTGATGTTGTGAGCCTCGTCGAGGATCATGTAATGCCAGCGTCTTCGCCTGAACACCTGTTGGTCCTGAAGGACCATTTGGTAGGAGGTGATGCAAACGTTCCAGACATCGTCGTTGTTCCATCCCTGGCGCTTTCTCTTGCGTTCTTCCTGGTTGCCGTAGTAGGTGAGAATCTTGAACCCTGGACACCACTTCTTGAACTCCATTTCCCAGTTGAGCATGACACTGGTAGGTACAATAACCAGATGGGGGCCCCACACTTCGTGATGGCAAGCCAAGTGCGCCAACAGAGCAATGGTTTGGATCGTCTTTCCTAGACCCATCTCGTCGGCCAGGATACCATTGGTGTTATTGGCATAAAGCCCGGCAAGCCAGTCCAGACCATGATGCTGATACTCACGCAGTGTTCCACGTAGGAGGAATGGGATTTCGGTCTTGACTGTTGGGGTTGTCGGCTGAGGGGAGGATTGCCTGCTGTCGGGCTTTTGTACACTGACGGCCAGCTCTGAGTGGGGAGTGTCGACGTCGGTGGGTTTGGTATCAGTTGTTTTTGGTGACTGGGTTTGTGATTGGCTTTGCATGTCAGTAGCTGCTACCGTTTCCTGGCTATCTTGTCGTGGGTTAGGTGGTGGTGCCTCTATTGACGGCGCCGAGACAGTATCCTTTTGCAGGTCGTCTGTTGGTGGTCCATCAACCATCGGCAGGTCGCCCCCAGCTTCAACCGACTCTTTCGCTGGGAGTGCCTGGTTCTCGGATTGTACAGTCCCATTATGATGCTTCAATGGGCCACCATTGACGAGGGATTCCTTCTTTGCCACTCCACTGCCCGGCTCTGTTGTGGTTTGAGTACTTTCTGCTGCTTTGTTGTTGGGTACCTCCAGTAACGACACTTCCTCGTCTGCACCCTCAGGTTGAGATATTGCCCGCTGCTCATTAGTATGGAAACCATTAGTTTGCGGACCCTCATCCGCATGGCCATTAACTTGGGGCTCGCGATCAAGAGCTGCCGGAGCATCAGTCATTTCCACATCCCCAGCGGATTCAACCGGCAGCTCCTCGGTTACAGCCTCCTCCTTTAGCTTCTTCAACTCTGACTTTCCAAAGAATAACCCTAGCAAGCCAGCAGGCTCATCATCGGACTCTTCCTCTTCCTCGTCTTCCTCGCCCTCTTCGTCTTCATCTGATTCCTCCTCGCTAGATCCAAGGTCGTCGTCCATGTCTACCGACTCATCACTTGTATCGTCGTCATTCGCAACGCTGCCATCCACAGCAGCCGAAGCATCAGCCATCTCCACGTCCTTTGTTGTATCTTTATTTTCGTCGGTCTTATCCAAGGTGGGCAGGTTGGCGTATTTTGCGCGTAATTCTTCTTGAGTCAGGCCCTCGTCCGAGGCGGCCGATTTCTTATCGTCGTCGTCCTCGGAGGAGGACATGTTATCCTCGTCTGCGTCTGCGTCATCTTCGTCGGACATCCCGTCGGATCCTTCATCGGAGTGCTCGTCACTTTCCTCGTCGTCGCCCATCACTGACGGCATGCCACTTTCCAGGTCCTCGTCGTCCTCATCCTCATCCTCGTCTGTGATTTCGTCCCCGTCAACTTGCGCTTGTCGTTGCTGTAGTTTTTGTTCGGAAAGATTGACTGCTTGATTCAGCGCGGCCTTGACACGGCGCTGTTCCTCCGCTTCCCATTCCACCAAGCGGCGCCTGTTGACCTCGACTCTGACATTCTCCCATGTCCCAGCAAAGGCCTTGATGACCTGGCGCCATTTGGCCTTGGACGCTTCGATCTCCTCGAGCTCGATTTCTTCAGCGGTTTTGGGCTGCGGGTTTCGGCGTCTCCACTCGGCTTCACATGCGATGGCGATGCGCTTGGCTGACTGCATATGCAACTGCTGCTCTCTATACATCAACTTGCGGAAGTTGGTCATGGCCTTTGTAAGGTGGTCGAGGTGAGCCCACTGTCGTGGAGGCTCTTCCTCGGCTTCAGGCTCAAACGCCGAACACCTGTCGGGGGCGAGTAAGCCCCCTGGCTCAACCTCTTTTTCGACCCGTAGAATGACCTTGGCGTCTTGGAGGGCCATCTCGTCTGTGTATTCGGGCCCTTCATCGGCGATTTGTTGCCCACCCTCCTCCACCGGTATTTCTTGAGCGCGCGCAAAATATTCCTCGAAGGTCGGACCAAGCTTCGGACGGACATTGGCTTGGTTTGGATGAACGAGGGGTATGACGGTCAATGGGGGTCGAACTTTGAGCTTGATACGGGGAGTGGCGCGCGAGGCACCGGGAGAGAGTTGGCCATCATCGTAGGATGCTCGAGTATGGGCTAAAGCTTGGCGCGTTGAACGACGCGTACCGACCGCAGCAGGTTTCGGTGGTGTAGCAGGACGTCGGGGCGATGGAGATCGTCGACGGGATCGGGACGCGGAGGGTCTGGTATCATGAGTCGTGGCGGACTTGCGCGCGGGAGCTTTCGGCGGCGGGGGCGGCATTTTCGCGGGGGCATGTTTGCTGCTGCTTGCTGGCGCTGGCTTCCTGGACGAACTGGCGTTGCTTTTATTGCTGACAGGACTTGTTGTTATAGCTTTCCGCGTAACCTTTTTGTCGCTGGGCTTCATGCCTAGCAAGACGGGATTGACGCGACCAGACTTGCGACGACCGTCTTCGGTGATGATCGTGGTCGGACCCTCGGCTTCGAACTTCTTCCATGGTGGTGACTCTATTTTCGGTTTGCGCGAGTGATTGTGAGGCGTTGTTTCGCGCACTCGGCGTCGCTTGGCGGGTGGTTGTCCATCTTCGTCGAGCTCGGGGGTCTCTCCGTCGCGGGCATTATCGCTTGTCGTAGACTTTGGTGACAGGATCGATGGGATCGGTTCGGTATCAAACTCAAAATTATCGGGTTCGCTCAGCGGGGACGAGATGGACGACAAGGGGGACTGGTCGCGGTCGAGGAAGCCATCGTTGTTGGTGTTGGTCGTAGAGGTATCGATGGCGGGGACATGGTTGCTGTTGCTTTTATTGTCTGTATCGTTCTTGTTATCGTCGTTGTCGTGATGGCTGACGCTGTTGTTGTTGTCCTTCTCGGTGCCGTTGCCGTTAACAATTGCGGGGGTGTTGTCGGCGTTGTCACCAGGAGTGGTGGTGGTGGTGTCGTTTCTTGTTGAATCAAGTCCCGCAGAATCAGACGCGGTGCCAGAGTCGGTCATCATAGTCATGGTCACTGTCACAGCAGCCACGCCTATCGAGGGGATATGGGGGCGGATATCTCGACGAAACGGGCATTTGATGAGACCAAAACAACGTCAGAGAAACCGCACGACTTGGAACTATCTCATGCCCGGGTTTGGGCGTGATCAGGCTACGGGAGGGCTGGCTGCAGCGTGGATATGTCGTGAAAAAGGCCGTTGCCCGCAAATCGCAAAAAGTTGCCAACCGACGAAAAAAATGCAATCAACGGCAGCGGCACTGAGCGGGACACCAAGCCAACACGGCCAGCCTGATGGTCCTGACTGATGGTCACAGTGGATGATGGCCTCTGCTGGATGGCGAATGATGCTGCCGTGTTTGGTGCAAGAGCCATGTAGAGGTCTGTGCACAACGCGTTTGAGAGTGGGAAGCTCTGACGCTGACGACGGGAAGGGGAGCTCACTGGGCGAGACACTGCGTGCCACCCACTATGAAATTGTTAGTGCAGCTCCAGCCAAGAGCCTTCTGATGCGGGGCGGCCATTCCTCGGGTCATCTTCTCCTTCCTCTTGGCCCATCCTTGCAAGCCAATCAGCAGCTCCACAAGCTCTGCGCACAGGCCATCTTGGACGAGCAGGCCGACGAGTTGCGCCTGGTGTCTGGTCTGTCGTCAACGTCAAGATTCCCAATCGCAAATCAATTCGAACTCGGCATCACGACTGCATTGCGGCCCTCATAAGCCAAGGTAACCATGCGCCAATTGACAGCGCCTAGTTAGGAACAATAACTGACGATATACGTTTCTCCAGATGCTGTCCCGCCGAATTGTCCGGGCCTCGCCCGCCCGCCTTGTTGCGCTCGCCGCGAACCGATCCCCCATTGTCCAACAACGCCGTACCTTCTTGCCCGACCAGCTTACCGGTCGGGGAGGCCTTTTCGAGGAGAAGTACCCCGAGTCCGATTATCCTCACCTTACCGACGCCGAGGACCCCGAGATGGTATGGCAACCAGCAGTGGGATAAGGAGGCAGACAGACAAGACAGAGGAAGCAAATGGTAGCTGACGGACTGGTTGTGCGCAGAACGGCGGCTACATCAACCCCCCGCGCATCAAGCGCCAGTTTCGCGATCCCTACGCCAACTGGTGGGACCCTCAAGAGCGTCGCAACTTTGGCGAGCCCGTGCACGAAGACCACGATATCCTGGGCATGTTTTCGCCATACGAGTACAACTGGATCTCTCCCGGCAAGGGTCTTGCTCAGATTGGCGCCTTTATCGTTGCCTTCCTCGGCCTCTGCTACGGCGTCAAGCTCACGTATCCCGACAAGGTCTCGTATCCTCGCGAATTCGAGGGCGGTTTGTTGCAGGAGTTGGGCGGTTCGGGAGCTATCAGGGTAAGTGGAGCTTCCCCAGGCTGAAAGATGGAGACGGCTTCAAGGTCTCCTCCATTTTGTGGATCAAGACATGGAACTGGACAGTGCTGACTTTGGACTTTCAACTTGACAGGCGAGACAGCCAGGAGATCCTGCCCCTTGAATACAGACACGAAGGAACAATTACAGAACAGAGCATGCGCCGTGTACATAGAGGTAGCTGCTACTACTTCCATCCGGGGTGAACGGTACCTGGGGAAGTCATAGAGATGAGTTATGGGGAAGCAGTCATTAATCATCCCACAGAGTGCATCCGGTTCAACTGCTTGTTCCGTGTTTCACATGCTGCCCTTTATTTTGGAGGGTACGCAGTTACAATGTTCAAGTTATGCCTGACCTCAAGACCTGGGCTCCTATCCAACCCTAGACTAGCCTTGCCGTTTTCTCTCTTCCGATCACTGGCCACTGCAGAGAGCACCAGCAGGAATAAGGCCGGACTGAAAACATGGAGGTGCGCTCATATCCGTCCACACAAACATGTTGCTGCTTCCAATGAGGTTCTCAAAATCAGACCAGGTTCTCTGCAATATCATGACTCGTGCAAGTTCATTTGGGGTAACGACTCCACATTTGCCGTGTAAGTCGCAAGTGGACCACTGACTCGGGACCGAACACTCTATCAATGGCAACTCCCGCCTACGATAAGCTTCAACAAGCAATGGAAGGAGATTTCACCATCAGTCTGGCCAGCAAGTACCAAGGATGAGTCTAGATCATGGCAATGACGCTCGAATTGCAGGATATCCTTCCTCAAAACCCCCCCACCATGACCTTGAAGGAATCTCCGATGCCGGCCCTCTGTGCATTTTCCCATGATCGAGAGTCAACATCTGACGTTATCTTCACAACCACGGAAGGAGCAACCGCAAAATTCCTCCTAAATGGATCCAACTACAACTTGCAAGATTGCTGTGGAACTCTCGACCTGACGTGATACGCGGGTAGGTGCTCTGAGCGGTCAAGCAGGAGGAGAAGAGGAGAATTTTTTATCATCACCACTCATCCACTTCGTCTACACTTGGCAATCCCCGTCTCCAACTCTCGTGGCCAACCATCGTCACTTTGGCTTGTCTGTTGTGTAATGTGTCTTTTTGCTTCTTTTCTTTGCTCCCTGTTCCATTATATCTTGCCAGTGCTCCGAGCAACATCGATACTACATTCAGTCCCTCTCCATTTCAACACCGGCTGGGCTGCAACGGCATACGATACGATGCGCTACGACGACTGGGACGTCATCCTGTTCCCTACAGGCAGGGACGGCAAGATCCCAATCAAGGAGTTCAAGGTCCAGTGTCATGTAGTTCCAGACCAGGAGCTCGCTCATATGCACGGACAGGCTGGCGTGCCTGTCATGACCTGCTTCATCCCAAGTCTTCCAGCCGGCAGTCCGTTCCAGATCTCGATGCACGCCTGGAAAACCCCCGATATCAGCCTGTTCACAAAGACATACAGCAGGCATACCGAGTTTGTCAAGTTTGAGGTGCGCGTCTTCATCGACGGCCGCTTGGTTGCCTCTACTGCCTTCGATCGAAAGGTCAACGGACCCCATCTGATCGCAGACACCTTTGGTACGTCTCCCAAAAACCCCGTAGCATCATAGCAGGGGCAGTCACCCAGTACCATGACATGCTGACAAGCATCAAGAGTATACAAAGACGGGCGAACGCGAACGCCTCAGATTTCCTACCTTTCGCCGTGAGCTTCTTTACGAGAGCCACTGGAGCCCTGGCGATGACCTTGGTCGCATCAAAGTTCTCATCAGCGAAGGCTTTCCACGCGACTCCCCGACGGTACCCTTTGAGCGGGTCAAGAATGTTGTCGCCTTTTCCTTCCAGCATGCTCCGCTAGGTAAGACCGTGCCGATCTTCTCTCATCCGTCGCCAACAGCTGACCACAATTTACGTGCTTAGAACTGCTTGAAAACAACTCCATTGCCTGGCCCAACCCATCCATGTGGCGTACCCCGACCTACATCTCGAACGTTCCTGTCCCAACATACCATCCCGACGATGGCATCAACTCCCACGCGCACTCGCCCCAACGAGGAAAGAAAAGCAGTCAGAGTCCAGGTTTCCCTACACCCATCATGACCCATGGCGTATTTCAGCCCCAACCGCCTACCACCAGCTATGGGGGTACGCAGACTCTCCAGATGCCCTACGCACCCCGAGGCACCAACACTGGGTCTGGCTCGTCGCTTTCCTACCCCGATCCGTTCACCGAGCCTTCCTACATGGACTGGATTGGCTCAATGGGCAACAGTTCCTGGCAATCTGGTATGCGACGGGGCACCGAGCAGCAGAGTAGCGATGAAACCATGCCCGACTACGGTGATGGTCCCAATCGCGACCAACCAGAGGTTATGCATGTTTCTGGACATAGCATGGATGACGAGCATCCTATGAGCATGAAGGTGCCAACGAATACCCCGACAACAGTTCCTCCTCCTGCTGAAGACATGACTACAGGAGTCCACTTTCCCTCCATGTCCACCCATATGCCTTCCATCCCGTCGGACATGGCCTCTTGCTTGACCAACACTCTCTTGAACCAGCCAATGCCGCTTCCGCTTCAGCCTCATCAGATACCCCTCCCGTCTTCGGATGTCAAGTCACGTAAGGAGAACCGCTTCCTCACGATCTCTGGTTCCAACCCTTCATCAGCTCACTCGACCCCCACTGCAGACCATAGCGACATTCGCAAGTTCTCACAGCCGGTTTACTCTCAGTGTCCCATCGCATCCAACTTGTCTCAAATGGTCTCCTCCATGGACGGCGCCGGAAGCTCAAGCGACTCTCCAAGCTTGCAAAGCTTGTTCTCGGTCGCAGGGAGTCATCAGAATAGCCCGAGACAGGCCGAGTTTGGGTCCAGTTCCAACATGTATAGTGGCCTTCCTTCGTGTTCCAACCCTCCCGGCTTTCCTCCCAGCATTCCCTCCAACCTTTCCTCCAATTTCTCATCCAACCTGACTTCGACCTCGACTTCCAACCACTCGACGAATACCACTTCCAGCTCTCATTTCGGTCCGACCCCCTTTGCCACTCGAACGGAGAGCTCGCTCAACGCTGGCCTTGGAAGCGGACAGAGCAATGGAAATGGTAACGGAAGCAATTCTGCCGTAGGAACCGGAAGCAGCAATGGAAATATCAAGCGGACTCGACATTTCACCCCCGCTTCGACCAAAGCAATTGATGAAGAGGACGAGCCTCGCCGAGCGAGCCCTCATGTGAGGATTCAGGAGTATGGGGTGGAGCACAAGATTCATGAAGTTTGAAGCTGTAGAAAAAGTTACACTCCGCTTCCTTTCGAAAGAAGCGCTGGTCTTATTTCTATCACTGCGGTTATCCTTCGCCTTATCTTACTAGTCTGTTGAAAAGTTTGTTGGTTTTTCTTTTCTCAACGGGTCTTGTCTTTTCTTTCACATATCAAGCTCATCACTAGCATTGTCAATTCGGGTTTACGATAGGAGTCATGGTTGTGTTTTTTTCTAGAAAGCTTGGAGAGTCCGCATACTTCCTTGATTCTAAGCATCATTTTTCCGCGGGTGTGTTGTAAGTTATACAAGTCTTTTGGTCCTCCCGGTGTACTAGCACAATATGGGGAGAGTGATAGGAAATGGAACTGCTCAATGAAATTGGTCTTACAAACCCCTCTTTCCCGCTGCCGGTCAGTTTTCCTTGTAAACAAACTCTCGCGCATCATCACATCGTCTTTGCTCCTGCCTCTGCTCCTTGCTTCATGTGATTTCGTGCATAGGGCCACTTTGCAGTATTCATCCGTCAGAATGTCAGGCGACTTCACATCAGGCGTTCTTGGGCGCTAGATGAAAGAAAGCCATTTAACGAAGTCAGCTTGAGAGTCGAGAGGACAGGAAGGAGAGTGGTTGGATTAAAGCTTGCCAAGAAAAACAACGAAGCACCAAAAGCTTACTAGTGGGTGGAGATAATGGAGCTAACAACGCACCCCCTGTTATCTCCGCGACGGCTGTTAGTGCGCTTCGCACTGTAGTCTAGAGCGCACGAAAAAGACAGTTAACTTCCCGTCAAATAAGTAAGCCACGTCGTCAAATTTATCTCATCTTTCAGTCTACAGGCAATCCGAGATTGGCTTCGGGATTTACGACCTGACCAAAAGACCGTTCGGTGTTAGCGGCCACTGCGGACCATAATCCCGACCTGGACATGGCCCCCAAGTCGCAGAAGGAGGGTTCGGTGTTAAGGCCTGAAGGTCCAACCAGGGTACGTATTCCCATTCGTTCGGTGTTAGCGACGGGACGCCGGGGACGGGAGGTACGTACCTACCTTATTGTCAGTCATCCTCTCATGGGACTATGGGACAGGAATCAGAGACCTCGCTTTTGTTTATCGGCGGCAGTGCTGGCTGGCTAAATGGCTTCCATGTTGCGTAGTACGGCAGTTAGTAAGGTAAAAGGTTGGGCGTGTCTTGTCTTGTCTTGTCTTGTCTTGTCGAGCGAAGAATTGATGGATGCTGTACTGTAACGCCGATGCCGAAGTGAAGAAGGGGGGGGGGGTGTTATATGATGATTCAGAGGTGTGGAATCTGGAATCTGGATCATTTCTAGTTGTGTGGTTTTCATAACATACCTCTAGGTACCTTGGTGAGTGTGGGATCGATTGGGGACTTCCGAAAGTCGCGAACATCGTGAATTCTTTTAGGGAGAGAGGATGAGAATTGGTTACCAGGCAAATTACCAGATCAATGAGATTGGGGCATGGACAGTGGAAGGTGTAAGAGTTTAAGTCTGCGGAAGAGTGGAGGATTCCTTTTTCCAGGTCATTTTGTTTCAACAGTTTGCTCGGGTCTGACGCCTCAACAATCGACACGCCAAGAGCGGATCTCCCACTGGTTCTTATACGCGACCACCACCGCCCAGGTCCCGAAAGAACGAAGCGAGGGGTCAAACGCCGAATCATTACCAGGTGGGTGGCTGCTCGAAGGACCGAAAGAGATCAAGCAATGCGAGTCCGCTCCGAATTGCAGATTGGGTACTACTCCGGCGATGTTAGGAGAATTTAACACGTCAGCTACTCCCAATCCATCCATCCAAAATCTGACGGTTCTGACCCAACAGACATCGCCAACAGCCGAATGAGCTCCTGAAACGAGGGTTGTTGTGCAAGTCGCGCAAGTCGTCGTCGTCACCACCGCAGCCTTACCATCGTTGTACCGTCGTGGTACTGTCGTGTTAGGAATGACAAAAGGGCGCAGCACTAGTAGGTCTAGACTTTTAAGTTCCCGCTTTCGTTGCAACGTACCCTGCATTTTGTATCTAGCCAATTCGGAATTGGATCTGATAACTGTGATAAAGTTGTCTTTTTGGGTGGTGGACGGTGGTGGACGGTGGTAGGGGTGGTGGCAGTGAGATTTGGGTTTGTTGGTTAACTTGGTTGGATATGTGGCGCCGGACTTCAAAATCTTATTTGCATCTTTTTGGTGGGACGGTGGGACATTGATTCCTGGAATGGCCCTGGAATGCGGGATTCCTGGAATGATAGTGGAAGGGTACAAAGGATGTAGGTAGTATGCACCAATGTGTCTCGGAGACAGAGTTGAACCTTGTTGAACACCAAACCACGGTGTCGGGAGAATTCGATTCTGGAATCGCGGTCGATGCGGGCAAGCGGGCAAGCGGCCGCTGTCAGCGATCGTTGGTTTTGGGTTTTGCGATTTCGACGATGGGATTTGTCGACAAAGAACGAACCAGAAACTTCAAGATGGGGTCTCTGGAGCTTACTTACTTTGACGAAATATGATTCAACATGATGCGGTATCCCCGACAGGTCGAAGGCGCGCCAAATCCCAATCCGGGTGGCCAACATCCGACCCGACTGACGGTCGGGCGGAGGGGAGGAGGGGCAGCTAAGGTAAGCAGAACAATGCGAGCGGCCCAGTGACAGTTCTCACTTCTCGGAGAACGGTACAATTGTTAGAGCGATGGGTGGTTGTTAGGCAGTGGGCTTGATGGCGCACCCAACAAGATGGATTGCGACTGTCTATGGTCGTCCCGTTTGGCTGGATGCCGAGATAACGGTCAAAGGATTTCTTTTGGAGGTTAGGTTGGCGGGCTGGATGGATGACAAATGCGGTGCGCAAGAGGGTACCTGGGTACGTACAGTGGTACGTACCTCTTACATTACATGCACCTACCTGACCCTTAACACTTACATGACCGACATGAAGGAAACCCTGGCAAACGCACTTTCAATGCACGTATTGCCAGCAAAAAACTACACAGAAACTGCTAGAACCGGGCATACCCCAACCACACCGCAAGCGACCAAAACGCCGGTACAAGCAATCGTGCAGTTTACACGGTCACGTTTCCAAGTGGGATGACATCAGCCGCCTTTACTCGCAGGGGAAGTTGGGACGACAGGCAGAAGCTCCCATCGAGTCCCTTCACTCAGACATGGATTGAATCCCGTCCCGCCTTCAGCTCTCGACGCCCTAAGACGACAATTGCTCCGACAATCTGGAAAGGTATCCCCGGGGCGCGCAAAGGGACCACATTACAAGTAAACTACCCACGAGCAAAAACCACAAAAAAAAAACCCCCCAACCATCCAGAAGAACCCGGATGTCAGCTCCGCCGCCACATATTACATTTCGCAGGCACAGGAACTGAAAGGGAAGGGCACGATCTGACAGACAGACGAACAAACTGGCGCCAAGGACTCGGAGTGGTACGTTCCCCATTCCTTCTCAGGCTTCCATGCCATGACTCGACGAGACATTCCTGAGCTTATTCTGACAGATTGACACTGACAGCAAAGCCGATAGACAGGGTACATATTCGCTACGGCTCGGCATCGGCAATCTAATAGGGCCGTTTGGTGTAACTTGGAGTTACCGCTTGGTTGGTAAGATATCTCCGAATACATTGATGGGTCACCCCGAAATTACCCAATGGTACCCGCTGGTAACGGACGGGGGCTTGGTGGCTTGGTGGGCTTGAGGTGTATATGACAATCCTTTGTCCTGAGCTTCACTGGGTAGCTCCGTCCCTCGACCTTCGTCTTGTGTCATACATTTCCTCTCGTACATAAACCTTCCCGATCACTAACCCTTCCCGTCCAGATCAACCCCGCTTATCCATCTCCTCGGTCTCTCACCCAGAAGGAAGCAATACCGGACCACATCGAACAAGCCATCATGGCCGGCGCAAAAAAGGACGCCGCCAAAGGCGACAACCTAGCAGTCCCTCCAGCCCTCGGCGAGACCGAATCAAGAGCACCAACAATAGCAGAAAGTGAAGATGCCCGTGGTTACAACAACAAGGAAGTCCTCTCCGATACAGACGGTGGACGGACAATCGACTCGACAGACCCGGAAAAGGAACAGCCACATACGTTGAGCCAGCAAAAGTCTAATGCTACGCACAAGAGTCACGCTACTACGATACGAGAGGATGGAGTGGAATACCCGACTGGCCTGAAGCTGGGCTTGATCACGATAGCATTGTGTTTGAGTGTTTTCCTGATGGCCCTTGGTGAGTTTTCCAGTCTTGCTTCTGGCGCTTGAAAGGAAAAGGGAGAGACTAACAAGGAGCAGACAACTCCATTATTGCGACGGCTATTCCGAAGATTACCGATCAGTTCCATAGTTTGCCGGATGTTGGTTGGTATGGGAGTGGTGAGCCTCTTCTCGTCTTCATCAGCGCTAATCATCGCTAACCATGCGTCCCCAGCCTACCTCCTCACCACCGCGGCGCTCCAACTCCTCTTCGGGCGCTTCTACACCTTCTTCTCCCTCAAATGGGTCTTCCTCATCGCCATCTTCATCTTCGAGCTCGGTTCCCTCATCTGCGGCGTAGCCAATACCTCCACCACCCTCATCATCGGGCGCGCCATCGCCGGCATCGGTTCCGCCGGCATCTTCTCCGGCGCCCTGATCATCCTCGCCTACGCCGTACCCCTCGAAAGACGTCCCCTCTACACCGGCTTCATCGGTTCCATGTACGGCATCGCCTCCGTCTCCGGCCCCCTCTTGGGCGGCGCCTTCACAGACCAAGTCACCTGGCGCTGGTGTTTCTACATCAACTTGCCCATCGGCGCTGTCACCATGGCCGTCATCGGCTTCTTCTTCCCCGACCCCAACCGCGAGAGACCAAAGGAGGAGACGTGGGCCAAGACCATCATGAAGTTCGACCCCTTCGGCACGGCGGTGTTTATGCCCGCCATCGTCTGCTTGCTGCTGGCGCTCCAATGGGGCGGCACAACCTACAAGTGGGATAGCTGGCGCATCATCTTCCTCTTCGTCCTCTTCGGCGTTTTGATCACCGCCTTCATCTTCATCCAGTTCAAAATGCAAGACGAGGGCACCGTCCCTCCCCGCATCATCAAGAAGCGCTCCGTCTGGGCCGCCGCCATTTTCAGTTTTTGCTTGGGCGCCGCCTTCATGGGTTCCGTCTACTACCTGCCCATCTGGTTCCAAGCCGTCAAGGGCGCCACAGCCGTTAAGAGCGGTATCATGAACCTCCCCATGCTCCTCGCGACCGTCATCCTCTCCGTCGTCGCCGGCGCCCTCGTCTCGGCTATCGGCTACTACGCCCCCTTCATGATCCTCTGCTCCGTCATCTCCAGCATCGGCTACGGTCTGCTGACCACCTTCGAACCCGACACCAAATCCGGTAAATGGATCGGCTACCAGATCCTCGTCGGCGCCGGGCTGGGAATGGGTCTCCAGCAAAGTCTCATGGCCGTGCAAACCGTCCTCGAAATGAAGGATGTCTCGGTCGGCACGGCGCTGATGGTGTTCGTGCAAACCCTCGGCGGCGCGCTCTTTGTGAGTATTGCGCAGAATGTGTTCACCAATAAGCTGGTGCAGTACGTGGGCGAGCTGGCGCCCGGGTTTGGTGATCCGGAGAATATCTTGCTGCTGGGCGCGACGAGCGTGCAGAAGACGGTGGATAAGAGTATACTGCCGGGGGTGACGCAGGCGTATAATGATGCGTTGACGGATGTGTTTATGGTTTTTGTGGCGATGGCGGTGGCGAGCATTTTTGGAGCGCTTTTGGTGGAGTGGAAGAGTGTGAAGGGGAAGAAGGTTGAGGTTGGGTTGGCGTGATTTGAGCTGTAGGTTGTTAGGATATTGTGTTGGTTGGAAGGGTGGTGGAAGCCAATTTGGAACTTTGGAAGAGGATAGAGAGACATCTTTGTACGTGTACCCTACCATAATCTGATTAATGGCTGTTTTGATAGAGGGATAGAATGGCGAATCTCTCGTATCGATAGGTTTTCGTTTTATTGGGCTCAAAGAATAGAGTACCCGTTTCCATTCTTCTCCTTAGACGGATTCTTTTTCCTCCGTGTCATTGAAGGTCCAAGTTGATGATACAATTCGACGTGAAGGGTGTACTTTTGTCGAGAGGAGAATGCGCCAGTTCAAAGATGTCCCGGTGTGTGCCATCGCTTCGAGCTGTGTTTAAGAGCGGAATAGGTTGAGGATGGATTGGCTCCCGTCACTTACCTCTAGTAGAGCTGAGAACGACGCTGCGGGCCGAGTCAACGGGGGCTTTGCTTTGTCTCGACCAGCCCAATCGAAGATATTTTGCGTCCTGAAGATCCCTGTGCGTGTTTTGTATCAGTTCTTTTCATTGCCCCTTTTCACTGTGTACTGTAGTCTGTATACTCCCAAGGAATCCGACATCAGTTTTCGTTCCCTGGCGGTTTCTTGCATCTCCAGGTTCTCAGGAGGATTGACAGCCACCTCGCTCTGCATGCCATTAGTGGCCTCCATGTTTTGGTTATGTACAGGCAGACAGATGTGTGGGTAGCAACGTGCGGCTGACGAGAATCACAATTTGAATGGCAAATGGAAGACAGTTGTGAGCTGCACGATTCCGAAGTTATCGTGGCCTCTGCATCGAATTGGGGTAGGCGTGAGAGTTTCCTAGAATTCGCACTGACTAAGGTAACAAGCGGGCAAGCCGCGCAGATGCATTTCAGCCTCGGTTTCATTGGATGACTTGACTGAGCTAAAGTGTCGATACTACTCCTTAAGCGCCCTGAATTAGTTGTGGAAAACGAGTTGCCATTTTCCGTCAGGGTGGAGGAGGCACCTGAGCATGGAGCAAAGGGGGATGGATGTAGGTAGGGTATTTATCACACAAGGGCCCCAGGCGGAACCTTGAAGCATCGTTCACCCATTTTACTCCTCACCTTTACCCTTTGAATGGCATTCAAGACCCGATATTTCGACCGGAAAACTGGCAACATGACAGCTCATATGAAGG